>JANRMT010062796.1:87662791-87680392 GCA_026402145.1 Polypterus bichir lapradei | reverse complement strand
GAATGACTGGGACAGGTTCAAGGTGTGGACTGATGACGGTACAGGAGATAATTATACTACACAGGAGCACTAGAAGAGTGAAATGCTTAAGCCCTTCACCTATGGTTCTGCATGTGAGTTGATGGCTGCCGCTGAATTGTTCGGTTGGTGCTTTCAAGTGTACCGAAATGGCCAAATATTTTACACCTTTCGACAACCGCCAATGCCTCTTAAACATCTTACATTCACAGGTGACGATTTCAGTAGTGGACACTTTGATGTTTATGAATGTTTAAACTCTCAAAAGCTGGATGTGAAGTTATCGATGAAACCGGTTGTAAGCTTACAACGCTTGAAAGATGCCAAATGTCACTTCAACACAAGTCCTGCAAATACTGTCGTAATTGAAACAAACCATGAACCTCAAACTGATTATGACAGCAGCAATCCAAGCTGTGAGATTTGAGACAAGATTACTGTTCACATGGCCAACTGTAAGTTGCATGCTCAAGAGTAAGCTCAGCGCACAGCTTGGTCATGTTACAACCGGAGGGCCGAACTGACAACGTGGTATACAAAGAGATCCTTAACAAATAATTATTGGCATATTTTCCCTCAGTTTATAAAGGTTAAATTTTCTTCTTAATAAAAATTTTAATGCAGTACTTCGCCGCTGCAAAGCGCGGGTATTTTGCTAGTTTATTATAAGGGAAACAAAATTACAAAAGAAAACCCTTGGACATTGATTCGATAGGAACGGCCTACTCGGAATTACTGTCCAAATCGTAATTATGTGGTGGTGTAGGAGCATTTCTGCTTCTGTCCGTTCACAGTCCGTGTCGTTTTCTCGACGCTATCGTTTCCTCTCACGATGTGTTCTCAACCTTTCTCCAGTCTCGCAGGTTGCTTTGTGGCAATCCAAAGAGTAAGGCAATATACACGGAGCAATGGTTATAAAAGGGGGACACATAGGTATCCAGGCTCTTTAAAGCATAAATAGGGATCACTTCACTGACATGTGAGCAAGACACGGTACAACTGTGAGACGCGCAGCACTCGTCGGCTACAACGTAACAATAATAATTTCCGGAACGTGATGTTACGTTCACGTAACATTGTCTTTCTTTCATTCATATGTTATGTAGGCACGTACCTTTTATCTCCGGCAATCTCATTCTCTAACCAGGCCTCAGGAGCTAACCAGCGTAACACTGTCCACCACCCCTTTTGTTATTCTGGCCATTGTTGACATCCGTGAGTAACAACAACGTACTAAACTGGAAGGTGGTCTACGCATGCATGGAATTCGCGGACAAACAAAGATCAAGATCTAAATAAGATCTCTTTAGTTAATTTAAAGTACAACAATTTGTTTAGTTTGAATGTCTGTGTTTTGAGGTGTGACTGGAGTACTACAGTCTTCAGTAGTATAAGCCTGGAGGAGATTCTTAATGCAATGCCTATGTTTTAGCTGTCTCTCTACTGCCATCTAGTGCTTCTTCTTCTAATTCATTCGCGGACAAACAAAGATCAAGATCCAAATGAAGATTATATATAGAGATTATATAAAAAGAGTGATCGGGCAAATCCAAGTAACTAAAGGTCAGCAAGCTTAACGTGCATCACAGGTTAATTAATGGAAGGAATTATTAAGGATAAGATTGAGCAACACTTGTCAAGAACAGGAGTCGGCATACGTTCAGAAGAGGGAGGTCATGTCTTACTAACATGCTGGAATTTTATAAGAAAGAAACAAAAGGATATGATAAGACTGGAGCTTATGATTTTACTTATCTGGACTTACAGAAAGCATTTGATAAGGTGCCACATGGGAGGTTGGGCATCAAATTAAAAGAAGTTGGAGTTCAGGGTGATGTGTGTAGATGGGTGCAGAATTGGTTCAGACACACAAAGCAGAGGGTTATGGGTCAAAGAGCCTCATCAGAATTGGCCGATGTCAAGAGTGGTGTCTAACAGGAGTCAGTACTGGGGTCGCTGCTATATTTAATATCTATACATGATATGGATAGGAATAGAAATAACAAGCTGGTAATGTTTGCAGATGATGACAAACCAGGTGGATTACCAGATAATCTGGAATCCATTGAATCATTACAGAGGGAATTGGACAGCATACAGGCTTTTTTACAGGGCAGATTTGTGGAAGATGAAATTAAATGTCAGTAAATGTAAAGTATTACACATAGGAAGTAAAAATGTTAGGTACCAATTGGTATGCTTTGTAAGAAGGATTTAGACAGTGTTCAGAAGCCATTAAGAAGGCTAAGAGAATTTAAGTAATCTAACGGCCTGATGTGTGGAGTACAAGTTCAAGGAGGTTCTGCTCAAGCTTTATAACACACTGGGGAGATCTCATCTGCTGTACTGGGTGCAGTTTTGGTCTCCGGGCTACAAAAAGGACATAACAGCACTAGAAAAGGTCCAGAGAAGAGCGACTAGGCTGATTATAGGGGTACAGGGGATGAGTTATGAGGAAAAAGATTAAAAGAGCTGAGCCTTTTTAGTTTAAGCAAAAGAAGATTAAGAGGGGAGATGATTGAAATGTTTAAAATTATGAAGGGAATTAGTCCAGTGGATTGAGACGGTGACTTTAAAATGAGTTCATCAAGAGGACTTGTTAATGGTAAATTTCATACAAACATTACCTCCTGACGGCAGGAGGTCAAACAATGTGTGTGGTGGGTGAGAGACGTCTTCCACAATGGCACAGGCTCTACACAGACAGCGTGTCTGAAAAATGGCCTTCATCAAGGAGAGGGAGACCCCTATGATCCTTAAAACTGTCCTCACTACACTCTGCAGAATGTTGTACTCATGGGCTTTGCTGTTCCTAGTTATTGTTATTATTGTTGCAATCGACTCCTAGTCAAGTGACATAGTTAGCCTGCCGACTTGGTGATTTGAAACTTCAGCTATGATTTTTCCATTATGCCACACTGGCCATGAGGAACAGTTTGTGTTAAAGAGGAAAGAGCAGGAAAGTAATTATTCATTAGAATGTGTGTTTTTAGGCATCTGCCGTCACTAAGTAACAACTACAGCTTTCGCTTACTTTCACAATAATAGCCTTCTGGAATTTCTGATGTGAATAAAATTAAATTTGTATTCCTGGTCTGCAGCCCAGAATAAAGCTCATCACCCAGGTAACCAGGCTTTTCTTGAAATCTTTAGCATGAGGAACAGTATGTGTGGAAAATCTTAGAAACTAAGAGCACAGCCCTGACAGAAAATATTAGGAAGTATTTCAGTCCAGAGCTTTGCCATTTGTAGTCACATAAAACAAATGTCACTTCCATTTACACCTACAGTAAACACAGCGCAACTCTGGAGGAAGGAGAGGGAAGGAAATGTTTCTGGCTCCTTTAAAACAAGTTGGGGAGTGAGAGGGAGAGACGGAGAGAAAAGCCAAGAACAAGTCCCCTTAGGATACTCTGCAGCTGCAGACACTATGATGAGGTTCTCAACACCAGCTACACATCATGAATCGAGCCATTCATAAAAAAGAAAATGCTGGAATAAAGCAAGGGCATCAGTACAAATCAGATTCTGCCTGGAATGGGAACGAATATTTTTCGAGCCCAGGAGACATCTACTGCTCACACATTGTGAGATATCTCTGCCACACATTAAAGATCCATTGTCACCCCGTGCCCTTGGCTAGTCTTGATGAAATGCTGCCTCCCATCTTGGTGAAATGTACAGTGGAATAAGAAAGTATTTAGACCCCTTCACATTCTGTACACATCAATGTGTTGTAGAGTTCATTTTACATGGATATATTTGCCATCTGTGCCCATCAGTCTATAATCCATGATCCGTAATGTCAAACTGAAAACATGTTTTCAGGAAATTAAGCTTGCAAATGGCACCATCCAACAGGACAATAGCTCTAAGTACAAGGCAAACGCAATGAAGGAGTGGCTCAGGATCACCTCTGTGAATGTCCTTGAGCTGCCTAATCAGAGCCCGGACTCGAACCCAATCGAACATCTCTGAAGAGACCTGGTAACAGCTGTTATCACAAGCATGCACATAGGGGACAGCTTAAGGGCTCTGGTGATTATAAAAACCTGCCACTCCAGAGGTTGGCACTGTGTTCAAATGCCTTTTCTCTTCCTTCCTCCGTAGACTGGATGATTGACAGCTGTGCCATCTCAGATATCAACTCCAAGAACATCCACTTGGACTCACCTCTTTCTGCTGGAAGGATTTAGGAGCGGAAGTTTGGCCATTCTGAAAACAGTTCACTTTGGAACTCGTGTCTGAAAAGACATTATCACAAGGTGTCTCCATGCATTGGTGCACCAGGGAGGTGCCCAGACTCTTTATCGTGGTCAGTCTATTTTCTTACACTCTCCACTGAAGGTCTTCAACCACCCTGCAGAGAAAAGTGGTAGGAGATCTCCAAATTATCATGTTATACCCAAGAAGACTCCAGGCTGTAATTGTTGCTAAAGGCCTTCAACAAAATAGTGAGTAAGGGGTCGGAATACTCGTGTCAATGGGATATTTCAGGTTTTTATTTTTAATAAATTAGCATGTAGTGTGAAGTCAAGCAAAATGCCACATTTTATTTGCTAACTAAAACGATTACAATAGGCAGGCTTTCAAGGCAACTCAGGCCCCTTTTTCAGGTAAGAAAAATTTACAAAAATTCCTAAAATCTTGTTTTCGCCTAGTCACTTTATGGTATTGAATGTTGTTTGATGAGGTAAAATATGAATTGAAATAAATTTGAGCATAATGCTGCAACACAATAAAATGTGTAAAAAGTGAAGAGGGCTGAAAAGTTACTGAAGGGACTGTGAACAAATAACAATGGCCATAGTATAAAAAACAGTAAACGTTTTTGAATGATGCTAAAAGAGAAAAGCGGAAAGCAAACATATCAGTAATAAAAGCAGAATTTTTGAAACAAAACTGGAAATCGATTCCCGAGGTTTATCACTGCCATTCTTCTTTATGTTGGGTGTATGAGAGGTGATGATTTCTGAAAGCATATTATGAAATGGGCACTTAACTTAATCACTTGAGTCAAGGTGCTGGAGAATAAAGAATAAAGAGAATAAAGTAGTCAAAATAGTTAATCAATTCAGCAAATTTACGTTGCATTTTGTAACATTTTGTTGAAAGAAAAAAAATTTTAAATGGGCTCCACCAATAACGGTGCTTTCTTCTGTACGGGTTCGCACAAAGTATAGCATTTTCTAGCTTTCATTTAACAATCCAAAAAAATGAGTAAAAAAAGTTGAATTGCATAGCCCAATTATTCCTGAAAAATGTATGCAGTTTTTCTGTTTTATATGAGTGACAGGAACTGTCCAGTTGGCAGTGTTTAATGTTACCAATTAACGTCATGCTGAATGCCATCCTTCACAATACCAGCAGATTGAAATTTATCAAAATACACTTGTGGCCAAATGTTTTGAGAATGACATAGATATTAA
Organism: Polypterus bichir lapradei; assembly: GCA_026402145.1. Classification (NCBI taxonomy): domain Eukaryota; kingdom Metazoa; phylum Chordata; class Cladistia; order Polypteriformes; family Polypteridae; genus Polypterus; species Polypterus bichir. The sequence continues at coordinate 87,674,945 of JANRMT010062796.1, read as the reverse complement.
TTTTCACAAAGTTTGCTGCCTCAGTTTTTTATGCTGGCAATTTGCATTTACTCCAGCATGTTATGAAAATGCAGTGGGCTTGCGCCCTGCCCAGGGTTTGTTTCCTGCCTTGTGCCCTGTGTTGGCTGGTATTGTCTCCAGCAGACCCCTGTGACTCTGTAGTTAGGATATAGCGGGTTGGATAATGGATGGATGGATGGATGGATGGATGTTATGAAGAGTGATGAGATGAATCACAATTAATTGCAAAGTCCCTCTTTTCCATGAAAATGAACTTAATCCCAAAAAACTCATTTCTACTGCTGTTGTGAAGAAGGCTTCAGGGCACCCAAGAAGTCCAGTAAGTGCCAGGACCTTCTCCTAAAGTTGATTCTTCTGTGGGATTGGGGCACCACCAGTGCAGTGCTTGCTCAGGAATGGCAGCAGGCAGGTGTGAGTACATCTTCACACACAGTGAGGTGAAGACTTTTGGAGGCTAGCTTGGTGTCAAGAAGTGCAGCAAAGAAGCCAATAAAAACATCAGGGACAGACTGATACTGTATTCTGCAAAAGGTACAGGGATTGGACTGCTGAGGACTGCTGGGATAAAGTCATTTTCTCTGATGAATCCCCTTTCCGATTGTTTGGGGCATCAGGAGAAGAAAATGTGAGCGGCGCTACCATCAGTCCTGTGTCATGCCAATAGTAAAGCATCCTGAGACCATTCATGTGGGGGGTTGCTTCTCAGCCAAGTGAGTGGGCTCACTCACAATTCTGCCTAAGAACACAGCCATGAATAAAGAATGGGACCAAAACATCCTCTGAGAGCAACTTCTCCCAACCCTCCAAGAACAGTTTGGTGACCAACAATGCCTTTTCCAGCATGATGGAGCACCGGGCCATAAGGAAAAGCGATAACTTAGTGGCTCTAGAAACAAAACATTGCCAGCAAACTCCCCAGACCTTAATCCCATTTAAAACTTGTGGTCAATCATCAAGAGGTGAGTGGACAAATAAAAACCCGCAAACTCTGACAAACTCCAAGCATTGATTATACATGAATGGGCTGCCAACAGTCAGGATTTGGCCCAGATGTTGATTGACAGCATGCCAGGGTGAATTGCAGAGGTCTTGAAAAAGAAAGAAGGGCCAACACTGCAAATATTGACTCTTTGTATAAACTTAATGTAATGGTCAATAAAAGCCTTTGAAACTTAGGAACTGCTTGTAATTCTACTTCAGTATACCACAGAAACATCTGACAAAAGATCTAAAAACACTGAAGCAGCAAACTTTGTGAAAACCAATACTTGTGTTTTTCTCAAACCTTTTGGCCACAACTGTACATTAAAACGGTGTTACGAGAAGAACTTAATCCTCATTGAGACACGTTAAACTTAATACACCACTTTAACAGGTTAAAATTCAATGTGCTGTATGCCATAATGGAGAACATGTGATATGGCACTGACTAGTTGGCCACTGGCTCTGCATGTAGCATACAACACTGTCACAGCACTGTAATCATCTCCATCCTATTGATTCATCTTCCCCACTACACCCTGAAAATTATTACATCATGTTATTTCATTTTTAGCATTTCAATCTAACAGAACAGTCCTTTCATCTCAGCAGCTTGTCTATGTCATTCTCTCATCTCTCCAACATTGTTTTAAAAACAAAAGGAGACCCCACCCAAGATTTACTGTAGTGAGCCTGTCCTGCTGAGGAATGGACAGGTATTTTTTTTACTGAGTTAACCAGGAAAAGCATGTAAAAAACAATAAAAGAAAAAAAAATTTAGCTTCCAAATCCTAACGATAGAGAATTAATCAAAGTTGAGAAAACAGGCAAAGTGGTCAAGCCAAGCGAAACTTACGAGAAAAACAAAAGAAATTCTTTTTTTTTTTTTTTTTTTTTTAGAAGTTGCATCCAGAGATCAGATAATGAAAGGAGCCCCCCGCCAACGTTCTATCCCATTGCACCGGTCACCTTGAGGCCGCACCCTCTACAAACATGGGATGTGACACTAGCGATGGCTCTAAAAATTGGTGGTGGTAGAAGGAGTAGAAGGACCTGAAAATAGCAGTCGAAACGTTATAATTGACAAAATAAAATCACACAAACCTAGTCATGACGGGTCCTGTAATTTGCTCAGTGAGTGTACACTATAATACTATATTTGACATCACTTCTTTTTTTTACCATCACTACCTAACCTTTAGAACTCATCTTAAGAGTTATCCTCACCAGTTTTGTGCCTTATCTTATATATAAACGTCTACGCATGGAAGTGTGTGTGTCTGTGTGTCTGTCTAGCCCGGAAGTGCGAGGCTACAGCATGAAGCTCAAAGAAATTGACTCTGTTGCCAAAGTGAAACCGCCGAGAAAGAGAAACTCGCTTAGCCACTAATATATAAGCGAGGCGAGCACATCAGTAAAATGAAACCTCAGAGAAGAGAGAAACTCGCTTAGTTGCTGATAGACAATGGAGGAGAGCACGTTGGGAAAACGAAACTGCAGAGGAAAGAACACCTCGCTTAGCCGCTAATGCATAACCAAGGCGAGCACATCGGCAAAACGAAACCTCAAAGGAGAGAGAAACTCGCTTAGCCACTAATACACAAGTGAGTTGAGCACTTTGGCAAATTTAGACCCCCAAGGAGAGAGAAACTCGCTTAGCTATTGCTAGACAATGGAGGAGAGCACATCAGGAAAACCAAACCACAGAGAAAAATGAACCTCGCTCAGCCACTAATGCACAACCAATACGATTGATTGATTGAACTGCCAGAATCCATGGTTTCTAGGAGCCCAGGCTTTTTACACCATGGGCTTACACAGCTAGTTATCAGATAATTATTTTTAGTTCTTATTTTTAAATATTATTTTAGGTTTTAAATAATTTATTTTTAAATATTTAAATGTGTGCTGTTTTTTTACTATTTTAATTTGACAACCAATGTCGAGTCCTTCTGTGGTCTATATAAGAAGGTTATTGTACAAATAACTAAAATGATAGAAATATCCAGCAGGATTATGCAGGCATCTTTCCTGTATTCTTTGATAGATCTTATAAGTACCCCCAAAGCAGAGGAAACGTCAAACTTTCAAAAAGGTACATCAGACACAATACCAGACACTCTTGATTGTAGGACTCACCTCATTAAGATTGTGTCTAAGATACTGACATGCTGCTCTTAAGTGTGTCCTCTCTGCTAAGCTCAGCTTATATACAGAGTTCAGGTGTGTTCTTGAACTTTAACACAATACTGAAATTTTATCAAGAAGCTTGGCACTCCTTGACCTTCTCACCATTTTGCTCGTGCTGGTGGCTCTGCAGGGGAAGAGTGTGCACTGAATGCACAAGTCGCCCGTTACTGATGACAGCCATGTCGTTTTGGGAAACCGCCTCGATCTCGTTGTTGGAGGAGGGGGAGGCCGTGGTTGGGATTTGGCAGTACCTCCCAGTGAAAGTAGGCGGACAGAGGCAGCGGTCCTGCTGGATGCATATTCCTCCATTCTGGCAGAGAAGTCGGCACAAAACTGGAAAAAAATAAAAAATAAAAAAGATCATAGGTAAGTATACTGGAAAATTCTGATGGCAGGTTTAATAAAGAACTAAAGGGAAAAGGAAAATTGGGAAGGCGCTGGAAACATACTGCATCACCTCAGGTCTTTGGGAAATTGCCAGCACCTACAGTATCTGAAGGGGGTTGAGGTCCAAGCTGCACAGACTGGGCAGCCTTCTTGGTGCTGAGTGTACTGAAATACTGGTTGGTCGCCATAAGCCTCCTTATTAACTTTGTACATTTTATTGAAGATATTTTTAAAGAACAATTCTAAGGATACTGTAGCAGGGTGAATGAACAGGTTGGGCAATGCCAAATGATTTGGTGCCAACTGAGCAAAACTCCATCTAATTATAACACAAAAATCAATAAAATTAACAAAAAATATGCAATAATATGCACCGCTTGAGAGTGTCACACACAAGTTATTAGGGGCCAGCCAACGGGCCCGACAGAACACGAAAAGACGCGGGATGAGAGTACAGGACAGCGTATCAATGCCTTTCTCTCTTCCTTACCAGAAAGAAAGACGTAAACGAACATTCCAAAGACAGCCTTGAGACAACAAGAGCCAATGCACTTCCGCATCCACTAACAGTTCTCCCGTGAAGACTTCATCTCCATGCGATGATGTGACCTCCTTTCCTCTCCGTTTACGTCACTCTCATTTCCCCTACATTTGTGATCCATCCGGTTCCAACTCGATAAAACTTCCCTCCGTCAACTGTTCATTGTCTGTTGTGCAGTTTGTATGCCAATGACCGGTACCTCAGAGCTGTTTTCACTGCCTGAGTGGTACACACTATAGGGGGACGGTTCCCTAACCATCAATCTGTTCTGTCTGTGTTCTTTATACTTAACAAGAGGTAAAGTCTTCTCTAAGAATGACTTAGCAGCAAGCTCTGGTCTTGATCTGCACAGTAGCAAGGTCAGCACTGAAATGAGACTCCGCCTTCAGGGAGCGTTCTGCTTTTATACTGGGTGGGGCAAAAGAGGCGGGGCTTCCTTTGCTTCAGTGCCCTCAAGGGGCGGTTTTCTCAAGGTTGTGTGGGAATAAAGGAGACAAGACCTTTAGCGACTCTGCCCCCTGTCACCCTAGGGTGATACTACTTACTTTAGGCGAACTGGGAAGGTGACCCTTTGGCATGCATATGTGACAATTGTGTACTTTACAGCCTTAGGAAAAATTATATCTCTTTATTTTATATAGTACTTTACATGTGTGTGTGCCCTGTCCAGGGTTTGTTCCTGCCTTGTGCCCTATGCTAGCTCCAGCAGACCCCCCACAACCCTGTTTAGGACTAAGTGGGTTGGAATATGACTGACTGACATTACACGTAGATCATTAAGATTTTCCTGCGAGATGAAGACTTATAGACAACTCATTCTATGCTACTGAATGGTTCCATTCATTCATCCATTTTCTAGGCTGCTTGTCTTAATAAAAGTGGAAGTGATGAGAGATGTCAAGACTTGGTTCCTGTCAGTACAGAGACACATCTGTTGCTTTAGTTTGCTGAGCTACTCCTTCTGCCTTGGAATTAAATCAGTAATGCTGGGCAAAATCCTAATTTGAAACGGCCACTATGCATAGTTTGAGACCATAGGTAACAATGAATATTACTTGTGCGGCGGACGACCAGGGCCCTTGCCCGACCGGGATGCCTCTTCTGTATATGGTCCGGGGGAAAAGGCATGGATTGAACAGTACCTCCCCTGGGATGCTAGATGGCAGCCCCCCTGGGTGGCAGTGATGCTTCGGATTCCCACAGGGCTCCATGGGAGATGGAGTTCTCTACGACCCTGTTGGGATCCAGGGGTGCCACCAGGGGGCGCTGCAGTGGTTCCTGACCCCATGTGTCCACCACACTTGGTAAAGTAAGAGTTTCATACAAAACAATAGCTGTTGCTTCATGACCTTGCAGCACCACATTCACTTTCAGTCTCCCATGATAACTTAGCCACCAGTTAGCAATCAGTCATGGCCAGGGCTGGCACAACTGGGAGATCACGACACTCTGGTCAGGGTGGTGTTTTCATACAAGAGAATTTATTTTTAAACATTATGAATTAATAATGCAAAAAAAATGAAATTTAAGTGTGAACTGTGAGTTACATGCTGCACATATCAAGTGCTTAAATTATACATTGCTTTTAAAAATTGCAAAGTGTTTTACAGTAAATATCTCAGTACTGCAATTTGTAGAGCTTTGCCACACTACCAGCATCTGCACATTTTGTACCTGAACGTTGGTAACTGACGTTGCCATTTATTTCCCTGAGTTTTCACATATTGTGACTGATTGCTAAAAGAGCAGAATCTCTTTGAATGTTGGTCCCCTGTTTAATTAACAAAAATACACAAAAACCGTGGAAGGTGGCAACACGAACAACGACGGCTTGAACAGACCAACAAATCAATATAAATCAAAATAACTCATAGGAGCTCTGTCCAGATCAGGTTCCGGGTCCAAAGTGAGACACCATCTTCCAGGACCCTCCAGTTTCATACAGGGTGGCACAGGGAAACAGGAAATTCTCAATTGACATTCAAGGTACGAATGAACACATTATAAAATACATCTAATGCTGAAATGTGTTATACGGGAAATGCAATTAATGATGGTAATCAATATTCATTTTAGGTTTTGAAGAAAACATCATGAAGGTGTTGTTCATTTCTCCATCCACATTTTGACAGCCTGTTGTGGAAATTCTGCATTGGTCGATGTAACACGTCAAGAGGAATGCCAGCGATTTCTTCTTCAAACCTCATTTTTTAGTTCAGCAATGGTTGCAGGACGTGTGCAGTACACTTGGCTTTTAAGATGTCCCCAGAGAAAAAAATCACAGTGAGATCTGGGGGTCTCGAAAGCCATGGAATGACGCTCCTTCCAAACAATTGCCGAACAGCTGCCATTGATTGTCGGGCAGTATGCGAAGTGACTCCACCTGGGACTTCATTTTTAAGGCTGAGCCCATTTCTTCGAAATTCCACACCCATGTTGTAATCAATTGAGCAGATGGGACACGATCATGACATCCTAACTGGTAGTGACGCCTCAGTCACACTCTCAACATTCTTATAAGAGGCTTTCTCAGCGAACGCTCATTGCGCACCACTCCACTGCGCCATTATAACTAATGGCAAGGGGTTCTAAATGAAAATGCTTTGGTCCCGAACAACTGCCAACACCCCAGGGTCACCAACATCTAGTTCCAAAATTTCCCGTTTTCCTGCTTTACACTGTAGAAGGGGCGGGGCCAGTTGTGGGCACTGTGGGCGGAGTTGGTTGCCCTCAATGGATGGCTCCTCAGTTATGTGGGTGGAAAAGGGGAGGCAGCTAGCCTGAGTGTCCCCTGTCATCCTGGAGAGCTAACGGCTTAATTCAGCAGAGTCAGGAAGGAGATATCCAGGTGCACATGTGTGACAATATAATGCTGTCATGTTGTCTATACATTGACCAGATATTGTTGATAATCATATATACATGTCACTTTGTAAAATTTTATTCATTTTTAGAATTAAGGTGTCAGTCACAGGTACAGTAAGTTTGCAATATGCTGACTGACAAAAGGGCAGTCAGTCCAAAAAATAAACAGTGAGCATCAGGAGATAAAGCAGAATCAACAAGCAAGCTAAGGGTCAAAACGAAAAAGTCAAAAAGTGGGAAACATCCGAGCTAAAACCAAAAATCAGAGCTCCAATCCAAATAGCCAATAATCAAAAATTCAAAGAAAGCAAGTCGCTAGGATTGGTCAGATCTTAGATCCTGTTTTGGGGTGACATTTATATTCATGCACCAATGACATCACAAGCGGCCTGACCCCAGTGGATTATGGGAATATCCCGATGGAAACGGATGATGCAAAAGCCACAAAGCGGCAGTGCTCATGGCTGCTTTGTTATAGTAGGCATTATGCCATCCAAAAGATAAGGTTTACCTGGCATCTGCCAAACCCAGATTGGTCCCTCAGACTGCCAGAGAGTGAAGTGTGATTCATCACTCCAGAGAACACGTTACCACTGCTCCAGAGTCCAATGGTGCCATGCTTGACACAAACTCCAGTTGAGGCTTGGCATCGCACATAGTGATCTTAGGCTTGTGTTGCAGCTGCTTGAAGCTCCTGACCCACAGGCATTAAGCTGATGTTGCTACAAGAGGCAGTTCAGAACTCAGAGGATTGGCACACTGTGCACTTCAGCACTCGACGGCCCTGCACTGTGAGTTTGCGGGGTTTGACTCTTTGTGGCTGAGCACTTGTTGCCCCTCAATGCTTCCATTGCACAATAATTGCACTTACAGACCCAGAAGAGGATCACATACTGTGACCACTTATGACAGAGCCATGTTTAAAGGCACTGCGCTCTTCAGTACAACCCATTCAATACCAGTGTTTGCCAATGGAGTCTGCATGACTATGCACTTCACTTTATTCACCTGTTAACAATGGGTATGGCTAAAATATCAAAACTCAGTAGTTTGGAGGGGTGTCCACATACAGTTCTCCATGCAGTGTACCTGTATAGTAGAACAAAACCGCAATATGTGAAGATAAGAGGTAAACGAGCCATGGCAGCACTTACAATTCTCAACGTGTTTAACAAAAAGTTTATCCAATGTTTTCCCTGCCTGTTTGTTCATCAAGGAATGGCTTGCAAATTACTGTCTACCTCACAAATTAAAACTGCACAGCTCTTGGAAGGCTTTGTCTCTTAATGCCTCGATGTTTGTTTATAACTCACCTCAGGAAGGAACTGGGAAATGGAAGTCCAAAGCACACCCCAGAGAGACCACAGGAAACCGGAGTAGCATGACCCCCAAAGCAGACAGGAGGAGGCAGACAGCCAAGGACTGCCCAGTCTGGTGAAACCCCATTTAGGAGCATAAAAGGAGACATTCTTTGGGAAGGACTACCACCTGAGGGACATCGGTGGTCAGTAAAACTAAATAACAGGCTTACAACTCCATCTAAATCTGGGGTGTCCAACTCCGGTCCTGGTGGGCTGCAGTGGCTGAAGATTTTCATTCTAACTCTTTTCCTAATGAGTGTCCAGTTTTCACTGCTAATTAACTCCTTTTCCCTTCATTTTAATAGCCCTGGTTTTAAGGATTCAGTCCTCTGAATTGATTTGTTTCTTCATTAAATGACAGCCAAACAGAAATGAGACGTGAAACGAGCCAACAGATGACCAGCTCGTCAAACTCCAGCCAGTTTCTTAATGAGAAGCCAATTCTTGCTGTTAATTAAAGCTGTCATTGAATATCCTGACTTGTTGCTGCTCTCATATCGCCACAGCAGACTGCTGACTTCCTGGTTTTTCTAAGACCACCGATGTTTTAGTGATCTGAGCAGACCAACATGACCGAGGACTTCACCTTTCTTTATTTTCAGGTGAGCTGGTCATGTGGCGGCTTGTTTTGTGTCTCATTATTGTTTGGCTGCTCATCTACACATATAAAGGAGAGTTGGGATCCGAGAGACTGTGTTTGTGTGTTTGTGGAGGGATGGAGAGTTAAGGCGGGTGGGGGAGTCACGTGATCATCTCCCCTCCCATTCACGTCATTTCATTCACTTCATTTCGCTCCGAACTGAGCTCCGCAGCTGACGCGGTCTTGCTGTTCTTTTTCCTTAGTGTTTAGTCCTCTCTCCTTTACTGATTTATATAAAGGAGAGTTGGGATCCGAGGGACTGTGTTTGTGTGTTTGTGGAGGGATGGAGAGTTAAGGCGGGTGGGGGAGTCATGTGATCATCTCCCCTCCCATTCACCTCATTTCATTCACTTCATTTCACTCCGAGCTGAGCTCTGCAGCTGACGCGGTCTTGCCGTTCTTTTTCCTTAGTGTTTATTCCTCTCTCCTTTATTGATTTACTGTTTACTAGACGCAGTACTTACTGAATAGTATTTTTTCCTTTAGTGTTTCTACTTAGTGTTTCTTAGTGTTTAGTAGACGCGGTGTGCCGGTATTCCCGGCAGTGTTACGGTTTACTGTTACTTTCTACTTCGTTTTTGTACTTAAGTGTTTAGTAGACTTTTACTTTATCTCATTCCAACTACAGCGACTGCAGCGAAGCGCACGTGGTCTGCTAGTTAAGGATAAAGAAACAACTAAGGCAGTGTTTCCCAACCTCGGTCCTGGGGAACCCCTGTGGCTGCAGGTTTTTTGTGCCATCCAGCTTCTGTTTTTAATTGGACTCCTGGGGCTAATTAAGTGATGTGTTATAGTTTGGTACAAAAAAATAAAATGTACCAAGCAGTTATATGGGAATAATGTATTTTTTTTTTCTTTTTAGCAATATTTTCGTCTTGGTTTTCATTCTACTCTTCTAGGTGTTCTAATTGTTTAATTAATCCATTATTTACTAATTAGTGGGTCTGATACTAAAGTAGTTGCAGCCTTTGATTGTTCAGTGTGTTGTTTGCCTGGGTGTCTGCTCTGCTCATTTTTAATTGTCATTAATAAGATACAATGAAGGGGAAAAACTGCACAGAGAAAGGGCAAAATATAATGAAATCAGCAAAAGAGAGTTAAGCATTTAAATCTCTAGCAAAAGCAGAAATATTTCTAAATGTCTTATAAATGTAAAAATCATGCTGCTGTGCTTTTCTGAATGTAGAATAAAAGAAAAATCCCAGCTAATTAAATGAGATCAGCGCTATCAGGTGTTACCACTGATTAGGAATCCGGTGGGAACAAAAACCTGCAGCCACGGGGGGGTCACAGGACCGAGGCTGGGAAACACTGAACTAGGGGCCTGAGTCACGTCAATTAAAACGAAGGCAAAACAAGTTAATCAGCAGCAAAAATGGCTCACCAATTAAAAAGATGTTAAGAATGAAAACCTGCAGGCACAGCAGCCCACCAGGACCGGAGTTGGACACCCCTGATCTAAATACTTGTTAATAACCACAGCTCATTCACTGTGACTTCATTTTAATCTTATCTCTGGTGTCTTGTGGATTGGACTCTGGAGTGCCTTCTAGTGGTCATTGTATATATTTGAAACCTGCTTATTGCATTGGGCTTCCAGGGAGAAAAACAAGCACAGCAAAAACCAACCCTGAATGGGACAGTAGCCCACCATAGGACATGCTACAGCATATTCACACAAACTGGGACAATTTAAAAAACACAAATTCAGGGAATGTGCAGCTCTTTGGGACGTAGGAGGAAACAGACATGGGCAGAAAGAGACAACGACTGGCCTACAACTCTGAGCTTCAAGTTTTTCATCTTTTTAGGCCTTGTTCCCTGTCCCCAGTTCTCAAGCCCCATTTATCTGTCGATCTCAACTAGACAAAAAGATAAGCACGACTTTGAACATTTTGTCATTGCTAGGGCAACTTTGGTTTTAATCAGTTTCAATCAACTAGATTTGCTCTTTTGAGCCTTTTCTTAAATATCCTCTTTTATGAAGTTCTTATTGGACTTATATCTTTACCAAGCTCTCAATCTCTGTGATGAGACATATTTTAAGATTTTGTGACCTGTTCTGCATTTTGAGTCCAGGACGGGCTTGACGTCTTCCATTTGCCTAGACAAGTCAGGCTGCCTGAAAGTGAGCCCGATTTCGGCAGGATGGCCTGCTTGTTGGTTCACTTTTGAAGGCCTCACACCACTTTCGCCATTTCATGTGCTACACTCATTAACCCGGTTAGCTGTTGTTAGCTGATTAGATTCATAAAGAACATAAAATGTTATATTTGGTTTAAGGAAAATGAGATTATCAACAGTCTGTAAGATTCAGAGCCCCCTCCACTGTGATAATATTCCCTGCAGTTGAAAACACTCACTCAGCACAGATGCAGCTGGGACAGACGTAGGACTTGACCAGAAAAGTAAGAAGTAAGAAAATTTGGCTGCTTTCTCTCTCCGCCATGCTAGAGGCCTGCTGTTGTGAGATCAACTGCTGTATAATCCCTCCTCGCCGCAATTGACCCCTACTTCTCAATCAATATCAGTGATGGCTGGATTGATGCCTCCAGCTCTCATTCTCACCACGTGATGCTGTCATCTAATATGTCTCCTGTCCTTTGACCTCCACACCAGAAGGATGAGGACAAGAAAATCACTGACATCACTTCCAGCCCTGGAAACTTGAACCTGCCTTTTCCTGCCAGCAAACTTAAGTGAGTCATCACCAAGATGGCAGCCAAAAGAATTGCGTCTGGAAAGACATCTCTATATGACAGCTGTCACTGTGTTTTCCTAAAACTTATTCAATTTTACAGAGCACATCATAGATAGATGTAAAAGGCACTATATGATAGATAGATAGATAGATGTGAAAGGCACTATATAATAGATAGATAGATGTGAAACACACTATATGATAGATATGAAAGGCACTATTAGATAGATAGATGTGAAACACACTATATGATAGATAGATGTGAAAGGCACTATATGACAGATATGAAAGGCACTATTAGATAGATAGATGTGAAAGGCACTATATGATAGATAGATGTGAAATGCACTATATGATAGATATGAAAGGCACTATTAGATAGATAGATGTGAAAGGCACTATATAATAGATATGAAAAGCACTATATAATAGATAGATATGAAAGGCACTATTAGATAGATAGATAG
>JANRMT010062796.1:87621929-87662391 GCA_026402145.1 Polypterus bichir lapradei | reverse complement strand
GTGACAGACGTGAAAGGGTCTGGAGAAGCCGTGGAGAACATTATGCTGCCTGTAACATCGTTCAGGACAACCGGTTTGGTGGTGGGTCAGTGATGGTCTGGGGAAGCATATCCATGGAGGGACACACAGACCTCTACGCGTTAGACAACGGCACCTTGACTGCCATTAGGTATCGGGATGAAATCCATGGGCCCATTGTCAGACCCTAAGCTGGCGCAGTGGGTCCTGGATTCCTCCTGGTGCGCAACAATGCCCGGCCTCATGTAGCGAGAGTATGCAGGCAGTTCCTGGCGGATGAAGGAAGTAATACCATTGACTGGCCCCCACACTCACTCGCCTGACCTCAATCCAATAGAACACCTCTGGATGGGATATTATGTTTGGGTCAATCCGACGCCGCCAGGTTGCACCTCAGACTGTCCAGGAGCTCATTGATGCCCTGGTCCAGATCTGGGAGAAGATCCCCCAGGACACCATCTGTCATCTCATTAGGAGCATGCCAACTTCCCCTGATGTTGTCAGGCATGCATACAAGAACGTGGGGGCCATACAAACTACTGAGTACGATTTGGAGTTGCTGCAAAGAAATTTTGGCAAAATGGACTCGCCTGCCTGCTGCATCATATTTTTACCTTGATTTTCGGGGTCTCTTTGATTTCAGTTCTCTGTAGGTTGATCATTTTCATTTCCATCAAATGATGTTCCATCCTTTTGTTCCTAACACATCACCATATCAGTCCATATCAGTAGAGATAGCCAGCAGGATTTTTTTTCCCAAGATCTGATGTGTTTTCAAAGTGTTCCTAATAAATATATTTAAAATGACCACTTCCCCTTACTGTTTCCATGTAGTACACCTGGAACACGTGGACTTTAAGGTCAGGTCCATTCCCTCTCATTCCACATGGCACATGTTACCCTCCAAACTCCTTAGTAATGTGGTGGCAACTGAACCACGAAAAAGCAGAACCCATAAAATGGCATTAGAAAAGGATTCAAATATTTCTGAAGTGCTTAAAAATGAAACCAAATAAAAAAATAAGAAAGCCTCAGCCCCACAAACCATAATAGCCATAAGCCCTATTAAACAATGAGAAAAAAAAATAAAACAAAAATGAATCATAAAAGATGTGAGTATAGAAAACAGATAGCTAATGAGTAAAGAACAAACAGAGAGGAATGGGAGAAATGACCTGAGCTGGCATGACTGAAGTCTTTAATGCGTCACAGCAGGCTGGGCTGTGCTGTAAACTGTGACCACCCTGACCCCCTGATGCTAAAGCAGAAGAGCTCGTCTTTGAACTGATGGCCAAGTGCAGTGAAGGCCGGACTTGGTGTACATCTGTTTGGTTCAAGTCATTCAAGACATTGCAAATTATTTAAAAAAAAGAAATGTTTCCAGCTAGCTTATTTTTGCTTTTAATGGACTTTTTGAAACTCTGTATTTTGGCTTTGTGGACGGCCTAATCTCATTATCATCAAACCACTAGAAGCCACCTGCACATATGAGCGACTTGTCTGAAAGAAAGACGGGATCACAGCGGATGTCCGTGGCGCCAAGCGGTTTATTTAAGATGTGTCTTTTGTACTTATGCCACCACAATTAAAAAAATAAAAAAAAATTGTTATTTAACTGCAAAAACAATGACCTTATCTTCTGGGACAGTTTGGAAGGTTCCAAATGATTGCTGAAAGCAAATGTATCCTGTTTAGTCACTGAAATATTAAGAGTACTATACAGTTTATACATTCTTTGTGCAGTATATGAAAACTTATTAAGATAAATATCACAGAACAGGAAAAAGAATTAAAAATAGATTACAATATATTTATAACAATGCTACTACACACATTCTCCACCAACAAGTGGCCTAATTTATTTGGCAAACTCAACCACAAGGGAAGCTTCATCTCCATATTTTTTCTTTACAAATAAATTTAACCAGTTTGGCAGACGGCCGGGGCAGAGGACATATTGAGGGAAATATCTCCCCCGGAACATGAGAGGGTATACCCCCTGGCTTATACCAGGGCCACGGTGATGGACAGAACAACTGTGATGGACAGAAAACACACCTATGGGAAGGCACTGATTTTATAATTCTAAGTAACTTTAATCCAAGCCTTCAGAGACTAGGTGCAATCATATCTCTGGGAAACTGTTCTCCTAAATGGCTGAAAATCTCTGAGGCAGCCCCTCTCTCTGAAACCATAAAGTTGATTAGTTGCTCCCTCTTTGGCGAGCTGAAAGCTAATTATCCCGTAAAACTGAGACCCTCTCTGCCAAACTGAGCCCAACCTGAAGAGTGAGAAGCAGACATTACTTCAAGAAGGGGGCTTTAGCTTCTAAACTCTTATACCGCAAAGAGCAATGCTTTTCCCATTGAAGTTCTAGAGGACACAGCAGAATGTGAGCTGAGAAAAAGCTTAGCACACCACGGACAAAGAGAAAGAGAGAACTTCAACATAAGAAGAATCCTCCACTTGAACCCGGAGCAGCAACGCCACCCAACAACTCCACTTAGCATTGCAGAAATGTTTATCGGTGCCAAGACACTAAATAGCCACTAAACATCCGGTCTCTTCTATGTTATAGCTTGTCTGTTCAGAGCAGTGGTTCCCAACCATTTCTATACCCCACACCCCTAGAAAATGTTTGATTTACGTTCGCACCCCATACAAAGGCTGCACGGCACAGCTGCCTCGCAATAAGAAGACCTGGGCTCACTTCCTGGGTCCTCCCTACTTGGAGTTTCATGTTCTCCCTGTGTCAGTGTGGGTTTCCTCCCACAGTCCAAAGATGTGCAGGTTAGGTGCATTGGCGATCCTAAATTGTCCCTAGTGTGTGTGTGCGTGCCCTGCAGTGGGCTGGCACCCTGCCCAGGGATTTGTTCCTGCCTTGTGACCTGTGCTGGCTGGGATTGGCTCCAGCAGACCCCCATGACCCTGTGTTAGGATATAGCGGGCTGGACAATGACTGACTGACTGACCCCATACAAAAATAATATCACATTTGAAGTTGAAGCGGTCAATTTTAAAATTTTGAGCCACAAATAAAAACCACATATATTACAGTGAGTGAACAAACTTAACTCAAAAAAATAAGCTTTTAATTCAGTTCATAAAATTTTAAAATTGTAATGCGTAGGTTGGTGTCTTGCACTCCAAAGACAAAGGCTGAGTCTCAGGACTTTATCAAAACCAGCTTTATTCTTCAAAAAGGTTATTTATTGTAGCAGGATCTACCATTCTACTATACACAGACACAGCAAACAGGCAGGGCCGAGGCCAGATCAGCCAGATGAGTGTCCAAGTTATGATGTTCCCTGCATCACATACTGGGTGACCAGTGCTTTGCAAATCTGCAGTTGCCTCGGCGACACACAAGCAACCTTCAACAGACGCGGTAATCGCACTTCTGCGTGTCATCCCGTTGGGGAGGGTCTCAAAGAGTTAAGAAGTCTCACAAAATAAATTGAGCAATTTAACTTTGTATTCTCAATAATCTTGCAAATATGTCTCCCGTGAAGCTTACTTGCTCTGTTGATGATCTGGCAGTTGGGGTATCCCACAAAGCATCAAACACTGTGAAATGACACACAATCAATGATTGAGGGGTTTGGGGAATTGGGGACACCCATGAAGCAACGGGTGCCAGTGTGCCACTAAGCAATGAAACTGAGTCGACGTGCTTTGTCCCCCAAAAACACCTGCACGGCAGTTCAAAACCAGTTGAAATTGCTGCTCTACTGTCAGGACCGCCAGCAGGAGAGAGGTGTTGCATCTAATTTAGTCCTCCTTGTGGCAAAAATGTCAATCAAACTTTAAAATCAGTGATGTGTCATGATTAGAAATCAAAACTAGATCTCGCCCTTCTCTATGGATCATTGCAATGTCTAAATTCCATTCTCTTGAAAAAAAAGTTATTTGTCTTTACGAACACACTGTCTGCGGCTAGGAACCCACAAAAACGCACATTCACCGGTGACAACTGGGCACGTAATGCTTTATTCTTTTCATATTATCGAAGAGGAGCACTAACTAATAAATAAGCTACAAATGACGGCACACTGCAAGACACCTATTACACCACAATAAAGTCGGACAACAAACCTCATTCAATTTTGGAGAATCATAATGAAGCCTGGGTGGCATGGTGGCGCAGTGGTAGTGCTGCTGCCTCGCAATAAGGAAACCTGGGTTTGCTTCCCAGTTCCTCCCTGCGTGGAGTTTGTATGTTCTCCCCGTGTCTGCGTGGGTTTCCTCCGAGTGCTCCGGTTTCCTCCCACAGTCCAAAGACATGAAGGTTAGGTGCATTGGTGATCCTAAATTGTCCCTAGTGTGTGCTTGGTGTATGGGTGTGTGTATGCCCTGTGGTGGGCTGGCGCCCTGCCCGGGATTTGTTCCTGCCTTGTGCCCTATGTTGGCTGGGATTGGCTCCAGCAGACCCCCGTGACTCTGTGTTAGTATATAGCAGGTTGGGTAATGACGGACTGATAATGAAGCCTTCCTCTTTCCCGTACCTCCTTTTATGTCATCTCATACCCTCTGGGTTAGGAACCCTGATCTTGACTGTTTGCGTCCGGTCTTATACAGTATGTCAATGTAAATTATATACAGTCATATGAAAAAATTTGAGAACCCCTCTTAATTCTTTGGATTTTGTTTATCATTGGCTGAGCTTTCAAAGTAGCAACTTCCTTTAAATATCTGACATGCAATATGCATCATAACAAAATTAGACAGGTGCATAAATGTGGGCACCCCAACAGAGATATTAAATCAATACTTACTTGAGCCTCCTTTTGCAA
Source organism: Polypterus bichir lapradei (assembly GCA_026402145.1). Lineage (NCBI taxonomy): Eukaryota > Metazoa > Chordata > Cladistia > Polypteriformes > Polypteridae > Polypterus > Polypterus bichir. The sequence goes on along the minus strand of JANRMT010062796.1, from coordinate 87,657,580 downwards.
ATATAACAGCCTCTAGACGCCTCCTATAGCCTTTGATGAGTGTCTAGATTCTGGATGGAGGTATTTTTGACCATTCTTCCATACAAAATCTCTCCAGTTCAGTTAAATTTGATGGCTGTTGAACATGGATAGCCTGCTTCAAATCATTCCATAGATTTTCAATGATATTCAAGTCAGGGGACTGTGATGGCCATTCCAGAACATTGTACTTCTCCATCTCCATGAATGCCTTGGTAGATTTCGAACTGTGTTTTGGGTCATTGTCTTGTTGGAATAGCCAACCCCTGAGTATCTTCAACTTTGTGACTGATGCTTGAACATTATCCTGAAGAATTTGTTGATATTGGGCTGAATTCATCCGACCCTCGACTTTAACAAGGGCTCCAGTCCCTGAACTAGCCACACGGCCCCACAGCATGATGGAACCTCCACCAAATTTGACAGCAGGTAGCAGGTGTTTCTCTTGGAGTGCGGTGTTCTTCTTCTGCCATGCAAAGTGCTTTTTGTTATGACCAAATAACTCCATTTTTGTCTCATCAATCCAAAGCACTTTGCTCCGAAATGAATCTGGCTTGTCTAAATGAGCATTTGCATACGACAAGCGACTCTGTTTGTGGCAGGAGTGCAGAAAGGGCTTCTTTCTCATCACCCTGCCATACAGATGTTCTTTGCACAAATTGCGCTGAATTGTAGAACGATGTACAGATACACCATCTGCAGCAAGATGTTCTTGCAGGTCTTTGGAGGTGATCTGTGGGTTGTCTGTAACCATTCTCACAATCCTGCACATATGCCGCTCCTGTATTTTTCTTGGCCTGCCAGACCTGCTGGGTTTAACAGCAACTGTGCCTGTGGCCTTCCAATTCCTGATTGCATTCCTTACAGTTGAAACTGACCGTTAAATCTCGGAGATAGTTTTTTGTAGCCTTCCCCTAAACCACAAGACTCAACAATCTTTGTTTTCAGATCTTTTGAGAGTTGCTTTGAGGATCCCATGCTGTCTGTCACTCTACAGAGGAGAATCAAAGGGAAGCACAACTTGGAATTGACCAACTTAAATACCTTTAACCACTCATGATTGGACACACCTGTCTATGAAGTTCAAGGCTTAACGAGCTAATCCAACCAATTTGGTGTTGAAAGTAATCAGCATTGAGCAGTGACAGGCATTCAAATCAGCAACATTAGAAGGGGACCCAAATTTTTGCACAGCCAGTTTTTCACATTTGATTTAATTTCATACAACTAAATACTGCTTCACTAAAATTCTTTGTTCGGAAAACACCCCAGTACTCAGATGTTTGTAGGAAATGAAAGACATACCACTGTTATCCTTTTTGTTGAAAATAGATTAAATTATTATGCAGGCTGAGAGGGGTTCCCAAACTTTTTCATATGACTGTATACAGTTATCCTATTTTTATAATACAGGGTGGGGCATAAAGATCTTCCACATTTTAAAGGGGTATAAAAAATGAACAAAGCTATCTAAAAAAAGTATATATTTCTGAAAAGTACATAAAAAACAGTTTTGTTTAACTGGGTTTTAAAAATCACTTCAGACAATTGTCGGCCGTTGTTGGCAGTATGCTGCTGAAGACATTCCTTGAAGTTCTCCATCAGTCTCTGGGTTATCTAAGGCGGAATGGTGTCGATGCCCTGTCTGATCCTTTCCTTCAAATCATCAAGAGATTGACGACGATGATTGGAAACCTTTTCCTTTAGGTATCTCCAAAGGAAAAAGTCACAAAGTTAAAAGTTAAATCTGGTGACCGTGCACGTCTCCCCATGTCTCCCCTTAAAGAGATCAAATGCCCAGGGGACATTTCCCTCAACACTCTGAGTGAACGTTGTGCTGTGTGAGCTGTGTCCCTGTCCTGTTGAAACCACACATGCTCTGTCCTAGGTCTGCCATGTGACTTTCTTTTCAGTGTGGACCCAGTTGCCCGAAGGTTAGAAATCCACAGCAAAATCATTTTCTGGTCTGGTACAGATGCATTTCGACCGATTGCAAAGTGTGTATGGAACACTCTCTGCGTTGCTATCACAGAACGGTTGGTCTCATAATATGCTTGAACAACAAAGCCCCGATGTTCACCAGTCATGATGGGTACTGAAAACTGTAGAGCCTAACCTACCAAATGAGACCTAACCCACATTTCTACCCCCACTACAGCCCACACAGTTCTCCCTCAAAATGTGGGAGATCTTTGTGCCCCAACCTGTACTTGCATTTATCAACAAATTGAATTAATCTGTTTCTTAAAACAAATGCACTTCATATTTAGTTTAATGGTATATGACCACCATCCTACAACAAAGGAAGGTAAGGTAAATAAAGTGGCAGCCTTACCAAATGATTTAATTAATCACTAGCTTTGCCAAGGGTAAGACAGGTGATTAACATACCAAGTTAAAATTCATCTCACTTCCTGCACCATAAATAATGTCTAATCTTTTAATTAGTGTAATTTTATATCATCAGATCATTTTATCAGGAGAGAACTCCACAAGTGGACTTTTAAGAATCCAAGTTTCTACATTAACTGACTCCCCTTATCCCAGTTTTGTGTGCACATGTAAACGCTCTCAGTCTGGTTCTTCTCCAGATGCTGATTTCTCAAAAACATACATGTTAGGATTATCATTTTTAAATTTCCTAGATGTGAGTGAGTGTGCTTTAGAGCTCTCTGCAATAGGTTATCATCCCATCCAGGACTGTGAACCGGGGTGACAACATACGGTTCATTGGGGCTCCCAGTGTACTTGTGACTTTACGCTGTAGGCAGATAAGTAAATAAATAAAGGTAAATAACATTCAATGTGACTTTTATACACAAAGTACAGTGACGACAAATGTGCAACGGCAGCTTCCTCCTGCAGCTATAGACTCTTCAGTACGCGAGCGACTCTCCACGCTAGTGTTTAGATGTGGACAGTGTATGTGCCCAAAAAAGAAGCCTAACTGCATTCTCTTACCATTGCTCGCATACTAAAGTGTCAGCAGGCATTTTTCCTGGGATTACACCTGTAATTTGTGAGCGTGCCCTTGTCAATCAAACACAGGAAGCTCTGCAGTCTACTTGTGACTTTACGCTGTAGGAAGGTAAGTAAATAAATCAAGATAAATAACATTCAATCTGACTTTTATATAAGTAAGTAACATATAAATGTTTCTTATGTAAAGACCATCACAAAACATAATCACAAACAGGACTTTGCATGATATGTCGGCGAGCTGTGTAAGCCGTGCTGTTTCATTGGAGGACAGGTGTGGGGCAGACTGACGTCCGACCTCTTGGTGCATCCAAACAGTGGCATCTTTCGCCTTTACGCCTGGTGCAGCTGTGTTGTTTTTATATGTGAGTGGACGTTTCTTGTGGGGAGGACTACTGTTCTCTTTCTCCGATGTAGAATCCTCGTCGTCATCAGAGTTCACCTCTTTTATAGCTCATCTTTATTTGAAAACAGCAATGTCAGATCGGGTCGAGCGTGAACGTGACTAAACGTGAATAAAACAATAAAAAAAATGCTAACCTTTACAAGTACCATACATTTGCACCGACTGTTACAGACTCAAATCAAATGTATCTTTTATTGTATAATAGTTACAATAAGAGCAACTCACTACTCAAAACATTTATTTTGAACGGGGAGGCTCTAACTGGCGACCTTTTGAATAGGAGTAATCAGCTCTTACTACTGTACTACCAAAGAAGTCACGACAAAAAGTCACACTAACCCGATTTCTTTGTCTTCCATTATAGTCTTGAATAGAACACTTGTTCTATTATATTTGTACCTTTTCTTAAAATGTTTATTTGATATTTGGACTTCAGTCTTCACACATTATACACTTCTTGTCAAAATTTTGTCTTTAGTACTAAAACATGAAAAAAGTTTGTCTTTTAGGTATGTGTTCAACATTTCTTGCATTTCCTGTCATCCTACACTGGGTCCTCTAGAAAGACCGGGAGAGAGACTACGCCTCCTCTGGACCTTGAGAGGGCAGCCGCCCTGGTTTGTATGAAGGCCACGGGAATGGCGCATGGAAGCTCAACCCTATAGGGGCCCATGGCGGAAGGAATACCAGGGACACCCGGAGTGCTTCTGGTTGCTCGTGAGGCACTTCCGCCACACCAGGAAGTGCCGCAGGAAGCTCATCAGGAGGCACCTGGAGCACGTCCGAGTAGACTTAAAAGTGCCCGCCTCCCTCCATTTGTCAACTGGAGTTGGGTGGAAGAGGACGAAACTCGGAGGAGAGGAATGAAGGCAGTGAAGGAAGGCTAGACATTGGAGAGGCCCGGACTGAGGGTGTATGGTGCAGGGGCACCAGGTTGTGTGCGGAAACTGTAAATATTGTAAATATGAATAAATGTGTTGTGGTGTTTAAACCACTGATGTCTGCCTTTCTGTGTCGAGGCTGGTCTCCACAACTTACATAGATCTTTGCAAACATGGAACACACGTGAAATGCATGTGTTCTAAATAACTATATATTTTTTTAGCCTATACAGCTCTAGGTACCTGACTCCCTGAGAAACAAGACTTCAGTTGGGAGAGGTTTTTGCCCTTTTTGTGGTGGTGGGAGGGTGGGATAGCAGACTGCTTGCTGCTTGGGCTCATCGACACATTTACAAGACAAAAGACGCTGACAGAGAGGTGCGAGTGGATATAAGATGGGCTAGATTTGCAAGTTTTTTCGGAATTTTTGGTAATTCTACTGTTAATACAGTAGATGACTTAAAAGACCTAATGAGAGAGAGATAACAAAATGACATCATGTATTTTTAGGGTCAGAGCCAGTTTTTAAGCAGAGCATCAGGACAAAAGACGTTAAAAGTCCAGGAGATCAGGCCGCACTTTCACACTAAACAAAAATCAAGGTCAAAAAGGTACTAAAAAAGTAGTTAACGATAAGGGGATGAGAAGCTCAGAAAACGCTAAATAGTCATTCGGGTTTTATTCAAACAGACTCAGGTAGAAAATGGCTGAATAAATGACCCGTTTAACCCCACTTTTGGCCACGCACATAACAACCGACTAGCATCATAATGACGGAGTCACAATGTGGTGTCAAAACAAATGGTAAACATGAATGTTGTAAAGTTAATTTCAAAACATTAAATAGAAGCCCCAAAAGATAAAATAACGACTGAAAAATACTCCTGAGAATCTATAAAAATTTACATGCCTCTGAGAAAGGGAAAATATTAATTAATCAGACAAAAATAATTAATTAATGAGACAAAAAATAATAAACAATAAGGCCAAATCATAACATAAACATTGTATTGGCCTGATTTTTACAATTTGTGTGGGTAAAACTGTTTAAAACGTTTTTATGACCATTGTCATGATCAGGCTTATGATTGTAATCACTACCAGCTCTTTCTTGACCTTCAAAAATGATGTAAGCATTGTTCCTGGAGTATGGGAGGTCAAGGAATCTATTGGCTTTATTATTTCTGGTGTTTTTATCAGTGTTAAACATGATTTGTATTTTCCAGCAGTACTATTGTGTTTTGCTTTCAGATGCCACCTTTCTGGGATCGTTCAGCTGATGGCTGTTATGTCGTTGCTCGGCTTGATGACCGGGAGTGTGCAACATGTGATGTCACTACTGTGACACTTCCTAATCATCCAAGATTTGGGTGCACAAACAAAAAAGCCTTTTCTTTTCTTTCTTATTGTTAGTATCTCAGTTACTAGTTACAACAACTTTTTATGTCCACCGATTACAAAATACATCTCGTGCTTTATTGGTTCTGGTTACGTGTACCATTTCTCACTTCTGACCTACTGCTCTGTTCTTCAACTCTTCAATTCTACCCGGGGGTAAACGTTAACATTATACAAAGTTATTGTCTGTTTCACCTGCATTTTTATCACTCTTTAATTTAAAATTGTTTTTTATCAGTATGCTGCTGCTGGAGTATGTGAATTTCCCCTTGGGATTAATAAAGTATCTATCTATCTTTCTATCTATCTATCAATTGACAATTTCTTTTACAACCAAAGCAGACACCTGAAGGACTCTGAGATGGTGAGAAATAAGATTCTCTGGTCTGATGAGACCAAGATAGAACTTTTTGGCCTTAATTCTAAGCGGTATGTGTGGAGACAACCAGGCACTGCTCATCACTTGTCCAATACAGTCCCCACAGTGAAGCATGGCGGTGGCAGCATCATGCTGTGGGGGTGTTTTTCAGCTGCAGGGACAGGACGACTGGTTGCAATCGAGGGAAAGATGAATGCGGCCAAGTACAGGGATATCCTAGACAAAAACCTTCCCCAGAGTGCTAAGGACCTCAGACTGGGCCGAAGGTTTACCTTCCAACAAGACAATGGCTACTCGTGAATCTAAGATGTTTAACAGGCATTCCCAGTATTAAGTTGTGGATTTGCCTGCAAATATTTTGCGGCAGCGTGTCTTTGAACTTGTGGATCTGCCTGCGAGTATTTAGTGACAGCGTGTCTATTAACTTGTAGATTTTTCTGCGAGTATTTGGAGGCAGCGTCATGAAGTTGTTTCTGTCTAGCTGCATCAGAAAATGTACTACGATGTCTGACACGCCTCCTTTTTACTGTTTTCTTACAGCTTGGATTGCTGCTGTCACAATCGGTTTGAGTTTCATGGTTTCTTTCAATTATGTTGGTATTTGCAGGACTTGTGTTGAAGTGACATTCGGCATCTTTCAAGCATTGTAAGCATACAGCCGGTTTCATCGATAACTTCGCATCCAGCTTTTGAGAGTTTAAACATTCATAAACATCAAAGTGTCCACTACTGAAATCGTCACCTGTGAATCTAGGATGTTTAAGAGACATTGGCGGTTTTCTCCAAAGGTGTAAAATATTTGGCCATTTCGGTACACTTGAAAGCGACAACTGAACAATTCAGCAGCAGCCATCAACTCACATGCAGAACCATAGGTAAAGGGCTTAAGCATTTCACTCTTATAGTGCTCCTGTGTAGTATAATTATCTCCTGTACCGTCATCAGTCCACACCTTGAACCTGTCCCAGTCATTCAATACATAAGACACAATGTTCCTCCGGATATCAAGATTGAACCTGATATGGCCATGCAATATGTAAGACAGAGAATGTAAAAGGCAGGTGCCATCTCCGGGCATGGAAACCACTCGGTAAGTGACAGTTCTTTGATCGATGGTGATCACCTCGATAGACATGTTAATGGGGGTACTGTTGGAAGAGTAAAAGAAATGGGTACCTGAACAATGTAAACTAAGTCTAAAATACCTACACAATAACTATAAGCATAATGAAAGAACAATAAAACAGCGGAGAAGCCGTGGATTAAATTAAAAGGCTGCAGTTATCAGTAAGGAGACATGAATACCGTGGCGAAGCAAGGAAGGAAATGAAGAGACCGGAGCGGTGGACGGCCTTATATGGGCAGGCAGCCATCCCCACGCCTCCCCAAACCTCCCACGGCGACCGAGCTGCAGGCTATGGACGTATGTATGTACGTAAGTATGATTCAGTTATGACTGTTAGGTGTAGAATTTCGAAATGAAACCTGCTTAACTTTTGTAAGTAAGCTGTAGGGAATTAGTCTGCCAAATTTCAGCCTTCTACCTACACGCGAAGTTGGAGAATTAGTGATGAGTCAGTCAGTCAGTGTGGGCTTAGCCTTTTATTAGTAAAACTTTTATTAGTAAAATGAAACCTGCTTAACTTTTGCAAGTAAGCCGTAAGGAATGAGCCTGCCAAATTTCAGCCTTCTACCTACACGGGAAGTTGGAGAATTAGTGATGAGTCAGTCAGTCAGTGAGTCAGTGAGGGCTTTGCCTTTTATTAGTATAGATATATATATATGTACTAGCTGTGTAAGCCCGTGCTGTAAAACGCCCAGGGTCCTACAAACTATTAAAAGCATCAGAAAAAAAATCTGAAATGTAGAGATGTCAGGTAATTGAAAGGAACTACTCTGGGCATCTCTCTCCTAGGAGGGTTTGTTTTGCTGACGTTCTCACCCCGACTCCACCTCTCACTTCTGGGCCGGACAAACAGACACACACACTTCCACGCGTAGACGTTTATATATAAGATATATATGTATAGTTTGGGTGAGTAAACAAAACATTGTGCATATTAACATTTGTAATTTGGCTTAGTACTGCAGTAACAAATGTGTCAAGCAAAATGAATCAGAGTAAAAGAAGTCAAAATGTAGTGAAATAAAATCAAAAGTGGACAGAAAATTTGATACTCTTCTAAAGCAAAAATATTCTTAAACCATATTTAAAAAGCAGTAACAAAGCACTTTAACTCTCTTATTACACATCACAGGATACAAAATTAGAATCCATCCATGGATCCAAACTTAACACAGATAGTGCCCTGCCTGAGATTTATCCCCAGAATTCTTGATGTGTCAGTCAGCAGGGTTAACAATTGTGTTGTTCAGTTTTAACTTTTTCTTTTTTCATTAAAAAATATGTAATGCACTTTTAAAAGTAGGTATAAACGCACTACAATTGATCTTTGTTGAAGATAACATCTCTACATTTTTGGTTCACTTGCCATTAAGCACTACTGTGAGATTATATGGTGACAGAAATGCACCATATGAGGATTATTTTAATAAACATTCAGTCTCCCAATACTAAGAGGCTCACATGGAATACAGCATAATAAACCTAACAGTGATTAAAGTGCCAGCAATTAGGAAGCTTGGACCTTTTATTCTAAACAAAGCGTCCATGAACTAAGACTGATTACAAACCTTTAAACTCTCCACTCTAAATTTTTTCTCAAATAAACTCTTGTGTAGAAATGACTGCTGTGTGTTGATTTAAACTCATCACCTTTACTGATTTGCTCCTTGTAACGTTTAGATCATTCTTTCAGAACCCTATAAAAACTGATTGCCGGACATTTCTTGGAAATGTATCAGCTCAGGGTAGTTAGGATTAAAAAGAAAGAAAACACTGCTGTAATGCAGACGTGACAGGGGCTTTGACAATATTGATTACTTGTGTCATTACTGTTAAATCTACATGAAGAAAGTATCGGCATCACTGCTGAAGGCCTGTGCACTGAAGCTGGGGAGTCCTCTACAGTGCATCTTCATCCTGAGCCTGGAACAGGGGAGAGTCCCGAGGCTTTGGAAAACATCTTGCATCACTCCAGTCCCAAAGGTATCACGTCCTAGTGAGCTGAACGACTTACAGCCTGTTGCTCTGACGTCACATCAGATGAAGACCATGGAGAGGCTGCTGCTTCACCACCTGAGGCCACAGGTCCACCACGCCCTCGACCCTCTGCAGTTCGCATACCTGGAGAAGGTGGGAGCGGAGGATGCCATCATCTATATGCTATACTGATCCCTCTCCCACTTGGACAGGCAGTGGTGCTGTAAGAATTATGTTTCTGGACTTCTCTAGTGCCTTCAATACCATCTAACCTCTGCTCCTTAGGGACAAGCTGACAGAGATGGGAGTAGATTCACACCTGGTGGCATGGATCGTGGACTATCTTACAGACAGACCTCAGTATGTGAGTCTCGGGAACTGCAGATCTGACATTGTGGTCAGCAACACAGGAGCGCCGCAGGGTACTGTACTTTCTCCGGTCCTGTTCAGCCTATATACATCAGACTTCCAATACAACTCAGAGTCCTGCCACGTGCAAAAGTTCGCTGACAACACTGCTATCGTGGGCTGCATCAAGAGTGGGCAGGAGGAGGAGTATAGGAGTATTTGTTAAATGGTGCGACTCAAACCACCTACAACTGAACACCAGCAAAACCAAGGAACTTGTGGTGCATTTTAGGAGAACCAGCCCCCTTATGGACCCTGTGATCATCATAGGTGACTGTGTGACCTATAAATACCTGGGAGTGCAGCTGGATGATAAACTGGACTGGACTGCCAATACTGATGCTCTGTGCAAGAAAGGACAGAGCCGACTATACTTCCTTAGAAGGCTGCCGTCCTTCAACATCTGCAATAAGATGCTGCAGATGTTCTATCAGACGGTTGTGGCGAGCTCCCTCTTCTACACGATGGTGTGCTGGGGGGGCAGCATAAAGAAGAGGGATGCCTCACGCCTGGACAAACTGGTGAGGAAGGCAGGCTCTATTGTAGGCACGGAGCTAGACAGTTTAACATCAGTGGCCGAGCGACGGGCGCTGAGCAGGCTCCTGTCAGTCATGGAGAATCCACTGTATCCACTGAACAGGATCATCTCCAGACACAGGACCAGCTTCAGCGACAGACTGCTGTCACCATCCTGCTCCACTGACAGACTGAGGAGATCGTTCCTCCCCCACACTACGCGACTCGTCCATTCCACACGGGGGGGTAAACATTAACCTTATACAAAGTTATTGTCTGTTTTTACCTGCATTTTTATCACTCTTTAATTCAATATTGTTTTTTTATCAGTATGCTGCTGCTGGAGTATTTGAATTTCCCCTTGGGATTAATAAACTATCTATCCTTTGGGCTGGATTCCTTCCTTTGGGCTGGATTCCAGAGCATGGCCACCTTCAATATTCAGTTGCGTTGCTTCCGCAGAACGTGTCCAGCAAATCGGAACCTTTGTTCAGTGACCACAGTAGAGAATTGGTGAGAGTCCATTCGGCGATATACCTCTGTGTTTGTTATTCGATCACATTAGGGGACTTTCATGATGCACCATAAGAACCATTGTTGGAAAACTTCCAGTTTTCGGGCTATGGCCTTCGTCATTTTCCATGTTTCGCAAGCGTAGATGGCAGTTGGAATGATGATTGAGAGAGAAAAGCTGGTTCTTAGTAGGCAGAGAGAGTGAAGAGGCCTCCCAGGCAGGACAGAGAGACTAAAAAGTTGCCGTCACTTTTCCAATTTGAGTAGTCACATCATGCTCAATGCCATCATTGGAGGGTAATGACACTCCCAAGGCGCATACATTTGTCTACTTCCTCGATCCTCTGTCCACCCACCATGATGGGCACTCACACCCGAGCATAGCCGACCCACATGACTCTTGTTTTTTTCCACTAATATGCAATCCAAACTTCAGCGACTCATTTTCAAGGTCATAGTTGGGTTACAAAGCAATTCTTGAGCCGGGCCCAGTACAACAATGTCACCAGAGATCGGGGATCAGGTTGACATCTTGTTATACTCCAGAGCGTAATGCAGTGTACTGAATCAAAAGCCTTCATATGTCACAAATAGATGAAAATGGATAAGTAGGAATTCCTAAGCAGGCTATTATAGGAAGAGCAGGTGTGATCTACATTAGTCACTATAGATCATGCAGCAACTGGGAGAAAAATCTTATTCACACTCTGACCAGGGCACAATTGTTTCCATATTTGGATGATGCATATTTGTCTTTTGATGTCTTATGTCAGCTGTTCTCTGCTTAAAAAAACATTGTGTCTATGTTTGGTTGTTATAAACTCACCTTTTGGGACCTACAGAAACTGTATAAAAAGCTCTGTCAAAGCCCAGTCCCTCTGAAGCTCAACCCAGACGGATGGATAATGTCGCTGCTGCCTATTGCTCAGAATGCCTTCCACATTGCTGGATTTGATGACTGCCGCCTTTTTCTGAGCTTCCCCTCCCAGACCGGGCATTGTCAAGAGCTTTATCGGAGTTATGATTTGCAGTGTAAGCCGACATTAAACCAAGTTAAGTTATTTCTCCTATGTGATTTCTTACCCTTGCATCACTAGGGAGGACTATTGTCTTCTAAGTTACATCTATATAGATCTGGGTTAAGTAACACGCCACAATCACAAATAAACTCATTCCTAGGGAGCGAATACCCCCTGCTGGACACACGCTCATATAGACAACATACTTAACATTAACTGTAGGGTAGGTGAACCCAAATAATGAGCATAGGAACTTCCATGTAATAAGATTACCTGGTGTGGGTGATTGCCATATTCCCACAAGGGTTAGGGACATCTTCAAGAAGCAGCAGTATGTTTGGAGTCTACAACTGCATAAAGAGTCTGAGTGGGCATCTGCTTTTGTATTTGGCAGAGATGTAGCTCAGGTCTGTATACAACCACTTGGTCTGCATATGCCAGGCTATTAAGTTTCTCTGCTGAAAGCAACTAACCACGTGCAAGTAGTGCTGCACACATAGGCTGCTATAAATTAGCTATTATCATGCGCTTGGGAGGCAGTCGATAGGCTTAACCGGGCGTAAAACAGTGAGTCAAGGGTTGACTCTGTGCACTAATGCCTTTTCTCCTTCCTCTGCAAATTACTAGAAGGCAAGGCAAGACAAGCAAAACCCTAACCAGCTTCTTCATTTCTCTCCAGGTCATGCCCTCCTGCTGACCTTACTTTTGCCTCTTCCTTTCTACCACTAATAAAAACCAAACCTCTACCCTCTTGTTTCTGTCCCATTTTGGACACAGTTTTTTGTGATTACTCGTTTTCCACTTCAGTATATGGGGTGGATCCCCAAACCTTTTTGTCTTTGTTCTCTTGTACAGTGAACCCTCGTTTATCACGGTTAATCCGTTCCAGACTCTACCGTGATAAATGAATTTTCGCGAAGTAGGATTCTTTATTTATAAATCGAATATTTTCGCAGTTAGAGTATAGAAAACCTGTTTACGACCTTCTAAATACGTTTTTTAACATTATTAGAGCCCTCTAGACACCCTTTAGTCACCATTACACTCGTATTACCCAATATATTAGACAAAATAAGAGAAAATAAGACATATTAGATGTTACAAATATCATATTACTAGGCGCACTCGCCTTTTAAGGCGACCAACTTTTATCCTCAATTTTTGTGCGCTCCATGTGTACATCAGGCATGTTGTAGGGAATGAGAACATCAAAGTGCCCATTCATAACATCTCCCGAAAACCGAAAAGTTTTTTTTTATCCCCTCAAGTGCCTGTCCAAAGTCGTACAATGTCAGCCCGAATCTGTACCGCTAAAGACGGAGTTTCATGCACTAAATAGGCTATAGATGAGAATAAACAAGCACCATCTCCCCTGATATTTACTACGCGATGAGGCATTTGTGCTCCATCAACATTAATTATTTCCAGAGACATAATTTTGTCTATTTTTCCAGCGCATCACGCACAAAAGCAAGGGAACGATGAGAGCACCAGAACTCTGCTCACATCGCGTCGCTTCGTACCTCAAGCCGCAAGTAGTAAATCTGTAATAAGCGGAATACCGCCATGCTTTGCACTCACGGGACGGAAGGACAATCCCGAACGCTTTTATATAGTAGATTATTGTACTGTACATTTAATTGCACACAACCACTAACCTATGAAGGCACGACCTCAGTAAGAGAGTCTTCAGAAGTGGTGCAGTATCTTCAGCAGGTGCGTTGTTGTCTTCAGTAAAGAAGTACTAGGAGTAGGCAGTGGGTGTCTGGGTGCGGGGCTGAAGAACATCTTGATAGGCAGTTGCTGGCGCTGTCTTTTCATATGCGTGAAGAGGCTTTTGTAGGGTATTGCCATCTTTAATCATATCCAAGAGTTTCACCTTCTCCTGGATAGTAAGCATCTTCCTCCGGCGCTTAGTTTTATTGTTAGAAGGCATAGAAAAAGCAGCACGTTTAGGAGCCATCGTAGGGCTTAGATAAAAGTTTTCAGAAAGCGCATGCGTAGTGAAGTAAGCGTGTATGAGAAAAAAATCGCGATAGAGTGAAGCCGCGAAAGTCGAAGCGTGATATAGCGAGGGATCACTGTATTCATAATACAGTATATTAAAGATTAAATTACACAATAAAAATTGACAAAGTTTAGTTTGATCTTGGAAAAGACAAAGATTTTCTTCAGAGACTATTAACTTCTACATGACATCCAAACAATATTTTTAGTGCTGCCTTGAAATGCCTGAAGACTTCCTGGAGCCGTCTGGAGCCAGTTCTTCATTTTCCTCTGGCATTTGGGTTCCGTCTTCATTGTTGATTGTCTGGTATAGGAATTGGCTGTCATTCGCATTTCCACCACACAGATTAAGGCGATGAGATATCAGGAACACTTCATTTCTGTGCTAGTGGCATAGCTGGTCAATCCATAAGGCAACATATAGTAGGTGGACACCTAGGGCACTGACATCTGAGGGGTGCCACTTCTGAAAGTTAAGGGGTGTGTGCTCCAGAAACGGAGGTAGAAATGAGTCGCAGAAGTATGACAATAATGTCTGCAGTATGTACAAAGGACTGCTGTTTGTGTTTCTGAAAGCATGCTCACGCCAGACACTGAGAGGGAAAGGTCAATATCAGACTATGACGAAATATGAAGTATTTCAACTTCCATACTGTGCAACATATATTGTATATGGATACAAAACTGAAATCCTTGGAGAAAACCTAAGTCAACAGTCTTAGCACAAAAAATGACCTGGCTGGAATTTTGGGATTTGTCCCAGGAATTCTCAGTGTGTTAGAATAGTTACACTTGCTGCCTATCACACATTTCAACTATTCTTATTACCACACACAGTCGTGGCCAAATGTTTTGAGAATGATACAAGTATTGGTTTTCACCAAGTTTTCTGTTTCAGTGTTTTTAGATCTTTTTGTTGGATGTTACTATGGTATACTGAAGTAGAATTATAAGCAATTCCTAAGTTTCAAAGGCTTTTATTGACAATTATATTACGTTTATGCAAAGAGTCCACACTTACAGTGTTGGCCCTTCTTTCTTTTTCAAGACCTCTGCAAATCGCCCTGGCATGCTGTTAATCAACGTCTGGGCCAAATCCTGACTGATGGCAGCCCATTCTTGCATTCTCAATGCTTGGAGTTTGTCAAAATTTGTTGGTTTTTGTTTGTCCACCCGCCTCTTGAGGATTGACCACAAGTTCTCCGTGGGATTAAGGTCTGGGGAGTTTCCTGGCCATGGAACCAAAATGTCAATGTTTTGTTCCCTGAGCCCCTTAGTCATCACTTGTGTTTTATGGCCTGGTGCTCCATCATGCTGGAAAAGGCATTGTTGGTTACCAAACTGTTCTTGGATGGTTGGGAGAAGTTGCTCTCGGAGGATGTTTTTGTCCCATTCTTTATTCATGGCTCAGGATTGGGGCACCATCAGTGCAGAACTTGCTCAGGAATGGCAGCAGGCAGGTGTGAGTGCATCTGCACAGACAGTAAGGTGAAGACTTTTGGAGGATGGCCTGGTGTCAAGAAGGGCAGCAAAGAAGCCAAGAAAAACATCAGGGACAGACTGATATTCTGCAAAAGGTACAGGGATTGGACTGCTGAGGTCTGTTGGGGTAAAGTCATTTTCTCTGATGAATCCCCTTTCCGATTGGGGTATCCGGAGAAGAAAAGGTGAGTGGCGCTACTATCAGTCCTGTCTAACGCCACTAGTAAAGCATCCTGAGACCATTCCTGTGTGGGGTTGCTTCTCAGCCAAGGCAGTGGGCTCACTCGCAATTCTGCCTAAGAACACAGCCATGAATAAAGAATGGGACCAAAACATCCCCTGAGAGCAACTTCTCCCAACCCTCCAAGAAAAGTTTGGTGACCAACAATGCCTTTTCCAGCATGATGGAGCACCGGGCCATAAGGAAAAGTGATAACTAAGTGGCTTGGGGAACAAAACATCGAAATTTTGGGTCCATGGCCAGGAAACTCTCCAGACATTAATCCTACTGAGAACTTGTGGTCAATCCTCAAGAGGCGGGTGGACAAACAAAAACCCACAAATTCTGATAAACTCCAAGCACTGATTAATCAAGAATGGGCTACCATCAGTCAGGATTTGGCCCAGAAGTTGATGGACAGCATGCCAGGGCGAATTGCAGAGGTCTTAAAAAAGGGGGGCCAACACTGTAAATATGGACTCTGCATAAATTTAATGTAATTGTCAAAAAGAGCCTTTGAAAATTATGAAATGCTGTATACTGAAGAAAACATCCATACATTTTTGGTTCACTTGTTCTAAAAATCTGCTTTGAATTTTCTGCTGTGGGATCATAACATTTAGCGTGAGCTTGAAAGAGACACACATTTTTTTCAGAAACTATTACTTCTATATGACAGTTGAATAATATGTTCAGTGCTGCTCTGAAATGCCTGAAGACTTACTGGAACCGTCTGAAGCCAGCTCCTCTTATTCCTCTAGTGATTTAGGTTCTATCTTCATTGTCGATAGTCTGGTCTGGGAATTGGCTGGTGTTCGCATTTCAATCACAAGGTTAAAGTGAAGGAATGTCGGCAAATCTTCAAACCTGTGTAACTAAACTTTTAACTGACAATATGGATGAGATAATGACAGCCATAGATCCAAATATTTGATGGCTGAAATCATAACATGATTAGTGAAAACTGTTTACTATTTATGTGTGTTTTGTATCCATGGGAGTGAAGGACCCTTCCAGGATCAAAATCAAAAGGAGGCTCCTGGGACCGTCCCTCACAAAACTTGAAAGACTTTACTCATCAGCGGCCCAGGGACAGACTACAGCTTCCTGTCACGCAGCAGGTCGAGGCCAGCGCTGATCATTTCCAGAGATCCCCATGAGCTACCAACCATTGAGTGCCAGATGCTTTGGCCTGATAGGAAATGTGATGGCCAGCTAAATACACCGATGGTGTGGTTTCACTTCTGCACTTCTGTTGCCTGCAGGGGGTGCACTACCCACCCAAACCTAACATAGACAGACCCCAGGCACAAGTTCAGCACACAACACACGTTTAATTAGCTATGGGAAACGCTTTCCAAATCGTTCCCACAGCAATGTAAAGTATAGCAAATACAGCATGCTGTCTTTGCCTTTTTCATCTTCCTCTTTCTCTCTGTCTCTCTCTCTCTCTCTTTCGTCTCCACTCCATCTCACTCCCTCCCGGCTCCCAGAATGAAGACAGTTGGCTCCTTTTAAGCTGCACCTGGGAGTGCTCCAGGTGGCTTGTTAGCGAGGTCTGGAATCACTCCCAGGTGTGATGAAAGCCCAAAGTAGGGCTCTGCAGTCTCTGCATGTCCCCCTGGTGGTGGAACCCAACAGGGCTGCACCAAACTCCAACCCCCAGCATGCCCTGTGGGAATCCATGGTGCCCCAGCAAACCGGGGGGCTGCCCTCTAACATCTCGGGAGTGATAATGCCCTGAACACGCACACTCCCCAGGTCCTTCCATCCAGCTGGTGTCCCGGTCTGGCAGGGCCACTTGCCGTCTGTGACAACATATTATAGAGAGATGAAGGACTGAACAATGTCAGTATATGAATTGATGAAATAAAATATTGAGAAAAAAGATTTAAAAAATAATAGATATGAAAAACTTGAAATCAATCAGGAACAATGATGCTTATCCACGTGAGTGGCCCCTGTGACAAATTAGACATGAAAAGCCTGTGGCTAGAGAATTAAATTAACAGGCGTGTAAAATGCTTGTTATTTTTTTTACCAACAAAGCACACCACAAATAAAAGAAAAACTCTTTAACAGGTGTTCCACTAACTTGAATCATATGCTAGCTTCTAAAACGTAGACGCTAATGCACAGAAGGCCTCAACGTTCTCTCACAGGAACTTAAGTACAGAGGTAATTAATTAAGCACTGCTGAAAACCATAGCCGCATGAATCACTAACCTCCCAAAACCCCAGGCACGTGCCCCTAATGTAAACTCCTCAGATCTCAACCACAATAGAAAAAAAAAGAAAGTCCACTGCGACCGCGTTCATAGACAGATTAGATTGCTCTTCAAACAAACTCCCTTTTCCTCTTGGCTGTGTGCTTTGACATTGAAATTCACTATTTTGATTTTCTGGCATTGGATCACTTACTGCACCCTAGAGTCTGTTATTGAACCCTGCTGCTTTAATTTTCTACATAAATGCAGCCTTAATACAACTAGTCTTTTTTTTCCATTTACCGCACACTTTTTCAATCCATATTTGTGCACCACTTAGTATTAAAAATAATAAAAGAAAATTATTACATCTGGAATAAGTGGTCTGATTTGCATTGGAAATCAGCTTGAACCAATATGTAGAGAATTACAGTTGACTGAAATGTAAATCAGGCAAGATATGGAAAAGCGATCACTAGACAGGGCCCTGTTTGTCCCAGTTTGACTCATGGCTTTCCTTTCACCCTAGCGTTCCCAGATCTTGAACCTTTTTTGCAAACATCGTTTCCAAGGTTTTGCAGATGAAGGAATG
The DNA here is from genome assembly GCA_026402145.1 of Polypterus bichir lapradei. Lineage (NCBI taxonomy): Eukaryota > Metazoa > Chordata > Cladistia > Polypteriformes > Polypteridae > Polypterus > Polypterus bichir. The sequence continues at coordinate 87,639,452 of JANRMT010062796.1, read as the reverse complement.
CATAATTACATTTTTTAAAATGTGTTTTTAAATATTTTAGAAATGAATCACATTCCCCCACATCTGCATATTGCTTTCTTATGAGTGCTGCTGTTCCTGTTGACGGTGGCTATGTCGTTACCAGTCAAGATTACTGGGAGTGTGAAACACATGATGTCATCAACGTGACTGTTTAAAGGTTAGTGTTGTGTGTTTCTATTATGTATTAATATATGTGTAGGTTTTTTATTAATTTTTTTGTGGTTTTGGTGTAATTGCATATTTTCTGTTATGTATGTTATTGCTGCCCATCTTTTTAAATTTGACAATGTGCCTAATTCTTTGTGGGTGGTTTTCAAGGAGACGGGGCCACCCTTAAATCATGGATGCTGAGTCTTAATTCTTGATCTATATTTGATCAAGAAGCAGGTTTCAGTAGTCTAGCATTTTGTCTACTTTTGGAGCCTATGAGTATTGTTATTTATGGTTGGGTCCTCTAGTTTTCTGATTTTTCTCACTCTGTCTTTAAGAGTCCATTTTTCTAGATTTTGCATTGGAATTTTGTTGATTATCCTTTAGGTTTTGCTTTGAGGAGCCTTGCCTTGTACAGGGTGGCCCACGAAAAAGTGGTCCGCCTCAGCCGAGATGACTCTGTGTTTGGTGTACGATTTCTGCTATGCGGATCATAGGCCCCATCTTCTTCGGACGTGTATCTACAGATTTTTCGCCAGTTCTACACACAATTGACAGAATACGAATGCGAATATTGTTACTTCCAGAAAGATGGTGCAACTTTCCATACAACCCACATATCTATGTCTACTATTCGAGAGCATTTCCCTGATGAAAGGATTATTAGCAAGGGTTTATGGCCATCACAATCACATGACTTAAAGACGTGCGAATATTTCTTGTTGGGTCATTTAAAGGGCTGCATGTATGAGCCAAATCTGTGGACTGTAAATGAACTGAAGTTGAACATTGAAAATGTGATACAGAGAATCAATCCCATGACATTGCAAAGAGTGTACATGAACATGCTGAAATGGGCACAGAGATGTATTGACGCACAAGGAGATCACTTTCAGCATCTTCTGTAAATGTGAGTACCAAATCTGATCATTTTTCTCTTCACCACGTAATGCAGTCATCTCGGTAGAAGGCAGGCCACTTTTTTGTGGGCCACCTTGTATTTTTGGTATTTAATAATAAATCTACTTTTAATAAAGATCCTTTAATTCCCTTTTTGTATACATGCCAGAGGTTCATGGTTACTCTCCTCTTTGTGGGAATTTTGCTATATTCTGGGACATTTCTACTGGTTTTCCAAGCTTGACTTTTTCCGAGGGTTCTAGGCTGGAAATCTACAGTTAGCAATTTTCAGGCTGGCTGGACTTGGGGTGAGTCTCATCGAGCGAGCTGGATAAGTTAAGACCCTGCCATTATGGTCCTTTTAGGAGGCCTCACAGCCATTTTGCTATGTTTAGGATCAGAACAACTGCATGAGATTCTTTAAAATAAAATAAAATAAAAACTATGGCAATGTTACTTGGTAGTATTTTCTGGCAATGTTTTTTCTGTTCCAAGGGCATTTAATATCTGCTTGATTTGACACTGGTTACATGTCCCCTTTTGGCTACAAAATCCTGCATAGTTTCCTGACTTCAATTCGTGGTTCATCTATTGAGCTTTCTTTCTTTATTTCTTTCTTTCTTTCAAATAATGATCCATGGTGGGTGTGGCAGGCAATACACCACATCACAAATCATAAAGCCAGCAATCCTGGGACTAGAGATGGGCGTATCCCCATGGCACCGCAACTAAATTGTTTCTTTGTCTGTTTTCTGGCAAAAAGAGTTCAGAGAAGCATGTCACCTCCACCATCTTTTAATAATCCCAATATCAAGGTGCAGGAGATTGACGTGAGAAGTTTGTTCAGGTCAGCGAACCCCAACAAAGCTATTGACCTGGACAGAGTAATGAAAGAATGAGCTGGTCACAAAGATTTTTAACTTAAGCCTGTCACAAGCCCTCATTCCACCCTGTTTGAAGTCAACCACCATCATTCCAGTCCTACAAAGGGCAGTTATTAACTGTCTAAATGATTACTGACTGGTTGATCTGACACCTGTTGTGAAGTGTTTCGTGAAACTATACTTAAAGCACATCAAAACCCATCTTTCCATCCACATCTAACACACCAGTTTGCTTATAAAGCAAACAGGTTCCCAGAAGATGCCATTGCCATAAAGTATGTCTCATATTGAGCATCAGGGTGATATATGAGGATGCTTTTCATAGACTGAAAGCCTTGCATTCAATCCATTTTTATCAGACAGGCTGTTGGTAAAACTGTTTGACTTAGGCCTCTCTCCATCTAAACATTAATGGACAAAGGACTTTCTCACCCACTGAACTCAAAACTGATAAACTCGGCTCTCATGTTTCTTCTACCCTCACACTTAACGCAGGTTCCCCTTAGGCAGAGTAGTGTTCAATGAAAATGAAAGAATTAATCATAGAATTCAGGAGAAATGGTGCACACACAACCCCACTTTTCAAGAATGGGGAATGTGTTTAAAGAGCTTCTACCTTTAGATTCCTGGGAACCCAGAGCTCAAAAAACCTGTTATTACAGGGGGTCCCAAAGCATGTAAGTCCAAAAAGCAGTTTCAAAAATGCCCACTAGAGAGGAAAATCCCATTAAAAACCCATGCAAGGTACACAACGTTCCACATTGAATGTTTAGAAAATAGAAGATTTATTATCACAAAAAAAGCTCTCCATGTACATGAACGCCAAAAAAGGGAAAAGGCAATACAAAGACAAAATTTAGGCAAAATCACAAAGCACAATAGAACACAAGTAAACTCACGAACTTCCTAGCGTATTCAAAATAAACCGTCAGCAACTGTGGAAGACCTTGCAGATTTTAGGGTCAAGGGCAGCTTATTTACATAGACAAAATCGATAATGGGAATAATGTCCATTATCAATATAAATAAAAGAACTAAGAATGAACAAAAGGAACATAAATCATGCATCTGAACCCCCATCTAAGGGTGGGAAGGTGTCATAATACGTTTTTCTTTAATATTTATGTCACTATATCTGGACAATACTGTTATGAGCTTCATTCACATTTGCATGCTAAGTTTGGCACACAGGGACTCAGCATTTAGAATTGCTAGCCAAGCATAGACTAGATAGCCAAAGACAACTGGAGGATTGTATAGTCAGCTTAAACACAGAACAGTATTTTTGTCCCCTGTCAGTACAAAATCTTCTTTCCTTGTTGGGAGAATAAGAACCAGCATGTAGGCATTATGCTATTTCTGTATTTTGTGGAGAAGGAGTTCGGTCCATACCTGCCCTTGTTTGGAGACCAGAGAAAACCAACAAGTGAAGCAGATAGTATTAAAAGGCTTGGACAACAGCCAAACCCTTTGAAGCAAGTGTCGGACCTTTCGTCTGAAAGCCCTCTCAGCGTGGAGACAAAAAATGGCAGACTGTGTAGATCCAGACTCCCACCTGGGTAAAAGTCTTTGTCATATGCTTCCCGTCTGTAACCGCGTCAACTGTCAGTAAATGTAAGCTAAAGTATATTTTTCTCATGTGATTCTCATACCGCCGTAATCACAATGGGAGGGAGATCGCCTTTTCTGTCATATTACTGTATTGTTTAATTACTTAATGTGCCGCAATTTCAAAAGAACACATTTCCGGAGAGCTAATGCCTCTTAAGGAAACAGAAGGAACCCTGGCTGAGATATAACAGAACCTCATCCCAGGGAATCATTTACAAAGTTTGCGTATGCACAAGAAGAGGCTTGAAATGTGTGTATGTAACTTCCCATGCAAACGCCGAGATTTCTAAAAGAAAACTTGACAGGAGACTGTGCATATATTTACGGCAACTCTGACCCATGAATACGCAACATTTTAGAAAAAATGGGAAATGACAACATCCTGCAGCCAAACCAGATAAATTACAAATTATATTCACATCACTAAGCTGTTATTATAATGTGCGTTGATGTGACAAACATATTAGGCACTGTGATGGATATAATGCGCCAATTGTATTTTAGTTCCTTGTTAAGAGGACTAATGCTGCGTATTTGCATTGAAGAACTTTTTATTTTTTCATCTGTTTATATCGGCTGCGGTGGGCTGGCGCCCTGCCCGGGGTTTTTTTCCTGCCTGTGTTGGCTGGGATTGGCTCCAGCATACCCCTGTGACCCTGTAGTTAGGATATAGCAGGTTGGATAATGGATGGATGGATGTTTATATCGGCTACCTGCTATCACTTCTCAGGGAATTGGCCGACTGGTCAGGAATATCTCATCCAACCTTCACTCCACCATGACCACTATGTTGGAAGCCTTTAACTGACCAATGAGGTACTACATCCAGTTTTGGTATGGTGTGGGTGCACAGACATAAAACCTGACACGTTGTTAGCAATATCAAAAGGCAGGTTGCAGCAGGGTCCATTCTCCTAACGTATTCGGAGCACTTTCATGCACTCATATTGCAATAAGGGCACCTAGTGAGAATGAAGCTGCTTTTGTTAACTACAACCAGTGACATTCTATTAACATTCAAGTCATCTGTAATAAGGCTGGCAGTCGTCAGAACTTGCAAAATACTGCATACAAAGACATCTCCAATTACAGGTGCCACTACAGATCAAAATCACAGCAGACTCTGCCAGCAGCTAGCATGTTTTTTTGTTTTATTTCAGGCATATTGAAGCTAGAGCTAACAGCATTTACAGCAGCACTGACATATATATTCAATATATTTGCATTTGTTTCTGACACCCCCAGGCCACCAAATGACGGTTCTTTGCAAGCCTCTAATTTAGAGAAGAGAACTTGTATCTCAAGTACAGCAGGCATCATGTGGCTACATTACCAGCCAATAGAGGTCTGCAGCATCATGCTTGCATTTGATTAGCACAGATCTTATATATCATTTCACTTTCTAGTGTCAATTAAATCTCATTTTTGGTTCATTTCACCTGAGGAACATATGTTGCCTAATAATGGTGCACATTTTAAAGACATGTGTTAACACCTGAAACCAGTCCCTCCCTCATTATACAATTATATCTCACCTGAAAATGAAGACATCCAATAAGCACTTTAGAGTTGGAAAATGTGCTTAGAAATAATGAGAAGGTCACAATCTTGCCTAATAACTGTGCACACTGTTGATGTATAAAATATGCATTTAAATATATTTAAATATATGTTACAATTCTGGGTCCAACTCTATATGATCCCATGTTATCTTATTATTAGTTTCATTTGTCTACATTTTAATACTGTTATGGTGTGGCCAAGGCTGCTTCTGTGCCTTATGTTAATGTTCCTTTTCCTTGTCTTTTTCATTCATTTTTCAATTTTAGTTATTTATATTATTCTGCTCATTTGTCATTTTGGCAATATTTTTGAAGTACTTTTTTGTTATTGTCACGTTTAAAAATATGCATGAACCGTTTTATTAAATGCCTTTATGTTCCATGCATTTTGTGGGTGGTTTCTCAAGAGGTGTGGCCACCTGTCAATCATAATTGACTGACAGCTCCCATCTCTATAAAGGCTCCTGTGATTTGCAGTCCCTCTGTGGCACATGGTGCACGTGCTGCAGGTCTGGTGAGTGTTCCCTTGTTTTGTTTTTTCTGTTTTTTGCTCTGTTTAAGCATTTCGACTTGTAATTTATGCATTGGGACTTCCTTACCATGGATTACCTCTTTCTTTTTGCCTCTTTCTGCACTTTTGACATTTTGTTCTTTATTTACCTATTTTTCTTAGTAAACCTTTAATTTTACGAAGATTCTTGCGGAATTTTCTCTACCCCAGAGTTTTTATGGTTTCTCCCCTTTGTGAGACATTTTCAAGAATTTTGTGGGTTTTTTTTCTTTTAACTTTAAGGCTTATGACCTGTTTGAGACCTAGTTGGGACTTAAGCCTCCCATCTTCCTGAGTCAGGCTTGCCATGAGTGAGATTGGTTCTGTGAGCTTTTTAGAGTCCACGAATTTTTGTGAAGCCAGAATTATAACAAAGACATTTGTCTGGCTGTGGTACTACTGCTTAAAATGTGTTAAACATATTGTTCTGTGCTTAATACAGAGGAAATTTCCATATAAATTAACTTTTTGCTAACAAATCAGAAAAAGTTGAGATGGTATGGAAAATGCAAATTAAAAAAAAACACAGTCCCAGCTTTTTTTTTTTTTTTTTTTTGGAATGTGCTGCAGGTCTGAAATGCAAGAATGGATGTTTATTAACAAATGAAATGACGCTGACCAGACAAAACATGAAATACTGCCTTCAATGAAATAAAGGTCAAACTATAAGAATCACTGTGTTTTTTGTATTTTCCATCCCAACTTTATCTGATTTGGGGTTGTATGAAGGATAGATAGATAGATAGATAGATAGATAGATAGATAGATAGAACTTTATTTGGCAAAACTTATACAATTGCTTAGGACTCAGAAATCGTTGCTTACCAGACTGTGGTCGTCTAAGGAATAACATGCATATATGGATAAATTGTGGGGCACCAACCTGGCCATTCCTATTTACTCAGTTGGCACACATCCCCATTTACTTAGAGCTTTAAACAAAATGGTAGTGTACTACTGATACACCAAAATGACATGGCCATCTCAAACTATCCTGCTTTGTCTGCTGACAGGTAAAAGTAGAGCTCCTTTGCTCTCGTTGGTTGATTTTAAAAAGTGACACTTCCTTGCAGGCCATGACGCTTTTATGGCCCTGGAATTGGAATGGGTGGGGTCAACTGACCTTCATTGGGCGGTATCTATTCACTGTGAATATTAAAAAAAAAAAAAAAACGGTTAGCAGCAGTGTTCCCCCTCTCCGTCCAAGATGGCAGGCTGACCCTCTGATGTGCATGCATGACACAGACATATGTGAAAAATGCCCCTTTCAGACATACATTAGCAGAGCCATTTAAAAACACACAACTCTCTAAAGATGAGACTCTGATTCTTCACACACTTAAAGTGACATAATAAAAAGTGAAAGCACAAACGATCGAGCACTAATGTATATAACATGAGCTTGTTCCTGCTCAAACACATTACACACATGCTCAAAAATCAATGTTGCTTGCTCCCGGCCAGTATTTTCTGGGTTTGTGGGTCACTGCTGTCTTTTTTTTTTTTTTATATATACTGTATATAAATTAAGGAACACTTTTCACAAATTAAACAATTCAAATTAAACAATTCAATCTAATAAATGCTGTATTCTGTGATTGATTAGTGCTTTCATATTGGTATTAGTTTAACAGACACCTTTACAAAAACAAAAAACAAATTACACAAATCTTTATATGTAAATGGCATTGGAGAGATTATCAGGAATGTGCAAAGTTCACAAACAGACTTGTCCACAGATCTAAGTTTAAAAAAAAAAAAACAGCAGAAAAAACACATCTGGTGCACTTTGGAGAGGCTCTCAGTGGAGCCCAACATACTGACTTTGTAGCAGCGGTTCTTAAGCTTCTTAATTGGAGGATCCAAATGAAGAAAATGAGTACCACACTAGGACCCAAGAAATTTATTACCAATTACATAGAGAAATAACATTGGCCACTTTCACGTGTGTGTGTGCATAGGGGACAGCTTAAAGCTCTGGTGGTTGTAATTACCCGCCACTCCAGGGGTTGGCGCTGTGTTCTAATGCCATTTCTCTTTGTCCCTCTGCAGACCGGATGATTGACAACTGTAACATCTCTGATGTCACTTCCAGTGTCCATCCGCCAGGACCCACCTCTTCCTGCTGGAATCGGTACACTGTGGAACTCCTGTCTGATAAGAAGTTCTTTTTTGCAATTAATGCTTGTTTTTGAATCTACTGCTTTTCAATTATATGAGGTCATCGTGTGGTGCACTAACTAGTTATTGTAGTCTGTCTTATCTGTTACACCATATAATTAAAAGTTTTGAACATTTTTGTTTCCATTTAAGCATATTCTCACATAAATATTACCAAAACAGAAACATGGAAAGCAGTATGTACTATATAATAAAACATTAAGGTGTGTGTGTGTGTGTTCAGCCCCTCAGAGCAATCTGATTAGTCAGTTTTGCTTTGGTGGAAAAAAGAAAGAGGAAGTGTGAGACGCAGGAGGAGGATTAAAGGCGTAAGCGGCACGCGGACAGAGTCACCTTTAAAGACAACAGGTATAAAACCGGGCAGTAGGTGAGAAAGGCACCTCGAAAATATTAAGAGTCTGAGAAGCAGGCTTTAGGGGAACACGCTTGAGAAAGGGAGCGCCGGTGAAGAAACGTTCACACATGCAGTTATGGAGGAAAGGCACTGAAGGTACACACGAGGCAAAAGACAGAATAATTTAAAAATATTTGTTATTGTCAGTCTTCAACAGGTGCCATGGCTAGTTGTTAGTAAAAAAAATAATTATTATTCAAAACAGGGAATATCACTGCCAATGTAAGCTTTCATAAAGCTGAGAAAAATACACTCTGTTGTATATCAGATGCAGTGTAAGGTCGGCCTTTACAAAGTATTCAGACCCCTTCACTTCATTCACATTTTATTATATTGCAGCCTTATGCTAAAATCATTTAAATTCATTTTTCCCCACATCCAGCAACACTCAGGATGACAAATCAAAAATAAAATTGTAGTAATTTTTGCCAGTTTATTAAATATAAAAATAAAAAATGAACGCTCACATTGACGCAAGTATCACTCAGTACTTAGTTGAAGTCCCTTTGGCAGCGATTACAGTCTGGAGTCTTCTTGACTTTGACGTGACAAACTTTACATGGATCTGGGAATTTTCGGCCTTTCTTCTCTGCTCATCAAGCTCTGTCAGCTTGGAAGGAGACCATCAGTGGAGAGCTGTTTCAAGAGATGTTTGTCTGGGGTCCAGCTGGACCAATCAAGGACATTCAGGGAGTTGTCTGTAAACCACAGTGTTGTCTTTGCTTTGTGCTTAGGGTCATGTTGTCCATTTGAAAGGTTAACCTTCAGGCCAGTCAGAGGTCCAGAGTGCTCTGCAGTAGGTTTTTATTAAGGATATCTCTGTACTTTGTTCTGTTCAGCTTTCCCTCAACCCTGTCTAGTCTTCCAGACCCTTCCATACCCTACTATGCTTCACCATTGGAATGGTTTTGCACAGGTAATAAGATGTTGTTTCTCATAGTCTGAGAGTCCTTTAGGTGACCTTTTGCAAACTTCACGCCGGCTTTCACGTGTCAACATTGTCCTTAACTAACCACTATCTTGATTTCCTCAGACCAGATGAAAGGACAAACAGTAATTGCTGTTGACTGCACAACTGATTACATCAACTTCTGTATGGACATTGTAGTTCCAGTAAGAACAGTACGCTGCTATGCTAACAACAAGCCATGGGTTACAAGTGACATCAAAGGCCTTTTGAATCAGAAGAAAAGGGCTTTTAAAGACGGTGATCAGCATGAGCTCAAGCGCGTGCAGAAGGAACTCCGAGTCCAACTCAGGGCGGCGAAAGAGCAGTACAGGAGAAAGCTGGAGCAGAAGTTGCAGAATAACAGCATGAAGGAAGTGTGGGATGGGATGAAGATTGTCACTGGCTACAGCTCGAACCGGGGTGCCACCATCGAGACAGACGTGGAGAGAGCAAACCAAATGAACAACTTCTTTAATAGGTTTGATCACCCTAACCCACTCTAACCTCGGAGTACTGCATCCTCCAACCATCCTTCTGTTGATAACAGCATAGGTGAGACATCCCCACCCACAATTACTGCAGCCCATGTGAGCAGAGAGCTGAGAAGACTTCGTCCCAGCAAAGCAGCGGGTCCAGACGGTGTATCGCCACGACTGCTGAAGGCCTGTGCGTTGGAACTGGGGAGTCCTCTACAGCACATCTTCAACCGGAGCCTGGAACAGGGGAGAGTCCCAAGGCTTTGGAAAACATCTTGTATCACCCCAGTCCCAAAGGTATCACGTCCTAGTGAGCTGAATGACTTCTGGCCTGTTGCTCTGACGTCACATCTGATGAAGACCATGGAGCGGCTGCTGCTTCACCACCTGAGGCCACAGGTCCACCACGCCCTCGACCCTCTGCAGTTCGCATACCAGGAGAAGGTGGGAGCGGAGGATGCCATCATCTATATGCTACACCGATCCCTCTCCCACTTGGACAGAGGCAGTGGTGCTGTTAGAATTATGTTTTTGGACTTCTCTAGCGCCTTCAACACCATCCAACCTCTGCTCCTTAGAGACAAGCTGACTGAGATGGGAGTAGACTCACACCTGGTGGCATGGATCGTGGACTATCTTACAGACAGACCTCAATATGTGCGTCTTGGGAACTGCAGGTCTGACATTGTGGTCAGCAACACAGGAGTGCCACAGGGGACTGTACTTTCTCCAGTCCTGTTCAATCTATATACATCAGACTTCCAATATGACTCAGAGTCCTGTCACGTGCAAAAGTTTGCTGATGACACTGTTATTGTGGGCTGCATCAGGAGTGGGCAGGAGGAGGAGTACAGGAAGCTAATCAAAGACTTCATTAAATTGTGCGACTCAAACCACTTACACCTGAACACCAGCAAGACCAAGAAGCTGGTGGTGGATTTTAGGAGGCCCAGGCCCCTCATGGACCCTGTGATCATCAGAGGTGACTGTGTGCAGAGGGTGCAGACCTATAAATATCTGGGAGTGCATCTGGATGACAAATTGGACTGGACTTCCAATACTGATGCTCTGTGTAAAAAAGGTCAGAGCTGACTATACTTTCTTAGATGATTGGCGTCCTTCAACATCTGCAATAAGATGCTGCAAATGTTCTACCAGACGGTTGTGGCGAGTGCCCTCTTCTACGCAGTGGTTTGCTGGGGAGGCAGCATAAAGATGAAAGACGCCTCACGCCTGGACAAACTTGTTAAGAAGGCAGGCTCTATTGTAGGAGTAAAGTTGGACAGTTTAACATCTGTGGCAGAGCGACGGGCATTAAGCAAACTCCTGTCAATCATTAAGAATCCACTGCATCCACTGAACAGTGTCATTTCCAGGCAGAGGAGTAGCTTCAGTGACAGACTTTTGTCACTGTCCTGCTCCACTGACAGACTGAGGAGATCGTTCCTCCCTCACACTATGCGAATCTTCAATTCCACCCGGGGGAGTAAATGCTAACATTACTCAAAGTTATTGTCTGCTTTATTACTCAAAGTTATAAAGCTGTTGTCTGCTTTTACATGCATTTTTATTACTATTTAATTTAATATATATATATTTTTTGTTTTGTTTTTTTTTTTTGTATCAGTATACTGCTGCTGGATTATGTGAATTTCCCCTTGGGATTAATAAAGTATCTATCTATCTATCTATCTATCTATCTATCTATCTATCTATCTAATGTGACTTCCAGCCACGAGACTCTAGCCCTGTCCCTTCCACATCAGGAATTATGTAAGAATAGTCAACTCTCATTGTGGGCCCAGTGGGGACATCTCATTCAATAGATGAGCAGACTTTTAAGAAGCTTAAAGAACAGACCATTGATCCTAATAATTGATCTCTGAGGGGCCAGTTTTCATTATTAATTAAATGGGGAGCTGTCAAACACCACCAACTACTGAAGTTTTTGATTGTCTCCCACAGTGTGTGAAATTTCCAACATAAACAGTAACAGGAACAGTAGGTCAGGAACCACTGGTTCAAGAGTGGATGTTGGAATGATATCTTTAAGGGGTTCAGGGGGCATGTCAAGAAATAAAAAAGTGTAATTGCAGATCCAGACAGATAGCATTGGCATAGGAAAATCTGTCCCATAATGACTTATGAAGGGGTGAGCTTCCAAAAAGCATTCCTCTAATGATGGTACAAGTTAATCAATCAATAATAGGAACAGACTCATCCCAGAAGTCACGTGTGAAAACATGATCTGAGAAATATTGAAAAGTTGTTGCAATGACTTTGCTGACAGGAGCATTCATGAACTGGCTTTAATTAAGGATCAGGAGATGGCGATACACAAAAGTAAGGTGAAGTCGATACCAGTAAGTCAGAAGATTAAAATCAAACAGACCTCCATAATGTGAGATAAAAATCAGAGCCAAAGCAGATGTAGTGACAGGATCGAAACTCAGACAAGAGATGAATTCATAGAGCCAAAATGAGACATAAGAACCGAAAGGCGGGTAACAAAACAGAGTATCCCATCCATCCATTATCCAACCCGCTATATCCTAACTACAGGGTCACAGGTGTCCGCTGGAGCCAATCCCAGCCAGCACAGGGCGCAAGGCAGGAAACAAAACCTGGGCAGGGCGCCAGCCCACCACAGGGCGAGCACACATACACACACACCAAGCACACACTAGGGACAATTTAGAATCGGCAATGCACCTAACCTGCATGTCTTTGTACTGTGGGAGGAAACTGGAGTACCCAAAGGAAACCCACGCAGACACGGGGAGAACATGCAAACTCCCCGCAGGGAGGACCCGGGAAGTGAACCCGGGTCTCCTAACTGCGAGGCAGCAGCACTACCCACTGCGCCGCCCATGAATACCAGGAGATGAAGCCAATATAATAAGTAGCAACCTACTACTTAACAGTGGTAGAAAAAAGCAAGTGTCAGTTTCTACAGTGAAGAGGAGACTTTGTGCAGTCTGCATAGACCACAGCTGGTATTTTCAAGGCCCTATTTTGTCCTTTAAGTAATGGCTTTCTTCCTGCCACTCGCCCACTTTGACTTTGTGCTGTCAAACCTGCAGCACAAAGTCTCCTCTTCACAGTAGAAACTGAGACTTGTTTTTTGTCAACCTGCACTGTTAAACTGTAATTGAAGCTGTTGTGCTGTGAGGCGCCTGCGATCACTCAAGCAGGTAACCCTCAGAAACTCATCTTCTGAGTGGCTTGTGACTTTGGCTCTGCCAGATCTCCTATCAGAGTTTCTTCCAGTTTCCTATTGTCTTTGGATTGTGTGGGACACCACTGGACTCACTGACACTTGTTTTTTTTTTTTGCAGTTTCTCTAAATGAAAGGCTTACACTTCTAGGGTAATAACACTCTGTCTCCTAAACCTTAGATCTTCTAATGAGTGTCTGCTTATAATTCCAAGAACTAAACTTAAAAGAAGTTGTGAGGAGGCCTTCTGATGTTATGCACGTAAAATCTGGAATAGTTTACCGATAGAAATCCAGACTAATACAGTGGAGTACTTTAAGAAACTGCTAAAAACTCATTATTTTAACATGGCCTTCTCATAGCTTCATTTTAGTGTAACCCTGATATTCTGTATATATATTTAATTGTCATTATCGTTCACGGTGGCTCCAAAATCCGTACTAACCCCTACTTTCTCTTCTGTTCTCTTTCTGGTTTTCTGTGGTGGCGATCTGCACCACCACCACCTGATCAAAGCACCGTGATGTCCCTACATTGACGGATTGAAGGCCAGAGGTCCCCATGACCGTCATCATCAAGTTCTTCCATGTGAACCCTGAATACCATGAGGACTGATTGAGGTCATTTATGTTAGGTAGAATGCCTAGAGGGGGCTGGGTGGTCTCATTACCTCGGACCCCTGCAGATTTTGTTTTTTTCTCCAGTCCTTTGGAGTTTTTTTTTTTTCTGTCCTCCCTGGCCATCGGACCTTACTTTATTCTTTGTTAATTAGTATTGCCTAATTGTTTTTTTCTTTTTTCATCTTGTAAAGCACTTTGAGCTACATCATTTGTATGTAAATGTGCTATAGAAATAAATGTTGTTGTCTCATTTTATTTGTTAATTGCCATTTCTTGCCATTATACAGTGTAATATTGTTCAAGTAGCACTTCAGAAGGTGTAGTAACACAGTCTGCTCCAACTCTACTTTAAGCCTGATGGGGGTTTTTAAGTAGTCAACAGAAGTTGGGACACCTAAGCAAATTGTTTGCCTCAACTTGCAAGGCTTAATTTACTTAATTTTACTTGCTGCAGGACTTCTGTAGCTTGTAATCTATTAGTTGTTCCCAGAAGAAGGGCTATTTGTAATATTTTGATATTTTCTTTTTTCAGTTTCTGCTAACCTAAACTTTAAATTTAAACCTCTGGCAGTTTACTGTTTACCTGTTCACCATTTTAGGTCATTCGATACTTTTATCTGATTAAATTTGAAGAAAAGCTGGAAAAAAATTAGGTGTTCTAAAACTTTTGACCGGTCTTGTATATACGCAGACTATTCAGAAAGCATCACGCCGACTCTTCCCGTTGTATTGAAGACGCCATGCAGTACACACCTCTGGTTGTTATGCCTAGCAACTTAATGATGATGTGAAACATATTCAAAAGTACATCCAAACAATAAATTAATGTTACTACTGAATTCCTTAATCTCAAAAAAATCTCAAAATGATACTTTTAATGGATTTCAGAGGCCAAGGAAATGAGTGCATAAAATTAAAATAGAACCAAATTATGACAGTGGTTTAGAACCTCTGAAACAAGGTCATGTCATGTCATTTTCTATCCTGCTTAATCCAGACCAGGGTCACAGGAGTCCATCCCAGCTGGCATAGGATGCAAGGCAGGAACAATCCCTTGCCATGATCCCAGTCCTTTGCAGTATGAACACACATACACACACACGCAGAGCAAACACACACTAAGGCCAATCACCAAGCCACAAAAGCTGTATGTTTTTGGACTATGGGAGGAAACCCACACAGACACTTGAAAACATGCAAACTCCACGCAGAAAGGCCCCAGGATGTAAACCCCAGTCTCCTCAGACAGGCAGCAGCACTACCACTACACCACTGTGCCACACGTTGAAGCAAGGTGACTAATGAAGTCAGATATAAGTAAAGCAAACCTTCTCACATATAAGCTGAGCAGTGAAATTCAATCTGTCATTTCTATTGCCAAATAAAGAGTTTAGGACTGTGTTCACAGCACCTGTTATGACTCCCTACCATCTCTGAATATCTCAGGATTCATGTTGTGCTTAAATAACCCGCACTGCCACTCTGGCATCAGAGCATCTTCAGCAATGACTCCGATTTTACTCTTGGAGTTGCTCACCGTCAGATTCAAGCATGGTGATAACACTGACAAGGATGTAAGCCTGACAAAAAAATCCAGATGCATAAATCTGTGCGTTTGCCAACTTCCACATTCTTCCACTCCATAAATCCCGGTCAGCGTGAAAAGTAACGCACGTACACACACCTGTCGCCACTCCCCAATCTCCTCCCAGAATTATGTCTCTTTGAATATGCAAATCAATATAAATAGCCCTTAAGCTCAGCGTTCTGTGAAAAGACAATGGCAAAAGCACGGGGGAAAATAGAAGAAGCTCAGCGAATACCAAGTGGAGGCAAAGAAAAACGTACTATTTGTTGGTTTAAACAGTGGTATAAACAACAAAAGGAAGTTGATGGAGTGACATAGCGTGTCGGAGAAACTTGAAAGCTCAAGTTCAGAAAGTCGCACAGTGCCCAAAATAGAAAAGAAGTCATCAAAGTCGCCGTGAAAAGGCGAGTCGCAGCCCACCGTCTGAGTGTCATATGAAAGCTTATTACGGTACAGAGATAAAAAAAAAAATAGGCACACAGTGGGGAAAAAAGCAGGAAATGTCAACTTTAATCTCGAAATTTCCACTTTAATCACGTAGTTTATTTTGTCATTAAAGTAGAACATCATAAACTTCATCTTTAAATTGTTTAATTTACTAGTTTCTCAAAGCCCATCGTAACTAAAGTAGCACGTTAAATGCTTTATTTTGTATGTGTTCTTTTATGTACTCTGTATGTGAATCACTATGTGCTTCTTAAACGGGCTTTCTCTTCCTCCGACAGGACACAGAATCCATTACATTCATGATATTACAGCTCTCTGAATAATTTAAATACTGAGATGTATACTTGATATCATTTTCATGATGATAGGAATTAAAGAATGTTATTAAACATGGGAACACGGTGGTGTAGTGATAGTGACGAGCTGGCGCCCTGTCCAGAGAAATGTTCATGCCTCATGCAAGATGCTTGCTGCGCCATGCGCGACCTTTGATGAAATAATTTATTACAGCAGTACTGTCTCTTTCAAATGTACTAACCTCCAATTCCTGTCCTTTTCTTTTTCCAAATACCCAATCGCCACACAATCAGCTCTGTAATAGACATCAAGCCATCTGTAAGCTTAGAATGGCGATTCTTCAAAACTTTTAAGGAACATTAAAAATATCTTCGTAGTACATGTTTAATTATTCTATCCATCTATCCTTCCAGTGTCACGCCAGCTCCAATACGCCAAGAATACAGCTCAAGGCAGGAATAATTCCTGAACGGGACGCCAGCTCCTTGCTAGCGCTGTGACACCGTGTCCTCACATGTTTAATTATTAACAATATAGATTATTTAAATTATGTTAACATTTTATCTGTATAATGTAATAAACATATTTTGCTGCATTTCACCCTAAAAATGATATTGTCATCAAATGTAAATATGCGCTTTATAAAGTGGCTCAGGTTGTGCCATATTATACGCGTAACTGTATCACAAGTTTACAGTGAGGTGATTGTACTTATAAGTACAAACAGTTCTACACTTGATGGACTGATTAAATGCGTTTATAGTTCTTGGGATGAAACTGCAAGGTCAGTACAGGAAAGGCTCTAAAGCGTTTGTCGCATGAGAGCAGTTCAAATAGCGCACGGCTGAGGCAGCATGTGTTTGAGGCTGTATACCGATAATTCTCTTTCCGATCAGCTGCTGTACAGCTGTGATTCCACACTCAGATACAGTGGTATAAATACTTGAGAGTAACAACTCTAAAGCAGCACTGGTATTTGGAATAGTTTGGCTATTCCGTGGACCATTATATTATTACAGGTTAATTATAATCAGATGCATTAAATGAATAAACAATATGTGGTTAATTTCAGTGTATTTATAAAGCCGAGTCACGGATGTGCATCTGAAAAAGAAAGGGAAACCATGCTGGAACAAAAACACTGCTTTGATGCTGGGTGCCACCAGTTTGCAAAACCAAGTGGAGAACTTGCGTACGCCAAGCATTTAGCTGGCATGAAAATGTGCATGGCTATATGCCAAGTTTAGGTTTTATACATCGTGATATGAGTGTGGAAACAGGCATTTTTGTACGTACGCACCGTTTATACATGAGGGCCCTGGAAACCAGATAAAGGTCAAGTGACAAAACAAAATGTACACTGAAATATAAGATTTGGTTTAGGAAAAATACTGAGATGGTCAAGTAAAGAAAGAATGTACTAGAAGAAAGGATCATATAATATACAAAATGTACTGAAGGATGACCAAGAAATTACTAAGCAGATGATCTATAAACCAGAATGGACAGTTGTTGTAGGCACAGAAACTTCAAGGGTGGTGGTGTCTCATCTCTAAAGGTATAAGAAGAACCAGAATATAATATAAGACTTTTATTTTACATAAATCATTTGGATGTAAACCAATGAACCAACCAGAGTAAAATGTATGCATTGATTGACAATGTATGTAAATTCA
>JANRMT010062796.1:87608571-87621529 GCA_026402145.1 Polypterus bichir lapradei | reverse complement strand
TATATATATATACAGTTTAATAATATAATTACATATATATATATATACAGTTTAATAATATATAATTTATATATATATTTATATATATATATATACAGTATATATATATATATATATATATATATATATATATATATATATATATATATATATATATATATATATATAAAAAGCCAAATACCACTGACTCACTCATCACGAAATCTCCTGAACCATGAGGACTTGGGACTTGAAATTTGGAATGTAGGTTACCCTTGGCCCATAGGTGCTCGCTAAGAAACGGTTTTAAAAATGTCAGGGTGCAAGCGCAAAATGTCTTATAGTATTTTAGACCCATTCACTCTATTTCTTTCTAAAATGAATTTCTTTAAAGCAAATTAAAAATACTTTCATTTTTCTGAAGAGTACAAGCTTTGTTTTAATGTTTTTGAGTTTCCACAAAGTGTTTATATTTTGCCATTTATTTATCTTTTTTAAAATAATTTACTTAGGTTATTCTAAGGTATATTAATGCAATTTTTTTTTTGAGGATTTTGATTTTCATACTTCTTTTTATTTTATTCTTTTTCATACTTTCTTCACAAATTCTTCTATTAAGTTTATACCTCTTTAAATAAACCTGTAAAACTATGACCGAGGAAGAAAGAATTTATACTCACGAAGTAATGGTCCCTCACCGCGTGGTGCGTATGAGCAGTGACGGCGCATGCCTGTTCTCCTTGCTGGCCTACCTTGTGCACTTAAAACAGCGTATATTTGAGTAAACCATTTCAAGAAATAATTAGTAACCTATTTTGTTTCGTCTATGTGCTAAATCTTGCCTTATGACCTTTACAGGACGTATACTATCTCTCTGTATATTTTAGAATACATTTTTCCTGTTGCTATCCCATAGCGAAGCACGGGTATTCAGCTAGTAGTTTATTAAATGATCCTCTATTCTTTGTTTCTCTGACCATTCTGACTGTGCTGTAACAGGCTGCTTTTGAAGAATTCTCCCTTTAAGGCATTTTGCTGAGGAGTAAATTAAAGATTCAATGAACAGCTTTTCTCTGTCCTGATAACTGATTTGTCCTGTTAGCGGATGTTTGTTTATTTAATAAGATGTTAAATTTCTACCACATGCCTGTAAGGAGACCTGTAACTGCATGGTGATAACACCAAGAGATTCTATTACCTATCCTATGAACATTCATGGCAGGCATGCTGGTGGACATTAGGAAAACACCTAATCAAATATGGCTACTACTGTATATCCTCAGATATAGCTAGGGCTACTATATCTTAAAAACATCTACACGACATCAGACAGAGTGTGGCATAATGGTTAGGACTTTGGACTTAAAACCTTTAGGCTGTGGGTTTAAATCCTGCTACTGACACCGTGTGACCCTAAGCAAGTCACTTGACCTGCCTGTACTCTAATCGGAGAAACAAAAAAAATGTAACCAATTGTATCACAAATGTTATAAGCCGCCTCGGACAAAGGCTTTAGCCAAAAAAGTAAATGTAAATCAGTGATATCAGGGCACCTGTGGGTATCAGGCCAATCCACTCTATTCTATCCGTGTACAATTGTCTCCTGGCGCTTGTTAGGATGTGCCACAGTACAGCTGTTCAACTCTGTGATGTGAAGCCACAACACTTCGCCATTAACATCATTATCTACTGCCACACATGTGCACATGGGAGGCAGCTAAAGGGCTTGAGTAAGGGTAGTTCCGAGTCATACCAGGATGTTTCAGAGTGCACTGACTCTTTTTCTCCCTTTCCTGCAGACCATTCACGGGAGATTCCACCTGGCCCTCTTGACGTCACTTCCGGGACCTATGGAAGAAGACCTTACCGGCTCTGGCCCCTATGATGTCACGTCCGGGCTGAGCCTATGGCTGAAGGCCTTCATGAGCCTGACCCCTTTGATCTCACTTCCTGACTCCCCCTTTAAAAGCCTCCACCTTTTCCCTATTCCATCAGTTCTGTTTTGGACTCAGTTTTGTGCACATTAGTGCTGTATTCATTTTTCGACTTTGCAGCCAGGGTACCAATTATATGGGTGGCTGCCCCAAACCTTGCTATGACTCTGTGTGGAGCTTGTGACACTGCCTTAGTTGGCAGGATGGAATGGTCCCAGAAGAGAAGGGGACAGGACTTGCACCGTACCCAGGTAGGAGCGTACCGGGGCCGAGTTTTTAGGTGGGGAGGGTGTCTCGCAATTCGGAAAGACCCGGTGCAGGCTGCGCTCCTGGCCCACTTAACTGGACAACCCAGGCAGGCCAGGGGGTGTGCTGGAGGGGCTCACAGACTTGGACTGCTCCAGAGCGGGGAGGTGAAGGGTGCTTATTATGCTCTCGGGGGAGAGTGGCCATCTCCCTGTGAAGGTAGAACCCAGAGTCTCATCTAGGGGTGCCCCAGACTGGCAGGTGAATATAATACGAAAGTGGAGGTACGACCCAGAGTGGCCGACCCACAAGCAAGCCTGGTCATTGTGGGCTGCGGTAGGGCACTGGTTACGGCCAGGTGAATACAAGCCCTACCAAATAGTTGCTACCTTCTCCTAAAGGCACTACCCCACGGTTTCACCCAGCCGGTCTGGTGTAAAGACTTTCAAAATATGAAAGGATTAATAGACCTCATTGAAGTGCAGGGGACGGCCTCGTAACCTGGGGGAGCAGAACCATCTCTTAGTCGAGCTCAGCTGCTGTACGTCCCTAAACCTTAACCCCCCTCCACCCCCCAGTTCAACTCGGAGCTTGTGCCGACGTCCCCGGAGTTGTGGGCATGCAAACCGTTTCGGAGAGAGAAGGAATGCAGGTGGAGGGGGAGAAGGGGTTGGTGTGCTCTGACTAACCCATTGGCAGTCCCACACACAGGCATGGTGATCGTAAACGGATACAAGACCACAGCCTTGTTCGATTCCGGCAGCAACATTTCCATCGTGGCCAGCCGATTTGTGCTACCGCAACAGTGGTTAAAATTTAAGACCAGTATAACCTGTGTCCACCTTCTGTGTTATCAGTTACGGAGGATCAGTTCAGAAATTAACCATGGAGGTCCTCCCAGATCCACCACATCCGGTGATACTAGGGCGGGACTTGTCTAAAATTAAAAGCGGTGAGACACATACCACTCCTGGTGTTAACTTAGGCCTACTTATAGATGGGGATGAGCCGTCTCAAGCTGCCTCCACGCCGTGTAACCAGACGGCAGAGAGAGACAAAGCGGCCTCCCTGAGTGATGTGGCAGCTCCCAGACCGTCACGTGCCGAGACAGAACGGGAGGAAACCATGCCCCTTGAGGTCGGCCCGGACCCTCCCTCCCTTTTGCAGTTTAAATTTAGAGAAATGCCGGCTTCTTTTAAAAGGGAGCAGTGGAATGATGATTCCCTGAAGTTTGCCAAAAATGCAGTGGCCCTGGTCAATGGCCAGCACATTAACCAGTCAATGCCACCGGGTCCTCACTTTGTGTTAGAAAATGACCTTCTATATCGTGTAGCAGAGCATGACGGGCAGGAGAGGAGGCTACTGCTAATCCCGGCGGCAGGTCTGTGAGTTAGCACACGCCCATCTCCTAGGTGGCCATTTGGGCACTGAGAAAACCCTGGAGTGGATCAAGCTCCACTTCTATTGGCCGGGAATCAATGAGGAGGTTTGTCGCTTTTGCACTTCCTGCCTGGAGTGTCAATTGTGACAAATTCCTAGGAAGGACTGTGCTCCTCTCATTCCTGTTGACCCCGATTGATGTTAACTTCCACAGAATTGGGGTCAATTTGGTCGGACCTCTAGAGCTCTCAGCCCGAGGACACAAGTATATTTTAGTCCTCATGGATTATGCTACCAAATACCCCGAAGCTGTTCCGTTGCGCTCAGCTAATTCTAAAGCCATCACACGGGAATTGGAAGGGGTCCTTTCGCGTGCTGGCGTACAAAAGGAAGTCCAGACGGACCAAGGGACTTCCTTAACATCGGAGAAGCATCTAAAAACCGCAGTATATCATCCTCAAACCGACGGTCTGGTAGAGAGGTTTAATCAGACTCTCAAACAAATGCTTCATAAGGTGGTCACTGAGGATGGAAGGAACTGGGATCAGCTCCCCCCCCTCATCCTTTATACCTACCGGGAAGTGCCACAAGCCTCCATGGGGTTCTCCCCTTTTGAAATATTGTATGGGCGACAACCCCGGGGCATATTAGATATCCTAAAAGAAGGATGGGAAGAAGAGGGTCTTCCCTCTACAAACATACTGGAGTATATCGCGCAATTATGCAATAGATTTGGTGAAATTCAGTCCATCCTTAAAAGTCACATGGAAGAGGCACAAGCAGCACAGGTCCGATCTTACAAGCATGGCACGTCTCTCTGTGAATTCCGCCCAGGAGATCAGGTCATGGTTCTAGTACCTACCTCCCACTCTAAGTTGCTTGCCCATTAGCAAGGTCCCTACGAAGTTAAGGAGAGGAAAGGACTCGTCGACTATTTGGTGAGTCAACCCAACCGTTGGCTGAGGGAGCAGGTTTATCATGTAAATCTGCTGAAACCGTGGAAGGACAGGGATCACGATCCCTCATCCAGGCAACCCCGCTCACTCTTTGCTCACACTGCTAGCCTTAACTTTTGTGCAGATTTAAGTCCCAGACAACAACGGGAGATGAAATTTTTTTGGGCTTGTTTACAGATCAATTTCAATTCCTGGTTTCAAGTTTTGCTTTGTGTAACAGATAACATTTCATCTTCTTGCCATTTTTCCTTCTCCTCTGCTCTCTAGCAGAACGGTGTGGATTTTGGTGTTGTGATTGGTTTCTTTATTTTTGTAAAGCCTCTTTGAAATGTTTGGGTCAATTTGTACATTAGAGACATGCAAAAAAACCCAAAAATGATCTTTCCTCAGGAGAAAGTGAAACAAGAATAGAAGCAAAGAGTTCAGAAAAGCAGTCCTTAACCAGGAACGCACTAAAGAAATTGTCACAAGTATTTTAACAAGGTTTACCCATTCTTGATTACAATGTATTGGACACACCAATATTTATGTGGTTGTGTCACTGACGTCACACACAGCGCAACCTGAGAGAATTCTGGGACATGATACCATGGCAGCCATCAATGCCTTCTTCTTTTTTTTTTCAGCTGCTCCCTTTAGGGTTTGCCACAGCTGATCATCATATTCTCTAAATCAACCGTCAATGCCATTGCAAGAAAATAATGGCACCCAAAAGAAAACAAAATAGCATTGCAGCATAACAGTAAAAATAACTCCCTTGGGGAGGCTGGATCACAAAATAAAGGTCAGAAATGAATTCTTTGGGTATTAAAACCCCATAAATGATGTATAAATTTTCACAAACATTTCAAGGAGGTGATAGAAAAAATAAAGAAGCCAATCATGACAGTACACACAAAATATTATGTCATACATTCGAGAAAGGAAGCTCCATATTTTTTTTTTTCACCTTATGGTCCAGAGCTTCCATAATTATTCATTTCATTTTATTCTGTTTTCATTTAAGTCATTACATATGTGTTAAACTAAAACCCATGAAAATGCTGAAAAAGCACAGAACCCCATTAACTGTCAAAAGAAATGGAGAAGAGGATACTCTTTAATTTTTAATACCACAAAGGAGAAAAAAACACACCCATAAAGGTTGTGAAATCATGCAAAAAATAAAGGATCCTAAAATCAAGTTTAAGGATCTATTTCACATTCTATCATAATAAAGCCACAGGACTCCAAAAATACTATGGGGAAAAACACTGCATGAGTGCAATCTCAGATATTGCTTTATTAATATTTTGGGAAATAATTTATTTCAATACACAGATATTAAAAAGTACTATCAAGTGTAAGGAAGCAATAAGGGTTAGAAGGGAGGCCAGTATGCTGCCAATGCGACTTTTACTGGGATAAGTGGTAGGAGACCGAGATACAGTGAAGGCGAGTTACATGTGAGAGTCTAGCCTCATGCATAACACCGTGCATAGAATTCACACTATAAGATGACATAAGCACAAAAGCGGAAATGTACTTACGCAGAAAAAAATCCAGATGCATAAATCTGTGCGTTTGCCAACTTTCACGTCCTCTCGCTACATAAATCCCAGTCAGAGTGGAAATTAACGCACGTGCACGTGCCTGTGTCTGCTGCCACTCCCCAACTCCTCCCAGAATTACGCCTCTTTGAATATGCAAATCAATATTAATAGCTCTTAAGCTCAGTGTTCTGTGAAAAGGCAATGGCAAAAGTACGAGGAAAAATAGAAGAATTTCAGCAAATACCAAGTGAAGGCAATGAAGCACATACTATTTGTTGGTTTAAACAGTGGTATAAACAACAAAAGGAAGTTGATCGAGTGACATAGAGTGTCGGAGAAGCTCGAAAGCTCAAGTTCACAAAGTCTCACAGTGCCCGAAATATAAAAGAAGTTGTCAGATATCAAAGTCGCCGTGAAAAGGCGAGTCACAGTCCCCCGTCTGAGTGTAAAATGAAATCTTATTAGGGTATTTAGGAAAAAAAAAGGCATACAGTGTGAAAAAGGATGAAATGTCAACTTTAATCTCTGTGGTCCCTGGCTGGGGCTGGAGCCCGGCCGGGACGCCCGGGAGGACCGGAGGAGGGCTTGTGCCTCCTCCAGACCGAGAGGGGGCGTCCGTCCTGGTTATTCTGGGGGCCTCGGGTAGAGGGCTTGGAAGCCCAGCCCTGTAGGGACCCGTGGCCACCGCCAGGCGGCGCCCCAGTGCCTAAATATCCCGAGAGCCCAGCACTTCCGCCACACCAGGAAGTGCTGGGGGGAAGACTTTGGGAGACACCTGGAGAGCTGCCGGGAGGACAGCCGGCACTTCCACCACGCTGGGGCGTGGCCAAGGGAGGATTACCGGGAACACCTGGTGCTCATCCAGGAGTTGTATATAAGGGGCCGCCTCCCTCCAGTCATTAGCGGAAGTCGGGTGGAAGAGGACGGAGCTGGAGTGAGGACTGGAGGCGGCCAGGAGAGAAAGGCACAGAGACTGTGAGGCCTGGACTTGGGGGAATCAGTGCAAGAGGCACTGGGGTGTGAGTGCACCGTTTGTAAATATTTGTAAATAAACAGTGTGTTGGGTGATGAACAACATGTCTGCCTGTATGTGTCCGGGCCAGCGTCCACATCTCGAAATTTCCACTTTCATCACACAGTTTATTCTGTCATTAAAGTAGAACATCATAAACTTCATCCTAAAATCGTTTAATTTACTAGTTTCTCAAATTACATCGTAACTAAAGTAACACGTTAAATGCTTTGTTTTGTATTTGATCTTCTATGTGCTCTATGTGCGTGAATCATTACATGCTTCTGGGCTTTCTCTTCCTCAGACAGGACACAGAATCCATTACATTTGTAATATTACAGCTCTCTGAATAATTAAAATACTGAGAAGTATATGTGATATCATTTTCATGATGATAGGAGTTAAAGCATGTTATTAAATATGGGAACACGGTGGCACAGTGATTGTTCATGTCTTACGCAAGATGCTTGCTGCACCGTGTGCAACCTTCGATGAAATACTTTATTACTGAAGTACTGTCTTTTTCAAACGTACTAAACCCCAATTCCTGTCCTTACTTTTCTTTCTCCAAATACCCAATCGCCACACAATCAGCTCTGTAACAGACGGTAAGCCACCTGTAAGCTTAGAATGCCGATTCTTCAAAACTTTTAAGGAACATTGAAATATCTTTGTAATGTTTAATTATTCTATCCATTTATCCTTCCAGTGTCGCGCTAGCCACAGCAAGAATACAGCGCGAGGCAGGAACAAACCGTGAACGAAGCTCAAGCTCCTTTCTAGCGCTGAGGCATTGTGTAGTTAAAGTTAGTTTTATCTGTATAATGTAATAAATATATTTTGCTGCTTTTTATCTTAAAAATTATATCATCATCATATGTAAATATGCGCTTTATGAAGTGGCTCAGGTTGTGCAATATTACAACTGTATCATAAGTGCAATTACCTCACTGTAAACTTGCAAGTACAAACAGTTCTTCAAGGAGCACTTGATGGACTGATTGAGTGTATAGTTCTTGGGATGAAACTGTTTGTGAACCGCAAGGTCGGAACAGGAAAGGCTCTGAAGCGTTGGTCGGATGAGACCAGTTCAAATAGCGAATGGCTGAGGCAGCGTATACTTGATGCTGTATACCGATAATTCTCTTTCCGATCAGCTGCTGTACAGCTGTGATTCACACTCAGATACAGTGATATAAATACTCCGAGTGGTGCAGTGAGAGTAATATGGAAAAAGATGATCCGCTGTGGCAACCCCTAATGGGAGCAGCTGAAAGAAGAAGAAGAAGGTGCAGTGAGAGTAACAACGCTAAAGCAGTTATGGTATTTGGAATAGTTTGACCATTCTATGGACCATTATATTGTTACAGGTTAATTACACTCAGATGCATTAAACTAATAAACAATATGCGGTTAATTTCAGTGTATTTATAAAGCCGCGTCAGAGATGTGGATCTGAAAAAGAAAGGGAAACCATACTGGAACAGTAGCACTGCTTTCACGCTGGGTGCCGCCAGTTTGCAAAACCGAGCAAAGAACTTGCGTACACCAAGTATTTAGCTACCATGAAAATGTGCGTGGCTTTACGCCTAGTTTAGGTTTTATACATCATGATTTGAGCGTGGAAACGGGCTTACGAAATATTTCCGTGCGTACACACCATTTATACGTGAGGCCCCAGAAGATTCACCCAAGAGAAAATGAAATTTAACACAGCAATTCAATTCAGTTTGGTTTCTTTTAGTATAACACTATTCACAGAGTGCATCAACAAATCCAAGTTAAGAAGAGCAGGGCTACAGGTTTCATAATTGACTCAAAAAGTCTCCTGAGTCAGAGCACTTAAGATACATGATGGTAGAACAGCAGAGTAATATGGCTGGCTTTCCTGTCCATTAACTTCCAGGGGAAATGGCAGAGTCTGGAGTCCATTAAGCAGTCTCAGTTTTGGTAGCAAAATATGTATTCTCCCCAAAGAAAATATAAAACATATTGGACTGGCCACTTTGGTGTTGACCACTCCGTTTGGTTTTATAGGTTGGACAGCAAGTTTTTCATCAAACCTTCTAGGCAATCTTTGTTAAGCAGTTCACCAGATGACTTCATTGCACTGAGCTCATACTTTAATGAGCTCCAGACTCTCTCTTAGAAATGATCTCTTTTTAAATAGTGTACTGTTCTCTGTTATTAATCACAGGTTTTTACCAATCCTTTTATACAATAAGTGATCATTTTTAATGTGACACTGCATTGTCACATTGTTTCCTCCGCAGATCATTTTGTAATTGTGCACAATGAATATCACAATACAAAATAAAAGGTGATTGACTGGTTTTGACTGCCAAAGTAAACTCAAGCCTGTTTGCTTTGGGCAAATTACGTAGAAATGTTTTAACAAATTAAGACATATATATATACTCAGCAAAAAAAGAAACGTCCCTTTTTCAGGACTGTGTATTTCAACAATAATGTTTTAAAAATCCAAATAACTTTACAGATCTTCATTGTAAATTGTTTAAACAATGTTTTCCATGCATGTTCAATTAACCATAATCAATTAATTAACATGCACCTGTGGAATGGTCGTTAAGCCCTTAACAGCTTACAGAAAGTAAGCATTTAAGGTCACAGTTCTAAAAACGCAGGACACTAAAGAGACTTGTCTACCGACTGTGAAAAACACCCAAAGAAAGATGCCCAGGGTCCCTGCTCATCTGCGTGAACGTGCATTAGGCATGCTGCAGGGAGGCATGAGGACTGCTGATGTGGCTAGGGCAATAAATTGCCATGTCCACACTGTGAGACGCCTAAGACAGCGCTACAGGGAGACAGGAAGGACAGCTGATCATCCTCGCAGTGGAAGACCACGTGTAACAACACCTGCACAGGATCGGTACATCCGAATATCACACCTGCGTGACAGGTACAGGATGGCCACAACAACTGCCCGAGTCACACCAGGAACACACAATCCCTCCATCAGTGCTCAGACTGTCCGCAATAGGCTGAGAGAGGCTGGACTGAGGGCTTGCAGGCCTGTTGTAAGGCAGGTTCTTACCAGACATCACCAGCAACAACGCCGCCTATGGGCACAAACCCACCTTCGCTGGACCAGACAGGAGTGGCAAAAAGTGCGTGAGTTTCTGCATGACAGCAATGTCAGTGTTCTGCCATGGCCAGCGAAGAGCCCAGATCTCAATCCCATTGAGCACGTCTGGGACCTGTTGGATCGCAGGGTGAGGGCTAGGGCCATTCCCCCCAGAAATGTCCAGGAACTTGAAGGTGCCTTGGTGGAGCAAGAACTGACAAATCTGGTCCAGTCCATGAGGAGGAGATGCACTGCAGCACTTCAAGCAGCTGGTGGCCACACCAGATACTGACTGGTACTTTTGATTTTGAGCCTCCCTTCATTCAGGGACACATTGTGAAACATTTTTAGTTTATGTCTTATGGTGTTGACTCTTTTAGTGTTCATACAAATATTTACACATTAAGTCTACTGAAAGTAAAAACAGTTGAAAGTCAAGGGACGTTTCTTTTGTTGCTGAGTATATATATATATATATATATATATATATATATACACACACACACTATAATAGATGACAGGAATGGCCCCAGTGGCTTAACTGGCCTGTAGGCCAATACAACGGAGAGATTGAGGAAGGCTTTATGCTCCCTGGACCCACTAGTTGGCAGCATCAGACACCCGGGGGGGAATGCTGGGAATTGTAGTCCAGTAGCACAACATTGCTGGGGTCCATGGGTGCTATTAGAGGGTGCTGCAAGGAGTTACACTCCCTACTTTTTGGGACCTCCATATGGCCCAGATGTTCTTCCAATGGGTGTAACCCTGACACCAGAACTACTCCTAATTATACTGCCTTGTCCAGGGAGTTGGAGCTGAGAAAGAAGACTCGCCTGGGAGGAGTAGCAGTGAAGAGCAAAGGAAAGAAGGGTATTTATAATGGCTATGTGGAGGTATTTCTTTAAAAATAAAACCTTTTTTTTTAACCTGGGACTTGTCTATGCAATCATGATTGGGTTTTGGGCACTGTAGCACCCCGTGTTGATCACAACACATAGATAATTATATATATAAGTATAAGTCCTATAACTATAACTTATATAAGTTATATATAAGTCCTTGAAATGATTTTGTTATCATGGCACTGATTTGTAGGGCCCACGATTTACCATGGCCCACAGAATTTAACGCCACGCTGCGGAATTTAGGGTTTTACAGTGGTAAAATTAACCTAACTGCCACGGAAAATGCCAAATCTGAATGAAATCTCACCATTTGAGGCATATTGATATTAGTATGATTAGTTTTGATTACTTCTTTAAGTTCTTTCTTTAGTCTATTGCATCATCTCATTAATATCTCGTTTGTTGCTACTGAAATCGAACACAGTGGAGCTACACTCCAGTTAAAGAAGCTGTCAGCGTTGCTGCAAAGTACTGATAAACTTAACGAGCTGAGAGCTGAACTTGAATTTGTATCTGTTCACTGCCAACCAATTATGAATACTCTGACTTCTTTTGAGGCACAGTCATTAATGGCTGTCGATGTCTACAACAAAGTGTCTGACTTACTGTCTTGCCTGAAATCGTCCGGATTTCCAATTGCAACCAGCAGCTGTAAAGATGCAAAGCACAATGCTGCTGCTAAACTTAAAGAATGTTTTGTGGGAACCAAACAGCCAGCAATAGACCTATTCAGATCTGTGAGAATATTTGATCCACGACAGCTACCACTCTTATCGAAGAATTTTGCTGATTATGCACCATCAGTGCCAACAATGATGGCTGCAGCAGATGAATGGCAAGCTTATCTGGATATAGCATCGTGTGAAGTAATTCCAGCTGATATCACTGCTTTTTGACGTGCCTTAGAGGACAGATTGCCTCGCTTAGCAGCTCTTGCTAAAGTTTACATTGTGTTGCCGAGCTCTTCTGTTGATGTGGAATGTTCGTTCTCAAAATATGGATCGGTGTTGTCACCACTGTGATATTCTCTGTCACAAGAAAACCTACGAGCTTACAATGCCGTTTTCTTCAACAATAAATAAACAATAACTTTAGAAATATTATTCGATAGTTTGTTGAGAATAATATTATGCCTACATATGTTTCAGCATCGTTTGCCTAAAGCAAATCTGTGGATTAAAATGTGCGGATTAAGAATAAGAAAAATTGCATTAATTTTGCTTGGGTTCCGAATTAGTCTTATGGAGTTCTGGTACTGCATTTGCTACGCCGCGGAATTAAAAGAAAACATGCCGCAGAATTTACGATTTCTTGCCGCGGTAAATCATGGGCCCTACTGATTTGTGCTTAAAATGGACCTATTCGGCCGATGTAATGAAGAGCTTCATGTTTAAATGGGGCTGCGAGACGTGAACTCAGCTCTTCGGCGCACCTCATTTGATTTTTTCCAGCAAACAAATTTTCAAAACAAACCGTATTTTACGACTCTAATCAGAGTCGGAGTAATAATTATGTTGGCGTGGTCATTTTAGATCTGAGATAGGCTAAAATTTAAACAATGACCATTGTTAATACCCAGCCGTCATTACTCAGTTTGCCAATAGATGTCAGAAGGATGGATGTCAAAACCGAACTGCCCAAAGATAGATTTCAACGTACCACGCAAATGGTGATAAGTTCTAAACTACTTACGGTTCCAGAGCTGTCGAAGGGTTTAAGTCAGTCGACAATGTTAGTCCTGGAAAGCACATTGAACACATTTTATAAGTGGTCAGAAACTTGTACATAACTCATGAAAGAATAACGTTACGTTAAAACCAAGCACACCATTGTTTTTCTTGTGAAATTCCCAATAAGTTTGATGTGTCACATGACCCTATTCCTATTGAAAAAAGAAAAGTTGGATCCAAAATGGCCGACTTCAAA
>JANRMT010062796.1:87481253-87574295 GCA_026402145.1 Polypterus bichir lapradei | reverse complement strand
GATAGATAGATAGATAGATAGATAGATAGATAGATAGATAGATAGATAGATAGATAGATAGATAGGAAAGGCACTATATAGACTACTAGATAGATAGATAGATAGATAGATAGATAGATAGATAGATAGATAGATAGATAGATAGATAGGAAAGTCACTATATAATAGATAGATAGATAGATAGATAGATAGATAGATAGATAGAAAAGGCACTATATAATAGACACAACTGCAGACAGATAGCACATAATTTGTCCCCAAGGGAAATCTGGCTTTTACAGAAGCTTAATAAATAAATAAATAGTATAATACTATAAAAACAACAACCCCCTCTCAAGTACAAACCAGAATGACTAAAAGAAAATAAAACTAAAAAAGAAAGAAAACATTCTGACTTAGCTAAAGATATAAAGAGCAGTCCCAGTTACCGCTAGGCACTCTAATGGCGTTATTGCACCTTTTGTCACTGAGTCTATGGCTGCAGGTGGTATTCAGAGGCAGGGTTTGCTGTTCTGGGCTTTGCAGCTCTGACAGTGTCTGCTTTGGCCAATTTTAGAAGCACAGATACCTCCAAAATCTTTATAGAGATCACAGACTTAAAACTGATTTCACAGCCTAGCCTCACATTTTCAAACAGCTGCTTAATCTAATTCAGGCTCTCAGAGGGTCCGAGCCTCTCCAGGCAGCACTGCACACAAGGAAGGAATCAGACCTGTGCTGGGTGCTATTCCATTGACACACACACACACACAGGGACAACTTAGATTTGCCAGGTAGCCTAACATGCACTTGTCTGGGACAAGTGACAGATAAACATTCAAACATTCACTCGGCACTTTTATTCTATCGGTAAGATGCTATTGTAACATTACAAGATCATTTTGATGGACTGATATTTTTACTGTATGTTAATCAGTCTAGAAAAGTTTTTTCGTCCCATGTGTTCAAACAAATCAACATCGTCTGTGCATGCATGATGGTCTTAGCAATCTGTAAAGTGGCAGTTACCTGTGAACTTGTCACAGCGCTCTGAGCCTACACTCAGTGAAGGGCGCTATATAAAACTGAATTGAATTGAACAAATGAGTCAAGCACAAATCTGTAGGGTACAAGGTCAGAAAAATCTAAGTGGAGAAGTCATTTTTTTTACTTTCAAAAACTGGCAGCATTCATCCACAAGGGTGCCAACGGTTGAGTTATGTCTCTTGTTCACAGACCAAAGATTTAAACGGTGCTGTGATTGATGAGTCTTATTAGATGATCTGCTTTTCCCTAATCTCCTTATCCTGCCACAGCCTCTCTGTGTTGCTACTAGCTTTAGTTTTATTGCACAGACTATATTAACTCCTCTTCTCTGAGTATTAATTTCTCATTTGTATTCATTCAGAAAAGAAACACTGTAAAGTTCACCATAAAAGGCACTACATAGTGTGAAATGCTGGACTAATTTCTGTTATTGAGTATATTAACCAAGTGACAATTTATTAAACATTAGCATTACATTGTATTATTTGTTTGCACTGCTCTGGGCTAGGCAACCTGTCTTCTGTGAAAGGCACTACATAAACAACCCCCCCCCCCCCCAACCTGAATAGATCTTTTCTTTTGCCCAATGTTTAAGCTTTGTGAAGCATTTATCATTTTGCAGTCTTTTCATGATGAATACAAAAGTAGGACTACTCACACACTCGAAAGCCCGCTCCCGGTGACGAGTGTCCATTCTCAGTGCTGTAGAGGGTGGTCATGTTCCCCTTCTCGCAGTGGTTGGCGCATCTCCCGTTGGTACAGCGGATCTTGCAGATGGTAGGGGTGAAGAGCACTTTCACATGCTCCCCTGCCATGCTCTGGTTCACAGCTGGAGAAGGAAACAGAGCGGAGAAGTAAAGCAGCAAAAGGAATCGCAATGCAGTCATGCTGTGCCTTCAGTCCGTCCCGAAGGAGGAATCCACGCAGAAGTCAGATATGCTTTTTTTTTTTCCAGCTTTGGGGCTGGAACCCAAAAAAAAAAAGAAAAAAAAAAAGGGAAATTCAGCTTTGAGCAGACATGGTTCTTTAATTACTAAAATACATTGTGAAGAATAAGCAGGGGGGAAAAGTTTCAAAGCTTAGCCTAAAAATGAATGCCTGTCCAGTTAATTGGAAGCAGTATTGCGAGCGTGCTCTGGGCTGACATCCAAACACAATGTTTATAAGGGATCCCATCCACTCCAGAGTTCGCTTAACTCTTTAGAGGGCTTCAGGAGCTTTGTGTGGCTCGCAGCAGGCAGGCGTGAACTGGCCAGACCTTTTAAAGCTGTCAGCTCCAGAAAGGAAGAAACACAGCAAAGTGCTTTAAAACCACCAGGAGGGACAGCGGAAGACGGCTGAAAAATCTCAGGAAATCAAAAATCTGCTGACCTTCGAGGAGAAGCACCAAGAGATCATACTTTCTTGGATTTTTTTTTCAGTCATCACACCACCTCTTAGCTGTGGGTTCTCCAGAAATGCTGCACCTTCATGCTTCTGGCTTTCAGTCTTGACCTGCGCTCAATTATCCAATGCGATTTTTATTTTAATAATACTAGAGGGCTTCGCTTTCCAACCCCTGTGCCAACGCTACGCGCTAGCCTCTTTGTGGTTCTGTCGCTCGTGTATGGGGATGCGGTTGTACAATTTAAACAGATTATTATTGTTATTTTCATGGGAATTGTTACATATGCATAATAGAACTAACTGTTTTACATGACAGTGAGAAAATTAACCATAATTAAAAAGAGTAAAACGTAATAATTTGAAAGTAAATTATGTTTCATGTTGTGTTACAGTTATTCGTTGCATAATACGACTTTGTTCTGTTTGGCTTTGAAATTAACACACAAATATTTTTTAAACTTACACTTCATTAAAAGCAATTTTTGCAATTAAATTTTCGTCAACATCGCATTGAATTTCGATTCTGTGTTTGGACTTTCATCGTGACAACGCAAAGTATAACTGCCTGTGATTGAACTTCATTTCTTTTTCTCTATTAAATAAAATAAAAAGACTTTTTCGAATGTTTGGCTCTGATAATTGTTAATTGTCTTTACAAAATCCATTCTAACAGGAAACTGTTAACGTTTTAATACGAATGGCATATCAAGATCTCCTTTGTTTTTGTAATGTTGTCTGCGGAAGATGTACTACATTACTTTTCTTGGATACATCCTTCTTTCTACAGTAATTCGGGCGGTGGAAGACCAGACGGTGTTAACGGTTGTAGATATTGTACAGGATATTGTAAGTTGATGTTTTCATCTTCCGCACTGTTTCAGCATAGCCTATTGATACGCATTTAACCAGTTTGCCATGTAACCGATCGACAATTTTCACGTTAATTCGTTTGACTTCATCATTTCTCCGTGCTGGGATTACCCGTGTACTCATTTTTTTTTCTGTTGATAACCCTTTGTGATGAAATTCTTCAATAAGATTTGGACATAATACATCTTCTTTAATTGGGAACTTAAAGTGAGGAAACATTAACGTTTATAAGAGCTGAGAGAGCAGAAACTGTGTCTGACAAAAGCATTCACACGAATGAGAGGTGAGATTACCATGTGCGTGGTAGAAAATGTTTGAGAGGAGGGCGGGAGTTGAAAAAATCCCATGGCCAAAGTCTCGCGGGAGTTGAAAAAACCTTCCAAAAAGTCTTGTCTCATCGCAGGATTTTTTTTATTATAATATTTATTCGTAGGCACCTTTCTGAACACTGTATAAAACACACATTATAAGCAAAACTAAAATACAAAATTTAAAATCAAACAGAGCAATTGTAGTCAAAGACAAAAAGCAGTCTTAAACAGATGAGCTTTAAGTTTAGATTTTAAAACTGAGAATGAATCAATATTTCTAAGCTCGGATGGTAATGAGTTCCAGTGCAACTGAATGCTGTGCTCCCCATGGTGGTAAGATGGACGAAGGGGACAGTCAAGTGGATGGAAGAAGGGGATCTAAGGGTGCAGGAGGGAATGGCAATGTGGAGGAGGTCGGACAGATATGGAGGGGCATGGTTGTGGATAGCCTTGAATGTTAACAGGAGAATTTTGAAGTCAATGTGGAACTTAACCGGAAGCCAATGAAGCTGCTGCAAGACGGGAGTAATATGGTGAATAGAGGGGGTTCTAGTAATGATGTGGGCAGCTGAATTCTGGACCAGTTGAAGCTTATAAAGAGATTTGCGAGAATGACCAAAGAAAAGGGAATTGCAATAATCCAGACGAGAAGTGACAAGGCTATGAACGAGGATAGCAGTGGTGTGAGGAGTGAGGGAGGGGCGAATACGATTAATGTTACGCAGGTGGAAATATGCAGACCGGGAGATTGTATTGTATTGTATTGTATTGACCCCCTTCTTTTTGACACCCACTGCACGCCCAACCTACCAGGAAAGGGGTGTCTCTTTGAATTGTCTTTTCCAAGGTTTCTTTCGTTTTTTTCCCCTACTAAGGTTTTCTTTTTTTGGGAGTTTTTTCTTGTCTTCTTAGAGAGTCAAGGCTGGGGGGCTGTCAAGAGGCAGGGCCTGTTAAAGACCATTGCGGCACTTCTTGTGTGATTTTGGGCTCTACAAAAATAAATTGTATTGTATTGTATTATTGATGTGAGTACTCTCAAGGGTGACACCCAGACTCTTAGGCAGCCTCTGATCTGTTTTTTTCACAAAGCCAGTCAGGATTTAGGTTGCCTTCTTTTTCTTTTTTTTTTTTTAATTATTCGAGGCTAAAAGGAGATTAAAATCTAATGGAGACCAAACTGCCAACTCCTCTTTTGTGAATCTGCTTGCGGAGCTGTGAGGTCTTTCATATGGCAGTGAGTGAAGCCGACTGCAGTAATTTAATAAGTGGCGTACGTTAAACATAATTAACAGTCCACTAAATTGCGAAACTTTTCCCCCAGCACTATAAAATGAAATCTTGATTGGTTTAATTATTCCTTGTTACTCACATCCTGTACGCAGCGATGATCTTATTATCTTCTCGGGTGGTCAAATAAATAGATAATAGAGCATTGGAAATGTAATAAATCTTCACATGCAAAATCTGGATGGAAACTGTGAAGCTTTAGCTGAAACAAGAGCATCTAGCGGATCGAGGATTTGTACATTTCAGCTGGGGAATTGTAATCATTACATTGAGGTAATCAGGACTAGATGGCTAGCATACAGTGGATCAGGTGTAAGAAGAGATGACTAAAGAGCAGCCTGTATGACATGATGAGTAATGATGCGTGAATTCACAGTGAAAGTCATTTTTTTCATTTGGATAAAGATTTGTAAAACAAACGATGTTTCATTTCCAGTAAAATTTCTACTATTGACACAAGAAGTGTTTAGTTCTGTCTGGAAGCATTTCCATTGTAAGGGATGGCCGGGAGAATGTGTGCACAGGGCATTGTCTCCCCAAGACTGCTAGATGGCAGCCTCCCTGGGTTGTGGCAGGGCATCATGGGAACTGGAGTTCTTCGACTCACCCCCATTGGGTTTCGTGGGTGCCACCAGTAGCTGCTGCCATGACTGGAGAGTCCTACTTTGTGGGGCTCCCACCTCACCCGGATGTGCTTCAAACCACAGCTTCGGAACACTTGAAGTGCTGGATGTAACATATAAAAGAAGATGCCTGCCACAACTCCGGGAGCTGGAGTCAGGAGGAGGACGAAGCTGAAGGAGCGGAGAGAGAGAAAGAAAGAGTGAGAAGGTGACAAACTTGCAGAGTCCTTAGTGCATTAAACGGTACTTGTGACTGTGGTGTGGGAAACATTAACTAGGGAAGAGGTTCCCACAATAAAAAGTTCAATGTGCTTGCAACTTGTGTCTGAGCCTGTTTGTGTCGAGTGTTTTGGGAGCTGGAGTGTCCCCTGGTGGCCACACATGCATTAATTCTGCCTGTCATTTAGCATTTAGCATCACCAGACTCATTTCCTGTCTCATGTGGACATTTCATTACACCATCAGCCATGTGTTATGGGTGCAAACTTGCCGATCTCAGTTCATAAAGGTGCACCAGAGACAGAAAAGAAACTCAAAACTGCAACGGTGCATAGGGGTGAGCAAAACCATCAAGCTCATCTTCCAGATTCAAGAAAATGGAAAGGATGGTGTCATGGTAATGGCTGGCCTTGCAGGAGACAAGCTGCTTTCTGTGTGGTTAGTGGAGAAAACACCATAGTGTGCATAACAGTACATTTGATGTGTCTTCATGCGGAAAACAGGCAGCATTTTTAAGAAAGCACACTGCGTTCGTCCAAGGTAATGCAAATGAGAGACGTACACAAAATTGAATTTACTGGTGTGCAGGTGAGTAACAAATAATAATAATTCTTTACATTTATATAGTACTTTACTCACTAATCAAAGTGAATGGCAACATAGTGAGTGGGAAGCCACTTCAACCATCACCAATGTGTAGAACTAAAAAGACTACAATATGCAAGCTTTTGAGGCAACTCAGGCCCCTTCTTCAGGCAAGATGTAATGAAGAAGGGGCCTGAGCTGCCTTAAAAGCTTGCATATTGTAGTCTTTTTAGTTAGCCAATGAAAGGTGTTTCAATACATGCATAATGACAAACACAGCACAACACCCTAGTACTAAGTAAATAGATAAGTACAAAAATACAATAAATATATACACACATGAATTACTAAAAGGAAAGAAAACTGACTTGGCTAAAGATAATAATTGCAGCCGTAGTTGCAGTGAGGCCTAATGCAGGTGTATTGCCATTGGTATAAAGGAGCTCCAGTCGTATTTCTTGACACACTTCTGCAGAGTAATTCATTGGCTACATGTATACAATATGTAAAAAGGATGACATGTAGCATTGTTCCTAAAGACACTCAATGTTGTCTTCATTCTCTTCTTCGCTACGACTTCCAGAAGGTCCACAGTGTGTCCCATAACTAAGCCTGCCCTTTTAATTAGTTTATTGACTTGGTGGGCCTCTCTTAAAGTAATGTTACCAGCCCAGCACACCACAGCATAGAAAATCACACTGGCCATCAAAGAGTTGTAGAAGATGGAACGAGATTTGTGTCAGTAAATATAAAGTATTACACATAGGAAGTAAAAATGTTACACAGTGGGAGGTCTGAAAATTGGAAGTCCACCTTATGAGTAGGACTTAGGGGTCATAGTGAACTATCAAGCCCCAGACAGTGTTCAGAAGCCATTAAGAAGGCTAACATAATGTCAGGTTATATAGCGCCCTGATGTGAGGAGTACAAGTCCAAGGAGGTTCTGCTGAAGCTTTATAACACACTGGTGAGGCCTCATCTGGAGTCCTGTGTGCAGTTTGGGTCTCCAGGTTACTTATAGGACTTAGCAGCACAAGAAAAGGTCCAGAGAAGAGCGACTAGGCTGATTCCAGGACTACAGAGGATGAGTTATGAGGAAAGATTAAAAGAGCCGAGCCTTTACAGTTTAAGCAAAAGAAGATTAAGAGGTGACATGACTGAAATGTTAAAAATTATGAAGGGAATTAGTCCAGTGTATAGAGACTGTGACTTTAAAATGAGTTCATCAACAACACGGGAACAGAGTGGGAAGCTTGTTAAGGGTAAATTTCGCATAAACATTAGAAAGTTTTTCTTTACACAGAAAATCACAGACACTTGGAATAAGCTACCAAGTAGTGTGGTAGACAGTAAGACAATTAGGGACTTTCAGAACTCGACTTGATGTTATTTTAAAAGAATTAAGTGGATAGAACTGGCAAGCTTTGTCGGGCTGAATGGCCTGTTCTCGTCTTGGGTGTTGTAATGTTCTTAAATGTTCACTTCTTTCTAGCCTCTCACGTGGTACCTTATCAAAATCTGTTTGAAAGCCAAACTTATTTTTCCTCCTGGTACATCACAAGATGACTCAGCACTCTGAACTTGCCCTCAGTAACTTCACCATTGGCCTGTTTTTATGGAGGATTCTTTATTCTTTTTTTTGGACAGCCCTGACTGTTTGGATTGCTATGAACAAATGCCCTATGGAGTTTATCAACATAGCTTTTGGTTTGCGTCCATCTCAGTTATGAGTATTAATGTCCCAGGAGACAGGAAATGCCAAGGCTGCAAGCACCCGCAGCGCAGTGTCAGGATTTGAACCCTCAACCTTAGGCCTTAACCACAACGCCAGACTGCCCACCTCTCTCATAAAAGCCCTCATGAGCTAAAATGGAATGCTAATTAACTCCCTGCATGGAGTTTGAATGTTCTCCCCGTGTCTGCATGGGTTTCCTCCCACAGCATAAACACATGCATGTTAGGCAGACCGGAGGTGCTAAATTAGTGATTAAGGCTTTGAGCCTCAACCCAGAGGTTGTGGGTTCAAATCCTACTACGGACACTGTGTGACCATAAAGTAGTCACTTGACCGGCCTGTGCTCCAATTGGAAAAGCACAAAGAAGTATAACCAATTGTATCATAGATTTTGTAAGTCACCTTGGCCCTAGTGGGTATGTGGTGTGTGTTGATATGTTCATTCTGTGATAGACTGGGTGCCTGTGCATGCTGGGTTAAGCTCCAGCCCCCCCCATGAACTTGGTCAGGTTTAAGCATTGTAGGTGCCATGGAGATCGGACTGGCATTCTGGCTGGAATAATGGATGGTTTCTTGTCAGCCAGGAGGCCGTAATGGATGGACTGGGTGAACAAGCATACCAGGAGAAGTTCATTACCCCA
This sequence comes from Polypterus bichir lapradei, assembly GCA_026402145.1. Classification (NCBI taxonomy): domain Eukaryota; kingdom Metazoa; phylum Chordata; class Cladistia; order Polypteriformes; family Polypteridae; genus Polypterus; species Polypterus bichir. The sequence goes on along the minus strand of JANRMT010062796.1, from coordinate 87,565,612 downwards.
CACGGCAAGTGGCAGTGTTCCTCAGGGCTGAATCTGATTACCCGATTAGGGCAACCACAGAGTGTTATGGGAGTTGGAGCCTGGAAATGCTGCCCTGTTGGGGTGGTTGGGTACTGGAGGCCAATATTATTGGAAATCCAGGGGAGAAGAATCATCAAAAGTACATTCTTCCCCAATACACTAGATGGCAGCATCCCTGTGTTTCAGTATCCATTTGGACCAAGGTTATTATAGTTAACGAAAACTAAAATCAAAACTGAAACTATTATTAAAAAAACATTTTTGTAAACTGAAATAAAATAATTAACAAGACCGAAATGAAAAACTAAAACTAAATGAAACTACTGTATTAAAGTAGCTACAAAGAATAACTGAAATAAAATAATAATTTACTAAAATAATTTTAGTTTTCATTTTTGAATGATATTATTGCGGTTAGTTTTTAACCCTTATAACTTTTAACTCTAAACTAAAAGTCATCCACCACGAGTCGCCCGCACATATTCATCTAGTGAACAGTGGCTGGCGATGGCGGGCGGGTGTTCACACAGCATTTGCAGTGACAGAGCGAGCTGAATACACACGTAAAGCATGTGGAATAGAAAGCGATTTATGTGCCGCCTTTCTTTGCACTTGTTGTATGTCAAGATGTAATTCAAATGCCTGAAACTGGAATGAGCTGGTCAACAAAACCTTTACTGTATGGACAGAAAAATCACTAAACAGTAATTCACCTGCCAGTTCACACACAAAGTAAACAAAGTATAGAAAAAGTACAGTAATCATGAAAAAAAACTGACCTCAATATTTTGATAAATCTTGACGTTTTAGACCTCCTCAAGTCTGAAAATGCAGTTTTTTGGAATTATGTATGTGTGTGAGTGTAAACACGATAACTCAAAAACGTAACTAGATAGATGGATGAAATTTGGCATGTGATCATTACACCAAAATTGTAGATCCATATTAACTTTTGGGCCAAAGCCATCAACCGGAAATGGTACTTTACCTGAACACATACTCAATTTTTTTTATGCATGCAGCTGCAGAGTCAACTTCACTTTTATAATAATTATTCAGTATATTATTAATTTGATTTGATTTGTCGTTGATGCTTCTTTAATGTACATAAAATAATCATTGTCTTGCGGTTTATTCCACAAATATCCACCCCCATATCCGAGTACACGAGAAAGTCTAGGAGAGGCCACTCCCGATTTTTGAAAATAAAACGGCACAGATCAAGAGACTGACGAGGTCATCATACAAGATCAGCATATTGTTGCTGACCAATCACTTTTGCTTTAAAAACATCTTTTAATAACGAAGCGATACAAACAAAGGTAGGTAGGCGAAGACAGTCTGCTAAGTGATGAAAAGCTAAACATACTACTGTGTTTTTGTATTTATGCTTTATCTATTAATTTATCTTTTTTGGTTAATATTCATCATTCTTAATACCAGATATTGTGAAAATAATTCAATAGCAGAATTATGTTTTAAAATATCTGTCCCCATTTTTTCAATGTTTCTCTCTCTGTCAAAATAGATAGCTGAAATATCATATCATTCTTTTTGTTCTTAACATCAGCCATCTCATACATATTGTATACCAGGGATTTTTCCTGCCTTGCATCCAGACCTGCTGGGGTAGGCTCCAGGTTTCCTGTGATCCTGCTCTGGATAAACAGGTTTAGATAACGTATATACTGTATTGTTCCTAATCTCAGATGCTGTCTCTGTTGTTTTGTGCCTGTCCATACACCTATTATTTACTTTTGCTCTGCTCATTAAGGGTTTTCTGTTCTTATGGTGGGCTACTCAAGTCTCCCTACCTCTAACCTTTACACTACATGCATGTTTTTCTTTGTTTCCCTCAATACAGTGTGAACTTGAACCCGGACAGAGACAGACTGACATCGTTGGATCCACCACACACTGTTTATTTACAATAACTATTTACAACAAGTCACGTGCACCACAAACCCTAGTGCCTCCAGCACCGATTCCCCAATGTCTAGGCCACACAGTTCCAATGCCTTTCTCCTGGCCGCCTCCAGTCCTCTCTCCAGCTCCGTCCTCTTCCACCCGACTTCCGCCATCGACTGAAGGGAGGCGGCCCCTTAAATAGGAACCCGGATGGGCTCCAGCTGCTTCCCGGCACTCCTCCAAAGACACACCCCCAGTGTGGCAGAAGTGCCGGCTGCACACCCGGAAGCCATCCGGGTGTCCCCTGTCGTCTTCCCCCCAGCACGTCCTGGTGTGGCGGAAGTGCTGGGCTCCAGGGATATTCAGGCACCGGGGCGCCGCCTGGCAGTGGCCATGGGTCCCTACAGGGCTGGGCTTCTAAGCCCTTTACCCGTGGCCCCCAACATAACCAGGGCGGACGCCCCCTCGCGGTCTGGAGGAGGCACAAGCCCTCCTCCGGTCCTCCAGGGCGTCCCGGCCGGGCTCCAGCCCCGGCCGGATACCACAACAGCTAGGTGGGGGCTGCACACTGATTCAAGCCTAAGAGTCCTGTTCTTCCTTAGCCCCCGTGATTTTCATGGTCACACCTATCAGAACACAGTACAATCTGTTTTCTGATTTTTGATCTTTTCAGGCCTGCAGGTGGCAAAATTTTGTCTATAAATTGTTTGTGCCTGAGATGGAATCAGAGATCAATAAGGCTGGTATAACAAAGCCCAGTATTTGAGATTATTGAAGGCATTCATTAGAAGCACATTGTTGTTGTGTGCTGTAGACACGTAGAGTAAAAAACCCTCACACCTTAAAATTCACCTACATTTCATTACAAATTGGTCCATTCAGGGCAATAAAAGGAAAAGAAATAAGTGCCAACAGTCAGCGCAGATTTGTTCAGCACAAATGACAAAAATATTTAAAAAATTATAAAATTGTATAAAATTGTTCATATTCAGTACCTAGTTTTGATTATGCTTGTCTTTATCAGACAAAAACAAAACCAAATAGTAAACTGTGTCGTGTAGTGTAGTAAGCTTCCACTAACATTAAACTCATATCCAAACCCGTTAAGTGTACAGTTCTGTCTCATTGTGACACAAAAACTAAACTCCATAGTAGCTCTTTAACCATATCATAATTACTAAAACTAAAACTGAAACTAATATATATAAAAATAAATTTAGAAATGTAAAATAAAAACTAAATTAAAACTAAAATTACAAGATGAAGGAAAACTAAAACTAAACTGAGTTTCCAAATAAAGTAAAAAAATATAGAAATAAAAACTCATTAAAAAAGGCAAAACTATAATAACTTTGGTTTGGACACCCACAGGGCATACTGGGACTTGTAGTCCAATGGGCAGCCCTGTTGGGTTTCGTGGGGGTGATCCTTATTTTCGGGGACTTTTGTTTGACTCAGAAGTACTGGGGTTAAGTCAGGAAATGCAGCCATGTTGGGGTCTTTAGGTACTGCGCTGCCGGGGAAGGACAGCCCTGGTTTCCACATGACCCAGAAGTGCTCCAGACGACCCAAGTGTGACACCAGAAGCAGTTCCCGGGTCGGATTTAAAAGAGAGTCTGCAGCCTCACTTGATTGAGTCAAGTCGGGAGGCAGTGGGCCAAACTCTACGGAAGAATTTATATTTGTGTATTGTGACTGGGGATTTGGTAAGGAAGGTGTTGGAGGTGAATAAAAAACTTTGATTTGAACCTGGAATTGTGCTTTTGCATTATTGTGTCTCTGGTTTGGGATTCAATGGAATCCCCTTGTGGTTACAGCAAGCTTAGAAAATAGTGTGGTATATTCCAATTGAGGAGCAAATAATCTCATTTTAGAACTACCTTCCTCTTTTCAAGTAACCTTTTAGTCCATTTCAGGGTTCTGAAGGCTAAGACGCCAGCCCTGGATGACATGTCAGTCCACCAACATGCACATATCGACTGGGACCAACAGTAACCTTATCTTTACAAAGGAACTGGGGGTCACGGATGGTATCCCTCACAAATTGGTGGAAAGGCATGCCAGCTCCAAATCAAAGTGGTCTCAAGCTCTGTGAGTGACTTCTTATCTTTAGCATCAGCTGTCCCAGAGACATTGCTGGGTTGAAGGATTGTATGAGAAAGTAAGAAGTTTTCATTTTACGAGGATTAGTGCAGAGGACATGCTGTAGCTGAAAATTGCTGAAGTCACTTCATTTTTAGTCTCCATTCTTGTCTGGCCTTCTTTGTTTTTTTTTTTTTGTTTTCTTTCAGCAAACCTGACAGAAAATCATGGCAGGAGTGAGGTAATCAGAGGAAACCATTTTCATTACAATATTAACAAAAACACCATCCGTCAAGCAGCTTAACTCTTGACCCAGTGAGTGGTGGCCAATCAAAACAATGGCAGGAATTTTGCCACAATGGCTGGGGTGTCAAAGCAAAGCGAATGCAATCCCGGAGCTGAAAGCCATTCTCTGATAGCCTTATCTTGCTTTATGCATGTTACATTAAAAAGAATAACACTGCGGTAAAGACGGACAAAAAACGTCCAGGGACACTGAGAAATGTCCCACTGGCTGGCGTGATGGAGCTGTCACATCCCTCAGTTTCAAAGTGTGATGATTCACACCATGTCAGCCATTCACAGGCTCAGTCCTGGGGGTCACCTGTGGCATCCCAAGCAGCTTCTGCTTTTAGTCGAATTCTGATTGAACTTACGTAAGAAAGCTATTCGTTCCAAGTTTACTTTTTTAAATCAGTCCAGAAATTTCAAGCTGAATATCTCTATATATATATACAATCCAACGTCTGTCTGTCTGTCTGTCTGTCTCTCTGTCCGCTTTTCATGAGAGAACTACTTAACGGATTTAAATCGGGTGTTTTTCTATAAATTGCTTGAACATTCTGGTTGATTTTGCAACTTATCTCATCGCGCTAAGAATCATAGTTAACTTGTGGTACCGATTTATTTGCGTGAATCCGAGAGACAGACGCAGTGGGCCGAGGGGAGGGGGGCAGTGTAATAAGTGTGTATGTTTAATATGTCACTGTGCTCTGTACAAATATTTTATAAATCTACTTTTCTTTCTACTCACATGCACAGCTAATACAAAGCTAGATTTAGCACACAGGGGCTCATCATTTAGGAACTGCTAGGCAAGCATTAGAAGACAAGACTGGGACAACTGCAAAATGGGCATTGTATACTATTTCTGTGTGTCAGAGTCAGCATGAAACAGTGCTCTCTTTGCCTTGTTTGGAATGGCATGATTCACCTAAGTCAGGGCCTGCACATGAAGAAAGAGTATAAAGCCTTGGAACATTGCCCGGCACACCTTTGAAGCTGATGGACAGATGGGAGATAACGTCATCCGATCCAAAAAATCTTTCCAAGGCAGCGACGAGAATGGCAGACTTCATACATTGGGCCCCAACTCCCAAAGGTTTTGTCATGGCTTCCTTCGTCTGTTATGCCACATAAACCTTTATTAAAGAAAGCTAAATTATTTCTCCTATGTGATTTCTTACCGCCATATCACTAAGGGAGGGGTATCGCCTTTTTATATTATATCGATATAGTTTCAGGTTATATAACACGCCGATATTACAAAAGAACTTATTCCAACAAGGGAGCTAGCGCCCCCTGCTGGATATAGACGGGGCCCTCCTCACTCACATGCCAGCCTTGGGCCGTGTTCCTTACCTCCACTTACAGTGGGTACGGAAAGTATTCAGACCCCCTTCAATTTTTCACTCTTTGTTATATTGCAGCCATTTGCTAAAATCGTTTAAATTAATTTTTTTCCTCATTAATGTACACACAGCACCCCATATTGACAGACAAAAAAAGAATTTTTGAAATTGTTGCAGATTTATTAAAAAAGAAAAACTGAAATATCACATGGTCCTAAGTATTCAGACCCTTTGCTGTGACACTCATATATTTAACTCAGGTACTTTCCATTTCTTATGATCATCCTTGAGATCACCTTCATTTGAGTCCAGCTGTGTTTGATTATACTGATTGGACTTGATTAGGAAAGCCACACACCTGTCTATATAAGACCTTACAGCTCACAATGCATGTCAGAGCAAATGAGAATCATGAGGTCAAAGGAACTGCCTGAAGAGCTCAGAGACAGAATTGTGGCAAGGCACAGATCTGGCCAAGGTTACAAAAAAATTTCTGCTGCACTTAAGGTTCCCAAGAGCACAGTGGCCTCCATAATCCTTAAATGGAAGATGTTTGGGACGACCAGAACCCTTCCTAGATCTGGCCAAGGTTACAAAAAAATTTCTGCTGCACTTAAGGTTCCCAAGAGCACAGTGGCCTCCATAATGCTTAAATGGAAGATGTTTGGGACGACCAGAACCCTTCCTAGAGCTGGCCATCCGGCCAAGCTGAGCTACCAGGGGAGAAGAGCCTTGGTGAGAGAGGTAAAGAAGAACCCAAAGATCACTTTGGCTGAGCTCCAGAGATGCAGTCAGGAGATGGAAGAAAGTTGTAGAAAGTCAACCATCACTGCAGCCCTCCACCAGTCAGGGCTTTATGGCAGAGTGGCCTGTCGGAAGCCTCTCCTCAGTGCAAGACACATGACGGCCCGCATGGAGTTTTCTAAAAGACACCTGAAGATTCTCTGGTCTGATGAGACCAAGATAGAACTTTTTGGCCTTAATTCTAAGCGGTATGTGTGGAGACAACCGGGCACTGCTCATCACTTGTCCAATACAGTCCCCACAGTGAAGCATGGCGGTGGCAGCATCATGCTGTGGGGGTGATTTTCAGCTGCAGGGACAGGATGACTGGTTGCAATAGAGGGAAAGATGAATGCGGCCAAGTACAGGGATATCCTGGACAAAAACCTTCTCCAGAGTGCTAAGGACCTCAGACTGGGCCGAAGGTTTACCTTCCAACAAGACAATGACCCTAAGCACACAGCTAAAATAACGAAGGAGTGGCTTCACAGCAACTCTGTGACTGTTCTTGAATGGCCCAGCCAGAGCCCTGACTTAAACCCAATTGAGCATCTCTGGAGAGACCTAAAAATGGCTGTCCACCAACGTTTACCATCCAACCTGACAGAACTGGAGAAGATCTGCAAGGAGGAATGGCAGAGGATCCCCAAATCCAGGTGTGAAAAACTTGTTGCATCTTTCCCAAGAAGACTCATGGCTGTATTAGCTCAAAAGGGTGCTTCTACTAAATACTGAGCAAAGGGTCTGAATACTTAGGACCATGTGATATTTCAGTTTTTCTTTTTTAATAAATCTGCAACAATTTCAAAAATTATTTTTTTGTCTGTCAATATGGGGTGCTGTGTGTACATTAATGAGGAAAAAAAATAATTTAAATGATTTTAGCAAATGGCTGCAATATAACAAAGAGTGAAAAATTGAAGGGGGTCTGAATACTTTCCGTACCCACTGTAGCTAGTGAACGAGAGAACTACTCAACAGATTTATATTGTTTTTTTTTTTAATAATTTGCTTGAACATTCCGGTTGATTTTGCAATTTCTCTCATCGCGTTAACATCATAGTTTGCTTGCAGGAGCGATATATTCGCGCTAATCCAAGACAGAGGCTGCGGGCCGCAGGGAGGGGGAAGCGTGACGTCAGGAGTGGAGAGTCAGTCTACCTCTGCGTTTTGGAGCGTATCTTGCCTCCACTTAGCTAGTGATACCTGTTTGTTTATTGAATTTTAAAGATTGTCCTGTTTCACTAGTATGAGGGCGGAGCCACAGGGGATGGCTGGTTCTAAATATTTACAGAATGAAGCAATTATCCATGTGTCTGACGGGTAAGGATTCATTCTTTTTTAATGTTCTACTTATTGAAGCGATTACAGCGATAATGTGTTGCAATGGATGCCATGCATGGGCTGGGATGAATCCCAGTCTGACAAGGAGGCCACAGTAATGAGTGGTCCAGAAAAGACACCGGAAGTTCCTTAACCAGGATTTTGTCAGGAAATGCCACTGTGGATACGCTGGCATCCTAGTGGGGACAAAGCAACGGACCCTTACCCAGTCTGGAGGCCAATAGGGAGAAGAAATATGAAGAATAAATTCTTCCTCAATACACTAGAGGGCAGCATCTCTGTGTTTCAGAATCTGTTTGGACACCCACAGGGCATACTGGGACTTGTAGTCCAATAGGCAGCCCTGTTGAGTGCCGTGGGGGTAGCTGCCGGGGACTGTGACCCTTACTTTCCGGGACTTTTGTTTGACTCTGAAGTACTGGGGTTATACCCCTGGGTCCTGCATAACAGGGGCTGCTCTGCCTCACCCACGCGAGATGGAGTCGGGTGAAGCAAGGAAGGAAGAAGAAGAAAAAGAGAAAAGAATTGTGATTGTAATAATAATAATAATAATAATACATTTTATTTGAAAGCGCCTTTCAAAACACTCAAGGACACTGTACACAGTAAAAAAAAAAAAAAAAAATAATAATAATAAAAGTAAGAAAATAAAAGCAGGCAAAAGAGCAGGTAAATTACAACATAAAACATAAAACATAACACAGTTCCAAGATAGGAAAATGGAGAAAGTTATGTGGGATAAGCTAATTTGAATAAGTGAGTTTTTAGTCTAGACTTAAAAAGAGAGAAAGAGGTGATGTTTCTTATTTCAGGAGGTAGGGAATTCCAAAGTCGAGGAGCAGAGCAACTGAAAGCCCTGCTCCCCATAGTGGCAAGACGGGGGACAGGGACAGAGAGAGAAAGAGAAGAAGAGGATCTGAGACACCGAGATGGGATGATGATCTGTACCAAATCAGAGAGATATGGAGGAGAGAGATGATGAATAGCCTTAAATGTATACAGAAGTATTTTAAAATTAATGCGATATTTGACCGGAAGCCAATGGAGCTGCTGGAGAACAGGGGTGATGTGGTGAGTAGAAGGGGTCCTGGTGATAATACGGGCAGCAGAGTTCTGAACACGTTGAAGCTTATGAATTGATTTTTGAGAAAGACCAAAAAGAAGTGAATTACAATAGTCAAGCCGAGAAGTAACAAGGCTGTGAACAAGAATGGCAGAGGCCTGTGGGGTAAGAAAGGGACGGAGACGATTGATGTTACGCAACTGAAAATAAGCAGACCGAGTGACATTATTGATGTGTGAATTAAAAGACAGAATACTGTCAAGGATGACACCCAAGCTTTTCACACATGGATTGTACTTGTCTTGGGATTAGTATGCCAAAATAAGATGTTGTTAAGGTAATTTATTAGAATAAACCTTTTATTTAAACCCAGAAGCTGTATCACTGTGGTTGTGTCTGAGGTTTGGGGTGCTGCAGTGCCCCCTAGTTGTCATTATAGACAACATTCTAACATCCTCTGATGGAGGAAATTCCACAGTAATTATGTTATTAGATTTAAGAGCCGTGTTTGACAACATAGGCTGGAAAAATACATTGAGCTCACCAGCTCTGTACTACCCTGATATAACTCAAATTTATCAAATCAATCTCAGTATGTACAAAAAATGTGAAGACAGAGCTCCGTCATTATATTCAGAAGTTTAAAAAAATAAAAGACCACCCCCCTAGCTATGGGAAGAACATCTGTGTTTAAAAATTCAGTCCTTTTCCAAAACTAATTCCTATTGACCCAAAAGTAGGATGAAGAATACAGTGGGATGCAAACGTTTGGGCAACCTTGTTAATAGTCATTATTTTCCTGTATAAATCGTTGGTTGTTACGATAAAAAATGTCAGTTAAATATATCATATAGGAGACACACACAGTGATATTTGAGAAGTGAAATGAAGTTTATTGGATTTACAGAAAGTGTGCAAGACAGAACACTTTCTGTCTGACTGTGGATTGGTGGAGTCCAAACTCTTTAGAGATGGTTTTGTAACCTTTTCCAGCCTGCTGAGCATCAACAACTCTTTTTGTGAGGTCCTCAGAAATCTCCTTCGTTCGTGCCATGATACACTTCCACAAACATGTATTGTGAAGAGCAGACTTTGACAGATCCCTGTTCTTTAAATAACACAGGGTGCCCACTCACACCTGATTGTCATCCCATTGATTGAAAGCACCGGACTCGAATTTCACCTTCAAACTAACTGCTAATCCTAGAGGTTCACATACTTTTGCCACTCACAAATATGTAATATTCGATCATTTTCCTTAATAAATAAATGACCAAATATAATATGTTTGTCTCATTTGTTTAACTGGTTTCTCTTTATCTACTTTTAGGACTTGAGTGAAAATCTGATGATGTTTTAGGTCATATTTATGCAGAAATATAGAAAATTCTAAAGGGTTCACCAACTTTCAAGCACAACTGTATAGGAAACTAGTACTCCTATTATTGAAGGAGAAGATTCTTCAGCAACGTTTTTAGAGTGAGAGGCAGAGGAGCTGTGAGGACCCCTGCGCAGGCGCAAATACACTCGCAGTGAGAGAAATGGCATGCATTGTAAAAAACCAAAATAAATAAATGAGATACACAGGATTAAAAAGACCAGAAGCAGGTTAAGAGTTCCTTTAAAAGAAACAAAGAAAACAAAGGACAGAAAATGACATCTGGTGAATGTTACATTATTATTATTATTACTATTATTATCATTATTTTAAAGTGAGTTGAGCACTTAGAAGTAAAGTAGTGGTTAAACAAACTAATGCCACATCATAAGTAGGGTAAGTGAGGCTGGGGATGTGTTCTGTAGAAATAAAAAAAAAAAAACATGGACATGAGCATCGGTAGGCTTTGCGCCCTCAGAGCCAAGTTACCTGAACTTTTCTATAACATTTCAGTAATTATTTACCGCTCTGATGCTGATCTTTCTGATCATAAAATAGGTCATTACAATAGTAATTGACAAGAAGAATTCATAATTAATTGCAGAATTATGGTATTTGAGGGTTCCTCTAGAGTGTCTCTTTCTCTTGCACGATTTTGCTCATAAACTAATCAGCACATCGTCATCTCATAACAGGCTTAAGTTTTGAGTTTGGTATTTTTCCATTCAGCCATTGTAGCTCTAAACAGTCCTCGAGAAATTGTGACCCACACAAGCACAGACACCCATCATTGAGATCTCAGCGTTTTTGGTATCAGGTTGACCCTACAATATGGAGATCCACCGAAAACCAATTTTTGACAAATCTAAAGCCTTCGTTCCTCCTCCATAGATGAGAGGTTATGGTGGGGGAGGGTGCAACGCAAACATCAGACAGACAGAGAGACAGAGAAAGGGCATAAGAAAGAAATAGAAAGCCTACTTATAGTTTAATAACTGAATTAAATTACACAGAAGTTTTCTACTATAAGTTTAAAAGACAGTTTTACTTGCTGTGTAGACAGGCTATTTTCTTTCTTCCTCTCCACTAATTTATGGGCGACAAGCTGAGAGTAAGAAACCACTAGAAGAACTCTGAACAAACAGGACTGATTTTAGACAATATTTTTGGTAGATGTGGGAGCCAGATACAGTACAGTAAGTGGACATATTATAATAATATAAACAGGAACAGAGAAATGAAATATGAAAAGTGACTTTTATTTTGATCCTGCACTTTATTTTCAAACATAACTTGGTTGACAATGACAAAAAACAAGTATAATTGTTAGACTGATTAGTCCGGAAATTTTGCCTTTGTGAATTCTTATGTACATTTATTGAATGCTTTGCATAAATAGTTGCTGTGTAATATATAATTTTTTTTTCTTTTTTTTTATGTACAAATGTGTTATGGAATTACAATGCAGTTATGTGTGTGTATGTTATTTTAGCCAAACTAAGTACATATACTGGGGGGGGGGTCCTAGAAATAACTAACTTTACCAACAGACATTAAGAAGCATATCCTAAAATTTACAGGGAGGCTGCACTTACAATTACTTCCATTTCATCTCCCTCAGCCTGTAGGCTGTCCAAGCCCCCAACCCCAAATTAATAATACATCAGTTTCTTGGTCGGGGTCTCCACCTCCAGTTCTGGGGCCTCATGTATAAATGGTGCGTACACACAGAAATGTTGCGTATTTACGTTTCCATGCTCAAATTGTGATGTATAAAACCTAAACTTGGTGTAAAGCCACGCACATTTCCACGGTAGCTCATACCCTGTCGTATGCGAGTTCTGTGCTCGGTTTTGCAGACTGGCGGCACCCAGCATCAAAGCAGTGCTACTGCTCCTGTGTAGTTTATCTTTTTTTTTCAGATCCACATCCCTGACGCGGCTTTATAAATACACTGAAATTTAACGCTTATTGCTTATTAGTGTAATGCATCAGATTATAATTAACCTGTAACAATATAATGGTCCACAGAATGACCAAACTATTCCAAATACCATAACTGCTTTAGCATTGTTACTCTCACTGCACCTTCTTCTTCTTCTTTCAGCTGCTCCCGTTAGGGGTTGCCATAGTGGATCATCTTTTTTTATATTACTCTCACTGCACCACTCAGAGTATTTATATCACTGTATCTGAGTGTGAATTACAGCTCCACAGCAGCTGATCGGAAAGAGAATTATCAGTATACAGCATCAAGCACACGCTGCCTCAGCCATTTGTTATTTGAACTGCTGTCACACGCCAAACGCTTCAGAGTCTTTCCTGTACGGACCTCGCCGTTCAGAAACAGTTTCATCACAAGAACTTTAAACACACTCAATCAGTCCACCAAGTGCTCCTTGTAGAACTGTTTGTACTTATTAGTACAATCACCTCACTGTAAACCTGCGATACAGTTCTAATATTGCACAACCAGAGCCACTTTATAAAGCGCCTATTTACATATGGTGATGATATCATTTTTAAGATGAAATGCAACAAAATATGTTTATTATATTATACAGATAAAACTTTAACTTTAACTACAGAGTGCCGCAGCGCTAGCCAGGAGCTAGAACTTCGTTCACGGATTGTTCCTGCCTCACGCTGTATTCTTGCTGTGGCTGGCGCGACACTGGAAGGACAGATGGATAGAATAATTAAACACGTACTATGAAGAGATTTCGATGATCCTTAAAAGTTTTGAAGAATCGGCATTATAAGCTTACAGATGGCTTAACATCTATTACAGAGCTGATTGTGTGGCGATTGGGTATTTGGAGAAAGAAAAGAAAGGACAGGAATTGGGGGTTAGTACATTTGAAAAAGACAGTACTTCTGTAATAAATTATTTCAGTTTGCGCATGGCACAGCAAGCATCTTGTGTGAGACATGAACAATCACTGCGCCACCGTGTTCCCATATTTAATAACATGCTTTAACTCCTATCATCATGAAAATGATATCACGTATACTTCTCAATATTTTAATTATTCAGAGAGCTGTAATATTACGAATGTAATGGATTCTGTGTCCTGTCGGAGGAAGAGAAAGCCTGGAAGCACATAGTGATTCACACATATAGAGCACATAGAAGATCAAATAGAAAACAAAGGATTTAATGTGCTAATTTAGTTACGATGGGATTTGAGAAACTAGTAAATTAAATGATTTTAAGATGAACTTTATGATGTTCTACTTTAATGACAAAATAAACTACGTGATTAAAGCGGAAATTTCGAGATTATAGTTGACATTTCGTGCTTTTTCCCCACTGTGTGCCTTTTTTTTCTCTGTACACTAATAAGCTTTCATATGACACTCAGACGGTGGGCTACGACTCGCCTTTTACGGTGACTTTGATATCTGACAACTTCTTTTTTATTTCGGGCACTGTGCGACTTTGTGAACTTGAGCTTTCGAGTTTCTCCACCAGTCTATGTCACTCGATCAACTTCCTTTTGTTGTTTATACCGCTGTTTAAACCAACAAATAGTACGTTTTTCCTTTGCCTCCACTTGGTATTCACTGAAATTCTTCTATTTTCCCTCATACTTTTGCCATTGTCTTTTCACAGAAGGCTGATTTTAACGGCTATTAATATTGATTTGCATATTCAAAGACGAGTAATTCTTAGAGGAGACGGGGCGGAACAGCAGGCACATGCATGAGCATTACTTTTTACACTGACTGGGATTTATGTAGCGGAAGAACGTAGAAGTTGGCCAACGCACAGATTTATGCATCTGGATTTTTTTGTGCTTAAGTACATTTCCGCTTTTGTGCTTATGTCATATTATAGTGCGAATTCTATGCATGGTGTTATGCATGAGGTCCCTGGAGTGCTACAGGGGCTGCAGGTTTTCATTCTAACCCTTTTCTTAATTTAGTGACTAGTTTTGGCTGCTAAATGACTTATTTTGCCTTCATTTTAATTGATTTGCTATTTAAGACTCTGACCCCTTAGTTATTCATTTTTATCTTAATTAGCAGCCAAACAATAATGAAATACAAAACGAGCCTCCACATGACAAGCCAACCTGTAGCCATCATACAATATCTCAAAATAAAGAGAGTTCAAGGCCTCAGTAATGCCGATCTGATCAGGTCCAGAAAATATTTCGATGATGCATTGGGAAAAAAAAGGAAATCAACATTTTTGGAAAAGCCTGCTGTGGTAGAATGAGAGCAGCAGCAAGTCATGGAATTAAATGACGGGTTTAATTAACAACAAGAATCGGCCTGTCCAATCAATTCAGATCGCCACAGCTGGACTCCAATCAAGTTCTAGAAATATCTCAAGGAGAATTAAAGCCAACAGGATGCACCAGAGCACAATTTGGAGTTACTTAAACAAATTCAGTTTTTAACTTTTTTATGGATAACTGAGTGCAGAAAATGGCAAATTCAAATTTTAAATTATATCATAGCACAATAAAGTGTGCAGGAAGAAAAGGGGTGTTAATACTTTCTTAATCCATAGAAAATAAAGTATAGAGAGATTCACTCAAAAGAGGCCCTGAATATTGTAATTTTGTAATAACTCTCGCTAGGATGAATCAATCTGAACGAAACAATGTGCAATGTGCTCCTCAGTATATGGAGCTTCGAACAAGCAGGGATGCCCCTGAGTCAAAGCAATGAGGTTGGTGCCGGACAGCCGTCGCGACATTTAGCCTCTGTTTGCAACTTCTTGGGTGCAAACTGCCCGCATCCCTTCACTCAGTCACTCGACTTCTCTTCAGGATTGTGGTGTATAGTATTGAGCAGCACGTCTTCATGGTGCAAACCTATTGGGTCACCAATTTGTTTAAGCGATGTCAGAATCAAATTGGAGGATCGTGATTTAATGGAAGGTTATTTCCAGCTAGATGGAGCCACGTGTCACACATCAGCAAGGAGCATGGCAGAAATTAAGTCCTTCTTCGGCAAAGGGGCTTTGGCTACCACGGTCACCGGATCTGACACCACCAGACTTCTTGGGTTATACTCAAAGGAAAAGTCTGTCGGAAGAAGTCTTGCACAGTGGAAGATTTGAAGGAAAACATCCAACGTGAAATTGCTACTATTCCCCCTGAGACGCTTGCCGATATGTTCAGGAACATGGAGTGCAGCGTCGAAATGTGTCTGGCAGAAAACCACTCAGCATCGTTGGAAGCTATAAAATCAAGGCACCCCATCAAAAGTGGTGTCTCATTTAGGAGATGAGTCACCTGACCACACTCTCCGAAGCCATTAGAACCTCGGCCAATGGCTAAGTTTTGCTTTTGCCTTTATCGTGTCATTGAGCACTTATTATTTTCAGTTATTTTATTATTTGAGTAAATGGGATGGCCTGTAATGCAATCAATTACACATATGTCAAGGCATATGGCATATTTTTTCGGTTCAGATTTCTTCATCCCAACCAGAGTTACAACCGAACATTCGGTGCCTCTTTCGAGTGAATCTCCCTGTATTAAGGCTTCCTAAAACAGATGGTACGAATCTGGATACTGAAAACTACCATTGTGACCAACATGTCTATGAATATCTTACCCAAGACAGGAGTCCTATGAATGGTGTAATCTCCCCTCGGCGTGCGTATGGTTTTCACTCTGGTCCCTTTGGCTTCCAAGAGGCCTGCCAACAGAAGCTTATTCCGCTCAGCCTCGACGTGTTTAGAAAGCAAGGCTACCATCTTGCTGGATGCACCGCTGGCTGCTGAGGATTTCTTCTGCAGAACAGACTGGGCTTCCTTCAACCTGGATGGACACAGATCACATGACTCTTTTAAACTTTTCAAGCTATTCTGAATTCTCACTTGAAAGTTCATAAATAACAACCCGATTTCCTCCAATTTCCCCTAAATAAGACTAAACTCTTAAGTATTAAAGAAATCCAGTGATCATCTACAAAATGCGTCAGAGAGTCCCCTTCCTGGCTTGTCAGAGGTAAGCACTACCACTCTGGGACACCAGGTGGCGTGATCGCTGACTCTCTGGTCTCTGTTATCGCCCACAGCTCAGAGAAGATGCCCACTGAGGGCAAATGACCCACCCTTGCTAGTCCAGGAGCTATAAAATCAAGGTGCCCCATCAAAAGTGGCGTCTCATTTAGGAGATGAGTCACCTGGCCACACTCTCTGAAGCCATTAGAACCAAGGCCAATGGCGAAATTTCATTATTTTTAGTTTTTTCGTTATTTGAGTAAATGGGTGGCCTGGTTGCCACCCCAACATTTCCTTTTGACTCCTGTCATACCTTCGACCGACAAACACTAGAATTTCATTTTTCTAAAAATATGTAGCCAAGGTCAAAACTGGCAACAGCAGATTCTAGGACATGTGATAAAAACTGCAAGTAGAGCATCATAGCAAGAATAACAGAAACCAGACCATGAAAAAGCCAAAGCGTTAGAAATAAATCTTAGTCGAGAAGCAAAAAAGAATTGAAAAGCACAGATAATTAAAAATGCTTAAACTAACGCCTTTTGTGATACTCATGCCAAACAGTGTTTGTTAAGATTGGTTCAAAGAAGCGCTGATTCCATTTTTGATCATTCTTGATACTGTACTTTCATGACATTTAGCAACTGCTCATAAAATGTCTGCCTATTCCTGTTCACGAGCTTTGCTATGGCCATTGTTTCTTTTTGCCGATGTAGTTCTCCAATGTTTGGCATAAGTGTTGATATTATGACTGACTGTTCACTTTGACGCATGTCAAAGTCTTCAGGTTTTATGACCGAGGCACCAATTCATCATCAGAGCCAAAAGAAAAACAAATTGCACACACCAGTGCCTACCTATTGCTGTACTACCACTGTCATGTGGGACACTGAGAGCTCTGCACATCGGAATAACTGCGCCTTGTGCAACCACGTAGTGTTCTTCCCCAGCACCCCGTGTGAGACTGCATTTTGAAATCACAGTGTCAGTTATGTACTTTCAGTTTTAATAGCATTTCATAGCTTTTCTCTTTGTTAAAACTAATCTACTACACATTGTTATGGCTGATAAACATAAGCGTGTGGTTTTGGAATTGTCACAAAAAAATAAAAAATATTAATTGTTTACAAAATGGTGAAAGTGCTTCAAATATTACTTCAATTTACACAGTAGGAAAAACAACTGTGAACGGAATAATGTGTGATGCTGACAAAATTAAAAAACGTGTCGTAAATGGAAACCAGTGATGGTAATGTTATTCTTTATTATTGTTAATCTTCTTCTGTATTGTAATTGTCTTTTTAAATTCTGTTTAATTATGTTATGTTAATATATTGTGACGTGCAGGCAGCTTATGATGTGCTGTGGAGGAGCAGACAGGGTGGAATGAATGCAGCAAGTGATGGGACTGGTGAAGGGCTTCTGTTCTGTAAGGGGACAACACGTCTGTTAGGAGAGGAGTGGCAGGAAAAGTTAGGAGAAAAGGAAGGTGCAGCATGAGGAAGTCTAGAGCAGGGAGTCAGGAGACGATAAGCAGGGGTGTTTGTGAAATAGACAAAGAAAGAATGTGACTGGCTGGAGATTGGTACTGATTGGTAGGGAAAGCTTTCATTGATTGTTTTGGAGGTGTGCCCCGTAACCCAGATAACGGAAAGACAGCACACCAATTTTTATGGAACAAAGACGCCAAGTAAAATGTGAGCTGTGTTTGCTTATTATGTTACAATATGATATGAGTTAAATAATTTTGTTAATACTTTATTATATTTTGTTAATATAGTTTTGTTTTGTAAACCAATACGACTACTCACTAAACTAACCTACTGTATAAAGCAGCCA
The DNA here is from genome assembly GCA_026402145.1 of Polypterus bichir lapradei. Lineage (NCBI taxonomy): Eukaryota > Metazoa > Chordata > Cladistia > Polypteriformes > Polypteridae > Polypterus > Polypterus bichir. Next base: position 87,547,595 of record JANRMT010062796.1, on the reverse strand, counting down.
CTTTTAAAGTATCCATTCTCTTATCATTCACGGCCTCGATTCCAACCCCTGACAGATAATTGAGGTTTTACTGTAATTGATAATTGTGTGCTCATCCACACTTGGGACAATCCTTATATATAATTTGATACTATCCGTATGTATGGTGTTCACGTCAATATCTTGACTCAGTACAGGTTAGAACCATGCAATGGGACTCTGCCTCTGTAGTTAGAACATAACGTGGCAAGCGCGGACACGTAAGAATGTTCAAATGCTTCAGTGACGCCGCTGGATGGCCAAGTATAGTAAGTCGGTGTTAGTTCGAGCAGATAACAGTAAGTTCAGTTGGTTTTTGGAACATTGGATTGGTGGGGCGTACTTTCCGGGACTAACATCGTCGACTGACTTAAACCCTTTGAAAGCCCCCATAACCGTAAGTAATTTAGAACATATTGCCATTTGCTTGGTACGTAGAAATCTATCTTTGGGCAGTTCGGTTTTGGCATCCATCCTTCTGACATCTATTGGCTAACTGAGTAATGACGGCTGGGTATTAACAAAGGTCATTGTTTAAATTTTAGCCGATCTCAGATCTAAAATGATCACGCCAACATAATTATTACTCCGACTCTGATTAGAGTCGTAAAATACGGTTTGTTTTAAAAATTTGTTTGCTGGAAAAAATCAAATGAGGTGCGCCGAAGAGCTGAGTTCACGTCTCGCATCCCCGTTTAAACAGGAAGCTCTTCATTACATTGGCCGAAAAGGTCTACTTTAAGCACAAATCAGTGCCATGATAACAAAATCATTTCAAGGACTTAAAAAAACAAATAATTCTTTGCAGAGAAAGTATGGATTTCACAAACTGAGAATTTGTAGCCCGATTCGATCGGGCTCCCAGTTGCTAGTAATCTTTAAGTGCATGCAGATTTGCATGAATGCAATTTATTTTAACAATACCTCACATGGGATAAATCTGCGTGTTCTCTCACACGTTTAAAGGGCGGTCAAAGTTTGGTGTAAAACTCCATTTTACACATAATGGTACAAACGTGTGTTTCGACTGACAGTACATGGCTTCTTGGTGTAGCTGGAGCGATCACATAATGAATAAAAGAACTGTTAATATGATAAAATAAAGAATTGTTGCGAATCTGTCAAATCGATAACTTTTTATTTGTTCATTTTTGTCCAGCCTTTTCCAAATTCCAAACATTTAGCCTTACCCGGGATGTGCATGTAGATCTCTGCCCTGAACGCCACCTTCTGGCACCTCCTAGTGGGTTAGCACAGCTAATGAGCTCTCCTAAATCTCGATAAAGTTAGGAGTTGTTTTGTAAATGAGGAAAATTGATAAAATGCTTTTACTCTTACTTCTAAGAGTTGGGCCAAATGTGCATCACTCTAAGATTTTTTAGCCAGTTAGGACATTTTCCTGCTGTGGGACACTTGAAACATATGAGCACTGGACTCTGAGTTAGCCACTTTGGGAAATTCACATTGATGTTTTGAAGCCATTCCTGCGTACTTCTGACTTTATATTAGGGACTGTTGTCCTGCTGAAAAGCAAATCTTATCCCAAGACGCAGGTTTTTTGCAGACTTCATTAGGTTTTCCTTCAGGATTTCCCCCTGTTTTGCTATATTTGTTTTACTCTCACAAGCTTTCCAGGGCCTGCTGCAGAGAAGCATCTTCACAACCTGATGCTGCTGCTGTCATGAGAGGGTAATTTTGAAAATGTGCAGTGTTTACTTCACAACAAACATGAAGTTTAGTCTGATTCCCAAACATATTAGAACATTTAAACAACTGAGGTGAGAAGAGGCCATTCAGCCCAACAAAGCTCGCCAGTCCTATCCACTTATTTCTTCGAACAAAACATTGAGTTCTGAAAGTCCCTGAAGTCTTACTGTCTACCACACTACTTGGTAGCTTATTCCAAGTGTCTATCGTTCTTTGTGTAAAGAAAAACTTCCTAATATTTGTGCAAAATTTACCCTTAACAAGTTTCCAACTGTGTCCCCGTGTTCTTGATGAACTCATTTTAAAGTCACCGTCTCTATCCACTCAACTAATTCCCTTCATAAATTCATAAATGTCCTCCTGAGAGATGTCCTCATCAGACCCCAAAACCTTCTTCCTGCAGACTTCAGATTCTCCTAAGTTCCCTTTGGCAAAGCTGCAACGCCATGTGCATTTGTAATCAGTGGCTTTCTCTTAGCCACTTCTCTTTGGTGAAGCACAGTCTCTCCAATATCGGCCACCTTAGCTTGTATCTCAACAACAACAACATTTATTTATATAGCACATTTTCATACAAACAGTAGCTCAAAGTGCTTATCTCCTACATAGCTATCAGAGGTCTTGTGGAGTCCCCCTTCGCTTTTCTTTTTCTTGCACAACCTCTCGTGACTGGCCTCCTCTGGGCAGATTTACAGTAACGCCATACACTGTTCATTTCTTAATGGCTGATTTTACTGGGTATTCATTGGTTTGGATATTTCCTTGTCTCAATCCTCTGACTTGTAGTTTCCAGTCCTGTTTTCACAGAGTTGCTCGGAGTGTTCTTTAATCTTCATTATGTAGGTTAGCCCACCACACTGACTGACCACAAGGTGGATATTCCACAGTCAGGTGCATTTCCACTGGAATCAAGTGAAACTCCAGATAGGTCACCTCTCATTCTGGGACTACTAAAGCCAACTGGCTACCCCAGTGATGATTTAGGGGTATCATATTAAAGGGGGTGCGGTGGGCTGCCGCACTGCCCGGGGTTTGTTCCTGCCTTGCACACTGTGTTGGCTGGGATTGGCTCCTGTGACCCTGTGTTAGGATATAGCGGGTTGGATAATTGATGGATATTAAAGGGGGTGAATACTTACGGGATCGACTATTGTGAGTTTTATTTTAGACCACTGTGCAGAGGCCGGTATTCATTCTCACATTTTCTGTTAATCGGAGTCAGAAAAGCCAAATACAATTCACTGTCAATTCAGTGTTGTGCAAAAATAAAATGTAATGCTGTTTATGGATCAATGGATGTTATTTCAGTTTGTATCGAATGGGCTCCACCAATCTCAAATCGTTCCATTCTTTTAAGGAGACCCCCAGATTTGACAAGAAGTCTACGCAGATAAAGAGAAACGGAGCTGCTTGCAACTCTCAAGAATGAAGTCATTTCCTAGCATGTTCTGCTCCAACCATGTAAATCATCAGATATTTTTAAAGCGTGTTTCTCTTTCAATAAACTCAGCAGCCTAGTAACGGATTTTTCTTTTTTTTTTTTTTTTTTTTACTAAAAAGATTTCCTCAACCCAGATTCATTTTCCAAAATAGGTCACACATTCCACACATGATTGCTTAAAAATGAGCACAAGCTTGGATGAAAATAATACAAGGAATTCAAGTAAATCAAAGAAACTTGTATGAAGTCATTTGTTATTTCATTTTAATAATCTTCTGTTTTCTGTTCTTAGACATAGTATCCGTTAAGTGAGAGGCTGACAGTTAAGAGAGAAAAACAAGCACAGAGGATTCAATTATGTTTATGTGATTACTATATGTCCATAAATAAGTGTGAGTCACATTTTATGGTCGTGTTTTAGAGGTAATAGAAATTTTAAATAGCAACTTTTGCAAAACAGTCAAACTCAAGCTGCATGTAAACTAGAAAACCAGAGCGCGTATCCTCTGCCAAAATGTTCTGCACTGTCGAGGTCATTATGCACGTATTGCTGCCCTCAGTGGACCCATGTAGTTGAAGTTTGGATTATTCTGGATTATTCTTTAAGTATACTTGTTGGGAAAGTTTAATTTTCCTTGAGACACATTTTTAAAAATTACAGAATTTCACAGTAGCCTTCTTACCATTATGCTTATTCCCAGAAAAACGAGCCAGAAGTGCTGGATGTCTTTCAACAAGAAAATAAATGTCACTATGTGTCAGAGATACATGGAAATGGCAAAACTTTAAAATAAATACAGTAGGAAAGGTACGCCGACTACCCAGTGCTGTACTGATGCAGATCTTCTATACATGCTTCGTGTGATACGTGAAACAATCACAACAACAGCAGCTACTTATAAAAAATACAAGACAAGATATGCTGACCTACAGGATGCAACCTCTGGATAGGATTTAGGGGTTTATGATGACGCAACCATTTTCATTGAGTAAGCAATGTACAGAAGCAATTAAAAAGGCAAAGAAAATGTTAGGTTATAAAATAAAAAGTTGAATATAAGCCAAGGAACGTTATGCTCCAACTATATAAGACCACATCTGGAGTGTTGTGTGCAGTTCTGGGGCCTCATGTATAAACGGTGCGTACACACAGAAATGTTGTGTAAGAAAGTTTCCACATTCAAAACGCAATGTATAAAACCTAAACTTGCCGTAAAGCCACGCACATTTTCACGGTAGCTCATACCCTGTTGTACGCAAGTTCTCTGCTTGGTTTTGCACACTGGCGGCACCCAGCGTCAAAGCAGTGCTACTGTTCCTGTGTGGTTTATCTTTCTTTTTCAGATCCACATTACTGACGCGGCTTTATAAATACACTGAAATTAACCGCATATTGTTTATTAGTTTAATGCATCTGATTGTAATTAACCTGTAACAATATAATGGTCCACAGAATGGGCAAACTATTCTAAATACGATAACTGCTTTAGCGTTGTTACTCTCACTGCACCTTCTTCTTCTTTCAGCTGCTCCTGTTAGAGGTTGCCACAGCAGATCATCTTTTTCCATATTACTCTCACTGCACCACTCGGAGTAGCTGATCGGAAAGAGAATTATCGGTATATAGCATCAAGCACACGCTGCCTCAGCCATGCTTCCTATTTGAACTGCTTCTCACACGGCAAACGCTTCAAAACCTTTCCTGTACAGACCTCACAGAAAGAGTTTCATCCCAAGAACTATAAACGCACTCAATCAGTCCATCAAGTGCTCCTTGTAGAACTGTTTGTACTTATAAGTACAATTATCTCACTGTAAACTTGTGATACAGTTATAATATTGCACAACCTGAGCCACTTTATAAAGCACGTATTTACATATGATGATGATATCATTTTTAAGATGAAATGCAGCAAAATGTGTTTATTATATTGTGCAGATAAAAGTTTAACTTCATTTAAATAATCTATATTGTTAATAATTAAAAGACACGGTGTCGCTATACTAGCAAGGATCTGGCGCTCCGTTTACGGTTTGTTCCTGCCTCGCACTGTATGCTTCACTGGGACTGGCTTGAAGGATAGAATAATTTAAACACATACTACGAAGATATTTCAATGTTCCTTAAAAGTTTTGAAGAATCGGCGTTCTAAGCTTACAGATGGCTTAACATCTATTACAGAGCTGATTGTGTGGCGATTGGGTATTTGGAGAAAGAAAAGGAAGGACAGGAATTGGAGGTTAGTATGTTTGAAAGAGACAGTACTGCTGCAATAAATTATTTCATCGAAGGTTGCGCACAATCACTGCGCCACCGTGTTCCCATGTTTAATACATGCTTTAACTCCTATCATCATGAAAATTATATCAAGTATACATCTTTGTATTTTAATTATTCAGAGAGCTGTAATATCACGAATGTAATGGATTCTGTGTCCTGTCGGAGGTAGAGAAAGCCGAAAGCACGTAGTGATTCACACACATAGAGCACGTAGAAGATCAAATACAAAACAAAGCATTTAACGTGTTACTTTAGTTACGATGGGACTTGAGAAACTAGTAAATTAAACGGTTTTAAGATGAAGTTTATGATGTTCTACTTTAATGACAAAATAAACTGTGATTAAAGTGGAAATTTCGAGATTAAAGTTGACATTTCGTGCTTTTTTCACACTGTATGCCTATTTTTTTTTCTCTGTACCCTAATAAGCTTTCATGTGACACTCAGATGGTGGGCTAGGACTCGGCTTTTTACGGCGAATTTGATATCTGACTTCTTTTTTTTATTTTGGGCACTGTGCGACTTTGTGAACTTGAGCTTTCGAGTTTCTCCGACACACTATGTCACTCGATCAGCTTCCTTTTCTTGTTTATACCATTGTTTAAACCAACAAATCGTAAGTTTTTCCTTGCCTCCACTTGGTATTCACTGAAATTGTTTGATTTTTCCTTGTGGTTTTGCCATTGCCTTTTCACAGAACGCTAAGCTTAAGGGCTTTTTGCATTGATTTGCATATTCAAAGAGGCGTAATTCTGGGAGGAGACGGGGCGGGACAGCAGGCGCGTGCATGTACATTAATTTCCATGCTGACCGGGATTTATGTAGTGGAAGAACATGGAAGTTGGCGAATGCACAGATTTATGCATCTGGATTTTTTTGTGTGTAAGTACATTTCCGCTTTTGTGCTTACGTCATGTTATAGTGTGAATTCTACGCACGGCGTTATGTATGAGGCCCCTGGTCTCCATAGTACAAGAAAGCAGCACTTGAAGCTGTGCAGAGGAGAGCAACCAAGTGCATCACGGGACTTAAGGACATGTGCTACTGTGACAGATTCACAGAATTAAACCTGTTTAGTCTGAGCAGAGGAGACTGCGTGGGGACATCATTCAGATCAACGAGCGGAAGCAGAGAGCGGATCAGCGAGCGGAAGCAGAGAGCAGCGGCGTCTCCCACAGGCACACAGCCCTTCGCAAGCAAGCACCTGAGCAAGTTCACCAGAGGTAAAGCCGGCAGCTGACCAGTAGAAATAACAGGCAGTGAGAAATTAAAGTCGATCGCTCAGTGGGTGGTGGAAACTTAAAGCCGACGGTCTCGTAGCGATTCAGCGGAACACGGAAAGCGCCGAAGCACCTATAAAAACGGCAAAGATGACTTCAACACTTAACATAAGTTCTATCTGTTCTCTGCCCGTCGAGGGCGCGTTTATATGTTGTGTGTCCTGCAGTATGTACAGTTCAGGTTTTCCGGCCGACAGTGTAGATAGCTTCACCTGCCAAAAGTGTTTAGTTAATTTAGAGTTGGTCGGGAAAATACGCGAATTGGAGGACCGCGTTAGGAATCTGATAGCGATTAGGCAAACCGAAAATTGGATCGACTCGGTTTGTTTAGACAATTCGGCTACTTCTGATTCGGCTTCAGTCTCTCCAGGTCCCACTGTAGTCAGTGCGCGGCCGAAATCAGCAGCACCAATTCAGCCACAGGGCGAGTGGGTAACAGTAAGACGGGGGTCTAAGAATCCAAAATATAGTCCCCCGGCACCCAGGTCACCAATTCGGACCCAGAACAGATTCTCAGCTCTTCGCAGCGCGCCTGTGGAAACTGAGAATAATAAAGTGCTCATAATTGGCGATTCCATAGTGCGGAATGTTAGAATTCCAAACTATGTTAAACCAGCAGATAATGTTAAGTGCCTCGCAGGGGTCAAGATTTCTGGCATAGAGGCCGCATTGGACCGTGTCTCCGATGATGAAGTATCTACCTTATTGCTGCATGTCGGCACTAATGATATTTATTTACAGCAATCTGAGGTATTAAAGCGGAACTTCTTCTCTCTATGCACCAAAGCTAAAAGAAAATGTCGGAATTTAATTGTATCTGGTCCCTTACCAAGATTATATAGAGGGGATGTGATTTATAGCAGATTGCATTCCTTTCACTGCTGGCTACAAACCTGGTGTGCAGATAAAAGCACAGCATTTGTGAACAATTGGGATGATTTTTGGGAAAGGCCTGGATTTTTCAGAAGAGATGGTCTTCATCCTAACTGGAGGGGATCTTATGTATTATCCCAAAATATGGCAGCAAAACTGCCTGGTTGACTGATTAGAGCACAATCCAGGCCGCAGTCATGTGATCTTAAATCACAGGCTGTTGTTTATCCCACCTGTTATTTTCCTGAAGCTGTTACCCATAATCCCTGTTGTGGGGCATCCAGTAAATTTAGTCTTAATACAAACCTTAAATTAATTGATAACCAAAAAATAAGGTGTATAATTAGACCAAGGGATAAAACCAGACCCTCCACCAGGGGCATCTGTAATAGAAATTTACTTCAAATTAAAACAAAAAATATATCACCAGTTCAGAAAAAAATATGCAGTTTTAAATGCTGTTTATTGAACATTCGCTCTCTTGGCACTAAAGCTGTTTTGGTAAATGATACTATATTAAGTACAAAATCTGATCTGAGTCTTCTTACTGAAACCTGGCTTAGTAAATGTGACACTGTCCCCCTAGCAGAGGCGTCACCAGATGGATACTCTTTCCTTCATAAGTCTAGAGATTCTGGTCGAGGAGGAGGCCTTGGAATAATTCACTGTAACAAAATGCAAATCACTTCTAAAAATTTAGGCAACTTTACATCCTTTGAGGTATTCATTTTAAATATTAAAACAGATTCCAACACAATTATAGTGCTAGTCTACAGACCACCAGGGCCATATTCATTGTTCATGACTGAATTTAGCAACCTTCTATCTGATTTGGCTATAAATTATGATCACGTAGTACTGATGGGGGATTTTAATGTACACATTGATGTGGAAACTGACACTTTTAGCAAATGTTTTACTTATTTGTTAAATTCAGTAGGATTTTGTCAGATTGTCAAAGGTCCAACTCATAATCATAACCACACATTAGATTTAATTATAACTTACAAAGTTGAAATTCAAAATTTAAATATTACTCCATTAAATGAAGTAATTTCCGATGACTTCTTAATTACATTTGATTTAGTTCTGCCCATGCCAACGCACTCACAGATTAAAAAAAAAGACAGTGCGACATCTAGATTGTAACTCTGCTTCAAAATTTATAGATAACTTGAGTAAGTCGAGTGTAATTGTGGAAAACCATTTAGATCAGTTAACATCAAATGTAAATGTGGAAAACAATTTAGATCAGCTAATATCACATTATAATGTGACCTTGGGAGATGCTCTGGACACAGTAGCTCCCCTTAAAACAAAAGTGATCAAAGCACATAGAAACTCTCCCTGGTTTAATGAAAATACTCGAGCTCTTAAATTAGAGTGTCGAAAACTGGAGCGCAGATGGAGAACAACAAAGCTACATGTCTTTCAAATTGCATGGACAGAGAGTGTTAATAAATATAAAAAAGCCCCCTTTAAAGCTCGCTCAGAATACTATTCTACATTAATAGATAGCAATAATAAAAATCCTCGGGTACTGTTTAGAATAGTGGCTAAATTAACAAATGGGAATTCAGATCAACAGTGCAAAATACCAACAGATATTAGCAGTACAGACTTTATGAACTTCTTCAATGAGAAAATTAAAAATATAAGATCCCAGATCTCAGCATCACAGTACAAACCAAATACTAGCTTAGCAGACCCTGCCGCACATTGCATTCAGCACTTTAGTAATTTTAATCCTGTAACTGAGCAGAAGGTCTTAACTTTAATTACTAAAATGAAGCCCACTACTTGTTCCCTAGATCCAGTGCCAACAAAACTAAAAGTGTCAGTCATTAAACCTTTACTTAAAAAATCAGACCTAGACCCACACATACTAAAAAATTATAGGCCTATTTCAAATTTACCGTTTCTCTCTAAAATACTAGAAAAAGTAGTCACCAGTCAGCTTCAGTCACACCTTACGCATTACAATTTATTTGAGAAATTCCAGTCTGGTTTTCGCACTGGTCATAGTACAGAAACTGCACTAACACGGGTTGTAAATGACATTCTGATATCCTCTGATGACGGAAACTCCACTGTAATTATGTTGTTAGATTTAAGTGCAGCATTTGACACCATTGACCACTCTATTTTACTGCACAGGCTAGAAAACGATGTTGGGCTTACAGGCCCCGTGCTCGCTTGGTTTAGTTCTTATTTATCAAATCGATTCCAATATGTACAGAAATGTGCTGACGGTACTCCATCATTATACACAGAAGTTCAATATGGTGTCCCGCAGGGCTCAGTACTGGGACCTTTACTGTTTTCACTTTACATACTTCCACTGGGATCTATCATTAGGAAACATGATGTTAATTTTCACTCGTATGCAGATGACACCCAGTTATACCTTTCATTTAAATCAAATGAAGTTTCTTCAATGTTGTCTTTAATTAGTTGTGTTAGTGAATTAAAGGAGTGGATGAATGAGAACTACTTGTCTTTAAATACAGATAAAACAGAGATGTTAATTGTTGGAGGGAATGACGCTGATCACAGCAATATTTTGTCATCATTTAACTCAGTTGGAATCCCAATTAATTTTACTGAATCAGCCCGCAATCTAGGAGTTATCTTTGATTCTAGCATGTCATTTAAAGCACATATTACAAAGTTGTCCAAAACATGTTTCTTCCATCTTAAAAATGTTAGGAAATTAAGGCACTTTCTAAATAAAAAGGATTGTGAGAAATGAATTCATGCATTTATCTCTACTAGGATTGACTACTGCAATGCGGTGTTCACTGGATGTTCAAACTGTTCTTTATACAGTCTCCAGTTAATCCAAAATGCGGCTGCAAGAATTATTACAAGAACAAGAAAACATGAACACATAACTCCAGTTCTTAAATTCTTACACTGGCTCCCGGTTAAGTTTAGGGCAGACTTCAAAATCCTCCTTTTAACATATAAAGCATTAAATGGCCAAGGTCCGGCTTACTTGTCTGAACTTATCATGACTTACAAACCTGAGCGCACATTAAGATCTCAAGATGCCGGTCTGCTTATGATTCCAAGGATTAATAAAATAACAGTGGGAGGTCGAGCTTTTAGTTACAGGGCCCCTAAACTGTAGAATGGTCTTCCTGCTTCTATAAGAGATGCCCCTTCGGTCTCAGCCTTTAAATCTCGGCTGAAGACTCACTACTTCAGTTTAGCATATTCTGACTAGAGCTGCTGATTAACTGTACAGACTGCATCTCTGTTGTTAGTCATTAGCACTAAAACATAAGTAACATGATAGTTATAATTGAATACTAACCCTCACCTATTCTGTTTCTGTTCTCGGTACTCAAATGTGGCAATTGGTGCCACGGCTCACCTGCCAAGTTGTTGCCTGCCTATGGTAAAGTCATCCCTGATGGAGGATCACAGGAATCATGGGAAAAAGGGGTCCTTTCATCGGATTGGCTGGCCGAGCAATGTTTCAGCCGTGGAATGGCCAAATGGGGAGGCAGCTTGATGGATGAGGTCTCCAGGACTCTAAAAATATCCAAATCTTATTATGGGATATCATCTACTGTTAAATTCTGCTCCGTGCTTCTAAAATTTGTATTATTATGCTGTATTAAGGATTAGTTCTGTTCTGTGTATTGTATTGTATTGACCCCCTTCTTTTGACACCCACTGCATGCCCAACCTACCTGGAAAGGGGTCTCTCTTTGAACTGCCTTCCCAAGGTTTCTTCCATTTTTCCCTACAAGGTTTTTTGGGAGTTTTTCCTTGTCTTCTCAGAGAGTCAAGGCTGGGGGGCTGTCAAGAGGCAGGGCCTGTTAAAGCCCATTGCGGCACTACCTGTGTGATTTTGGGCTATACAAAAATAAACTGTATTGTATTGTATTGTATTGTATCTTCAAAATCCACAAAGGCACTGATAAAGCAGACCTAGTAGAAATTTTTAGGCTTAATGGTGAATCACGTACTGGAGGACATCAGTGAAAATTAAGGAGGAGGGCAGTTAAAACTGAAGCCAGGAAACACTTCTTTATTCAGATAGCTGTGGGATTCTAGGGGCAAACTACAGAGACATGTACTGTAGATGAAGCATAAACCTTGAAAACCTTTGAGAAGAATCTGGATGAGATGTTGGGACAACTTAGCTATTAGCTAAACCAATGGGCTTGATGGACTGAATGGACTGTTCTCGTTTGTCAGATTTCTTATGTTCTTGTTTCGTGTATGACCCAAGATCACACAAGAACTTTAACAGGCCCTGTTTTTTTGACAGCACCCCAGCCTGGACTCCCTGAGAAAACAAGAAAAAAATCCCCCCTTCCCAAAAAAAAAAACCTTAAAGGAAAAAAATGGAAAAAATCTGGTAAAGGCAATTCAGAGAGAGATCGAGAGAGAGAGAGACCCCTTTCCATGTAGGTTGAACATAAGAACATAAACAATTTTACAAACGAGAGGAGACCATTCAGTCCATCAAGTCTGTTTGTTTACCTAATAGCTAAAGTATCCTAATATCTCATGCAGATTCTTCCTAAAGGTTGTCAATGTTGGGTGTGTAATGAGTGTCAAAAAATGGAGTAAATACACAAAACAGAACACAGGCTCTGTTTGAACAGCTGTCAAAACATTTGTTTGTAATATTTTTTCTGTTGCTTGTGCCTGACAGGTTGGAAGGTCAGTGCATGATCCGCACAATCGTCATCACCCATCACATTACTGTGGGCTCCCACAACACAAGACTTAGTGACATCGACATTAGTGATGGCGGTTTGGGCATCAAGTAAAATCTCCAGCAGTCCTGGTGATGTTTAGAAACTGTCCATCATTACACAGTGACCTTGGTCGAGCAAGGGTCCTGCCAGTGACAGCACAGATGATGTAGTGACGCCACATTGACTGTACTTGCCACCCCACTTGGTTCCAGATGTCCCCAGAATCTGATACCAAATTGTGCCCGTCTGGATGTGATGAAATGTGTCATGACAGCCTTGCCCTGTAACCCATGAGAGGTTCATCAATACTTAAGTCGTGATGGGGAACAGGCACCTTCTGCATATTTTAGGTGATCCCCAGATACTGTACAAGTTTCTTTACTGTCATCCTAAATACACAGAAGAGACTGAGACAAGATTGTGTGCCTTGAGGACCTCGGTGAAGATATACAACATGTAATGCAACGAGACGATGGTCACCATTTAGTGCAAATACATCATACAGTGCAAATATACAAGACAGTGTGCAGGAAACTGACATGACAGCGGCAGGACAAAGTGCAGCAGACCTCTTATGTCTGGATCAGTAGCTGCTTAACAGTAGCAGGATTGCTTGTTACAAAAAGTGCAATATAAGCAGATAATAAATGTACATGTGGCATGTAGTGACTGTTTACCACTCATAAAGTGCAATGTGTGTATTTGATTTAACACTAGAATCCCTGAAGCCTACGAAAAACTCGTAATGCTGGCCCACCTTAAATTCCTTCACACCTCTCCATTAGCATCTTTTGTTTTGTAAATGTGTCGATCAGCACAAGCAGCAAGCAGCCTGCTATCCCATCATCCACCAACATAGCTTTTGTCATACACCAGGTTCTCCCAGCTCAAGTCTATTTATCTTGGTGTGTGGTGCCTGGAATTGTATAGGGTAAATAATATATTGTTGCAGTGGGTTGGCACCCTGCCCGGGATTGGTTCCTGCTTTGTGCCCTGTGTTGGCTGGGATTGGCTCCAGCAGACACCCGTGACCCTGTGTTCGGATTCAGCGGGTTGGAAAATGGATGGATGGATGGATGGATGGATAGATGGAAATAATATATTGTCATTTGGAACACCTGGATTTTATTTGTGTTCTGTCTGAAACAATTTATGTAAATGTAGGATGACAGGAAATATGAGGCAAGAAATGTTGAGCACATAACTAAAACAGTTATACTGCTAATGACAACATTTTGACATGAAGTGTATAATGTGTAAAGACTGAAGTCCAAATATCAAATAAACATTTTCACAAAAGGTACATGTACAGTATAACAAAACAAGTGTACTTTTATTCAAGAATATAACCGAAAAAAAAAGAAATTGGGTTACGGTACGATGCTGACATGACTGTTTGTTTGGTACAGCAGTAAGAACTGCTGACTCATAATCAAGAGGTTGCCGGTTTGATTCCAGGTCCGGGTCATTCCTAGATTTATCGTTTTGAGTAGTGAGCTGCTCTTATTGTTATAATTATACAATAATAATAATAATAATAATAATAATAATAATAATAATAATAATAATAATAATAATTAATATAATTATAATAATAATTTTATTATACAATAAAAACATACATTTGATTTGAGTCTGTAACAGCCGGTGTAAATTTAAGGTACAGTGGTACCTCGGTATACTTTCTTAATCCGTTCCAGATCCTTTGACTTATACCAAACAGGATGTATACCAAACAAATTTTTCTCATAAGAAATAAAGGGAATATGATTAATTCATTCCCATGAAAAAAAATCCTATTGTTATTGACATATTATACATTGATGGAGTTGTATAAAATAATTTAAACACTGCTTAATACTAAAATACATAAATACAAAAACAATTAGATGAAATAAATGAAAATTTAACCTCACTTTACTTTGTAATAATGTCTTTGTTTTTCACAATCGTCGTTCTCAGCATACGGTATGCAGCAGCCATGTCCCTGATACACATGCTACCTTCATACTTTACAACAATCAATTCAAATTTACGCAAAAAAACACAAAATCACGTGAAAATTCTCATAGAGTTATAGCGCGGGTGGTTCACTGAATGCTAGCAGCTGGCGTACTGACGCTCATGTGCAGTCGTGGCTTTGTCTCGAGAGAGGTAAACAAGGGTAGCATGGGTTGTTCACTGAATGCTAGCAACTGGCGTACTGACGCTTGTGGGCAGTCGTGGCTTTGTCTCAAGAGAGGTAAACAAGGGTAGTGCGCAGGTTGCTCACTGAATGCTAGCAACTGGCATACTGACGCTCGTGGGCAGTTGTGGCTTTGTCTCGAGAGAGAGGTAAACAAGGGTAGCGTGCTGTGTTCTAGCATGTGAGTCGTATTCCCAGCAAAATTTTTTGCGTCCAAACAAGACATATACCAAGCTGGACTTATTCCAAAGCAGACGTATACCGAGGTACCACTGTACTTGTAAAAGTTAACATTTTTTTTATTCAGTTTTATTCTCTCAGTCATGTTCACGCTTCCCCCGATCTGTCACTGTTGTTTTCAAATAAAGACGTGCTATAATAGAGGTGAACTCAGATGAGTATGAGGGCTCTACATTGGAGAAAGAGAACAGAAACCCTCTGCGCAAGAAACGTCCACTCACATATAAGAACAACGAAACTGCACAAGGCGTAAAGGAAAAAAGATGGCACCGTTTGGATGCAACACGTGTGTCCTTTAATGAAACATCACGGCTTACAGAGCCCACTAAGGTATCGTGCAAAGTGTTTCTTGATGGCCTTTATATGAAAAATATTTGTATGTTACTTATTTAAACGCCACATCGAATTTTGTTTACCTGTATTTATTTGCTTATCTTTCTACTGCGTAAAGTCACAAGCAGACTGCAGAGCTTCCTGTGTTTGATCAACACGGGCGTGCTGACAAAGCACATGTGCAAAGCCACTCCTTATTTAGGAAAAGATCAGTTATGTAAAGTGTGATGGCAGCTTCCACCTGCAGCTATAGTCACTTTAGTATGCGAGCAATGGTACTGAGAATGCAGACAGACTTCTTCTTTTTGGGTACATACAACGTTAGCATGGCACTGCCTGATCAAAACACTAGTGTGGAGAGCTGCTGGGATAGGATAGCAGGCTGCTTGCTGATTGTGCTGATCGACACATTTGCAGAACAAAAGATGCTAATGTAGAGGTGCGAAGGAATTTAAGGTGGCCAGGGATTACGACTTTTTTCGTTGGCTTCAGAGATTCTAGTGTTAAATGGTTTTCATAGATGTAAATAGTGTAAAGTTCAGCATTCAACAGCGAGCAGTGGGGGTGCCGAGGCATTGAGGAGTCAGACAGCATTAAGACAGCAGGGGCTCAAAGTACCTGTATGCATGGTGTGAGGGATCAGCCAGAATGCGGAGTCTGCCTGTGCTGTGGGTGTCTTATATGGAGGGGAAAGACACAGTGATGGCATCCTCAGCTGTCTTAACAATCCCCTGTAGTAACCTGCAGTCCGCAGCACTACAGGTGCCGGTCATAAAATTAGAATATCATGACAAAGTTGATTTATTTCAGTAATTCCATTCAAAAAGTGAAACTTGTATATTAGATTCATTAATTACACACAGACTGATGTATTTCAAATGTTTATTTCTTTTAATTTTGATGATTATAACTGACAACTAATGAAATTTCCAAATTCAGTAAAATTAGAATATTGTGAAAAGGTTCAATATTGAAGACACCTGGTGCCACACTCTAATCAGCTAATTAACTCAAAACACCTGCAAAAGCCTTTAAATGGTCTCTCAGTCTAGTTCTGTAGGCTACACAATCATGGGGAAGACTGCTGACTTGACAGTTGTCCAAAAGACGACCATTGACACCTTGCACAAGGATGGCAAGACACAAAAGGTCATTGCTAAAGAGGCTGGCTGTTCACAGAGCTCTGTGTCCAAGCACATTAATAGAGAGGCAAAGGGAAGGACAAGACGTGGTAGAAAAAAGTGTACAAGCAATAGGGATAACCGCACCCTGGAGAGGATTGTGAAACAAAACCCATTCAAAACTGTGGGGGAGATTCACAAAGAGTGGACTGCAGCTGGAGTCAGTGCTTCAAGAACCACCACGCATAGACGTATGCAAGACATGGGTTTCAGCTGTCGCATTCCTTGTGTCAAGCCACTCTTGAACAAGAGACAGCGTCAGAAGCGTCTCGACTGGACTGCTGCTGAGTGGTCCAAAGTTATGTTCTCTGATGAAAGTAAATTTTGTATTTCCTTTGGAAATCAAGGTCCCAGAGTCTGGAGGAAGAGAGGAGAGGCACAGAATCCATGTTGCTTGAGGTCCAGTGTAAAGTTTCCACAGTCAGTGATGGTTTGGGGTGCCATGTCATCTGCTGGTGTTGGTCCATTGTGTTTTCTGAGGACCAAGGTCAACGCAGCCGTCTACCAGGAAGTTTTAGAGCACTTCATGCTTCCTGCTGCTGACGAACTTTATGGAGATGCAGATTTAATTTTCCAACAGGACCTGGCACCTGCACAAAGTGTCAAAACTACCAGTACCTGGTTTAAGGACCATGGTATCCCTGTTCTTGATTGGCCAGCAAACTCGCCTGACCTTAACCATAAAAATCTATGGGGTATTGTGAAGAGGAAGATGCAATACACCAGACCCAAAAATTCAGAAGAGCTGAAGGCCACTATCAGAGCAACATGGGCTCTCATAACACCTGAGCAGTGCCATAGACTGATCGACTCCATGCCATGCCGCATTGCTGTAGTAATCCAGGCCAAAGGAGCCCCAACTAAATATTGAGTGGTGTACATGCTCATACTTTTCATGTTCATACCTTTCAGTTGGCCAACATTTCTAAAAATCCTTTTTTTGCATTGGTCTTAATTGATATTCTAATTTTCCGAGATACTGAATTTGGGACTTTCATTAGTTGTCAGTTATTATCATCAAAATTAAAAGAAATAAACATTTGAAATACATCAGTCTGTGTGTAATGAATGGATCTAATATACAAGTTTCACTTTTTGAATGGAATTACTGAAATAAACTTTGTCATGATATTTTAATTTTATGACCGGCACCTGTACACCACAATGGAGCTATTCAGCACACTCTCTGTAACACTTCTGTAAAACGTGGCGAGGATAGAGGGGAGCAGACTTGCCTTTCTCAGCATCAGATGAGCAGTTGAGGCTCCATGGCAGGTCCTCAAAACTTCGTGAATGCCAAGGAACTTGATATTGACGACCTTCTCAATGGTGAAGCCATTTATGTGGAGCAGACTATGAACTGGGGGCTTTCTAAGATTGTGTTTTGCAACATTGAGAGACGGGTTGCTGCCATCACGCCAGGCTGTTAGATCTTGGACCTCTTCTCTGTACACACATTTCAAATTTTGTACACTTTCAGTGCAGGATGATTGAGTAAGTCACATTAATTGTTATTAAAGGCAGTTATTTCATAATGAGTGAAAAATGACACTCACTCATAAGTTGTTTGCAGCAACTGGTTTTGTGGGCCACTACAGTCTTTGGACTGATTTACCCAATATGCCTTGCAATGCCAGGTGATAGTAAAACACTCACTTGCTGTCCGCTAGCATCTGTGACGAGCAAACAGTTTGCTGTGACTGTTCACAGCTCACTGCCTGGCATCCTGTACCATTTCAACAACTGTTTTCTACACCTGACTATTATCAACAAATTTTAAATAGTCCCACCAATCAACATCAAAGGGCATCTTAAGGCTGGGGTTACCTGTAAATGGGCAATGAGGAGGTGCAGAACTGTCAGCAGTAGTAGGAAGGCAGCACCAAACATGTTAATCACTGAAAATTAGCAGGTCAGAATCTCTCAAATAGGTGCCAATTTCACTTTCCATGTCAGCTTCTGAGGACCAACTCACATTGTCGTCACTATCGCTCATTTCAAGCAATGAACCACTTTCAGCTCTAAAATTGAATTTTTGACTTTTTGTTTGCCATTGTGTTTTTAGTTGCAGACTTCACCCACTCATGAACATTGATGAGTTACCATAAAGTGGCAGAACGAATAGAAAATATTCGTGACTTTTTGCCGCATGATGCTATTTCATCCACTAGATGGCAGTAGAACACTGTCCAGAGAGTTATTCGGGCTTAACACTTTAAAGTGAATCATTACATGTCAACCCAAGTCTGAGTTTGGCTTAAGCATTGTAACCACAAGAGGACGCCACTGAGCCCCAAACCTCAGACACAGTATTACCCAACACGACTCTGGGTTCAAATAAAGGCATTTATTTAACAAAAACATATTTCAAATAAGCATTAGACAAAAGATAAATACCAAAATATACAATACACAATCGATTTCCTCCCTCCTTCCTTCCTCTAAGTGAGTGTTGCCCTTTGCTTCTGACTCTGACTCCCCGATGTGTGGCGGCAGGGTGCTTTACAAGCCAGACCAGGGAATGCTTCCAGTGCCATAGGGTGCCCTCTTGGAAGAACTTCCAGGTCATATGGAAAGCTGGGAGGCCCAAACAGCATCCAGAGACCCTGACAGGGATACAGTTCTGGACTCCAACTCCCAAGGACCCCCTGCAGGAAGTCCAAACTAGGCAACCACAAGAGGACCACTGCCACATGTCATATGGGGGATAGAACTGCTCCCGGCTTTAGGCTTCCATTGGTCCAACAATTATATTATTTAACATTGTCACCTCATCCAGCCGGCAGGCTTGTCTGTCCTTCAGTCCTCTAAGAAATTACCTTCCATCCTGGCTGGGAGACCCATCTGTCCTCTTGTGCATTTACACCGGATTTACACAGAATTTCGAGTCCGGGGTTAACTTCAAGGATGTTAAGTTACATTGGTGAATTTGTGAACTCATCCGTCTTAAAACAGAGAAACATTCTATGCAACTTCGGTTATAAATCAGTTTACTATTTGAAATTTACCTTGACAGAAGTCACTTCAATTGGTCTATGTTGTATATTTTTCTATTTTACGTGCCCCCCAAATAAATTCTGACTTGAAGAGGTGAATAGTTATGTGACCAGCTACTTTGTGATTACCGTATATACTCGTGTATATGTCGGGTCTTGAAACCTGAAAAATTGATCATAAAATCAGACCCCGACTTATACGCCTGTTCAACAATGCGACACTTAATTTTTTTTTTCCTTCTGCTTGCCTCCTCCAATCTCACATCAGTTTCTCAGAAACTTCAAATTTTGTTGCCGCAGTGCAGTTACCAATTCCTTTTCGCCACTTCAATGACTTTTAATATAAAACCAGCTTCATATTTTCTTCTGATCGAACGCTTCATTGTAAATAAAGGATGATCTTACGATAAAGGTGTATGAGAGTGTGAGATACAAAAAACAGTGCAAACGTCACTTCGGAACAGCTCAGGTATTACCATGTGGTCACGTAGGCACAATACATAGAAAAAAAAGGCCGTCTGCTCCATGGTTACTCTCTCAGGTGTGCGTTAGCATATCATAATCTCTTGGACCAATAGCGTGAGTTTTCCACATTTGACTTGTATGACCAACATTATAAAATATTGAAATTATGTGGTAAAATCAAGCCCTGACTTATCCGCAAGAGAACTTGAACTCGAGTATGTACGGTACTTGTAATTACCTTTGACCACTTTGCACAGATCTGTTTTCAGTTTGACACTAAAGAGTCTTGCTGTTGATGAGTGTCAAAAACATAAAATGAAATCTCCTGTGATTCAATGTTATATAACAATAAAATGTAAAATCTTCCAAGGGGGCAGCACGGTGGCACAGTGGTAACACTGCTGCCTCACAGTAAGGAGACCTGGGTTCGCTTCCCGGGTTCTCCTTGCGTTGAGTTTGCATGTTCTCCCCATGTCTGCTTGGGTTTCCTCCCACAGTCCAAAGACATGCAGGTTAGGTGCATTGGCGATCCTAAATTGTCCCTAGTGTGTGCTTGGTGTGTGGGTGTATGTGTGCCCTGTGGTGGGTTGGTGCCCTGCCCGGGATTTGTTCCTGCCTTGCACCCTCTGTTAGCTGGGATTGGCTCCTGTGACCCTGTGTTAGGATATAGCGAGTTGTATAATGGATGGATGGAACTTCCAAGGGGTGAATACTTTTTATAGGAACTTTGCATCTTTTTACACCGAAATTGTACCATTTCCCCTCACAATCCCACAGTTATATCTTCTCCGACTCCAATTATTATTAACGTCAAGCTAACCATTCTCTCGCTCTCTCTCTTTCTTTCCTAGGACATGAAGCAGAAGCCGAAGCCGAAGCAGACCATGGCCAATGGCTAGGTGGAGCACGTTGTAGAAGAACTCCATGCCCTCGATAACCAGATCCAGAAACTCCTGTCCAGACGGAGGCACATGAGGGAACTGAAGAACATTGTGATGTTCTCAATGAACACAAAAGGCATAAAGCTGTTGCCTAAAACTACGTATAAGGCAATCCAAAGCAAACAAAATCCAAAAACAGAAACCCAAGGTAAAGTCAAAAAAACTGAGCAGACGGTCAAACAAATCCAATAAATCACAATAAGCACAAGACACAGAAAAATTACTATGAACACATTTGAAATGAACCACCAGGAAGTATGGGAGACCCTCCACACATCCAGGCTGCATCTCTCTCTGGGGGACCACCCACAAAACACACGAAGCAGAGCCATGGCACTGAACCTTAAACACAAGCAATGGCAAATAGACAGTGTCAGGGATGCCAGGGGCCATGACCCGGCCGGGACGTCATGAGGGACCGGATGTGGGTCTGTGCCCACCCTGGATCACGTGGGGGTTGCCTTCCGGGTTGCTTTGGGGGCCACGGGTACAGGGCATGAAAGCTCCACCCTGTAGGGGCCCGTGGTCACCGCCAGGGGGCGCCCCAATGCCTTGGGGACCTGTTACCCCAGCACTTCCCCCACACCAGGAAGTGCTGGGGGGAAGATTTATGACGGCGCCCGGAGAGCAGCCGGGAGGACAGCCGGCACTTCCGCCACGCTGGGGCGTGGCCAGAGGAGGAATGCCGGGAACACCTGGTGCTCATCCGGGAACCATATAAAAGGGGCCGTCTCCATTTATTCGAGGCTAGAGTCGGGAGTTGGAAGGACGAAGCTCAGGAGAGCTGTGGAGGTGGCCCGAAGAAAAGGCATTTTGTGGCCAGGACTGAGTGTTGGGGTTTGTGCACTATTTTGGACTGGGTCTTAGTGACCATATTTGTAAATATTGTGTATAATAAACGTGTGGTGGTGAGTAACAACATGTCCGCCTGTCTGTGTCCGGGTCGCGTTCACAACACAAATAAACTTAATACGTACAGAAGAACCAAAAATGAACAAAGACGACATAAAACATGAATCTGAACACCAGCTGGGTGGGGATCGGGGGGACCGTGGCTGAAACACAACAATATCATAGCAGCTGCTATGGGTTTAAAGATACTGCCCTGTTTAGGTTCCTGTTAAATATTTTGTAGTGTGAGGTCTTTCTACCATAGCGGTATTTATCAATATAACAGCCGTGGACATTTCAGGCTAAGTTGTAAGGCAAAACTAAAAACTCATGGCGTCCAAAAGATTTTTTATTAAAGCACAACATTAAGTTTATGCTAAAAGAAGTGCAATTTGGAGTATCATTTCTTATGACATACTGTAGTCCTTCTCACGTACACAATGTGGCCAAAAGTTTGAGGACAACTGACCATCACATCTATATAGGCTTAATGGACAACATGGAAGGGGTTTCCAAAAATATCCTGAATCTGTTCCTGGTGCACAATCTCGACTTAATTGTGAATGTCGTGGCTGGTGTAGTATACTTACAGCATTCTGTGGCAGTCTGCCAAGTGGCCTTGCTCTGTGTTGTTCGTATGCCATTCCGTGTCGTTTTTTCTTATTAAACATGTTCTGCGATTTTTGTGATGGGTGATCATAAAGAACAGCAAGTCTGCATTAAATTTTGTTTTCTCGTAGGGAAAACTGCAGTGATGCTTGAAATTGCTTTTAAAGAGGAAACTTTAAGTAAAACAAAGGTCTACAAGGGGTTTTCATGTTTCAAACGAGGGGAAATGTCACTTGAAGACCAACCAAGATCTGGCCGACCTTCCACAATTAGGAATGACAAACATCTTGAAAAACTTTGCAATGCAATTTATGGAGATCGTCGTTGGACTCCTGAAGAGATTTCTGAATTGACTTGTGTGTCTAGGAGTTCTTGCCACCCTCCCTACTCTTTTGATCTTTGCTCCGGGCAACTTTTTCTTGTCCCCGCATATGAAAAAAGAGCTCAAATGAAAGGTTTTTGTATCGTGGAGGAAGTCAGGCCTTGGACGACGTTCCTCCTCAGCAATTCCAAAAATGTTTCCACCGGTCGGAAAACCATTGGGACAAGTGCATTCATTCACATGGAGAGGACTTTGAAGGAGACTAAAGTTTCAAGAAGTAAAAAATTATTAAAAAAAATTTTTTTTTTTCAGTTCCGGTTATTTTTTGGTACCCCCTCGTATTCCAAAGCCATGGAGTCGGCCCCCTTCTCTGCAGCTGTAGCAGCCTCATGAAGCTCCCGGTGCACAGTTGCTTGCAGAGGCAGTTTGGAACTCCGTTGTGAGTGACGCCACACAGGACAAGCGCTTCAGCACTCGACGGCCCAGCTCTGTAAGTTTGGGTGGTCTGCCACTTTGTGATTGAGGTGTTGTTGGTTGTAGAAGATTCCACTAATAGCACTTAGAAGTTGATCTGGCAGACCAGGCAGAGCAGAAATGTAATGTGATGACTTATGACAAAGGTGGCATTCCATGACGGTGCCAGGTTTAAAGTCGTGGAGCCATTCTACTGCTGGTGTTTGCCAGTGGAGATGGCTTGGCTGTGCGCTTGATTCTTTCCACCTTTTGACAATGAAACATCTGAACTCAGTAATGTGGAGTGTTGTCCACATACTTTTGGCCTTACAGTGCATCTTAAAGGTGAAGGAATCCAGAAATGTTAGATCCAAACTTGAATGAGATTACTTTGTGTTTTATGTCCTCAGCACACAGTACCATCTGCTAAATTTCGCCTGTACGTTATCATTGACAAAAGCCGGTGTAGTTACTGACATATTTTTTCACAAACTCCCCAAAAAGAAAGCAATAGTTAGGTCTGGACTTGCGAGTGACTGTGCATGCACTGAATGTGAAGACCAACTGCTATACACTGTGTAGGAGGAGAATGGGCATCCCGGATGAGACAGAAGAAATATATTACCCAGACAGAAGGACAGCGCGAAAACTCAGTAGGATTGGCCAGCAGAACAAATAAATAACTTTGTACCCGGCAAGTGTAAGTTTAGAGAGAGAGATGAGAGTCAGGAGTGGTTCCATCCACCATACACCAGGTGGCAGTGGTCCTTTTATAGGAACCCAGTCGTGACATCCGCAGGGGTGCTTGGGAGATGGAGTCCGGAAGTGCAGCCTTGTCAGGGTCCCTGGGGATTGAGAAAGGGTGCTGTTGTGGTAGGACCTCCCTACTGCCCTGGAAGACATGGTGTGGCATCAGAAGCATTCCTCGTTCCAAGATTAAAAAGGAGTCTGTTGCCTTACGACGTTCAGTCAGAGTCGGGAGGCAGCAGGCAACACTGAGGTAGAGAAGGAAGAAGACCCGACAGTTTATTATATTCATTTATTTCATAATTGTGGCATATTGTTGGGAGGAGGTCTGAGAAGGTGCATTGAGGAATAAGTATCCTTTATGCTATTCTGTTAACGTCTGGTGTATTGCTGAGTCTGTGGTTTGGTGCTCACTGGCACCTCTTTGTGGTTAGAGCTGGCATAAGCACCCACAGCAGTAGCAGCAAGAGATGCCAACTAAATGACAGCAGTTGTAAAGCTGCAGGAAAATCCAGGAGGGTCTAGGCCCACCCAATCATGATGGATTAGTTTGTATGTACATAGTGACAATGGCAATGCTGTCATAGCTCAGGGAGAGCCCAGAGGCACATTATTTTGCTATTAAAGTGGCCCAAATGGCTTTACTGATTTATGCTCACCCCTCTCGGAGGATGTTTATGCAGTTTGCTACATTAAATAGATGTAAACGTGTGTGCGCTGTAACTATGTAACCAAAAAAAACAAAAAAACAAAAAAAAAAGGAAATGCAATGAATCGGAGCACAACCACTTAAACTAAACAAACTCATAGAATAAATCTCCAAAGTAAAAATAGTGAGGAAAAAAGAACACTACACCCTTTGACATTTATCATAAAATAAAGACTTGCCTCACACATTTGTTGTATTGCTTTTTGCATTGTTTTTTTATGTTATCATTTTTTTCCCATTATGGGGTGTTGCATAAGCTGGTTGACTTTGTGTACCATATCAAATGTCATAATATCCATAATTCCATATCCATAACACCATAATATCCATAATAATAACCATAATAATATCCATAATAAGATAATTCATAATGCCTGTAATATCCATAATACCATAATATAATATCCATAATAATAACCATAATAACATCCATAATACCATAACACCATAATATCCATAACACTATAATTTCCATAATAATACCATAATATCCATAACACCATATTCCATAATACCCATGATATCCATAACACCATCATATCCATAATAATAACCATAATAATATCCATAATACCATAATCGGTAATCCATAATGAATGGTTCTCCTGCTGTTAGAACTTCTATGCTGTGTAAGACCCGCACTGAGTGACAGTAAAGTAATACTCCACCCAAAAATTATGTGTTTATGTGTTTTCTTTATTTTCATGACCATTTACAGCACTCCATCACTCTCCTTCTTGGTCAAATAGCCCTTACACAGCCTGGAGGTGTGTTTGGGGTCATTGTCCTGTTGAAAAATAAATGATCGTCCAACTAACCTGACTTCTGCACAACACAACTGCTGGTCCCAACCCCATTGATAAAGCAAGAAATTCCACTAAATAACCCTGATAAGGCACACCTGTGAAGTGAAAACCATTTCAGGTGACTACCTGTTGAAGCTCATCGAGAGAATGCCAAGAGTGTGCAAAGCAGTAATCAGAGCAAAGGGTGGCTATTTTGAAGAAACTAGAATATAAAACATGTTTTCAGTTATTTCACCTTTTTTTATTAAGTACATAACTCCACATGTGTTCATTCATAGTTTTGATGCCTTCAGTCATGAAAATAAAGAAAACACATTGAATGAGGAGGTGTGTCCAAACTTTTGGCCTGTACTGTATATTACTTACCCCACATAATTTGTAGTGATGGCCAAGGTAAAAATTTTAATCCCATCATTTTTGTGAAGAATGGACATAGCAAGGTTTCTGATTGAATGGGAGCCAATGGGGACCAACAACACCAAAAATGTTCTTGAAAACCAATCTCACTTTACTCGCATTGCTAGGTTTTTTTTCCATAACTTACTTGAACATTCCAGTTGATTTAGCGACTTCTCTCATTGGGCAAAGTATCATAGTTCGTTTGCGGCAGCGATTAATAAATGTGAATTGAAGAGAGAGGCGGCAGGCTGAGGGGATGGGAGGCGGGACCTCAGGAATAGGGAGCTGGCTGACCTCCTCACTCATGAGGCACCCTCCGTTCAAATTGTATCTGTATGTCTGTCCGGTTTCCATTAGAGGACTACTTATACGGATTTAGATTGGGTTTTTTCTATAATTGACTTGAACATTCCGGTTGATTTTGTGACTCCTCTCATCGCGCAAAGAATCAAAGATCTCTTGCGGCACCAATTGATAAGTGCAGAGCAAAGAGAGAGGCTGCGGGCCGAGGGGAAGGGGAGGCATAAAATTAATCAATTGGTGCTCAAATTATTTGACACACTGTCTCGGACATACACTTCAATAAATACCGTTTTAGAACACAACAATTCCATTTGTTATCCTACAGAACTTTTAAATTCCATTAATCCTCCTGGCATGCCGACCCTTAACTTAGCATTGAAAGTAGGAGCACTGATTTCCTTTTGAGAAACCTGGGCCCTCACAAATTTCCCAACAGTACCCGTCTCCAGGTCTGTCAGCTTCAGAACAACATCATTGAGGCGATGATCATCACAGGATGTGACACTGGTGAGAGGGCTTTAATCCTTCACATTCCTCTAATCGTAATGGACATGCCCTTTCAATTCAAGAGATTATAGTTTCCGGTGAATCTTTGCTTTGCAATGTCAATTAATAAGGCCCAGGGACAGACACTCAGATTTGCAGGGGCTGATCTTAGCTCACCACACTTCTCACATGGTCAGCATAACGTTGCTTTCTCCAGGGTTAGTTACCCCAGAAACCTATATGTCCTCTCCCCTGATAAAACCAAAAATACTGTATATCAAGAGCACCTTGGATAGGAAACCTATCAATATAAATTAATCTCTATACAGATTAATTTTTTTTTTTTAAAGTTTGTCCTGTTTCATTACTACGCAGGCAGAGCCACGGGGGACAGCAAGTAATGAATAAAAGCCATACCACATGCACTTCAGAACAGGTCATCCCGCTGAAGCTAAGAATGTTCAGGCCTGCCCAGTACCTGGATCAGTCACCACCTAGGAAAACCCTTGGGTTCCTGCTAGAAGAAGTGTTAGTGACACCAGCAGGGGGCGCTTAATCTGTCACCTGTGTGTGTGTCCTAATGCAAAGTGCAGCGACGGGGACACTGTGCTCTAAAAATGGTGCCCTCCTTCAGATGAGACATAAAAACTGAGTTCCTGCCTCACTGTGATCATAAAAGATCCCTGGGCATCCTTAGAAAAGGAGTAGGGTGTATCCCGATATCCAGGCTAAATTGCAAACCATGACCTCACCCATTCTGCTCACCCAATCATCCTCTGTCTTCAGTTGGTTATCTGTGTCACCCCTTCACCAACTTAATAGCTAATGTGTGGTGAGTGTACTGATGCAAAAATGGCTGCCATCGCATCATCCAGATGGATGCTGCACGTTGGTGGTGGTTGAAGTGACTCTCCACTCAGCTCTTTGAGTAAAGAGAGTAGCATTATAAAATATAAAAATAATAATTATTAGATTATGATACACTATAGGAGAGGGCAATAAGCTGGTTTATCTGGTATACTGGATAAAATTTATCTTGCGGTATGGATTTAAAAAACAACATGTTTTACTGTGCTAAAAATTATCAGAAAGCTTGTCAAGACATTTAAACTTAAAACATTTTCTGTCACAAAATGTGCAAATCTGTGCATACAAAGGGAAACAGAAGAGATCATTTTCCTGTGGATTAGCGTCTTAAAGATCAGGTCTTTATATATGGACATGTACAGTGAATCCGGAAAGTATTCACAGTGCATCACTTTTTCCACATTTTGTTATGTTACAGCCTTATTCCAAAATGGATTAAATTCATTTTTTTCCTCAGAATTCTACACACAAGACCCCATAATGACAACGTGAAAAAAGATTACTTGAGGTTTTTGCAAATTTATTAAAAATAAATA
This sequence comes from Polypterus bichir lapradei, assembly GCA_026402145.1. NCBI lineage: Eukaryota > Metazoa > Chordata > Cladistia > Polypteriformes > Polypteridae > Polypterus > Polypterus bichir. Next base: position 87,519,805 of record JANRMT010062796.1, on the reverse strand, counting down.
AACTGAGAAATCACATGTACATAAGTATTCACAGCCTTTGCCATGAAGCTCAAAATTGAGCTCAGGTGCATCCTGTTTCCCCTGATCATCCTTGAGATGTTTCTGCAGCTTAATTGGAGTCCACCTGTGGTAAATTCAGTTGATTGGACATGATTTGGAAAGGCACACACCTGTCTATATAAGGTCCCACAGTTGACAGTTCATGTCAGAGCACAAACCAAGCATGAAGTCAAAGGAAATGTCTGTAGACCTCCGAGACAGGATTGTCTCGAGGCACAAATCTGGGGAAAGTTACAGAAAGATTTCTGCTACTTTGAAGGTCCCAATGAGCACAGTGGCCTCCATCATCCGTAAGTGGAAGAAGTTCGAAACCACCAGGACTCTTCCTAGAGCTGGCCGGCCATCTAAACTGAGCGATCGGGGGAGAAGGGCCTTAGTCAGGGAGGTGACCAAGAACCCGATGGTCACTCTGTCAGAGCTCCAGAGGTCCTCTGTGGAGAGAGGAGAACCTTCCAGAAGGACAACCATCTCTGCAGCAATCCACCAATCAGGCCTGTATGGTAGAGTGGCCAGACGGAAGCCACTCCTTAGTAAAAGGCACATGGCAGCCCGCCTGGAGTTTGCCAAAAGGCACCTGAAGGACTCTCAGACCATGAGAAACAAAATTCTCTGGTCTGATGAGACAAAGATTGAACTCTTTGGTGTGAATGCCAGGCGTCACGTTTGAAGGAAATCAGGCACCGCTCATCACCAGGCCAATACCATCCCTACAGTGAAGCATGGTGGTGGCAGCATCATGCTGTGGGGATATTTTTCAGCAGCAGGAACTGGGAGACTAGTCAGGATAAAGGGAAAGATGACTGCAGCAATGTACAGAGACATCCTGGATGAAAACCTGCTCCAGAGCGCTCTTGACCTCAGACTGGGGCGACGGTTCATCTTTCAGCAGGACAACGACCCTAAGCATACAGCCAAGATATCAAAGGAGTGGCTTCAGGACAACTCTGTGAATGTCCTTGAGTGGCCCAGCCAGAGCCCAGACTTGAATCCGATTGAACATCTCTGGAGAGATCTTAAAATGGCTCTGCACTGACGCTTCCCATCCAACCTGATGGAGCTTGAGAGATGCTGCAAAGAGGAATGGACGAAACTGGCCAAGGATAGGTGTGCCAAGCTTGTGGCATCATATTCAAAAAGACTTGAGGCTGTAATTGCTGCCAAAGGTGCATCGACAAAGTATTGAGCAAAGGCTGTGAATACTTATGTACATGTGATTTCTCAGTTTTTTTATTTTTAATAAATTTGCAAAAACCTCAAGTAAACCTTTTTCACATTGTCATTATGGGGTGTTGTGTGTAGAATTCTGAGGAAAAAAATGAATTTAATCCATTTTGGAATAAGGCTGTAACATAACAAAATGTGGAAAAAGTAATGCGCTGTGAATACTTTCCGGATGCACTGTTTGTGCAGTGTAGTGTTGGATTGGTACTAAAAGTTTGACTTTGGTGTAATTACCAGCTTTCGGACCTCATTAATGATGCAAAAACAGCTCAGAAGCAAATAACGGATATGCCCCCCCCTTTGCCATCTCACAGCTGCTCATTCCCCCAGCCACATGATTCTCCCCGAACCTCTGCACAATTGCAAGTGGCTTTACTCTTCCGAACTCCACAAATCATGAGCACTAGAGTTAATACTCCTTGGAGTCACCGGCGTTTATCTAAATATATGACATATATATGTATGTACTGTGGCAGATGGTCGGCACCCTTACCTGGCCAGAACACCTTTACATTAGTAGGAACTGGGGAGAGAGCATGCATAGGGCATTATCTCCCTGGGAATGCTAGATGGCAGTGCCCCTGGGTTTCTATAGCATTATGGATTCCCTCAGGGCTTCATGAGTGATTGAGTCCTGCTACTCAGCCCTACTACTACTAGCCCAGCCAAGCCCCACTAATCCTGCTACTCAGTTGGGTCCCGTGTGTGCCTCAAAACTTAACTTGATGTTATTTTGGAAAAATTAGGTGGACATGATTGGCAAGCTTTGTTTGGGTGAATGCCCAATTCTTGTCTCAGTCTTTCCAATGTTGTAATGTTCTAAAAAGAAAAACTCAATTTATAAGGATATTCAAATACATTATACTGAAACCGTAATACTCTTTTATAATACCATGTGTCACACACATGTGCAAAGGAGGACAGCAGAAGGGCTCTGGTGACTGTTAATTGTACCGCCGCTCCAGTATTTATCCCATTGTATCTGAGTAGGGAATCACAGCTCTACATCACCTGATTGGAAAGAGAATTATCGGTATACAGCATCAAGCACACACTGCCTCAGCCATGCTGCCTATTGAACTGCTCTCATGCAACAAACGTTTCAGAGTCTTTCCTGTATGGACCTTGCGGTTCAGAAAGAGTTTCACCCCAAGAACTCTAAACACACTTAATAAGTCCATCAAGTGCTCCTTGTAGAACTGTTTGTACTTATAAGTACAATTACCTCACTGTAAAGTTGTGATACAGTTATAATATTGCACAACCTGTGCCACTTTATAAAGCGCGTATTTACATATGACAACGGTATCATTTGTAAGATGAAATGCAGCAAAATATGTTGATTATATTATACAGATAAAACTTTAACTTCATTTAAATAATCTGTATTGTTAATAATTAAACATGTGAGGACACGGTGCCGCAGCACTTGCATGTTCACGTATTGTTCCTGCCTCGCGCTGTATATTTGCTGAGACTGGCGCGATACTGGAAAGATAGATAGATAGAATAATTAAACACATACTATGAAGATATTTCAATGTTCCTTAAAAGTTTTGAAGAATTGTTGTTGTAAGCTTACAGATGGCTTAACGTCTATTACAGAGCTGATTGTGTGGTGATTGGGTATTTGGGGAAAGAAAAGTAAGGACAAGAATTGAGGGTTAGTACGTTTGAAAGAGACAGTACTGCTACAATAAATTATTTCATCGAAGGTCGTGCATGGCACAGCAGGATATTGTATGAGACATGAACAATCACTGCACCATTGTGTTCTTAATAACATGCTTTCATTCCAATCACGTATACATCTCAGTATTTTAATTATTCAGAGAACTGTAATATCACGAATGTAATGGATTCTGTGTCCTGTCGGAGAAAGAGAAAGAACGGAAGCACGTAGTGCACAACCTGAGCCACTTTATAAAGCGCATATTTAAATATGATGACAATATCATTTTTAAGATGAAATGCAGCAAAATATGTTTATTACATTATACAGATAAAATATTAACATCATTTAAATAATTAAACATGTGAGGACACAGTGTCACAGCACTAGCTATGATCTGGTGCCCCGTTCAGGGATTGTTCCTGCCTCGTGCTATATTCTTGGTGGGGCAGGCGTGACCCTGGAAGGATAGATGGATAGAATAATTAAACACGTACTACGAAGATATTTCAATGTTCCTTAAAAGTTTTGAAGAATCAGCATTCTAAGCTTACAGATGGCTTTACATCTATTACAGAGCTGATTGTGTGGCGATTGGTTACTTAGAGAAAGAAAAGGAAGGACAGGAATTGGAGGTTAGTACGTTTGAAAGAGACAGTACTGCTGCAATAAATTATTTCATCGAAGGTCACGCATGGCACAGCAAGAATCTTGCAGGAGGCATGAACAATCTCTGGATGGGGCGCCAGCTTGTCACTATCACTGTGCCATTGTGTTCCCATGTTTAATAACATGATTTAACTCCTATCATCATGAAAATGATATCAACTATACATCTCAGTATTTTAATTATTCAGAGAGCTGTAATATCACAAATGTAATAGATTCTGTGTCCAGTCGGAGGAAGAAAAAGCCGGTTTAAAAAGCATGTAGTGATTCACACAGATAGAACACATACAATACAAAGCATTTAATAATAATAATAATAATACATTTTATTTATATAGCGCCTTTCCCATGGTCATGGAACTTCACAGAGTTTAAGAAAGAACAGCAGGGTATACAGTATATAGCATTGTACTAAACCAGATAAATAAATAAGAGTAAGATAGAGTTGTGCTTGAAAGTTTGTGAACCCTTTAGAATTTTCTATATTTCTGCATAAATATGACCTAAAACATCATCAGATTTTTACTGAAGTCCTAAAAGTAGATAAAGAGAAATAAGTTAAAGAAATGAGACAAAAATATTATACTTGGTAATTTATTTATTAAGGAAAATGATCGAATATTACATATTTGTGAGTGGCAAAAGTATGTGAACCTTTGCTTTCAATATCTGGTGTGACCCCCCTTTGCAGCAATAACTGCAACTAAACTTTTCCGGTAACTTTTAATCATTCCTGCACACCGGCTTGGAGGAATTTTAGCCCATTCCTCCGTACAGAACAGCTTCAACTCTGGGATGTTGGTGGGTTTCCTCACATTAACTACTCGCTTAAGGTCCTTTCACAACATTTCGATTGGATTAAGGTCAGGACTTTGACTTGGCCATTCCAAAACATTAACTTTATTCTTCTTTAACCATTCTTTGGTAGAACGACTTGTGTGCTTAGGGTCGTTGTCTTGCTGTATGACCCACCTTCTCTTGAGATTCAGTTCATGGACAGATGTCCTGACATTTTCCTTTAGAATTCTCTGATATAATTCAGAATTCATTGTTCCATCAATGAAGGCAAGCCGTCCGGGCCCAGATGCAGCAAAACAGGCCCAAACCATGATACTACCACCACCATGTTTCACAGATGGGATAAGGTTCTTATGCTGGAATGCAGTGTTTTCCTTTCTCCAAACATAATGCTTTTCATTTAAACCAAAAAGTTCTATTTTGGTCTCATCCGTCCACAAGACATTCTTCCAATAGCCTTCTGGTTTGTCCACGTGATCTTTAGCAAACTGCAGGCGAGCAGCAATGTTTTTTTTTGGAGAGCAGTGGCTTTCTCCTAGCAACCCTGCCATGCACACCATTGTTGTTCAGTGTTCTCCTGATGGTGGTCACATGAACATGAACATTAGCCAATGTGAGAGAGGCCTTCAGTTGCTTAGAAGTTACCCTGGGGTCATTTGTGACCTCGCCGACTATTACACGCCTTGCTCTTGGAGTGATCTTTGTTGGTCGACCACTCCTGGGGAGGGTAACAATGGTCTCCATTTGTACACAATCTGTCTGACTGTGGATTGGTGGAGTCCAAACTCTTTAGAGATGGTTTTGTAACCTTTTCCAGCCTGATGAACATCAACAACTCTTTTCCTGAGGTCCTCAGAAATCTCCTTTGTTTGTGCCATGATACACTTCCACAAACATGTGTTGTGAAGAGCAGACTTTGATAGATCCCAGTTCTTTAAATAACACAGGGTGCCCACTCACACCTGATTGTCATCCCATTGATTGAAAACACCTGACTCGAATTTCACCTTCAAACTAACTGATCATCCTAGAGGTTCACATACTTTTGCCACTCACAAATATGTAATATTCGATCATTTTCCTCAATAAATAAATGACCAAGTGTAATATTTTTGTCTCATTTGTTTAACTGGTTTCTCTTTATCTACTTTTAGCACTTGAGTGAAAATCTGATGATGTTTTAGGTCATATTTATGCAGAAATATAGAAAATTGTAAAGGGTTCACAAACTTTCAAGCACAACTGTAGTAAATTCAGAGAAAAGCCTAACAGACAACATAATTGATCGTCTAGCACACACATACATCTTGACAGAGAGGTAAACTGAAAGACGAGTAATAAAGACAAGAAGAGCTAAAAGCCTTCCTGAACAGATGAGTTTTGAGTTGTTTTTTAAAAAAAATTCATGGAGTCAGCTGAGCTAATTAATTTCGGTGGGTCATTCCAGAATCTGAGCGCTATACAGCTGAAGGCCCTGCTGTCACCCTTGGAATGAAGATTAGTGTGGGGCACAACAAGATTACCAGAATCAGAGGACCTTAGTGGACGGACAGGCACATAGTGATGGAGAAGGTCACTGATGTAGTTTGGCGCATGGTCATTTAAGAGAAAAGAAATGTTGGGATTTGAGAAGCTAGTAAATTAAACGATTTAAAGATGAAGTTTACGATGTTCTACTTTAATGACAAAATAAACTACGTGATTAAAGTGGACATTTTGAGATTAAAGTTGACATTTTGTGCTTTTTTCCCCACATTTTCCCTATTTTTTTTCTTTTCTTTGTACCCTAATAAGCTTTAATATGACATTCAGACGGTGGGCTACGATTCGCCTTTTCATGGCGCCTTTGATATCTGACAACTTTTTATTTTGGCCACTGTGCGACTTTGTGAACTTGAGCTTTCGAGTTTCTCCGACACTCTGTCACTCGATCAACTTCCCTTTGTTGATTATACCACTGTTTAAACCAACAAATAGTACGTTTTTCCTTTGCCTCCACTTGGTATTCGCTGAAATTCTTCTATTTTCCCCCATGCTTTTGCCATTGCCTTTTCACAGAATACTGAGCTTAAAGGCTATTTATATTGATTTGCATATTCAAAGAGGTGTAATTCTGGGAGGAGTTTGGGAGTGGGAGCAGGCACATTACTTTTCATGCTGACCGGAATTTATGGAGCGGAAGAATATAGAAGTTGCCAATCACACAGATTTATGTATTTGGATTGTTTTGTGCGTACGCACATTTCTTCTTTTGTTGGTACACCATGTTTTAGTGTGAATTCTACACATGGCATTATGCATGAGGCCCCTGGGCTGGAGTTGGAGACCCCTGGTCAAAACCCTTCTGAGGGATTTTTGAAACCCTGAGCCCATTTTCCGCTTTTAGTTTTATTGGTTTCAGACAATTTAGAGGTCCTAAAAAATATTTTGCTTCTTCATGTGACATCATTTTGGTTTTCCTGGACGGAGTGATGGTTGCCAGGATGCTGCAACAGGTAACGTTTGGGTTTATGGGTCACATGACATTTGGGGTCAAAAGTATAATGGGCTGTGGTTGAGAATCTACATTGCCAGAGTTTGTAGATAATACATAAAAACAAAAAGCATCTGAAAGTGTCTATCTGAAAGTTCTATCATCATTTTTGGTTCTCGTCGACTTTGTTTTAAGATTTTGTTTAGGCTGCAATGCTTAATTGCGACCTTTGGCCATGTATTCGACTCCACATAACTCCTGATCTCTTATTTCAACACTTGTAGTGTGGCCTTCCATTCCAAAGGTGCAACATTATTGTACTGACTACACAGAGCACCAGCTGCTTTAAATCAAGACAGAATCAGAAGAGAGATCATAAAAAATAACTAGGCTAGGCCAAAAAATGTCAAGAAACTAGTAGCAAAGCCCAGAATGTGTGACAAAAATCATTAAGCAGAGAGCTGTAGCGAGAACATCAGAAACCAAAAGTAGTGAATACAGCCAAACTGTTAGAACTAAATCTTAGTCGAGGGGCAGAAAAGATTTCAAAATAAGAGATTCTATAAAATGCTCAGACAAAATACGCTAGGCTTTAGGTTGTATCCAGAAACCTTGACGATGTCCCATAGCATCAAATTCTTTAACTCACGTAATGACAGCTTAATGATTTTTTGATGCTAAGAAATTACTACAAAAAAAGTTCAAATAAAATCAAATTATGGCACTAAATACGTTCAAAAAGTTTCCGCACTTTAATATTTTCGTTGGAAATGGTGAAGGCGGGAGGAGTAGTAATTGGTCGTGTTTGAATGTGTCATGTGACTAGTTCTGTCTGGCAAACCGGCTGCCCTTGCAGTTTAGTATAAGAGTTGTCACCCTGTGGTGAAGATGACTGTGAAACTTATAAGTTGTACCAAAGAGGAGCAGCGTTCTGTCATACACTTTTTGTAGGCAGAAGGTGTACTGGGAGCACAAATTCAAAAGACCCATCAAAAGACCCATTTTCTTCTGAGAGATGGGATAAACATACAGTTTTCTGACCATTATGAAATGGTTCAGAAACATCGTTATGAAATGGTTCAGAAATGTTAAGTAAACAGTAACGATTTGAGATGTAACAAGATTAAGCTTAGAACTGAACTTTTCTTAACGTTAATTTTTTCTCTTTTTGCTATTTTAATTTTCTTTTTTGTGTGAACTGTTTTATTTTGAAACTTAAACTTTTAAAAATGAAGATATTTTGTCTTTGGAATCATTTCTGTGCATCAGGCTTTTGTTGAATCCCATTTTTTGAGTTAGAGCTTCTGAACTTTGATAATTTTGGAAAAACGCAGCTACAGTGTCTATGTAGGAAAGTGTTTTTGACATTCTTAATAAACAAAGTTAAAAAAAAGTGTGGAAACTTTTTGAATGTCCCTCGTATGTCCATTAATATTACTGACGATTTATAACTAGCTGGCAATGGAGAATAAGGAAACAAAGTCAGCAGTATCTTGGGAGAAATAAACCTCTGGGAGATCCACAGGCAGCTGTGACTGACAGAGTCAGAAATTGCCAGTCCTGGAGACCTCGGTATCTGGCTGCCCACCCCCATGGACAATACGCATCAGGTTTAAAATCTCCTGGCTTATGTACCAGTTCTTTTTTTTTTGTTTATTTTTGATGTTTCAGTTACTTTTGTTTAATTTTTATTTGTCACATTACCTTTATATATATAAAATCCAATGTTTCTCTGTCTGTCTGTCTGTCCACTTTTCACAAGAGAACTACTTAACAGATTTTTTTTTTCTATAATTTGCTTGAACATTCTGGTTGATTTTGCGACTTCTCCCATTGCAGTATGTATCATAGTTCGCTTGCGGTACTGATTTATTTGTGTGAATCCGAGACTGAGGGGAGGGGGCGGGGCCATCCACACTCACGCGGCAGCCTCAGGACGTAACTTACATCCGATCCCTCTCCCACCTGGACAGAGGCAGTGGTGCTGTAAGAATTATGTTTTTGGACTTCTCTAGCGCCTTCAACACCATCCAACCTCTGCTCCTTAGAGACAAGCTGACTGAGATGGGAGTAGACTCACACCTGGTGGCATGGATTGTGGACTATCTTACAGACAGACCTCAATATGTGCATCTTGGGAACTGCAGGTCTGACATTGTGTTCAGCAATACAGGGGCACCGCAGGGGACTGTACTTTCTCCGGTCCTGTTCAATCTATATACATCAGACTTCCAATACGACTCAGAGTCCTGTCACGTGCAAAAGTTCGCTGATGACACTGCTATTGTGGGCTGCATCAGGAGTGGGCAGGAGGAGGAGTACAGGAAGCTAATCAAAGACTTTGTTAAATGGTGCGACTCAAACCACTTACATCTTAACACCAGCAAAACCAAGGAACTGGTGGTGGATTTTAGGAGGCCCAGGCCCCTCATGGACCCTGTGATCATCAGAGGTGACTGTGTGCAGAGGGTGCAGACCTATAAATATCTGGGAGTGCAGCTGGATGACAAATTGGACTGGACTGCCAATACTGATGCTCTATGTAAGAAAGGTCAGAGCAGACTATACTTTCTGAGAAGGTTGGCATCGTTCAACATCTGCAGTAAGATGCTGCAGATGTTCTACCAGACGGTTGTGGCGAGTGCCCTCTTCTACGCGGTGGTGTGCTGGGGTGGCAGCATAAAGATGAAAGACGCCTCACGCCTGGACAAACTGGTGAGGAAGGCAGGCTCTATTGTAGGAGTAAAGTTGGACAGTTTAACATCTGTGGCAGAGCAACGGGCACTAAGCAAACTCCTGTCAATCATGAATAATCCACTGCATCCACTGAACAGTGTCATCTCCAGGCAGAGGAGTAGCTTCAGTGACAGACTTTTGTCACTATCCTGCTCCACTGACAGACTGAGGAGATCGTTCCTCCCCCACACTATGCGACTCTTCAATTCCACCCGGGGGAGTAAATGCTAACTTTTTTCATTTTTATTACTATTTAATTTAATATTGTTTCTTTGTATCAGTATACTGCTGCTGGATTATGTGAATTTCCCCTTGGGATTAATAAAGTATCTATCTATCTATCTATCTATCTATCTACTTAGCTAGTGATCCGAGACAGATGCTGTGTGCCGAGGGGAGGGGGAAGAGTGACGTCAGGAGTGGGGAGCCGGGCAGGGCCTTACTCACTGTCCTGTTTCACTGCTACTCAGACAGAGCCACGGGGGACGGCTAGTGTACTATATATAAATATGATTCTGTTCAGTTATTTTTTTATGCATTTTTTAGATTGTTCTCTGTGGTTCTTGTACTTCGTGGCTGGATCACCAAGAGGCAGAAACACCTGTCCACCACCGATTTCGAGACTACCCTCCCCACCCCTATAACACCAAGCTGGGAAGTGAAGTCTGCCGTGGTTCATTTTGAATGTGCTCTGATGTTGGTGGTTTTGTACATTTTGTTCTCTTTGTCATTTTTGATTTTATTTATTGTTTGTGGCTTTTGACCTTTACTGCTCTAGAACTTGAATATTCTTAAGTATTGTGTTTTTGACTTTGCTTGTATTGCCTTTGGAAACTCCTATTTTGCTCTTTTTGTTAATCTTCTTCTCCGTTCAGCTGCTCCCATTTAGGTGTTGCCGCAGCGGATCACCCGTTTCCATCTAACCCTGTCTTTTACATCATTGTCTGCCACACCAACTGCCTTCATGTCCTCCCTCACCACATCCATAAACTCCCTCTTTGGCCTTCCTCTTTTCTTCTTTCCTGGCAGTTCAATCCTTTCAAAAAGGTTTTTGTGGACTTGTCTCAGCTCGATCCGGTCCTCCTTCTAGTGAGACATATTTCAAGGTTTTGTGAGACTCTTTGCCATTTTTTAAACTTAAAACCTTATAAACAAGAAAGTAAAGCCTCATGGGAAGGAATTCATGAATTGAAGACCAGATTCTTTGAAAGAGAGAGAGCGAGAGAGAGAGGAGGGTCAATTTAAAAAAAACAATCCCATAAGTCTTTGTTTTTCTGTTTGTGATGTGTGATGATTATTCAGGAAGTATACATTTAACATTATTTTAGCAACAATTTCTGTGCTTTGCATGTTGTGAGCATATAACTGGATAACTGAACTGTGGATTATTTTTTCCATGGATGTTTTTCACATTGTTTGCCGTTGTACAGAATTGGTCACTATTGGCATCTTTTATATCATTTTTTTTTTCCATTCTGCAAGAAATCATAAGATTAAAAATGGTTCTCTGCCATTCACTACAAACCACACAGGGTAAATAATCTATATATATATTTACATATATATAAAATCCAAAGTCTCTCTGCCTGTATGTCTTTCCGCTTTTCATGAGAGGTCTACTTAACGGATTTAGGTCGGGTTTTTTTCTATAATTTGCTTGAACATTCTGGTTGATTTTGCAACTTCTCTCATCGCATTAAGAATTATAGTTTGGTTGTGGCACCGATTTATTTGAGTGAATCTGAGAGAGGCACTGCAGGACCTCAGCCGGACGGGGCCCTCCTCACTCACGCTCCAGCCTCCGTTCGAGTCGGTCTGCCTCTCTCCACATGTTGGAGTGCACCTCGCCTACGCTTAGCTAGTGATAATGTCTGTTAAACAAACAGGTATCATCTACATATTGTTAAGGAGTAACGTTTGACGTTTTTGAGAGAGAGACATCAGAGCTACGTGTGTTTTAGAGGGTAGCTGCTGATTGCCAGAGATATCACGGCCATGTGCTTTTCTCCCCATGCAGAGGACACTCTCCCGTCAGAGCTGAATACGATCAGATACAGTGGTAATGTTTGATTTTTGAAGTTTGTCTTGTTTCACTTCTACGTGGGCACAGCCACGGGGGACAGCTAGTATAGTACAAATAAAAAAATATATTTTGCTAGCAGCCATAACACATGCACTTCAGAACAGGTAATTCACCTGAAGGTAAGCCTGTACAGGCCCGGCTAGTACTTGGATGGGAGACCATCTAAGAAAAGTTTGGGTTGCTGCTCTAAGAAGTGTTGGCGAGGCCAGCAAGGGGTGCTTACCCTGTGTTCTGAATGTGGATCACAATGCCTCAGTGCAGTGATGGGGACACTCGTCATTAGATAAGTGGGGTCTTCCCAGACTGTCTTAAGACTGCTGTAGTTAAACCCCTACTCAAGAAAAATAATCTCGACTCCTCTGCTTTTGAAAATTTTAGACCCATTATTAACCTGCCTTTCTTAAGTAAAATCCTAGAGAAGGCAGTCATTATGCAGTTAAATGATCACCTCAATAAACATGCTATTCTTGATAAGTTTCAGTCAGGTTTCAGAACAAATCACAGCACAGAAACTGCACTCGTTAAAGTAGTAAATGACTTGCAGGTAAATGCAGACAGAGGCTGTTTATCCGTTCTCATCCTCTTAGATCTTAGTGCCGCATTTGATACCATTGATCACAATTATTCTTAGAAATCACCTTAGTCAGCGGGTGGGCCTCTCTGACTGTGTCTTAAATTGGTATGAATCTTACCTGGCAGGTAGAAAATTCTTTGTTAGTTGTAGTAATTATAACTCAAAGACACATGATATTCTATATGGTGCTCCACAAGGCTCTATCCTGGTCCGCTGCTCTTTTCGATTTACATGCTTCCATTTGGTCAGATTATCTAGGGGGCATAACATAAGCTACCACAGCTATCCTGATGACATGCAGCTATATTTATCAAATATCGCCTGATGACCCCGACTCACTAACACAATGTCTTAACTTGTGTTTCTGAGTGGATGAATAGCAATTCACTCAAGCTAAATAAAGAAAAAAAACTGAAATTTTAGTGATTCGCAATAATGGATATAATGAGGTTATTAGAAATAAACTTGATGCGTTTGGATTAAAAGTCAAGACAGAGGTAAAGAATTTAGGGGTAATTATTGACTCTGACCTGAATTTTAAATCGCATATTAATCAGATCACTAGGACAGCATTTTTTCACTTAAGAAACATAACTAAAGTTAGACCTCTTATATCAATGAAAGATGCTGAGAAATTAGTTCACGCTTTTATTTTCAGTTGGCTAGATTACTGTAACGCACTCCTCTCAGGACTACCCAAAAAAGACATAAATCATTTGCAACGAGTGCAGAATGCAGCTGCTAGAATCCTAACTAGGAAAAGAAAATCCGAGCACATTTCTCCAGTTTTGATGTCACTACACTGGTTACCTGTGTCATTCAGAATTAACTTTAAAATCCTGCTTATGGTTTGCAAAGCCTTAAATAATCTCGCTCCATCCTATATTTCACAATGCCTCTCACCTTACACTCCAAATCGTGACCTTAGATCTTCAAATGAATGTCTGCTTAGAATTCCAAGAGCTAAATTTAAAAGAAGTGGTGAGGCAGCCTTCTGCTGTTATGCACCTAAAATCTGGAATAGCCTGCCAATAGGAATTCACCAGGCTAATACAGTAGAGCACTTTAAAACACTGCTGAAAACACATTACTTTAACATGGCCTTCTCATAACTTCATTTTAGTTTAATCCTGATGCTCTGTATATTCAATTAATTATCATTATTATTCATGGTGGCTCCAAAATCCGTACTAATCCCTACTTTCTCTTCTGTTCATTTTCTAGTTTTCTGTGGTGTTGATCTGCCCCACCACCACCTAATCAAAGCACCTTGATGTCCCTACATTGATGGATTAAAGGCCAGAAGTCCACATGACTGTCATCATCAAGTCCTTCCATGAGAACCCTAAATACAAAGAGAACTGTTTTCATTGATGTGAGGTAGAATGCCTAGAGGGGGCTGGGTGGTCTCCTGGTCTATTTTTTCTCCAGCCGTCTGGAGTTTTATTTTTTTGTTTTTTCTGTCCTCCCTGGCCATCGGACCTTACTTTTATTCTATGTTAATTGCTGTTCTCTTATTTTAATTCTTACTTTGTCTTTTTTTCTCCTTCTTCATACATTATTCGTATGAAAATGTGCTATATAAATAAATGTTGTTGTTGTTATGAAATTCACTTCTTAAGAAGTACAAAAGAAACAGCACTGCTTATTTTTACTTGCTCTTTAATTTCTAAAAGTAAACTTAGACAATTGTTTATTAGAAAACAACTTGGCTAAAACAGTTGTATATATTTACTCATCGTTTCCTTTGTGCAGCAGTGGAATTGTATACATGCAGGAAAGATGCAGTCATTACGTATACTGTGTTGGGATACTTTAGAATGTCTTTAAATGTAAGACATTAGACTACATTTGCTAGGTGACCTGTTGAATGATTGTTCACAGATTTCCATGGATGCTCATAAAGAGTAATGAAGTGTTTACAGAAGTAGACATGAGAGCTGCGTCATATTAATTATCGCTCTTCAGAGAGCCATTTGAAACGAAACGTTATAAACGTTTCCACAGTAAAACGTTTAACACTTATCTCATTTTCTGTCTTAGTGAGGGTCACTGAATTGACTGAGCTCGTCACCCAGCCCTGACTTAAACAGAGCAGCAGTCTCCGGCTCCTATGGGTTTCAAATGACAGTGTGACGCGTCCGTCACGTCTTTGTTCATTTTTCCTTTCAGGGAGCTGTGCCTGGCACACTTCAAGAGGGAGGTGACCCAAAGGGCAACCTCTGGATGTGAACCACACAAAGCAGGCCAGCTGGAACCTCTCAGTGCAGAGCAAGGCTGGCAGGGGTGAGAATTTGTCTTCTCAATATGAAAACACTCTCTCGTACAATTATTCAGTATAAATGATGGTGTTTATATATTTGGTGAGAAGGATTGAAAAATTAGGGTTTGATGTACTTTTAAAAGGCCATGGATATTTAGTATAAGTTTTCATTATGACTATTTATATTACGAGTGTCCAACTTAATTTTCTGAGGGCCAAAACTAACACTACTGTACATACCCAACGTGGGCCATAATATGTTAATAAACAGCAGTTTTCTTTACAAACCAGACACGGGGGTATCTCTCCTCACGTCACAATTTCATGTTTTGCTCTCTTTATCAGCGTTTTTTTTCTTAGACATCATAATCTACATGCAGCCATGGGATCAAAATCAGCATTGAGGAAAACAAAAAAAATAAAATCACATCAGTGCATAATTTTGAGCGAGAGCAGCAATAAGGAAAAAGGTGAGATTTGTTGCTAAACCGAGGTGAGTACGAGGTGGGACCCTAAAATTCCTGGAAGTGTTACAAATACAAACATTTCTAGAGTTGTTAAAAAAATGTTTACTATGAACAGTGCCGGTCGATACCCATTTGGGACCCTGGGCTTGGTGCATGGACATGGCCCCTCATTGTCCATTGAGGGTAATCAGTATGTGAGGGATGACATGATGGGACCAGCTGGAATTGATTGGGTTGCCACTCTGTCCATTAACCAAGGGTCCCACCCCTGATGATTGCCATTGATTCATCGTCCCCTCCTGCGCTCAAGCTCAATTTGCTGGGGGACCCCTCCAAGTTGAAAAACACATCTCTAGATGACAGCTCAATGTGTGGATGAAAAGTTGTATCTAGAATATATGCTGTCACACACGTGCGAGTAGGAGGCAGCTAAAGGGCTCGAGTAATTGTAATAAAACATCCGACCAAGGGGTGGCAGAGTGCGCTGACTGTCTTTCTCAGTTCCCTACAGACCTTTCCCAGGAAATCCTGCAAGGTTCCGGCGCCTCTAAAGACATCTCTTCCGAAGCCGGCCCATTTGATGACGTCACTTCCAAAGCCGGCCCCTTTGATGACGTCACTTCTGGTTCCGGCCCCTTTGATGACATCAGTTCCTCTCTAGACCTTTAAAGCCTCCATCTTAGGCTACTATAGCAGTTCTGTTTTAGACTCTGTGATATGCACATCGTTTGTTTGATAAAGAAAACCCTTTTGCAGCTGGGAAAAACAATATACGGGTGGCTGCCCCAAACCTTTATAATGTTTTGGACTCGTTTGATGACAATGCTGTATTCTTAGTTTCTTTTTATTTTAACTTGACATCACCTGGGACCACAACCCTTTATGACCTGTCTCTCTCTTTATTTTTTACAAGGTATAAACATTAACTTAGTAAAAAAGTATAGTGTCTTAATAAAAGAAACAGTATTTTAAAAAGACAGGCCAGGAAATGAGTTGTACTCAAAAGTATGCACACCAAAACTCAGCCTGACCCTTTGCTAAGCCCAATAACTGACATGAACTAGGAATCCCAAAACACAAAATCCCCAAAACACTTCCATAACTGGCCACTAAAGAGGGATGTTACCATCAAACTCATATAGCAATAACGGCAAACACAAAGTCTTTTTAAATTAAAAAAAAAAAAGAGATGCATTCTTTCACGAGAGTGAAGCTCCATAGCAGCGCAAAACATAAAACAGAGTTGCCTGTAACACAAAAGGCAATTATAAGCAAACCCAATGCAGATATTCAAAGCATTAATAAAAACTGAGCAATAAGGTCAAAAATCCAAAGAATCACAAAAGCACAGAACAAAGAAACACTCAGCAAATTCAAAATAGAAACTGTGAGAGACCCTCTGTATATATAGGATAGAGGGCAGTTCCTGGTGGTTACTGGCAGGTGGCCCCACCTCTTGGAAGACCACCACAGAACACAAGGTACATAACAAAGGCAGCTTGTACACACTGAAATCAAGCAATACCCCAAACTAATAAGTATTATATAAGTAATATCAAATCAGCGACATAATCTCTTATACGATATATTTCTCTTCTGGTTCGTCCTGTTTCCTCTTCAAAAACAGTCCCCCCCACACGCAACCCACACGGCATTTCTCAATTCCTATTTGTCCTCTTCCAAACCCTTCCCCATGCTGCCTGCGGCCTCCCATACACCCCCACGGCGCTTTTCTCAATTCCTATTCCTCCTTCAGACTATCGCATTCCCCACTCTTCTCTCATGACCCCATTGGTGTCACATCACCACCCTATATCTAGCCTGACCGCGTGACCTTTCACTTCGGGCATGTGTGCGCCTGGGAGTATTTTCCATACCCTGCTACAGGAAGGTAATCTCTCGACCATTGGCATTGGTTTCACTCCTTGCTATTGGTTTCGCTTCTTGCTATTTTCGTTATACTGTGACGGTTGTTTCCTAAGCCTTTGTTATAAAATGAACGACAGTATCTTCTCTGTCGACGGGTTTTTGTACAACGTCATCTGTATTCTGGGATCCGGCAAATGACTGTTCCTATCAGTGGGTTATTTCTTGACACAAACGGTTGACGAAGGCAATGCACTCTCACTACGATATAGGGCAGTAGATTTTTTTGCATCACATTGGGACAGATTTGGAGATGTTCTTCCTGTTGTTCTTTCCAACGCAAGTCGAGTTATCACAACAAGTCAGGAGTACTATCAATACATGGCAACATCTGGAGTTTATGGTGGTAAAGCTGAAATTCAAGCTCTTTGCATCACAAAACGATGATTCTCTACCTATTAACAACAAAGTTCTTGATTTTATGCAGGGTGAAAAAGTGACCTTCAAGAGTGTAGATACAGTGGTCAATGACAATCCTAATGATCAACTAATGTACCCACAGGAGTTTTTACACACCTTCACACCAACTGGCAGACCACCCCATATCCATCATCTCAAGGTGGGAGCCGTGGTTATGCTCCTCCGAAATATTATGCCATCAAAAGGTCTTTGCAATGGAACAAGACTCATCGTTACCTGAATACATACAAATATTATTGTGCAAACTGATCGCTATCCAAAATTCTGAAACAATCTTCATTCCCAGAATCTCTCTCCTTCCTTCCGACACCAATCTCCCTTTTAAATTTAAATGCACACAATTCCCACTCAGACTCGCCTTCTCCATGACTATCAACAAATCCCAAGGACAAACGTTTGCAAAGATTTGCGCTAATCTACTGTACAACAACCAGTCTTCAGCCACAGTCAGTTGTACGTGGCTTTCTCTACGGTTAGATCTTTCGACTCATTATCTGTCGTCTCCAGCAAAACACCTTTTCACAACTGCGTCTTTCAAAAAGTATTTCTTTCTTCTTGATTTCTGAATTTCTTTCTCACTGTTTTACGTTTATTTTCTTACACCGCCGTATGCTACAGCGGGCATTGGCTAGTTCACAATAATAATGTTAAAAAAAAGAATTAAACATGAACAAAGAAGACAAAAAAAACAAAGATGTGAACTCCAACCAATACTAAACAAAACTAAAACCAAAGATAAAAACAAAGTAAAAAAAATTGCGTGTTATTCTATTCTTTGTTTGTTCTAAATACCAAAGACAAAGTAAAAAAATGAGGCCAAAAATCAGCCTGAGAGAAAAAAAGAATAGAACAACATGCAAAGCTGTTAGGGATTTCTGAAAAAACTTGGATAGTGGTGGGACATCAGAGCTGACCTTTTATCTCATCCCATAACTAAAGTCTTGCGTCACAAATTTCTGGTTTGCTACCTCGGTAACATTACAACAGAAAGTTAAAAAAATAGTGGCACCCATAATAAACAAAGATGGAGTTAGAAACAACACAAAATTATTTTAATAACGTAAGAAAAATGCCCAAAATCAAAACTGAGGCAAAGTTTTAACTTCTATATAATTGCAAAACCCAACTTGAAAGTAAAAGACAAATGTATACTTATGTATGAAAAATTAAAAACCAAAAGGGATCATAACAGGTGTCGTTTGTGTGCGCACAGGAAATGGCTTGAAGGCTTGGATGATGGTAATTCTCCATCGAAGCAGGAGGTGGCACTGTGTGCTAACGACCTCTCTTCTTCCCCTTCTGCGGAAAGAATGATCGACACCTGACGTCACCCCCGGAGTTTATCCGACTGGACCCGCCTCGTCCTCTCAGAGCACCTGCTATCCTAACTAGTCAACCTTATACAGACATCAGGACGACTTGATTTAGTGTTATAACATGTGTTTTCTTTATATTTATTATATAGAATTATACAGGGTAGGCTGCAAGGAGCCCTAAACCTCTAACCTATTCCTGTGGTTGCTTTTACACAGCACAGTTGCTGGATTTCCTGCTGAAGTGATAATTTCATGATTACCATCAGGAAGGTGCATGGTCAGCCCCAACTTTATTCTGCAGCAATGGCCACAAACGCCTGTTCAAAATCATGAAAAGAGGAACAGGGAATCTGGCAGTATATCATTTGGACTCACCAGACCTCTAAATTCAACATCGCTGTGCCAGTCTCGGAATCCATGCAGAGATAGAAGTAAGACAGCCAAAGTCTGCAGTGGAACTCTGGCAACGTCTCCAAGAGACTTGGAACAACTGACCACATTAGGACCTTTAGAAACTGCATGCAAGTGGACCTATGGGAATTCTCACCAACCTTGTATGTCACATCTTTCAAGTTTTCAGCAAATTGAGAAAATAATGTCGGCTCTATAATTAACGATCTCTAGATTTCATTTTTCCTGAGCTTCACGTAAGCAAAACTGTTTTTTTTTCCACAAATCAACAACACCTGCTATTTAAAATCATGCAGTTGCAGCATTTAAATCACGTGATCGTAATCCAACGTTTTCATTGGTAGGTGGTCTTTCCTCATTGGTGAGTGGAGTTTCTAGATTTTTGTCTTGTGGTTTATAAAATACGGTGTACATCCTAGCTTCTTCTATCGTGCTAAGACCGGAATGAAGACATACCACTACCTTATAACATCAGGAAAGACCTAGTAACTCCAAAAACTAAAAAAACGGCAGTACTAGGCTTTTCCATTGCACGTGAGTAATGAACTGCTGCTGTTTTTTTTTGGAAAGAGTGGTCACGCCGAGCATTCAGTTCTTTTATCTGCTTACTTCTCTTTCTAGGAAGTTTACTTCTTTACATATCTTTTGCACAGCACTGTACTTACTGGTAACCACTTTGGGTGAAGTTCCTGTTATGTCAGTGAACTACCAAGAAGAATTTTAATAAGAAACCAGGAGTCAAGATCAATAAAAAAAAAAAAATTTAAAAGCACCATTCTAAATACCAAAGACAAAGTGCAAGACAAAAACCGAGATCAAAAATTCAGTCATGAGTCAAAAAACTAGTAAGCATTTAGAAATAACAACCAGAAAAAGGACATTTTGAAAAGACTGTTGACTCCATCAACTCAGATAGGGAAGTCAATATCATGGCGGATTTCTAACCCATTAACCACAGGTAATAAATAACATTTGAGGAAACAGTCCTAACAACGAGGGGACTGTCCTACCGACGGGAAGACAAAATGGCTGGAACCGTAAATAAAGAAAATGGCCATTGAAAGACCCAATCCTAGAATGTTTAATGTTAATGCTTAATTTCAATATTAGAATATTAGTTTCTCATAGTTACTTAGAGGGAGCTGCTATCTCACAGTTAAGAGACCTGGGTTTGCTTCCCGGGTCTTCCCTACGTGGAGTATGCATGTTCTTCCTGTGTCTGAGTGGGTTTCCTCCCATGGTCCAAAGAGATACAGGTTAGGTGCATTGGCGATCCTAAATTGTCCCTAGTGAGTGCTGGGTGTGTGTGTGTGTGTGTGTTCTGCGGTGGGCTGGCACCCTGCACGGGGATTTGTTTCTGCCTTGCACCCTGTGTTGGCTGGGTTTGGCTCCAGCAGACCCTTGTGTTAGGATATAGCGGGTCGGACAATGACTGACTGACTAGTTACTTAGAATATGGCAGAATCTTTCACCCCCTGTGAGTTCACATGAAATAGAACTTTCTTTTCTACATCCGTAAAACTGAGCGTTAGTTAAGCCAGTTAGGAAACAGTCTTATTGCTAGCATGGACTGTTAGATAAGTTTGCAAATAGCAGATTGGCATACAGTTTTCTGACCGTTTTGATATTGTCACACACGTGCGCATGGGAGGCAGCTAAAGGGCCTGAATGAGAGTAATTCCATGCCAGACCAAGGGGTGGCGGTGTGCACTAACTCTTTCTCTCACTTCTCCGCAGACCAGTTATGGGAAATTCCGCCTGGCCCCGATGACAGCACTTCTGTTTCCGGCCCTACTGATGATGTCACTTGTGGTCCCGGGCTTAATGACATCACTTCCAGTTCTGTGCCAAATGATGACATCATTTCCGGTCCCAACCCTGATGACACCACTTCCAGTTCCAGCCCCACTATTGACATCACTTCCTCCTGTCTCCCTTAAAGCCGCCAGCAAATCAGTTCAGTTGTGGACTCCAGCCTGTACCTTAAATCTATCCATTTGCAGCCAGAAATAATATACGGGTGGCTACTCCAAACCCATTTTTGTGTGACTATTTGTCGTACTTCTGACAATATGAACATTTGAAAATATGACTGTATGAACAAACATAGAGAAACATGAAACGAGATACAGTAAATAAGCCTTAAACACAACTTTCTTTAAACAAGAACTCTTTTTTTCTTTAATATCAAGTTTTTTCTCTATTTTTGTATTAATTGCTTTGCTTTGAAACTTTACTAAAACTTTTAAAACAAAATATTTGGACAGACAAACTGCAATTGCCTTTACTACACTATTGGCACGCAGACTTATCTTGCTCAGCTGGAAGAATCCTAACTCTCCTATTGTAAGTCAGTGGGTAACTGATGTTATATACTATTTGAAATTGGAAAAAATCAAATTCGCACTTAGAGTATCTGTACAAAATATCTTCAAAACCTGGCAGGATCTAATCAATGACATTTTAAAATAAACATTTAAATTGATGAAGCAGGTTCTCTTCCCTCTTTTTTCTTTCTTTTTTACTCTATTTATCTTTATTCATTTATTAATTTATCTATTTACTTATTTTTACTAGCTTTCATTTTTACTCTGCTGGCCTAGCTCTCTTTCTCAGGCGTGAGGGTTGATTTGTTTCTAACCAATTTTCGTAAAAAACATGACTTATTTGTATGGAATGTTATTTGATTTTAATAAAATCAAAAATAAATAAATAAATAAATCTACTCTCTATATATAAAATCCTAAGCTTAAAAGTGCAACAATTTTACGTGATGTCTTTATGTCACGTTTTTTGTCAGGTTTTAAATCGGGCTTATTTTAAAACCTACATATACATGTTTTGTATTATTCTTTTCAGAATTTATCAAACTTTAGATTCTTATTCCATTTTTAAATTATAAACTAAAATATCAAGAACTCACGTACCGCGAGACAAGACTTTGTGCTAACAGATTTAACTACGCCCAGGGGCGGAAATAAAAGACAAAAGTATAGATGACAAAGACAGCTGCTATACAGGCTGTTAAATGTTCGAAGTGCCGTGCGAGATGCAAATCATGCGGCACGTCAGCAGCAGAAATCCAGCAGCTGATCGAGCAAAGAGGAGGTAAAAAAAACTATTTGTTTCCCATTGTATCACTGTTTAGGAGGGGGTTTTGGAGGAGCGATCGCATCTTCTTGGAGTGCGTTCAGCCCTCTTCTTCACAACACAAATGGCAGAGATGCGAAGTGGCTGGTGCGTAGTGCAGGCAAGGGGGGTTGGCGAGTGAGGCAAGCAGGGGGTAAGCCCCCTAGTAAATAAATAAAACGAAGATATTTGGTCTGTTGAATTATTTGAACGCATGTCCTACTAGTGCCAGAACTGTCCTATGAAGCAAACTAAAAGCTGCACAACTTTGCTGATTTGGGATAAAACACAGCGACAACCATAAAAAAGGATATAACAAAATTAACAAAAATAAAAATTAACCTTTGAAACAAAATCTAATGTGAAATTGGAATTCTAGGACCGAAAAAAAAGATAAAAGCAAATTAATGCTGAATCTCAAAAAAAGATGAGAAAAATATATCCAAAAATTAAATAAGCTCATCTAATTAGAACAGACCTTACATCAGATCAAAATAATCCTTTGAAAACCACAACTCTTATGCGCTTGTTTGCTTTCTAGATGGCCTCATGAGAAGCTCTGAGAAGGGCATTGTTTAAATTAAGACAGCATGATTGCCAGGCACCACTGTGCTTCACATTTCTGCCCCACAACTACATAAGATTGGTTTTAAATTCCACCTGAAAACTTTAACCGTCATAAGAAATGTTTAGAGATGCAAAGTATATATAGTCACAACCTAAATATCTCTCTATCTATACTTGCTTATATCCATCTTCTGATATCCTTATATTATATGGCCAGATATGAGGATTGTTTGCATCTCTTGGACTGTCCCAGACAACCCATCTACAGATCAACATTTTTTTGAAAAACTCCTCAGAAACTTCAAAAGACTTTGTTGGACAGTTATCTTATCCACCGATCTTGACCATACATTGTTCTCCTCTCTTGTTAAATGAATCTTAGCCTGAAGAGGTCTATTAATTTTTTACATTTAAGATGTCTCACTTAAAGGTTTTCCAATGTTGTATCTGTCCTGGTGTCTATATAAACACAGGGAACTCCAGGTTCTGAATTACATCTTGCACACAAACGTGATCTCAAACACAGAAACTGTCTGAGGGTCAGGGAGGGTAAGCCAGTGTAAGTCTACAGTAGCTGTGAGCAAATGAATGCCGCAGAGCGGGCACTAGAGAGTTGGGTGACTAGCTAAAGAACTTGTCCATCTTAACACTAGAATTACCAGAGTCTACGAAAAACACTCGTAGATCCGGCCCACCTTAAAACCGTTCTCACCTCTCCGCCAGCGTCCTTTGTCTTCTAAATGTGCCGATTAAGACGAGCAGCAAGTAGCTGGCTATTCCATCCCCCACCGTCACAGAACATTCACTAAGTTTTCCCAGCTCATGTCTTGTTTGATTATTTGGGAGTGACTCAACTGCTGGAGTTTTAGAGTGGAAATAACAGATCGTTATTTGGAACACACGCATTTCATGTTGGTTCCGTTTCTACAGTAATCTGTGTAAACACATTGTTAAAGCAGAAAGTTTTTCATATTTTAGTAATAAATGTTACAAAATGTAGGCATAAACTATAGAATGTGTAAAGCATGAAATCCAAACATCAAATAAACACTTTCACAAAAGGCTCAAGGACATTAGAACAGTTTTCGTAGCGTAGTGGTAAGAGCAGCTGACCTCTAACACAGTTGGTTTGCCGTGCCTCAGAAACCCGAGTTCAATTCCCCTTGAGGAAAAAGTGTTAATTTTTTTTCTTTTTAACCACAAACGGACATAAAATTTATAAACTGGTATGCACTGTCAGTTAATGAGATCATTATATTTTCATGTGGGATGCTCCTTTTAAAATATTTTTTAACAATTGAGACTGCAATTAACATGAACAAGTGTCCTTATAACTGTTATTTTTAAGATCCATAACACACAGACAGACAGACAGAGCACTACGTAATAGAGAGACAGACAGGCAGAGAACGTCACTAGATATATAAATAAACAGGGAAGGCACATGTACTGAAAGAAAAAAAAGATCAACATGTGCTTTGTTCCTGCTGCACAGAATAAGCTCATGCGCTCTAACACCTCCCCTCCCACGATCTGACACTAAGTAACAGCGCAAGTACAGACGCAAACCAACTGTAATCAAGAGTCCCCGGTTCGATCCCCACTCACTCCTATATTTGCCGTTTTCAGTAGTAAGCTGCTCTTTGTGTTAATATTATACAGTACACACATACACTTGGTTTGCGTCTGTACTTGCGCTGTTACTTAGTTACTAACGATTTATTATTTCCACTCTAAAACTCCAGCAGTTGAGTCACTCCCAGATAATCAAACAAGGCATGAGCTGGAAAAACTTAGTGAACGTTCTGTGACGGTGGGGGATGGAATAGCCAGCTGCTCGTCTTAATCGGCACATTTAGAAGACAAAGGGTGCTGGCAGAGAGGTGAGAACAGTTTTAAGGTGGGCTGGATCTATGAGTTTTTTCGTAGACTCTGGCAATTCTAGTGTTAACTGCATGAATTAAAAGACCAGAATGTATAAGTTATGTGCCTTTCATTCTGCCTTTGTACTTTGTCTATATATCTTGTCAAGCTTGGGTCACAGAGTGGCACAGGAGACTGGCAAAGGGACCGGGTTTCCAAGGTACAAAATCTTAATTGATGAAATGGCAGGTTCAGACACAAGACTTTATTCAGAAGGGGATTATCTACAGCAGAAAAGCACACAGGTTACATCTGTCAAACCCTCTCCAGGTCAAAAGAACACAAAGTTTTCCTCATCAAGCAGGTTCAGTGGCTCGGAAGCAGCGACTGGAGCAGACACAGTCTGAGAGAAAGAGGAGAGGAGAGCCTGCAGGCCCACAGCTGATCCCGCAAAGGGGACGGGTAAGAGTGTGTTTGTTTCTCATTGAAATACTGTTTAAGAGGGAGTTGCTGAAGGGCAAAGTGTTTGCCATAAGTTTATTGTGTAACAGAGAGACAGCTCGCAGTTAAGAGTGTAAAAGCGTGCAGCTTGCAGCACTATGCAGGAGGAGAGATGGAGCAGGAGAACTACTGAGCGGCACAAGAACGACAGTTACAGACAGTCACAACCTATATATCTCTCTATGTATACTTGCTTATATCCATCTTCTGTTATCCTTATATTATATTATATGGCCAGATATGAGGATTGTTTGCATCTCTTAGACTGTCCCAGACAAACTGTCAACAGATCAACGTTTTTTTTGAAAAACTCATCAGAAACTTCAAAAGACTTTGTTGGAAAGTTATCTTATCATAAGATCTTAACTATACATTGTTCTCCTCTCTTGCTAAATGAATCTTAGCCTTGAGAGTTCTATTAATTTTTTAAATTGAAGATGTCTCACGTAAAGGTTAACAATGTTATTACTTGTCCTGGTGTGTATATAAGCACAGGGAACTCCAGTTTCTGTATTACATCTTGCCCGAATAAGGGGCCTGAGTTTTCTCGAAAGCTTGCATATTGTAATCTTTCTAGCTAGCCAATAAAAGGTGTCATTTTGCTTAACTTTTCGCTACATCCATAATGGCTAACATGGTACAACACTCTATTACTACTATATTACACATAAATTGTATTATTTGGTTTAGGACAGCAAGCGTGCTTAGGTTATTTGTTGAAAGTAAGTGTATCATGATAGAGAAAGTGAAAGTTATTTAATATAAGTGCTCACCAATTTATGAAACTTGTTCTCTTCATATGCCTGGCATTCCCAAAAGCTGAAACAAAGATCTCTCGCATTTTCTACATGGTATAAGAAACTACTTAATGTACTAGTAAGATCACATCTGGAGTATTGTGTGAAATTCTGGTCAGAAAGACATAGCAGAACTTGAAGCTGTGCAGAGGAGAGCAACAAAGTGCATCCCAGGATATGTCCTACTCTGACAGGCTCTGAGAATTAAACCTGTTTAGTCTGAGCAGATGAGACTGCATTGGTGGGGGGACCTCATCCAGGTCTTCAATATCCTCAAAGGCTTTGATAAACCAGATCCAGCAACATTCTTTCAGCTTAATGGTGAATCAAGTACTCAGGGACATCAGTGGAAATTAAGGAGAACGGCATTTAAGATTGAAGCCAGGAAGCACTTCTTTACATAAAGGGTTGTGAGAGTCTGGAACAAACTACCGAGACATGGAGTTGAAGCAGAAACCTCGACAACCTTTAAGAAAAATCTGGATGATGAGATATTGGGACAGCTTAGCTATTAGCTAAACAAACTGGCTTGGTGGACTGAAAGGTCTCTGCGTGTTTTTCAAATTTCTTATGTTTCTTCTGTATAGTACTGTATTTTATAGTATTTTTCAGTGGAGTGCAGTTATTTGGCAAGTTGCGTTCGTCTCTTCGACTCTGTTTGTCAAGGGTTTCCAAGTAGTTCAAACTCATTCAAATGCAGCTACCAGAAAGGCATTCCAGCAGTGGCATGGCTTGTTGTACAAAAAATAAACTCTACAGTTCCAAGTTTTTGTTTTAAAGATTTTAGTGAAATTCAAAGCAAACAGTTCATACCAAATAATAAAAAAGTTCATAATACATGGAAAAAAAGGAAAAAGGAAAACTTCTAGTATATGATATTCCACTTGAGGTTTACGTATCTAGGTTACATTTCTTAAAGTTTTTGTATGTTATCTCATTCGCCTCAAATACATACAGTACAGGCCAAAAGTTTGAACACACCTCCTCATTCAATGTGTTTTCTTTATTTTCATGACCATTTACAGCACTCCATCACTCTCCTTCTTGGTCAAATAGCCCTTACACAGCCTGGAGGTGTGTTTGGGGTCATTGTCCTGTTGAAAAATAAATGATCGTCCAACTAACCTGACTTCTGCACAACACAACTGCTGGTCCCAACCCCATTGATAAAGCAAGAAATTCCACTAAATAACCCTGATAAGGCACACCTGTGAAGTGAAAACCATTTCAGGTGACTACCTGTTGAAGCTCATCGAGAGAATGCCAAGAGGGTGCAAAGCAGTAATCAGAGCAAAGGGTGGCTATTTTGAAGAAACTAGAATATAAAACATGTTTTCAGTTATTTCACCTTTTTTTGTTAAGTACATAACTCCACATGTGTTCATTCATAGTTTTGATGCCTTCAGTCATGAAAATAAAGAAAACACATTGAATGAGGAGGTGTGTCCAAACTTTTGGCCTGTACTGTATGAGGGGAAGTCAAGCTAAAGTTAGAAAATGGGATTCATCAGAAAATGGAATGAACCTTCACAAAACTGATCATGTCATTTCTCAATATCGTCTCCACTCTTCTCAATGCACTGGTTCCACCTGCCTGGAAGTGCCGGGATTCCAGCAGAATAAAAGGTTTTGTCTGGGATTCGAACTGGCATAGATCCCTAACCTCAGAGCCAGCACTATGTTAAAGCTACATTATATTCAAGTTTAAATTAGGCAGATAAGGTTAAATTTACCATTACCATTCTCTGAAATTTACATTGTCACTTGGCACTTGTATCGTATAGTACTGTGAACAATAAACAATATCAGACTTACGACTTTTCCTTTGATCTCGTTGCCTGACTACTGTTAGAAGTTTTTTCTTTTGGCATTTGTTCTTTCTGTGGCCGCTTCTGCTGCTGCTGTTAACACAATAATAATGTAAAAAAAACGACATACAAATGTACCCTTACAGTTCAAAATCATTAACCTATGAAAATGAATTTGAATATATTTAAATACTAGCTGTCCCTTGTGGTTCTGCCCACATAGTAGTGAAACAGGACTAACTTCAAAAATCGATAAACAATTTAAAATAAATGTAATAATTTGTACTGAGAAGAATTTATATTGATAGCTTTCGTATCCAGGGTCCTCTTGCTATACAATACTTTTGGTTTTGCTATCGGGGCGAGAATATAGCTGTGATCTTTGCCAAAAATGTAAAAAGTTGGCAAGGTATCTCTGGCCAAGCAGAAGGCAGGTACGCTCCAACGTGAAACACTGCCACTGTATCTGATCATGTTCAGCTCTGACGGGAAAGCGTCCTCCGCGTGGGGAGAAGAGCACATGGCCATGATATCTCTGCCAATGAGCAGCTACCCTCTAAAACACACATAGCTGTGATCTCTCTCTCAAAAACGTCAAACGTTACTCTTTAACAATCTCTAGATGATAATGTCTGTTGAACAAACCAGGTTTCACTAGCTAAGTGGAAGCAAGGTACGCTCCAACACGTTGTGAAAGGTAGAGCGACTCAAATGGAGGCTGGCGTGTGAGTGAGGAGAGCCCTGTCTCCCACCTCCCCCTGGACTCCCGCAAATAAAATCGATACCACAAGCGAACTATGATACAGAGTGCGATGAGAGAAGTCGTAAAATCAACCAGAATGTTCAAGCAAATTCTAGAAAAAACCTAACCTATCTAAGTCTGTTAAGTAGTTCTCTCGTTCCCTAGCTAAGCGAATGTAAGGTGCACTCCGAGGCTGCCACGTGAGTGAGGAGGGCCCTGCCCCCCTCCCCTCGGCCCGCCGTGTCTCTTTTGGATTTCCGCAAATAAATCAGTGCCGCAACCGAACTATGATACTTAGCACGATGACAGAAGTTGCAAAATCAACCGGAATGTTCAAGCGAATTATAGAAAAAAACCCGATCTAAATCCATTAAGTACCGTATATACTCATGTATAAGTTGGGTCTTGAAACACGAAAAATCGATCATAAAATCAGACCCCGACTTATACGCCCGCTCAAAAATACGACACTTAAATTTTTTTTTACAACTTCTTGCCTCCTCTACTCTCGCACCATTTTCTCAGATGCATCGAATTTTGTTGCAGCAGCACAGTTACCGATTTCTTTCGCTATGTCAACAATGTTTAATTTAAAACCAGCTTCATATTTTCTTCTTATCGAACGCTCTATCGTAGATAAGGGATGCTCTTATGATAAAAGTGTATGAGGGTGTGAGATACAAAAAACACAAATCAGTGAAAACGTCACTTCAGAATAGTTCAAGTATTACCGTGTGGTCACGTAAGCACAATAGAGAGACAGAGAGAGAGGGTTTAGGAGCACACGCTGATACAGCACATTGCTGCACCCATTTAGAAAAAAAAGGACGTGTCCTCCGTGGTTACTCTCTCAGGTGGGTGTTAGCATATCATAATCTCTTGGACCAATAGCGTGGCTTTTCCGCATTCGACTTATATGACCAACATTATAAAGATGCCAGAAATCATACGATAAAATCAAGTCCCGAGTTATCCGCGAATATTTACGGTAGTTCTCTCATGAAAAGCGGACAAACATATAGACAGAGAGACAGACATTGGATTTTATATATTTAGAGATTTGTCTTTAATTTAAATATCCAAACCGTATTTGTAAGCCTTTGTGTGGAGTGTTCACATTGTCCTGAGTCTGTGTGGGGTGTTACTCCCAAATTCACAACTCGACGTAGTGTGCAAGTGTATGTGTGGTAAGCTGATGCCCCCCAAAGGTTAATGCCAGCCTTGTGCCTAATCCGCTGGTCACACCTACAATCCTGAATTAGATTAAGTAACTATGAACAAGGCTGGATGGTTGATTTATTAACCCCACACTAGACAGATGAAGAGACATTAAAGCAATCCCATCACCTCCCTGTCTTTGTACTTTGTTCTTAAACATCATTAGGATTTTGAGATTTTGTTTTGGCTTTCTTTGACCAGCAGAATTCTTAAAAATGAGGTACATTTATTTAGATAAAATTAATTCAATCATTTTCAAAAAAAAAATCAGAACCAAATCCTTGAAATATTTTCGTAATTAACTTTGGCTCCATCAAGCCTCTTAAATCTGCTTAATGATTCCAGGCTGACAGTTTAAATAGGGCTAAGCCGTAATGCTCCCTAGAAAGTTCAGCTAAACACAATGAAGCAAATGTTTTTATAAGCCATCTTGTCAGAGCTGTTGGATTTTCCACTCTGCCCCTAGTGAAGTTTATTTCAAACCATTACACCATTATCTTGATATATCACAGACTCCCACTAACTAATGCCAACTTGCTTGCTAGATGTAAAAAAAGGAAGAACAACACAAGTATTCTTTCATCTTTGTGATCTGAATATCTCTGCAAGCACAACAAACCTTGGGCTGACACCAAGGGACCACCAAATGACGAGTGGGAAGCTCCAATACCTCACACACTCCTGAGAATATGCGAAAGAAACTGTGAAGAAGACCACAGGAAAAGCAAGGGCCCTTTAGTCAGCTTCAGACAAATTACAGCCTCTCAAATGAAATTTCACCAACTGGAGGTACTTATTTTATAATACACATCCCACTGCCTCGCAGAAGATCTCAAAATAAGGAAAGTCAGTGATTCAATCTGTCAGTCATTGTCCTGAACAGGGTCGCGGTGGTGTGCTGGGGCCTATCACAGCTAGCATAGGGCACAAGACAGGCACTAACCATGGACGGGGTGCCAGTCCATCACAGGGTATGGTAGTAAAGATGACGTCTTTATTAGGGAGTACAGGAAGTAACGTCATCGGCAACGGAACCGGAAGTGATGCCATCCTCTGCACCAGAATCTGAAGTGACGTCATCATCATCATCATCACCGTCAGAAAGAGAACTGATGTCATCAGAGGCGGCGGAAATGGAAGTGACATCATCAGAGGCGCCAGAAAGCAGGTGGGATTTCCCGAGAAAAGTCTGCAAGGAACTGAGAGAGACAGTCAGCGCACCCTGCCACCCCCTGGTCTGGCGTGGAATTATTATTACTCATGCCCTTTAGCTGCCTCCTGCTCGCACGCGTGTCACACCACCTAACCTGCATGTTTTTGGACTGTGAGAGGAAACCAAGGTACTTAAAAACATGCTCAATTTATTAATTTTCATTAGGCCCCTATGTAAATAATGCGATAAATGACTTCTGTCAATTTCTGTCTGTCCATCAATCTGTTCACATGCAACAACTCGGCTCCCAGTAGTCCAAGTGGCAACCAGGCTGAGGCCAATTTTTGGCTTTTGTCACCACTTTAGATCAGTACTAGTCAGCTTATACTTAATATTAGTAACTGGCAGATCGACAAATAAATTGACAATCACTACTTGGCTTAATGATGTGAATAACCTGCAAGCTACGCACAAGGTGTACAGTCCCTGACAAAAGTCTTGTCGCTTGTGTACAAATTGACCTGAAGTGCCGCTAAAATATATTTCTAATCAAGATTTTGTTACAAGAAATTGGTCATTTTAATCCCATCAGCTTTTGTAATAATGTTTCAGTGCAAAACGAAACTGACAAAAAGTATTCTAATATTCACAGCTTGGTAAAGCCCATTGAGTCAATTTTTGGCAAGACATAAGTGTTGTCGCATTGTCATATGAGCTTCACCTGTGACTAATAATGGATCAATTAGGTCTCAGGTGTGTATAAAAAGAACCCCAGTACACTAGACCTTCACATCAACTGCCTCTAGACCTCTGCAAACATGCCTAAGATTCACCCTGAGACTAAAGTGTTGATTATCAAGAGGCTGAAGACCAAATCCACTGCTGATGTGGCAAACACCTTCAATGTGTCTCAGCGTCAAGTTCAGAGGATAAAAAAAAGATTTGAAGAGACTGGAGACGTTTTTGACAAGCCCAGGTCTGGAAGACCCTGCAAGACAACTGCTCGAGAGGACCGTTTGTTGGCTCGAAAATCCAAGGCCAGCCCATTTTCCACTGCAGCAGAGCTCCACGAGACCTGGTCACCTGAAGTCCCTGTGTCAACCAGAACAGTTTGTTGGATTCTGTCTCGAAATGGCCTCCATGGTCTAATCAGTGCCCATAAGCCAGCACTAAACAAAAGACAATTGTAAAGCCGTGTGGCATTTGCCAAGGCCCACAGCCTGCTAAAAGGATGGACGCTGGAAAAGTGGCAGAAGGTGGATTTTTCAGATGAATCTTCTGTTGAATTACACCACAGTCACCGCAAATATTGCAGGAGACCTACTGGAACCCGCATGGAGCCGAGATTTACCCAGAAAACAGTGAAGTTTGGTGGAGGCAAAATCATGGTCTGGGGTTACATCCAGTATGGGGGTATGCGAGGGATCTGCAGGGTGGAAGGCAACATCAATAGTCTAAAATACCACGAAATCTTAGCTACCTCTTATATTCCCAACCACAAAAAAGGCCAAATTCTGAAGCAGGATGGTGCTCCATCGCATACTTCCATCTCCACATCAAAGTTCCTTAAAGCGAAGAAGATCAAGATGCTAAAGGATTGGCCAGCCCAGTCACCAGACATGAACATCATTGAGCATATGTGGGGTAGGATGAAAGAGGAAGCATGGAAGACGAAACCAAATAATATTGATGAACTCTGGGAGGCATGCAAGACTCTTTTCTTTGCTATTCCTGATGACTTCATCAATAAAGTGTATGAATCCTTGCCAAACCGCATGGATGCTGTCCTTCAAGCTAATGGAAGTCATACAAGATATTAAATTTGGATCTCACAGCACCACTACTTAATTTGCTGACATATTTTTGGATTTGCAGTAAAGTTGTTCATTTTCTGTATAGGCGACAAAACTTTTGTCTTGCCCAAATTTGACCTTTCTGTCTTGATTAAATGATAAATCTTTTTTCAGTGAAACTAATTTACTTCAGTGCATTAAACATCATTTGGGAGGGCTTTAGCTTTTCATATGAGCTATTTCTAACACCAGTTGATTAATTAAAAGTCAGGTTAATAGCAGGAGTTTCTACAAAATAGAGAAGCGACAAGACTTTTGTCAGGGACTGTACTGCACTTCCTGGTTTTTCCTTTATGCAGAATAAATAGTGTAATGACCAGCCCACCATCCAGGGGTGTGTGAGCCAGCTGTGCACATAACAGGTGTAAGAGCCAATCTTAGAAAATGCATGTTTAATATTAAATTGATATAGTGCTTTATTATTAGTTTTTAGTTTTCTACAACTGCATAGAATATGTTATAGCCTTTACTCCCTGAAAGTTAACATGAGATAGAACTTTCTTAGCTAAATCTGTAGAACAATGTTAATTGACCCAGTGAGGAAATAGTCTTAGTGCTAGCATGGACTGTTAGATATGATAGCAAATAGAACAGAAGTTTAATGTGTCTAATGTGTTCAACTTGTTTACCATGCCTCAAGCACGACTGTAAGACCAAACTTGAACTTGAATGAAACAAGATATATAAGCGTTAAACCAGGGGTTCCCAACTCCAGTCCTGGAGGGCCGAAGTGGCTGTAGGTTTTCATTCTAACCCTTTTCTTAATTAGTGACCTGTTTTTGCTGCGAATTAACCTCGTTTGAGTTAATTAATGGGAGCAGCCGAAAGATGAAGAAAAAGAAGAAGATAATCATTGCATGCAAAGTTATGTTGATGTGAATATTCCTGGGGTGGGAGGTTCATAGCTTTCATCAGATTCTTAAAGGGGTCCGTGACTTAAAAAAGGTGAAGAATCACTGGTCTGAAAAATGACAGTCCACTGACCATCTCCATCCACCCTGACAGAGTCTGAGAGGATCAGCAGAGAAGAACGGCAGAAAATCCCCAAATCCAAGTAAGCAAACGTCAAACCCAAGGAGACTCCAGCTTAGACTCACATGCAAAGGGGCTTCAACTGAGGAAAAGCTTGGAACAGCTGGCGTCAATGGGATATTTCATCCATCCATCCATTATCCCACCCTCTATGGGATATTTCAGTTTCTTTATTTTAAATACAAAAGATTTCTAAAATTTTGTTTTCACTTTGGAGTGTTGATTGTTGCTTGATGTGTGGAAAAATGAATGTAAATGATTTTGGCACAAGGCTGCAACATTAAAAAGTATATAAAGGGGTCAGAAAACGTTCTGAAACCTCTGTATTATATCCAGACCAGCTTTGAAATGTTACACTGATTGTATTTTAAATTGGACTGTTCTTTATGCATTGCATGTGGCTTTTATAGCAATGTTTGTCCGATGGCTTGTTTTATACTCCTCTTGTTGTTATAAACATGTTGTTTGAGTATTAAATAAATAAAAGGGTAATATGGTTCCCCTCATGCAGACGCAGGACCTGGCATTGTGCTTTATTAGTCAGAGGACATTTTGCGTTCTGCCAGCTGCCTGTCATCTCACCCTATCAGACATTTCCTGCCCGCTATCTTCTTCCTAAGACACCACCCGCTCTTTCCTGTCCCTTAATCCCTTGTGCTTTGCCCTTTACATTTACAGGGTGTACTGCCCCTGGCGGCAACTTCTTGTCTTATTGGTTTGCAGCCCTGCATGTCCTCCCTGATGACATTTTCTGTATTAAAACTAGTAAGCTGTCCAGACACAGGCATAGGAGTCCACTTAAGGTAAATGGCTGACCCTTGAATTCCTACCACCACTTCACTGTGTGACCACAAGTGAGCCAAATAACCTGCTTGGGTTACAACAGCAGGAATACAATTGAACAATTTTTTGGGAATTATATTATATTAAATAGTCTGTCTATTATGTAATGCCTTCCATGCCTTATCCAGTACCCAGCTGGGACATCCAAGAGATGAAAGAATGGGAGAAGGCAGCTTCTTTAGGGCCCTTCCCACCCCCCAAACATGAGATCGCAGCACCCCTAGATTTCAGTAGTGCCCCGATTCCCACAGGGCACCATGGGACTTGCAGTTCTTTATCTCAGCCCTGCTGGGTACCGTGGGTGCCACCGGGGCTGCTGTAAAGATAGAGGAGCTGTATGGCATGGGATTTCCTCCTAATCCGGAAGAGCTTACAGACCATGTGGGTGGAAGAGCAGAAGCATTTCCGGGTGGGCAAATATAAAAGGACTTGCCGGCCTCAAACAGGGGAGCCAGAGTCGGGTGGAAGGTGAACAAAACTTGCTGGGAGGAACGGAGGAGAAAGAGACCAAGAGACAGAGAGAGGAGAATAACTGTGTGCTGGGCCCTCTAGTGTCCACACCAGCTATCTCTTGTAAAGGTAACTGGGTCATGGCCTCTAGGAGCAGGAGCTGGGACACAGGAGGCCAATCGGGACCTACCATGGAAGGGATGCCAAGCAGGCGAGTCTCTTGAATTACTCAAGCTTTACAAATGTAATGGAAGGTCAGTGGGGATTGCACAATAAAACATTACACACAGTAAATTCCACTGACAGCAAGGTTCTCTGGTCCTTTTCTTAAAAATGGGCCAACAGTGTGGCAGGGATACCTGGGACCACCAGAAGGAGCTTTGGGCAGATGACCCCAGCATGTTTATATGGCTATGTCAGTCTCAGATGTTCTTCAGAGGACCTCAGAAATCATTCAAGGAATCAAGGAAAAAAGGCCAGAGGCCATTGGTCCAGAGAACTTAGCGCTGGGTGGAGAGTGGATGAGAGTTCACCTGGCAAGAGGAAGAAGAAAAAGAAGAAGGTGTGGATGGGGAGGTGTGAAAGGACTTTTTATTTTTCGTGCTTATCCAACTGTTATCATCTCTGTTTCAGAAACTATTTATGGTTTTTCTAATTGCATTCCTGACAGTCAATATATGGAACTTCACATGATAAGATCCTGAATATTTGGTCACATTTGCTATATCTAGCATATTCTAAAAGTGCATATTGTGTTTACATCTTGCTGCAGCATCATTTTGTTTTCTCAATGTAATCTGCTACTTTAGAGGCTTTGTAATTGACGTTTCCCTGGCAATGTTTTCCATAATGCAACATGGTGTTCTCTTTCGTGACTTTATCAGAGTGACAGTTCAAATGTCGTCCTCAACAGTTTTGTGGTATCTGAGTTACACAGAAAAAAACCTTGTTTTGCTGCAATAACAAAAAGAAAAACAGCACGATAGAATAAAGGTCAGCAAGTGTGCTCTCAAATAATCCAAGTTTAGCACAAAAACAATAGCATCTAATGTGTACATTTTGTGATTTAACAATAATAGAAAGAAGTTGAAGAGCAGCAACATCTGCTGAAAGTCCAACAAATTGGCGCAGTGGTGGCTCTGAGGCTAAGGATCTGTGCTAGTATCCCGAAGGTTGCCGGTTTGAATCCCCGTCACTGCCAAAAAGAGATGCTACTCTGCTGGGCCCTTGAGCAAGGCCCTTAACCTTCAGTTGCTCCAGGAGTGCTGTACAATGGCTGACCCTGTGTTCTGACTCCAAGGGGTATGTGAAAACCAAGTAATTTCATTCGGGATTAATAAAGTATAAAAAAAAAATTAAATAAATCGCAGAGGTCGATGACATGATTCAAAACATATAATAGAAAAAAAGAAGAAAAGCAACATCTGCTGAGTGTCAAGCACAGGATACAAAATGCAAGAATGACAATAAGATAAAATTAATCCCAATCTGATCATTGAATACCAACCTTTATTAAATGTGCACAAAGAAAGGCAAAGAGACTTGTGCTCGTGTTTTTATGGCAAACTTATTGCAAAACAAATGATAACCATCATAATGGCAGGAAGAAGAAGAGCAGTGACATCTGCTGAGCATCAAGTGCAGGATACAAGATGTGACAACCACAAAGATGGAGAAGTACATGCTGACAATCGAGAGTATCATCATTACCTTCTAAAACAAAGTGCTTTTAAAAACACAATACAATTTTATATTGAATTGATTTAATGATCATCATCCTTTATTAAACATGCATGAAGGACAGCAAAGTGACCTGTGGTTATGTTTTTATGGAAAAGGTATTGCAAAACAAAGTGCTAACTGCCATAATGGTAGGAAGAAGAAGAAGACGAATTAGAAGGAGGAGGAGGAAGAGGAGACGAAGAATATGAAGAAGGAGGAGGAGGGGAAGGACAAGAAGAAGAAAGAGGAGGAGGAGGGGAGGAGAAGAAGATGACTAAGGAGGAGGAGAAGAAGATAAAAAAAAAGAAGATGAAAAAGAAAAAGAAGAAAAGCAGCAACACTCCTGAGTGTCAAGCAAGTTGCAGATGTCACATAGGAGACAATGAATGAGAAACAATATGAAGATTGGCCACTGAAGCACAAAGCAACTGAGCAGCAGACAGACATGAGGGATCAATCGAGAAGATCTTCAAACACTCAAAACGTAAGACCACACATCCTCAGACCAATCCATGTCTGAAGCGCACGACTCAGGAACGTGCAATTAGTGATGTGGTCACTGTTGGAGCATGGGAGAGGTATTTTTTAATGGTGAAAATAAAAAAATGTTTTACCAAAATGGAAAAGTTTGGCTCATTCTGTTTGAGCTACCTTTATTTAAGGTCTGCAGATGAGTGTGTTTCACTAGTTCATTAATAAATATGGGTTCAAATACACTAGAAAATATGGTCTCCAAAATAATAGTAACAGAAAAAGGAAAATCATAAGGACGATACTTTTTAATAAAGTGTCATTGGTGCACTGGGCAATGATAAGGGCAAATGATTAAAAAATATCAAATTCTAAGCAGTTCCTCGGTGTAGGCAATGGCTACCAACATTTGTGACAGTCCTTTTGTGCTCCACAAGCTGTGAATGTCAGATTTCAAATGTGGGGACAGTGGGCCGTATCAGAGGCCAACTGCTAGGCCGCTTTCATTGCTCTCCTTTTTCCTGGACCTCACGCTGTGACCCGACACTCAAGAGGCCGTTAAATTCAATGAGTCAGTGACTGAGGGAATTCAAAAGAAAACACAGAAAGAGAAAACATTTCAATTTGTTACAATCAGGTATCTCTGTCTACGGATATGTTTCACCCTGGGGGACAGTTCACTTATAGGGTATGTCAGCCTGCCCCTATTTCATGAATTCTTCCATTTAACACGTTACATGTGAAATTCTTATTTAAATGCTCAGGACTTCTGCTATAGAGAAGAGTCAAATCATTTAACATACAAGAACACCCTTTACAGTAGACTAATGTACAAGTTGTCAAATTAACTAAAATGCACACATGACATAAATATGAAATGCAATAATAAAAGACAAAATGTGTTTTAGCATAAAATATAATAAAGAAAACAGTTTGAAGCTCTTAAAGTTAATATTACTTATAAAGTAGGAAGTCTTACAGTGCCATCTAGAGGCCACCTCTTGGATCCTAAAAAATAATTCCAAAATCAAATGACAATTAGAATGGATTGAAGGGATTGTGGTAGAAAAATACTTGAGTTGCCTCACATTTTTATACAATCATTTTGTTCAACCCACTGAATTAAAGCTGAAAGTCTGCACTTCAACTGCATCTGAGTTGTTTTATTTAAAGTTTATTGTGGTAATGTACAGAACCAAAATTAGAAAAAAGTTGTCTCTGTTCAAATATTTATGGACCTAACTGTAGATAGAAAAGGCACTGTATAAGATAGATAGATAGATAGATAGATAGATAGATAGATAGATAGATAGA
>JANRMT010062796.1:87462216-87481243 GCA_026402145.1 Polypterus bichir lapradei | reverse complement strand
AGATAGATAGATAGATAGATAGATAGATAGATAGATAGATAGATAGATAGATAGATGTGAAAGGTACTATATAATAGAAAGATAGATAGTGTCATAGACGCCCAGGGATGTTGCCCTACCGGGACACGGGAAGAAGCAATGAACCGGAAATGGGACAATATTTTCCCGGGAGCGCAGGTGGGCGCCTCCATGGAATGCATGTGGGTCACGGAGCTGCGAAGCCCAACCCTGTGCGAAGACGGAATCACCGCCAGGGGGCGCCCGGACATGGTTGGAACCTTGGAGGGCAGGGACACCAGGAGTACTTCCGGGTGTTCAACTGACACTTCCGCCACACCAGTAAGTGACGTCAGACAGAGCACCTTTAGCCCATCCGGGACAGTATAAAAGGGGCCACCTCCCTCCAGAAGGGGAACAAGAGCTGGGAGGAAGGAGACGAAGCTTGTGAGGAGGGGAGTGGAGGTCATTGTGAAGAGAAAGAGAGAGAGACTGTTGGCATTTTGATATTGTGTGCTTAATAAAAGTGTGCATTTTGGACATTCTGGTGTCTCTCTGTCTGTGTTTGGGGGCATGCTTTTCTTAATAGATAGATAGATAGATAGATGTGAAAGGCAAAATATGATAGATCCCAGTTTTGTTTCTTAACACACTTCTGCTGAGTAATTCATTGTCTGTAAGTCCTCCGTCCGTGTTGTTGTGTCACAGAGAGGATGTGCACTGTTGTTCATAATGACACTCAGAGTTTTTTTTTTTCATTCCCTCCTTTGCTACAACCTCCAGGGGGTCCACAGTGCATCCCATAACTGAGCCTGCCCTTTTAAAAGGCTTGTTGATTCGGTGGGCCTCTCTTAAAGTGATGTTATCAGCCCAGCACGCCAAATCCCTCTGACCATATGCAGATGACATGGTATTGTATATATCGGACCCAGAAAATTCTGTGCCTGCAGTCTTAACAGCACTCACAGAATTTCAAAAGATCTCTGGTCTCAGAATTAATCTGAATAAAAGTGTACTCTTTCCAGTGAATTCCCAAGCATATAATATTAGATTAGATACCCTAACTTTTGTCATTGCAGAACAGTTTAAATACCTCGGGGTAAACATCACAAGTAAACATAAAGCTCTATATCAACAAAATTTCACCATTTGCATGGAAAAAATTAAACAAGACTTGCATAAATGGTCAACCCTTCATCTCACACTAGCTGAAAGAATTAACACTGTTAAGATGAATATTCTTCCTAAGCTCCTTTTTTATTTCAAAACATTCCAATATACATTAATAAATCGTTTTTTAGGCAATCAGATTCAACAATAACCTCATTTATTTGGAATTCAAAACATCCACGCATCAAAAGAGCGACCCTACAAAGACAAAAGGCAGAAGGCGGCATGGCTCTACCTAACTTCCAGTTTTATTACTGGGCAGCAAATATACAGGCGATAAGAACCTGGACACAAATAGAAGAACATACACAGGCTTGGTCCGCAATAGAAGTAAATTCCTGCAGTACTTCTTTGTATTCCTTGCTCTGTGCTCCAATAAACACACGTTATCGGCAATACACTAATAACCCAATTGTGCTCCACTCACTTAGAATCTGGAACCAATGTAGAAAGCATTTTAAGACGGAGAAGCTTCTATCTGTGGCACCTCTGCAAGAGAACCACCTCTTTCAACCTTCACAAACATATGCAGTTTTTAATATCTGGAAAAAATTTGGAATTAACTTGCTTAGAGATCTTTATATAGACAACGTCTTTGCATCCTATGAACAATTACATTCCACATTTAATATTCCAGCTACACATTTATTTCACTATCTTCAAATCAGACACTTTGTTAAACAGAACCTTCCAGATTTTCCTCATCTTGCACCCTCATCCATGCTGGAAAAAATATTTCTCAATCTCAAGGACTTAGACTCCATCTCTACAATATATAAAATCATTTTACAATCCCTCCCTTTCAAAGATCCAAGAGGACACTGGGAAAAAGATCTCTCAATTAATATATCAGAAAAGGAGTGGAAAGTAGCAATGCAGAGAATTCACTCGAGCTCCATATGCACAAAGCATACAATTATACAACTCAAAATTATATATCGAGCACATCTGTCTCGACTAAAACTCTCCAAAATGTTCCCAGGGCATGATTCATCCTGCGGACGTTGCAACCAAGTCCCAGCCTCACTAGGTCACATGTTCTGGGCCTGCACCAAATTAACATTATTCTGGACCAAAATTTTTAATTACCTTTCAGACAGCCTTGGACTCACAATCCCTCTAAACCCATTAACAGCTGTGTTTGGGGTTCTTCCAGATGAGTTTAAAGCGGAGAAAGACAAACAAATTGTGATTGCATTCACTACACTTATTCTGATAAACTGGAAGAACCCAAACTCTCCTCTTTTAAGTCAGTGGGAAACCGATGTGTTATATTATTTGAAATTGGAAAAAATCAAATACTCAGTTAGAGGATCCGTACAGACTTTTTTCAAAACATGGCAGGATCTAATCAGTAACATTTTAAAATAAGCTCATAAAGCACAGAGAATTTATTAATTTAGGTATGTTTACAAGCCTTAAATTTTACGCCGTTTGGCTTGCTCTCTCTCTCAGGGGTGGGGATCGATCTGTTCTTAACTCAATTTTTCTTTTTGTAAAAACTTGATTGCTTTGTATGGATTGCAATAAAATTAATAAAAAAAATAAAAAAATAAACCAAATCGCTCTGACCATCACAGAGTTGTAGAACATGCGAAGGACGTCTCTTCCCACATCAGTGGGACACAGTCTCCTAAAGATAAAGAATCGTGCTCTACACATTCCTATGTGGTTTGTCTTTGTTACAAAAGCAGTCCACCCTCTAAGTGATGTGGACCCCTAAGCACTTGTCGCAATGCACCACCTATATATCCCTTCCCTGAATAGTCATTGGGGTGATAAAAATGATAAAATGACTAAGTAAAAAGGAGATTTGCTAACAAATAAAATCCATTAGATGACTTTGGTCCAGCCAATTATTTGCAACCTCTTCTGCTGCCAAGACTCAAAAGTCTCACATGGCCATCAGACATGTCAGCTCTGAACTCCAGTCTTAATAATCTCTGGCAGGAAGTGGCCTTTCTGCTTTGGCTATAAAAAGTTTTCACCCCCTTGGAAACTTTCACAATTTACTAATATACTGTACAACAATACCAACACTGTGTTTCTTTAACAGCCCAAATTCACACAAGGGATATCTCAATGGGTTTTAACAGGCCCCTTTTTTTGACAGCCCCTCAGCTTTGACACTCAAGAAAAAACTCCCAAAAAAAATTTGTAATGAAAGCAAACGGAACACATTTCGGAAAGAGCAATGCAGAGAAAGACCCCCTCCCTGGTGGGTGGGACGTGCAATGGGTATCAACATGGGGTAAACACAGCACAACAACAGAATACAAGTAATCTACTTCACAGAGTTAGATGGCCAATCTCTCATGGACACCTCAGAAGTACAACACAGCAGTGCAAACGACTTTGTTCCTGCACAGCGAGCATCACCAAGTGCAGGCGCAAAATGCAAGAATAGATGATACCACTCACTAAATACAGAACTATCACATATAAGGATACAGATTTGTTAAAATACATCAAAAATAAAGTAGACACTAATTAACATAAATGAAAAACAACACCATCAGTCCATCAGCTAGTAGTTGTAAAAACAGAGTCAGACAAGCCAGACCCAGTCAGAGTCCTGGAGACCTCAGCCAACTAGTGGAGACCTCCATTGTATTTACGTTTAGATTTATTTGCTTAAGATGATGTCACATTCTGCAACTTCTAGTTGTGGAGTACATCAGATCTGCCAAGCGTAGTTGCTGATTGTGCAGCCAGACCAAATCAGTTTAAACAAATGAAAATC
The DNA here is from genome assembly GCA_026402145.1 of Polypterus bichir lapradei. Taxonomy (NCBI): domain Eukaryota; kingdom Metazoa; phylum Chordata; class Cladistia; order Polypteriformes; family Polypteridae; genus Polypterus; species Polypterus bichir. Next base: position 87,477,333 of record JANRMT010062796.1, on the reverse strand, counting down.
ACTTGACATGTATAACTTATTGACTGAGTGCCGACCTTTCAGCACAGTCTTGTTTGCCCCTTTTTGTGCCCGCCCATGCAGGCTGTCTGACAGAGCCGGCGCTGTACGAATGGTTAACAGTTACAGTAAATTCAGCCAATGACTCTGCCCCTTCATCCTTTTTCATCTTCTGCGCGCACATAAAACACAAGACATCAGGATAGACAATCTACGTAAGCCCCTCTAGTGGCCAGGGCATATTACTGCAGCCCCAATCTATATTTTGTTTAGAAAAATTTGTCTGGACCAGAAAGGAACACAAAGAAATGTTTATGTTGTGCGCTTCAGCAGCGTCTGCACTGTTTCCACCATGTACAGCACAATATGATGCCCAGAAACGACCCTGGGTGATGCAACATTTTTTTTTTTTTAATAATACAGACCTACAACTCACCTGGTCATCACTGGGGTGGCCAATTGGTTTTAGAAGTTTCATCAGTGGTCCAATGGAGATCACCTGTGATCTAATGCCATATAACAATAAAATGTGAAAACTTTTTAGAGGGGGTGAAGATCGACCACTAATAGTGAAATTGGTTGGGAGGAGAAGCAGCAGCCACAAGGAGGCATACAGGAAGGAGCAAGAGACTCGGTGATCTACTGTGAAGTTTATAAAATAGACAAATAATGAAACAAGGGAAATGAAAGAGTGTAAGGGACTACAATAACATCCTGTTCAGAATGGACCCTGCTCCCTCGCCTGGCCAGGAGGCCATATAAAGAAATGTCAACAAGGTAGCTGCGAGATTCCCCTTCCATGCCAGGACGTGAACACAGTAGGACACTGCAGCATCAATTACACCAGGGCTGGAATCCCAGGGACGCTCTGGTTGGGCCTGGAAGGCTTGAAGGACAGGACATTGCTATGAGCAGAGCATTCCCCTGTACACTAGATGGCAGCATCTCGTCTGGTGAACCCCAGTGTTAGGATTTGTGGTCCCATATGGCTGTTCTGCCAGGTTCTGTGGGGGGGGCTGCCCCTTGGCTGACCCACAAGAACCGGTGTGGTCCTGCCCGGCCCAGAGGTGTGTCCCAGAGGCGACTGACTGAGCACCAGAAGTACTCCCAGGTCAGGTGTTAACTGAATGACCTATACTTAGCCCAGGGAGTCGGGAGAGAAGTCAGGCAAATCTCACCTGGGAGAAGTGGAGGAGTAAAGGGAAAGAAAAGAAAGGAAAAAGTAAAGAATCATTTTTTACTTCTGAAAGGAGAACTGGTCATTAAATGAGCCTTGTAATGAGGTATTTGTTTCATAAAGGACTTTATTTTAACCTCTTTGTAGTATTCGTGCCAAAGCCTTTGGCTCCACTGCTCCTCCTAGTGGCTCACAAGAGAAACTTCTATTCAATCTTTAAAATCGAACTGAACAGACGACCTGAATTTTGAAAGATACGTGTACTGGTGAGCGGCCAAAAAAACAAAAAGAGTTGGAAGACAGACTAAACAGGAAACCACAGGGTCAGCACAAGTACTTCCCAGCCCGCAGGATGCTAGGAGGAAATAAAACCTGTCAAATCACAGCCCACCAAAATTATTTTGTCTGGTTCAATTTTTGTTTTTTTACATCACCATTAAGCACAATGCCTGCCTTATCCAAAGAGCCTTTTCCGCATACAGGTCATAGGGTGACTCATAGAGGTCTCAGTGGGAAGCCATTCGACTCCTAGCAGCCATTCATTTACTGGCCTAATCAGCTATTTCCTAGAATATAAAAGACTAACGGGGCTGTCGTTTTTTAAAACCTTGACAACGTTAAAAATACAATTAGGGCACTTTCATATTACACAGAAAGCTACACACAGCACGGTTGTCTGCTTCTGTCACCGGAAAGTTTTGCAAAGTGGTTTTAGTGGGGCTCTTCCAAAAAAAGAGAAATCATTAGGGGATGTTTAGGAAGCCATTTGAAATGACGGTAGTCAGTACTGGTCTGGAGGGGCAATTGGAATTCAACAGTGTGACCTGTAGCGGGCGTTGCAGCACACAGAAACAACTGTCAGTTTAAATAAAAAGTTGATTATTAAAAGTACCTTTCAATGCAGACTTCTTGTTGAACACACAACATAATAAAGTCGTCTTCTCTCTCTTCTTTTCCACTCCTCCCTGACGAGCTTGTCCGTCCTCCACTCCTGACTCCAACTCGCCTGCATGAGGCAAAGTGTTTCCTTTTATCTGAGACCCGAGAGTACTTCTGGTGCCAGGGAGTTGCACATTGGAAGTACTTATGGGTCAGATGGGAGTGGGCATTGTACATCTCTGCAGAGTCTCCTGGTGGCACCCAAAAAACCCAACATGGCTGCACTCTGGGACTCCAATTCCCATTATGCTCTGTGGATAACCTGCAGCGTATTGAAGTCCAGGAATGCCGCCACCTAGTGGATGAATATACTCTGTGGCGGACAGCCAGGACCCATGCCCGGTCAGGATGCCCCTTTGACACTAGATCCAGGACAGCAGCCATGGGAACCACGCTACAGTACATCCCCCAGAACACTTGTTGACAGTCTCCCTGGGTTGCATCGGGGCCACAATTGGGTTATACTGGAGCTCATCCCTGTTGGGCTCCATGGCCACCGCCAGGGGGAGCTGCATGGCTTCCTGAGCCCATCTGGGTGGCAGTGCGGCCACACCTGGAAGTGAAGCCAGAGGCAGGTTATTAAGCACCTGCAGCACTTCCGGGTGGGCTATAAAAGGAGCCAGCAGCCACCACTCCGGACACCGGGAGTTGGGAGGAGGAGGACGAAACTGCCTGTGAGGAGGGAGGAAGAACTTTAATGTTGGTGTTTTGATTTTGCGTCTGTGTGCTTTTTGGGACTGTGCTGTGCCTGTGGGACATGGGATAGATGTGCCCCACAGGTGAAGAAAAATAAATTTGTCTTCGTTGTAAGTCTGTGCCAGGTCAGGTGCCTATATAGTGCCTTTCACAACTTCTATGTTGTTGTTTCCCCCAGTCCTTCCACTATATTGACCTCCCGGCCACGTAAGAGTCCCTCTTCCATCCTGGCTGGAACGCCAGCCCATGTGTGCCAACCATTACAACTGTAAACCTCTACCTTTCCTGTGCACTATGATCATTCCCACTCATTAGTCGTGTCATGGATTCAAAGGGTCTAAATTGTTCTGTATTCCTGTATTAGTAGTCCACTGTCAAGATGCTTCAAACTTTTAAAGTATCTCCACTGACCTCTCCCACCGACTGCCTGGAAACCTGAAGCACATTCACACATACAGGAAATTCACAAAGTATTCGGACGTCTTCACTTCCTACACACTTTAATTGTGTTAAAATTGATACATTTGGCATTTTAATGACAAAGTGAAAATATGTTTTCAAAAACATTAGCAAATTCATTAAAAAAATCACAAACTGAAATCTCTCCTTCATGTAAGTATTCAGACCCTTTGCTGTGGCTCTCCAAATTGCGATCAGGTGCATCGTGTTTGCCTTGAGATGTTTCTAGAACTCGCTTGGAGTCCACTAACTGAACTGATAGGATCTCATTCAGAAAGGCTCACACAGCTGCGTATATGAGGTCCCACAATTCACACTGCATATCAGGACAAAAACAAAGCCATGAAGTCCAAGGACCTCTCTGTAGACCTCTGTGATCAGGTAGGATGTCTGAATTGTTTAATTTGTAATTTTAAACTGCAGAGATGAGGGGTAAATCAAGGAAAAATATGTCTTTGTCACAGACATTATGGAGGGCACTGTACATATACAATAAATCCATGTGTGCCTTTCTAAATGATGTCCAATCAATTGAATTTGCCACAGATGGACTCCTTTCAAGTTCTAGACACATCTCAAGGAGAATTAAAGAAAACAGGATACACCTCACCACAATTTGGAGTGTCTCTGGCTGTATTTATATGGTGTATCCAAAGCCCAGACTTAAACTTCAAAGAACATCTGTGGAGAGAACCAAAGATGACAGCTTGCAAACACTTCATATCCAGTCTAATGGAGCTTGGGAGGACATGGCCTATATGAAATCTGTGCTGGAGGTAGACATGTCTGTCATGCTGTTGAACCTGATTGGCAAACAACAGTTGATCATGATCAGAAACCTAGATAGATAGATAGATAGATAGATAGATAGATAGATAGATAGATAGATAGATAGATAGATAGATATTTTTGTATCCCAAGTGGGAAATTTGCCTTTTACAGAAGTTCATTAAATAAATAAATACTTAAATAGATAAATACATATACATACATACACACCCATGTTCCTTGACACAGTTCTGCTAAATAAGTTTGTTGGCTGAATGTCCTCAGTGTAAGTGTTTCAGAGAGAGGATGTGCAGCGTTGTTCATTATGGCACTCAGTTTTGTTTTAATCCTCTCCTTTGCTATGACCTCTAGTATGTTTCTTAACTGATCCTGCCCTTTTAATAAGCTTATTAATTTGGTGGGCTTCTCTTGAAGTGATGTTACCAGCCTAGCACATCATAGTGTAGATAATCAGAGAGTTATAGAACATCTGAAGGATGTCACTGCCCACATTAAAAGAACACGGTCTCCTAAAGAAGAAACGCCTGTTCTTCCCCTTCTTCTACAGTTCCTCTGTGTTCCAAGACCAGTCCCACCTCTCATTTGCATGGACCTCCAAGTACTTGTATGAAGGGACCAGCTCTACATCCACTCCTAGTATAGTGATAGAGGTCAATATACAGTTCCTTTGTGTTACTGATGTTAAGTTGCAGAAAATTCTTTCTGCATGAACAAACACTGTTCTCCCCCTGACTCCTCTCCTCTGTCTTACCCCCCTTGTCAATACACCCCAGAATCACCTGAGAATTTCTGCAAGTGACATGACCTGGTGTTATATTTGTAGTTGTAGGTGTACAGAGTGAAGAGAAAAGGAGACAGGGCTGTCCTTGTGGTTCTCCAGTGTTGCTCACACAGTTCTTGCATCTCACAAATTGCAGTCCAGCCGACAGATAGTCCATTATCTAAGACACCATAGGCTTATCCACCTGCATATCTCTATATAGAGTTTACCTCTATGCAGGGATGGCTGGATGGTACTAAAGGCACCTATTTATTTATTTACTTACTTATTTACCTAATTATATATTTATTTATTTAAAGAGCTTCTGTAAAAAAAGTCAAATTCCCCCTGGGGACAAATAAAGTTTTATCCATCTATTACATGTGCCAGGTGACGGTGGCTGCCTACTCCGACGCTGCCACCTTATGCCTTTCCCCGATCTGAAAGTGCAGAAGACAGTCATTTCAAAGCCATGAAGAGAGCCCCATAGGAATCCTCAAATGGAGTTGGCAGTGTTTAAAGGCTGCTCTACCAGCCAATGAAGGTCTACAGCATCATGACTGCAAATGTACAAGATTCATTAGAGCAGTCCATATTTGAACTATATACAGTATTCTTTGACTTTTCCAGTGCTTTTAACACCATTCTGCCTCATTAACTGGGAAAAAAGCACAAGGCTTTGAATCTTGATGTCCCCACAATCTCTTGGATCATAGACTACCTGAGCAGCAGTCAGCAGTTTGTGAGGCTAATGGACTGTGTGTCAGAAATGGTAATGTATAACACTGGTGCACCTCATGGAACTGTCCTGCCCCCTTCCTGTGTGCCCTCTACACAACATACTTCTATTACAAAACCCGCGCTTGTCATCTACTGTACAGACATTTTCAGATGACTTGTCTATCATAGGCTGCTTTAACAATGGAGATGAGTCACAGTACAGGAAGGGTGTGAAAGATTAGTTATTATTAAAGGTGGCATCCTAAGACAGTGCCACATTTAAAGTCACTGAGCTCTTCAATGGGACCCGTTTTACTGCCAATGGAGATTGCTTGGCTATATGTTTGATTTTGTTAGCGATGGAAATGGCTGACACATCTGAACTCAATAATTGTCCACGTAATTTTGATCAAATATTGTTTCTGGATTCACTATGTAAAGACAAAATATAAACTGTAGTCAGATAGTCACGTCATTGGAGTGTAATGCACAAAAAGACTTGCTCACTATGTGTGCCTGTGTGACTTACTAAAGCTGTGAGGATTGGAGCTGCGGACATATGAAGACTACTGTACTGTGTGCAAGGAGAGCCCCCTTGTGGCTATGTTGCTGAACTGCTTTATTGCACATTTAATCCATGGCCTCACAGCTGCTCACTTCACTTGCCTCATCACTAAATGCAGAAATATGGAAACGCCTTGGCATGGTTTTAAGTAGATATCGCAGTCAAGTGGTTTTGTCACTGAATTTTAACGCACAAGCTTGTTTGTTAAGTCTGCATCTCTTACTCACTTTGTCCCCCCAAGCAGGTAATTTAAACTATTCGGACTCTGAAAATATGGAAATAATAGTGCAATGTGAAATCAGTGTGCCTCCAGTGGCCATGGTAATGCATTCTGATCATTGTTATTGTCTAATGTTTAATTCTCTGACTCAATGTGTATCCTTTATCAAATCAGAGGAGAGGCAGATTTGTGGGGCCAGATGTGAGGAATACGTATGTGGGGACAACTCGCTAAAATCCATGGCTGATAAGGCTATGCCTGCTGGGAAATGGAGATAAAAATGTAGCAAAAATGGACCTGAGGCCTCCAAAATGACCTTCCTAGAAGAGGTTTACTTCAGGCCAGTTTGTCCCAGAAATCTGCCAGCTGGCTTCCAGCATAGTAGGCCTCAAATATGGGCAGCTGAGTTAGAAAGTTCAAAAATACTACAAAAGTCCCAGAAAATACAAAAATGCATGACAACACAGAAAAACCATAAAAACTCTGACTAGATGATGCCAGCCTCACAAACAATCTTTATAAAGGAAAATATTGATAGCAAAGAACAGAAAAAAATTTGAACCAAAATGCTCAAAAGAGCAAAAAGGATTTTCCTACACAGGCAATCCAAGGTAAACAATACGAATACAAAATCAGTCAGTCAGTCGTTAACCAACCCGCTATATCCTAACACAGGGTCACGGGGTCTGCTGGATCCAATCTCAGCCAGAACAGGGTGCAAGGCAGGAACAAACCCCAGGCAGGGCGCCAGCCCACCGCAGGGCACACACACACACACCAAGCACACGCTAGGGACAATTTTAGGACCGCCAATTTTAGGACCTGCATGTCTCTGGACTGTGGGAGGAAACCTGAGCAACCAGAGGAAACCACGCAGACACGGGGTGAACAAACTGGTGGACCCAAGAAGCGAACCCAGGTCTCCTTACTGCGAGGCAGCAACGCTACCCAATGCGCCACCGTGCCGCCCTGAATACAAAATCCACCAGCAAAATCCAGTAACAAATGCAAAAATCCACAACTAGAAAATAAAAGAAAACAAAGACCTACAAATTCTCCAAACAACAACTCCCAATGATCCACTGGCTCGATCTGTTGCTGCGGTCACATGTTCTCGGACAGACGGTAAATTAGAGTTGTCGAGTCAGAAATACCACGTGAACGCACGATGAACTCGGAACCACATCTCAGCCAATTCAAACAAAGTAAAGCTACCTCAGTTGTGTGAGTTGTGATGTAACTCTGAGCAGACACCTTAGTCAGTTGCTTAAAATAAAAAAAAAAACATAACCTAGTGTAACAAAATGCTAATATGCGCCCGGCCTGACACAGATTCACACTGGAGGCACACGTATAAAATAAATAAACTTTTTATTTTCTTCACCTGTCTTCCCTGTAATCCCCACAGGCACAACACAGTCCTAAAAGCACCAAGTACACCACACACTTCTTCTCCTGTACCACCACTCCTCCCAGGCAACCTCATCCTCCTCCACCTGACTCTGGCCACTGTGTGGTGGTTGCTGGCCCCTTTTATAGCCCACCCGGAAGTGCTCCAGGTGCTTGATCACCTGTTTCCGGTTGCACTCTCAGGTGGGGCTGAAGATTCATCCAGCTGGGCTCAGGGACCCATGCAGCACCCCCTGGCAATCACCCCAGATCCCAACTGGGCTGTGGAGAACTCCATCTCCCATGGAGCCCTGTGGGAAGCTGAGGCACTACCGTCAGCTAGGGAGGCTGCCACTAAGTGTCCCAGGGGAGGTATTGAGCAGCCCATGGTTGCTACCCCGGAACATATGTCAAAGGGGCGTCCTGGCCAGGCATGGGTCCCAGCCATCTGAAACACCTTTTTTTTTTTTTCTTTGCTCAAAATGCATTTTGTGCGAAGAGATACATATTCAATACATTTATTTTGCTCTTTATTTCCACATAAAATGTCATTTATCCTTAATTGCTTTTCTTGTTTTTAGATCACGTAACAAATCAACAGGGACCCTGCATTTTTCCAAATAGTCTGACCAGAAACCCATACAGAAGTGGGAAGTTGAGACATCAGAACCTGGAGCCCCAATCAGTCTGACAGCACGCAAACTCGTTTCTGCGTTTCAAGGTGGTCTCCAGGTAAAGGTGGAGGGAGGAGCAAACAGCAGTCATGTCAGGGTGGCCTCGCCACTTGGGGCTCCATCCACAAAGCACATGGGATCGCCTCACAGTACATAAATACAAAAATAAAAAAAAAATACATCAAAGTATGAAAAATACAAATTCAAAAATTACAATAAAACATAAAATACACAGGAATACAGATCCATACATATCAATGCCTGCAGGGATTCTTTTTAGGAACTAGCCTCTAATTCTTCCAGTGTGTGCACTGCAAACATTTGGGGTACAACCGAAAACACAAGTGAATCAGTATCTTGATGGCTAGCAAAATTCAAATTTGTCAAGGCATCATAATAATAATACTATGGTAACATTTTAAGATGGATGTCTTTAGACAAATGTTTGATTAAATATTGTGGTGTATATGCAGTATATTCTGGTATGGCATAAATGGCATTTACTATTAAACAGTAAATTTGGGGAAATACTCTTCCCAAGTTTTTTTATGTGTTGCTTATCCCATGTTAGTAGTGATGGCTGAAAAATACTTTTAATCTCACGCTTTCATAACAAATGCATCTATGGAGACTAATGCTGGGCAACATGAACGGGAAAGGGACATACTCAAATGTGACCACACATTTAAACATTTAGACATCCAACTCAATAACAACTTAATCACTGGCTAACATTGTACTTCGTGTGATATTCATATTGTAAAGTACACTAAGATTAAAAGTTAAAGAAAAGCGAGTGAAAGGAAAAGAATAGGCCTCATACCTTTGCATATCCGAGTTGCTTCAACAGACAGAAGGTCAATTCAGGTGCACAGTTCCACAGACTACCACTAAATAATCCCAACGTACTATAAATATAAATGTAATGACATTAGACAGGTTTGCAATTCAAATGCTTACTCATATCTAAATGTGATGATCTGGGGGAGCTCTACGCTGCCTGGCCTCTTGAACCTGGAAAAACTGACAATGTACCGTGAGGATGAGCCAGGTAAATGAGGACACACACAGTAAAGCAAGGGGTTGGTGCAAAATGAATTAGTGCTTTTATTTAAAATAACATACAAAGTGTCCAAATAGTGCTGTGCATCAATACATAATCCATAAAATCCAGGGTAACTTGGAGGATAATAACAGTTACTCAATTCCAGGCAAAAACATATTGTTCCTCCTGCGCCATCTTGGCTCATCCTTCACCACAAGTCTCCCCAGCTCACCACAGCAGGTCTTCCAACTGCTCTGAACAACAGCTATGCCCACATCTCCCAACTCCTGTCCTGACTGCCTTGACTGGCATCCTCCAGGACATGCACAGCCAGACCACTGTCAACCCATACTGTATGTCGGCATAACACTACCTGGGGACACCTGGAAGGTTCATTCCCCACTCATGCTCCTACACTGATCAACGGGGACACCCCATGGAGTGCCATTCATTTCACTTCACTTGTGGGGTCCAGTCATTCTGTCTTCTCTCTCGTGCGCTGAAGTTGCTGTTGCTGTCTGGTTTACTCCTAACAGTTCACCTCTCCAGCTACCCTGTTCTTTTTTATTCTTCTCATCCAATTGTCTTGGCTCTGAGGCTAGCAATTGGAAGGTTGCCGGTTCGAATTCCGTAAACGCCAGAAGTGACTCTATTCTGATGGGCCCTTGTGCGTGCCCTTAACCTGCAATTGCTTTATCCAGGGTATGATGTTAACCTGTACCCAGCCCTGCAAGCAGGTCCTCCAACTTGCAGGAAAAACCCGGGTGGTTGGTGGCAGGATTGCTGAGGTGTCATTTTTTGCGCAGCTGCACTCGGGTCTCAATCCGGGTGGTCTGTCGTGTGGTGGGTGTGGCAATGTGCTGTAATCAACACATACTCCCAACCTCCTCTACTGTGCAGGCTTCCCTTTCTAGCCCCAACTGGGTGCAGGTGCAGTCCTCCACCTCTCCTGAGGTGTGAATGAAGCACCCGACTGACCCGCTCACATTTACATGTGAATGAGCGATCAGCCAGTCACCCTAACCCACCTCAGAGCAGCATATCCATGTACACACGTGCACCTCTACGCTCCAGGACTCACAATTCTATATTTAAAATCACAAATTACCACATACCTCTTATCACAATGAGTGTGTTCGATTTTTGTTCACAAGAACATTTGCCTAAAGTGGTTTGTTTAATAATATTTTAATAAAAATCCATGTTTGGAAGCCTACAACTAGATGACTAGTCATGTGGATTAAGCAGGGCTAGTAACGTGAGATTTGTTCATGGTGTCACACACGCGCGAATAGGGGACAGTCAAAGGGTTCGATTGAGAGTGAAACCACAAGAAACAGGGATCTGGAACGCAGTATGAATGACCTCTCCTTTACGCCCACAGGAAAACATCGGAATAAAAAGACGTTCCCTCAAAAACCACTCCAATTCCCAAAGAAGAAAACATCTGTCCCACCCCATGGTCTCCACCTGATAACTTCAGTTCCATCCCTCTGTTCCTGATGTCATCTCCGGCCTTCTCGATTCCCGTCACTTCCACTATTTCATTTCCTCCCTGTCATTAACTTCTCTATAAAAGCTCTGAGCAACTATGATTGAACTCTCGGTTGTCTATGGTTATTATTTGCCTATTATTGACTTTGTTGCCACGAACTGGACTCTATGGATCCCCAACTCTTTACCTGTCTCGTCTTGTCTCATTTCTTACAATGGATATTGTTCATACTGTTTACTGTTGTCTGGCATTGGAATGTACTGGAATTACCAGTGGATTTAACTCCTTAGACGTTAGCCCTAATGTAAAGCTCACCCTAAACTGAGGCAGTGCATGCTGGGCAAAAAACCTTATACAGTAGCCTATAACACTTGGTAGGAAAAATAATGAGATGAACACTTCAAATTGACATTTTCTGGAAAATCACTTTCACCCAACAATGTGTCTTACTGAAGATGCAATGTACTTGTCAATGCCAACCCCACCCCAAAACTCAACCTTCTCATGAATCGCACCAATTTGGCATTTTATGTAAATTCACTTTGTAAAGATGAACAATACATATGCATTTGAAAAGAAACTGGGATATCTGACTAACAAGAGGAGACCATTCAGCCCACTGAACATACCTGGCTAGCTAAGTGTCCCACTGTCCAGATACTTTTTAGCAGATGTCTGCCAGGGTTTTCACTTCAACTTCATGACACTCTCTCTTTTGATCTCATCACCTTTTGTGTGAAGTGTTTCCTTACTTCTGTCTTAAATGCACTTCCCCTTAGTCTCCACTAGGTGTCCCCAAGTTGACTAACTGTTTTCTACAGGATCAAAATTATTGATAAGAACAATGAGGGAATATTTGTTTGGGAGGGCCTAAAGAAAATATTATACTGTTGTATAAAAAAGGTGATCAGGGTGATCCAAGTAACTGTGGGCCAGTGAGCTTGACATGCATCAGGGGAATTATTAAGGAACAGAAGGAGTAGCACATGTCTAGATCAGGAGTGCTGGCAAATAGTCAGCATGGGTTCAGAAGAGGCAGATGATGTTTCATTAATATACTGGGATTATACGATGAAGCGACAAAAGCAAATGATAAGAGGGGTGCATGGGATATTATCTTGATTTGCAGAAGGCTTTGATAAAGAACTGAACATGAAAGGTTACAGACCAGACTAAAATTAGGTGGAATTCAGCATGCAGTGTGTAGGTGGGTAGTTAACTGGCTGAAACACAGGAAACAAAGGGTCATGGTGAGAGGAACATTTTCACAATTAGGTGATGGTAAAGATGGTGTCCCTCAGGGGTCTGTGCTGGGTCAGCTGCTATTGTTAATATTTTTAAATGATTTGGCTAGTATAAATAACACGCTGGTTAAGTTTAGAGATGACACCAAGATAGGTGGATTGACAGATAATCTGGAATCCGTTGAATCATTACAGAGGGACTTGAGCAGCATACAGGCTTGAGCAGATTTGTGGCAGATAAACTTTAATGTCATTACTATTACACATAGGAAGTAAAAATGTTAGGTTTGAAACACAATGGAAGGTCTGATACTTGAAAGTGCCCCGAGAGTCATAGTGGACTCATCACTATCAACATCAAGACAGTGGACAGAAGAGATCACGAAGTTGATGTGTGGGTGAAAATTTTGAAACCTGCAAAGTTTTCATAATTGGGAACAAATGGAGGTGCACCTACACGAGGGACTGCATGGACGCTGTCTTTGCGTTTAGCCTGAAATGCTAAACTGACATTAATGACTAAGTGGCATGAGATGTGGGTGTTTAAAATTCTGAAAGGAATTAGTGCAGCAGATCCTGCAACAAGAACACAGTTGGATACTTGCTAATGGCTGAATCTGCACAAAGGTTAGCAAGCTGATTTGTTTTTTTTTTTTCACACAAAGAACAACGGACACATGGAATTAATTACAAAGTAGTGTGATGGAGAGCAGGTCTTTAGAGACCTTCAAATCTTGACTTCTTCATATTTTAGACTAGTGTTTCTTAGTGTGATGTCTGAACTTTGGTCGTGCTTAATCGTGAATTACAGTAGTACTGAATGAGAAAGTCACACTGGCACAGTGGGTAACGCTGCTACCTCACAGTTAGGAGACCCGGTTCGCTTCCCGGGTCCTCCCCGCGCAGAGTTTGCATGTTCTCCCCGTGGGTTTCCTCCTGGTGCTCCGGTTTCCTCCCATAGTCCAAAGACATGCAGGTTAGGTGCATTGGCGAGCCTAACTTGTCCCTAGTGTGTGCTTGGTGTGTGTGTGTGTGTGTGCGCGCCCTCTGGTGGGCTGGTGCCCTGCCCAGGGTTTGTTTCCTGCCTTGCCCTGTGTTGGCTGGGATTGGCTCCAGCAGACCCCCATAACCCTGTAGTTAAGATATAGCGGGTTGGATAATGGATGGATGGATGAATGAATGAGAAAGGATCAGGAATGATTTGCGGAAAGCCTTTGCGAGGAGTTGGCACTTACATAGGGGAAAACAATTCACCAGAAACTCCCATTTGAACCACACACTACACCCAAAAAAAATAAAATAAACAGAAGTGATTCTACAAGGGGAAAAACGACAAGCAGCAGCAGATCCATAAGGTGGATTAATCCCCTAGATGATGCCCCGCGGGGATTGCGGGTCATGAAAACACACAAAAAAAAGTGAGAAAAATCAATGTTTTAGAAAATCTAGGTGAATCTTAACTTATTGTTCTTTTAGGAGAATGGGATGGATGCACTTTTCGGACTGAATGGCATGTTCTTAACAATAATAATAAAAGTACATTTTATTTATTTATAGGCGCCTATCTAAGCACTCAAAGGCACTGAACAATAGATAAAACACACATTATAAGCAAAACTAAAAATACAAAAATTAAAATCAGACAGAACAATTGTAATCAAAGAGAAAAATCAGTCTTAAACAAATGAGTTTTAAGTTTAGATTTGAAAAGTGACAGTGAATCAATATTTCTAAGCTCGGATGGTAATGGAGTTCCAGAGATGGGGAGCTTTGCTCCCCATGGTGGTAAGACGGACAAAGGGGACAGTCAAGGGAATGTGCAAAAGAGAATGAAAACATGGAGGAGGACTGGGCATAGCCTCGAATGATAACAGTAGAATTTTGAAGTCAATGTGGAACTTAACTGCAAGCCAGTGAAGCTGCTGCAAGACGAGGAGTGATATGGTGAATAGAGGGGGTTCTAGTGGTGTGATGCGGGCAGCTGAATTCTGGACCAGTTGAAGCTTATAAAGAGAATTGCGAGGAAGACCAAAGAAAAGGGAATTGCAATAATCCAGACGAGAAGTGACAAGGCTATGAACGAGGAAAGCAGCGGTATGGGGAGTGAGGGAGGGGCAAATACGATTAATGTTACGCAGATGGAAACAGAGACCGGGAGATGTTATTGATGTGGGACTGAAAGGATAAAGTATTGTCAAGGATGACACCCAGACTCTTAACCTGTGGGGAACAGAGGAACAGAGGAATTATCAATAAACAAAGGAAAAATGATCAGTTTTGGATAAAGTTGATTTTGTACCAATGAGGAGAACCTCAGTTTTGTCACTATTCTTGTCACAGTTGTTCTAATGTTCTTAATTGTGACTTGGCCCATGTCTTCAGATCGGTGCTAACCATATCCACTTTTTTAATGGGATACATTTTAGTAAATTAAGTCAATTAAAAAGGTTAAAATTCCAAAGACTTGAACATCTGGTTAGTGGTGGACCAGGCATGTCAACAGATTTATCTGGACATTTCAGGAGGCATACAATGTGGCACGTTGGCTAAAAGGTGGGATCTGAAACACTAAATGTGTAGGTTCAGTTCCCACCTCTTACCCACTGTGTGACTTTGAGCAGGTTACATGACCAATCTTCTTTTCTGCTATCCCTGGAACCTGTACTGGATGAGAGCTTCACTGTTGAAAGGCCGACTCATCAATATAAAAGGTTGATCTCTTTCAAATTCTCACGGCTTACCATGTGAGACACCACCACAACAACAACAACAACATTTATTTATATAGCACGTTTTCATACAAAAGAAAAATGTAGCTCAAAGTGCTTTACAAAATGAAGAATAGAAAAATAGAAGACACAATAAAAAATAAAAATAAGTCAACATTAATTAACATAGAATAAGTAAGGTCCGATGGCCAGGGTGGACAGAAAAAACAAAAAAAAAAA
>JANRMT010062796.1:87378090-87400957 GCA_026402145.1 Polypterus bichir lapradei | reverse complement strand
GGCAGGGGTGCTTGGGAGTTGGAGTATGGAAGTGCAACCCTGTTGAGGTCCCTGGCTGCTGACAGACCACCCTACCCTTCTATAAAAGAAGCCCACCACCTCACATCAAGTGAGTCAGAGTCGGGAGGCAGAGAGCAACACTTAAATGGAGGGAGGAATGTTTGCTTATTTTGTGCAGATTGTGACTGGTCTTTGGAAAGGGGATTCTGGAAAGGTGCTGATGTTTAATGAATATCTTTTATTTAAACTGACAAGTATGTTGGGCTTTACTGTGTCTGAGGTTTGGGGCACATGGGTACCCACTGGTGGTTACAATACACAATAGGAATATTGCATATGTTATATATAAAATTATATGTTAGGTTGCAGCGGTGCCTCAGACTACCCCAGGGCTTCATGGGAGTTGGAGTTCTGTGCAGCTCTGTGGGGTTCCGCAGGCGCCACAAGGGGGTGCTGCAACAGGAGCGGCTGGCCCCTTTTGGGCACTGGTTTCGCCTTACCCGGAAGTGCAGGTGGATGTCAGCAATCAACCACATGGAGCACTTCCAGGTGCCTGATAAAAGGGGGCCAGCGACCACCACTCGGGAGGAGGAGGAGAATGAAGCTTGCTGAGGAGGAGTGGTGGTGGTAGAGAAGAGAGAGGATAGTGCTTTTGTGTTTATTTGTGCTTGGGACTGTGATGTGGCTGGAGGGATTACGGGGAAGATGTGCCCTCCAGCTGAAGAAAAATAAAAGTTTGTTTGTTTGTTTTCACACGTGCCTCCCGTGTCGGGTCAGGTGCTATACAGCGTCATTCTTACAATATGTGTGTATATATATATTATATATATATATTATATATATATACAAAATAAACAAGAAAGTTTGTCTGTAACGATGTTCGTCACAACGCAATCACCAAGTGACAGGAAGAGTAAATATTGAAATGCACACACTTGAATACAGATGGAAGATGCTGAAGGTACATGAAGGGCAAGAGATAGCAAATATTTTTCAATTCATTCCTTTACGTATCTGCAACAGGTACTGTGGCCTGTCAGTAAGAATTATTAAAATATAGTAATTATAAAAATACATTAAGAAAAATATTAATACTGTAATACAATCGCTTATGAAGGCGTTTCAAAGCTATTTGATTTCATTTATTGTAGCTTTATGTAAGTTTCATCATTAAAGCTTGACACCGTTAACCAAGTCATGACTGTAATTATCACCATATATGGTAGATTAAATTAGATTAGATAAACTTTATTAATCCCAGGGGAAAATTCAGATGCATACAGCAGCAGACACATAAAAAAAATGATACAGACTCACAGAACAAATAAAAAACAGAATATCAATCAATCAATCAATAAATAAATAAATAAAACTTAAAAAGTACATTGGGTGGCAGCACTGAATTGCCTCATAGCAGTAAGCAGACCCCCAGAGGCGCTTCTTAGCACCGTAATGGAGTGAGCCTGTGGCTAAAAGTACTCCAAGAGAGCGCCTCCTAGAGGGAATGGAAGGAATTTTTCAAAAGGTCACCCAATTTCGACACCATCCTCTTTTTCCACAACAGCTTCTAGTGTGTCCAGGTTTTGCCCTGTGATAGAGCGGGCTTTCCTAATAAGTTTGTTCAGGCATTGTGCTTTTTTGGAGCTCAGGTTGTATCCCCAGGAGACCACACTGGTTACTAAGGACTGGTAGCAAGTGCAGTCTGCTCTGACTCTTCCTGTGGTGTCAGATCAGTCTAGTTTGTTATTTATGTCAACCTCCAGGTAGCTCTGCACCACTGCCATGTCCTCCCCCTGAATGGTGACTGGTCTCAGAGGCTTCTTGGCTCGCTCCACCATCAGCTGTTTAATCTTAATGCAACATTAACAGTTTTATTCTCCACTACAACATATGACTACCGTCATTCACTGTAATCTGATGAAGTATCAGATATGGGTTAAAGTATTGGATCTCTTGCAGGGCTCCTCATAGAAATGGCTAAGTAATTAGGAAGTCCCTACGGTGAAGGACAAGGAAATAGACAACAGCAATTAAGCTACTTGTCGATAAGTAATATCTTTATAGTAGTAGGTTTGTGGACCTGAAAATCAAGTTCTCATGTCACTTAGACTAAATACTCAAACTTCTCCCCCATCATTGTTTGTCTAGAATGAAAGTTTTGACATGATGGCTTTATGCCCAACACAGTGGTTAGGAAGGGGCCTGCTGTTTCATAATTTTAATGTGTTCTCAGTCACTTAAAGCTTAGATTAATTCCTGCTGTAACGTTAACCTCTGCCATCATGCCACTTTACTGTAACGCCAAGACTCTAATCTGCTGTCCTCACTCTGGCATTACGCTGGCCCACCCTACAGCTCCTGTCAGACACAACTCAAGATGGAGTTAAAAAATACCAAGAACAAAGTGTACCAAGAAAAAAAAACGATTAACGTCAAAAGTGAGCAAGCGCACGTAGGATGATATTTGTTACTTGCCAAGTGCAATAAAATAAGACAATGATTTACATCACTTTGAGCTCAATGCTATTAGGAAATTCTACATTTTACACACATGCAGCCTTCACAATTAACAACAAAAAAAAATGCAAACTTAAGTGTTGGATCAGATTTCTGTAAATAAACAAGCAGAGAGTGAAGAGCTAATGAGAATTTGATGATTCCTATTTTCATTTCAAAGTAGAGCCATGCTGGGAAGCAGACGCACCACATCAAGCCAAGAACGTAAAGAATAAAGAGATGAATGAGTGAATGTGCCAAAAACATCCAGGAGCCAATCACGAGCCACCATTTGATAACGGCGTGGCGTGTTCCCAACTTCATGTTAATAAAAACGTAATGGTGCAGGGGGCAGCCACACCACGGTGTGTGTAGATACAAAGAACAGTGGCCAAAAGAAGCTGACGCTACACGGGGCTCGTACATTAAGTTGTGCATAGTATAAGGGTCATACCGAAATTAATGAGCAATCATTACTTTAAAACTTTGGAGTTTTGATGCTTGAAAAAACAAGTATGACACTTCAGCCTTCACGCCATGATTTATTGTTCTAAAATATCTCTATTTCTTTTGGAAACATTTTTCCCCATCGCTCTGGTAGTAAGCAGTCTCTTCCAACCACCCAAAGACACTGACATACATCTTGCTGGGTTGCCTCTGTGCTGTCATAGTGTTGGCCTCACATCCAGGGCTTCATCTATAAAACCTTGTTTAAATTCCATGCTAAAATAAAAAGGCAAAAACCACACACAAAATAAATTGGATTTAAAAAATTATATGTACACCAGGTCCCCAGCTATGTTCCTTTAGAAATCTCAAATCAACTTAAAATAATGTGCTTGTGCACTCACTTTTAGCCACTCCTTGTCACCTCCAACCAATTGCCATGTACGGCCCTAAAAAAAACGCCCATTTTTGAATATTCATGATCTAATTACCATACACATTTCCAATTGCCCTGAGTGATATCTTTACTTCTCCTTCATTTTGATATTGTTCAAGCAATTGGAAGGAGAAGGTTTGGTCCTGATGTTTCTGGTCTTCGGTCAGTAAACGTGGGACCCATTAGGCACACATTTCCCAAAATCTCTACCACATAAAATGGATATTGAATGTGTGGATTAGGTGACACGAGTTACAGGAGAAATTTTATTCTTTTTTGCATGGATGGTTTTCATATTATTAGGCACTGTCCAGCATTGATCCACTAGATAGATAGATAGATAGATAGAGAGATACTTTATTAATCCCAAGGGGAAATTCACATAATCCTATAAACAATTTTTAATTTCTCCACGAAAACCGGAGGTTTTTTCTCGGGCACCACTAATGTTACTCACCACATATAGTTTGTAAAGAAAAAAAAATAATTGTTGGATAGCAAATTCCTTTAATAGTGGGAATTACTGCAGTGCATAAAACAGCCAGGTATCCATGCACTGGACATACGACAAATTTATGGAGAAAGTCTTCCACCTCATTGTGCTTCTACCAAGTATGGCTTTGGATGTCTACTTTTTGCCTCAAGTGACCCTTTGATAAGAACACCTACTGTGGATTCAGAAAGTATTCAGACCACGTCACTTTCTACACACTCTGTTGTGCTGTGTATTTAATTTAAAATGAGAAACTGGCATTTTTGACTGTCAATCTTCACTTAAGAACCCATAACAATAAAGTGGAAACATGTTTTGAGAAAAGTTTGGGTAACACTTTAGTTTAGGTACTGCAAAAATGCATCTATTAGTTTACTATTGTGTAACAAGACCTTAATAAACAGATCTTTGGGTCTTCCTAACATTTATAAAGCATCAGTGAAGTGTTTATTCGTCTCTGCACTGTGACCTACTAGCAGAACGTCACTTTGAGTGCTCTGAGGTGGCTTAACTGAGACACATTTCTCTTGATATTACATACTTAATGTAAGACTTGTGAATCCTTTGACCATCATGTCAATAAGCCACACTGCACAGAGATGAATACCCAGCCTACTGATTACTTATAAATGTTATGCAGTCCAAAAGTAGCCTTTGTTAAGGTCTTGTTACATGAGTAATAAATGCATTTTTGCAGTACCTAAAGTGTGTGTAATTTCTTATAATTAACAACTGAAATCTCTCAGTCATAGAAGTGTTCAGACCCTCTGCCGTGGCACTCCACATTGTGCTCAGAATCATTCTGTTTCCTTTAATTCTCCTGGAGGTGTGTCTAGAACGTGAATGGAGTCAAAACCTGAGTCCACGAAAACCTGAGGTTAACATTTTTCTTGGCCATCACTGAAAACTACATGTGGTATTAAACGTTAAAGAAAAAAAAAATAATTGTTGGGTGGCAAATTCCTTTAATAGTGGGAATTACTGCAGTGTGTGAAATAGCCGGGTGCCCATGCGCTGCATTGTGCAGCTCTGTTACTTGAGCTCTGTAAATCAAGTCACCCAGGGCTCTGTGGGGGTCTTAATCAATCCTTTGTTACCACACTGGGTGATACCAACCCTAGTGACAACACTGCATCTCCTATGTCCTACCAGCCTTCCACCCCCTGACAGCAAACCTGAATTGAATTAAATGAGTTCAAGAATGTCATGTTATAATAATGATGATGATAAGGATGCTATTGGAGCCCATCCTGGGCTGATTCCTGCCTTGCATCTAATTCTTTCAGGTGTCACACGTGTGTACATGGGTGGCAGCTGAAGGACTTAAAAGAAGGTCATTCTCAGTCAGACCAGGGGGTGGCAGAGTGCATTAATTCTTTCTCTTATCTCCTTTGTAGACCAAATATGGGAAATTCCACCTGGCTGACACGAAAATGTCACTTCCGGCTCCACCCCAGAAAATGTTACTTCCGGTTCCGCCCCAGATAACCTTATTTCCAGTTCTGGTCCCAAGATTCCTCCTCTTCCTGCCATCCAACTATATATCCGCCATGTTTACTGACCTGTGCAGCTTCGTTTTGGACTCTTTTCTGTAAAGACCATTTTTTCTCAACCTTCTCTGCATTTGCAGGCAATTCTCAAGCATAAGTGAAGCTGCCCCAAACCTCTTTGTGTGTCCAGGCTTGATTATTTACCACACAGGATAAGCTCTGGCCTCCATGACCCTGAGCTGGATTTAACAGATTTACTAATGGATGAACAGATGAGCATGGTGATGAGGAGGCCTGAAGTGAAATATGATTACACTAATAAAGTATACAAAGCTGGAGAATCTCAGCTAGTGAGCAAATATAAGACAGGCTGGAGATGTGCAGTCAGATTTGGAAATTTATTTGAACAATATGGCTTTCTAGAAGACATAAGTGGGCTGAGAGTTCAGTGATGATAATCTTCCTATTACGAGAAATTCATTTTCTTAGTAGCTGGAAATCAAATGGCACTTTTTATAACCTAGTCTCTCTGGCATAGTCTCTAGCGCAACCGTTCCTTTGCCCTCCACCCATAGAAAATGTTGGTTTATGTTCACACCCCCTACCAAAGTAATGTCACATGTGAAGATGAAGAAGACAAAATTTCTCATTTTTGAACCAGTAATTAAACTACATACAGTACTAAGCGTGAACAAATTGAACTAAAAAAAACCCTTAGAAAAATAATGTCATATTTGAAGATGAAGCAGTCCAAATTTTTATGACTTGGCTGGAGTTCATCTGTGAAAAACTGAATTGACTGGAAATCATTTACAAAACCTGTGTGTATTAAGTCCCACAATTCACTCTGCCAGGCCATGAAGTCCAAGGAACTCTCTGCAGACCTCCACAACCACAGTGTGGCGAAGCAGAGATCAAAGCAAGGAGTTAAAACCATTTCTAAAGCTCTGAGTCTTCCCAGGAGCAAAGTGGCTTTAGTAAATGTGAAACTGGAAGAGGTTTGGAACTGCCAAGACATCTTCTGGCTAAACTGGCAGCACACTAGGCAAGAGGGGTGCTGATTGGGGAGGTCATCCAGAACCCAGTGGTCACTCTAAGAGAGCTTCAGAAGTGGTCTTCTGAGATCATAGCCACACTCCATAAGTCAGGCACATATGACAGCCAGCTTGTGGTTTGCCAAACAGCATGTAAAGGACTCAAGACAACCTGAGGAAAAGGATTCTTCATTCTAATGAGACAAAGTTTAAACTCTTTGGGCAGAACACCAAGTATTACGTCTGGTGAAGATAAGGCATTCTTCATCACTTGTATAATGACATCTCATTGGTGAAGCATGGGGGTGGTGGTAGCATCATCTCAGCACCAGAGACAGAGAGACTGGTCAGAAATGAACAAAGGATGAATGCAGCCAAATACAGCGGGGTCTTGGAAGAAAACCTGTTCCAGAGTGCACGTGACCTCATTCTCGGGTAACGGTTAACCTTTCACCATGACAATGAGGCAGGCAGACAGGACAATGCTGGAGTGGCTTTGGGACAAGTCTGTGACTGTCTTAAGGTGACAAAGACATAAAACCCATAGAACGTCTGCTCTAGCTGACAATGGTAGCTTGCTGACACTTCCCTTCTAAACTAGCAAAGCTTGACTTGAGAGGATCTGCCAGGAAGAATGGCATAAACAGCCCAAAATCCAGGTGTGTAAAACTTGGAGAGACTTACACAAGAAGACTCGAAGCTGTGACTGCTGCCAAAGGGGCTTCTATAAAGTAACTGAATTAGGGGTCTGAATGCTTAAGGAATGACAGATTTCAGTTTTTGATTTCTTTTATTATTTGAAAACTTTTTTGAAAACATTTACACTTTGTTATTAAGTGTAGATTGATGGGCAAAAGTGGCACATTTATCCATTTCAAATTGAATCTTCAACACAATAAACTGAGGGGTTCGGAATACTTTCTGAATCCACTGAATTCTGTACAACCGTATGTTCACAAAATCATTAAAAACATATTTACCAGAAGTGTAACAGAGCAAGCAATTAAAAGAAATTCAAAACTACAATGATGGCACACCACTAGATCTTGTGAGGAACCCTGTTGCCCAACTGTATCCCAAGATAAAAAGGTCTCAGGTACCCATCAGGCTCTGGTTTTACTCAAGAATCAAAGCCGATAATTAATGTAAAGGTAAGAGAAGCCCACTCACGTTTTGTGCACTTCTTCGTTTTGGGAGCCACACTCCATCCTGAGCAGCATCTACCACTGCAAACATTAGGGCTGAAAGAAAACAGAAATGGAAATGTTTAAGACACTGCAGTAGAGCTTCACATTGTCATGGAGATGTTCCTTTTTTGTGAGGGTATGCTGAATCCATCCCTCCATCTTACATTAGAAAAATCTGGACGAGAACAGTCCATTCAGCCCAACAAAGCTCGCCAGTCCTATCCACTTACTATAATTCTTCTAAAATAACATCAAATCGAGTTTTGAAAGCCCCTAAAGTCCTATCGTCCACCACACTACTTGGTAGCTTATTCCAAGTGTCTATGGTTCACTGAGTAAAGAAAAACCTCCTAATGTTTGTGTGAACTTTACTCTTAACAAGTTTCCAACTGTGTCCCTGTGTTCTAAATGAACTCATTTTAAAGTCATAGTCTCGCTCCACTGGATCTTACTAAAATCTAAGAACAATATTCGCACATATGAGTTATTCGAGTCCAGGTGGGTGAGGGCTGGATGGAGATCAGCAGAAATAGAATCCTCTATGGACCTGTTTGACCTGTATGCAAACTGAAACAGGTCATGGGAGGGGAGAAGAATGGACTTAATGCTCTGAATAACCAACTGCGCAAAACATTCCATGATGGTGGAAGTCAGTGCTACGGGCCGATAGTTATTATAGCTAGATGGAAGGGGCATCTTAGGGACAGGAATTATGGTTGTCACTTTAAAACATGTAGGGACAACAGCTTGGTCCAGGAAGATGTTAAAGATGTCAGCAAGGAAATCCTTGAGCTCCTCAGCACAATCCTTCAAATTACGACCAGGTATGATGTCTGGTCCGGCTGCCATCCATGGGTTGATCCTAGAAAGGGTTCTCTTCACGCTGGCAGGGACAAGACATATGGCCTGTTCGCCCGGTAGGGGGGGGGTATGGTTTTCTGTGCCAGTGTGTTCTTTTGTGTCTCGAACCTGCCAAAGAAGTCATTTAGGCAGTTGAGCAGTGTGATGTCACCTTCACAAGTCTGTGGTTAAGGTTTGTAGTTAGTGAGGGTTTGGATGCCACCCCAGAGAGTCTGTGCATCTCTGGTGTTGCTAAAGTGTCCAGATATTTTCTTGCTGTACTGCTTTTTTGCTTGCCTGATGCCACGGGACAGGTTGACTCTAGCTGTTGCTAGTCCTGGAGTGTCACTGACCCTAAAGGCTGCATCACAGACCCTTAGAAGCCTGTGGACCTCTTCTGTCAGCCATGGTTTCTGGTTAGGACGAACAGTGATATTTTTGTAATGGGTGACATCATCAGTATATTTTGCAATGTGTGCTGTAAGCACCTCAGTGTACTCCTCAATGTCTGTGTGGTCATTGTAAGTGGCTGCTTGTTTGAAAATAAATGTCCCAGTCTGTAGTTTTAAAGCAGTCTCTCAGAGCACTGGAGGAGCCCTCTGGCCACACACATATCTGCTTTTGCGTTGGTCTGATGGTCCTCACTCTGGGTCAGTATGCAGGTCTCAGCATGATGGTGATGTGATCAGAGAGACCTAAGTGGGGGGTGGAGGCCTTGTAGGCTCCCTTGCAGGTTGTGTACACCAAATCCAGTGAGTTGTCTCCTCTTGTAGGAAAGTCCACATGTTGGTGTAATTTGGGCAATAAAACTTTTAAATCTCTGTGGTTGAAGTCTCCTGCTGCGATGAGGAATCCATCCGGCTGCACTGTTTGTTGTTCATTAAGCGCCTCGCTCCTATCACTGGTGTTAGCGGATGGAGGGATGTATACAGCGACAAGCAGAATCGATGCATACTCCCTCGGTAACTAGAAGGGTCGGCACTTAGTAATAATAAACTCCGCCAGCGGAGAACAGTGTCTCTTCGCCAAGCGTTGCTAATGTAAACACACACTCCCCTGCCGCGAGTCTTACCGCCTTCCATAAAGACTCGGTCGGCTCAATAGCATATTAGTCCAGCTAGCTGGATAGCAGAGTCCGGGATGTTGTCATTAACCCAAGATTCCATAAAAATAAAAACACAGCAGTTCCTCACGTCATGCCGCACAGATCTAGCAGCTGAATGTGATCTATTTTATTATCTAGTGAACGTACATTGGCCAGAACGAGAGATGGTATTGCAGGTCTGTACGGTTTAGCAGCTAGCCTAGCCCTGATGCCTCCACGCTTGCCCCAATTCCATTTTCTCTCTCACCGCTTCCGGCTCATCCTCACTGGGTAAGATACAGCAGGCGAGTCTGGTGATGTAATAGTCCAGCGGAGAAGTCCCAGGCCCTGAAGCGTCTCTGTAACTCTCTGGTCCAAGGTATGAGGTTTGGTTTTGTATCTTAAAAGGCAGTGGCGACGATATCTTGTAATCAGCGTTGTCAGATGACTATGCTCGAACTCACTCAAACACTTGCACGAACATAACGAACACAAACATTCACTAAAACGCAAATTCAGTACTACATACAGAGAGAGAGGGGCCGCTGCACCGCCATCATGTCAGAGCAAGCCATTCCAATGCCAATTCCAACGTCATTATCAATTTATTAATGCTTACATTTCTTTATTTGGCTGACACCTTTATCCAAAGCAACCTACAACATTTGAGATACAACTGGTTCCATTTCTATTCTTTTTCCAGCACAGGCGGGTGAAGTGACCTGCTCAGGGTCACAAAGTGTCAGTGGCGAGATTTGAACCCACAACCTCAGTCCAAAACCTTAAGCACTGCCCCACACTGCCTGCTGAGTAATATGTTGGCACTTGGGTTTGGCTCCCATTTGGGGTGCGTCCCATTTTTTTTTTTTTTTTTTACATTTTCTTGCAGTCAGATTGACTACTCTGGAACGAGAGTGTAACTTGAGTGTTCATCAGGTGATTGACCAACCACCATATCATTTACAGCTCAATCCTGTCATATGATGTCAGTATGTTGCACTAGGGTAATCTAAAAAAGGATAAAGGCTGGTGTGAGAAATACATCCATTGAGCCTGGAGTGTGTTTATCTGATGAAGTGGGCCTGTAATAAAGAAATCTGTTGAAAGAAAGGAGCAATTATACATGTGCTTAAAAGGGCATAGGTAAAGTTCTTGGTCTTAATCCAATGTGTCATACTTATGGATTCACCAGGGTTTAAACCCTTATATCCCTCTTGAAGTTGTTAAGTCCCAATCTCATCGAAGCAATAGTTCCTCATGAAGTCCTGATGATGTTGAAGCAATTGGGGATCTTAGTGAAGTCAATACACATCAAAGCAAAATTTTCCCCTTGAACTTCTAATTGCATCAAAGCAATGACATTTTCAAAGGCGACAAAGCAATTGAGCGGGGGGGGGGGGGGTGGGGGGTGGGTGAGGGGTCCTCCTTGAAGTCCCAATTGCGTTGAAGCGCACATCAAGTGTCGAGGAAAGTGGGGAGGGTGGCGGTGGATCTGAAAGGAAAGCTGATGTGTACTTCTGGCATCAATAATCCAAAAATGTCTGTACTGTATGGTTTTATAATTTGGGTTTTCGGGATTATTCCTGCATTGGTATACCGCACAATACTACTTTAAGTATCCCCACCCCTTCTGACGGCCACCTTGAGGAACATGTCTGTTTCAGGTTCGGACTACAGTATGAGTTTGGTGTTTGCATTTTGAATATTGTTTTTTGTTTGAATGTTGTTTATTATGCATGCATTATGTTCCTAGTTGTATTAATGCATTTGGTTATGTGCCCTGTCACATTTATGTGGAGTGTCAGGGACTGGGCCTCCATGACATTTTAGCTGTAGGATCATCCTCTGCCTGTATATCTCAGGCAGTGTGTCAGGGGCTTTAGATCAGTATTGAGTATTGCTGGAGAACCTTCTTTTGAGCACTTTTATGCATTTCCTAGTATTCTGATTCTTTATTTTGATTTTGTGATTTCTAAGTTTGCTATTTAGATTAGCATTGTTTGATCTGAGTTGCCTAGGTAGGAACATCCTTGTTGCTCTATTCGATATTTGTAAATATAATGTAATACATCTTCAGTATTTGTAAAGCGACAGTTTTTCTTTCTCTTAGCATGTTGGAAAATGCCATTTCGAGCACTACGCCGCCGTATGAATTATGAGGAAAGAATAAAAGAGCTGAACCTTTTCAGTTTAAGCAAAAGATTAATTGAAGTGTTTAAAATTATGAAGAGAATTAGTCCAGTGGTACAAGACTGTGACTTTAAAATGAGTTCATCAAGAACACAGGCACACAGTTGGAAACTTGTTAAAGGTAAATTTCGCACAAACACAAAGAACCAAAGATACTTAGAATAACTGATCAAGGAGTGTGATAGACAGACATTATGGACTTTCAAAACTAGACTTGATGTTTATTTAGAACAATTAAGAGGATAAGACTGGAAAGCTTAATGAGGCTGAAAGGCCCGTTCTCATCTAGATTGTTCCAAAACCTAGGTCTAGATTTGGGAAGCAAGGCCTCATGTTTTGGTAATTTGTGGAAATATTAAAAAATAAAGAAAGAACAATTCTACATGGAAATTATTTTTAAAACAAGTTAAGTATCTTTGAATTTCTGTTGAGCGACTCCCCTTGCCTCTCTTTGCTTTTGAACTAAAGTCTCAAACATAGTAAATGATAAAAAAAAAAAAAAAAAAACAATATCTCAAAAGCAAAACAGGACTTTCACAAGTCAGTCGAGCAGTGGCTCACTTCAATTCAGCTACTACCTATTGGCTTTGACATACACAGGCCCAAAAAAGGGGCCTGTCTATAAAAGTATGAAATGCAAACAAAATCTCAAATGCATAAGAAGATGGAGATAATTATAAAACTCTCACTTCAAGAAACAACTCAAAGTATTGTTATCAAGAAATTATAACAAAAATGTTCAAAAAGGCTAAAAGGAGTTGCCTGAAAAGTAATCCAAAGTGACCAAAATACAATCTGATATCAAAAGTACAAAGACAGAGCAGAGAATGACAGGAAAAAAAAACAGAAAATCCACACAAAAAACAATAGTTACAATCAGCTCCTTCACACTTCGATGATACGCTCTCACTAGTTCAGTAAATAGTAGTGGTGAAATCAGGGTGGCCCCGCCTCCAGAGGCTCCACCCACAAAGTAAATGAAATGCCAGCACTCTTAAGGTAACAGAACGCAATTACTAAATCACAGACAAACAAAACCTTGAGAAATAATAATTAAAAAATTCAGACGCAAGTGTCAGTAGGCTTTGCTCCCTAGTAACCAAGTTACCCAAACTATTCTGTAACATTTCAGCAATTATTTACCACTCTGATAATGAGCTTTCTGATCATAAAATAGGTCATTACGATAGCAATTGATTAGAAAATTCATAATTATTTGCAAAATTATGGTATTTGACGGTTCCTCTAGAGTGTCACTTTTTCTTGCACGATTTGGCTTAAAAACTAATCAGCACATCGTTATCTCATAACACATTTAAATTTCAAGTTTGGTATTTGTCCATCAAGCTGTTTTAGCTCTAGACTGTCCTCAAGAAAGTTTGACACACACACATCATTGAGATATCGATGTTTTCGGTATCAAAAGTCCCTAAAACATCGAGGTCCTTCGAAAACCAGAGATCGAAATTGTAGACAAATCGAAAGCTTTTGCTCCTCGACCATAGACTATAGGTTATGGTGGGGGTGGGGGGAATGGGGTACAAAGCAAAAATAACAAAAGAAACAGAAAACTAGAAGATAAAAACAAGTCAGGGGGAAAAAAGCCCCAGCATTAATGCAATGGCCTGCTGGTCCACCAGCTAAAGAAACAACTATGTGGCACCACTGCTAAATGCTTTGTTTATTTGCTGTTTACAGCGACTCCTTCTATTTGGGTGCCACACAACATTGTCAAATGCAGCAATGAAGTGGTGTCAAAACTGAAAGGTCTCACACGGAAATTTGTTGAATATATTGGTTGAACATGAGGGCACTTGGAAACAAACAGTATTTATAATTTATTTTGGGGCTTAAAGTTCAAACACATACATACGAAGTGTAAAATCGATATAGTACTGAAGATATTAACACCAGTGACAAAAGATCTCAATGTAGATGTGTATGCAATGGATTCAGAAAGCATTCAGACTCCTATACTTTCTGCACACTTTATTGTGTATATTTAATTATAAATTTGATAAATTTGCTCTTTTTGCCCATCAAGCTACACGGAAGTGAAAACGTGTTTTCAGAATGGTTTGTAAATGTATTAACAATCAAAAGCATTCAAGTGTTCAGACCCTTTTCTGTGGCATCACAGACTGTGTGTCCTGTTTGCTTTAATTCTCCTTAAGATTTATGTAGCAATTGACTGGAGTCCACCTGTGGCAAATTGAACTGATTGGATATCATTCAGAAAGACACCCGTGTACCTGTGTGTACATATGAGGTCCTACAATTCACACTGCACGTCAGGACCAAAACCAAGCCATCAAGTCCAAGGAACTCTCCGTAGAGCTCAGGCGATCCGATTGTGGTGAGGTACTGATCAGGGGAACGTTCAGAAGCGGAACGTCTTTATCTTTAACTGTTCCCACCCCTCTAGATGCCGATTTGTCATTTGATTACATTTAGTTTTGTCGTGGTTAACCCTTAAACTGCCGGAACCGGCTATAGTAGGTTCCCAATGAAATTTGTCAGCACGCCAGAGCCGAGTATATTTGGCGGCATACATTCATTGAACGCCGCAACTGGCTAAAGTCGCTGCACAGAGCAATTTGCCACCACACCGGAGCTGATCAGTCAGTGCCATACATTCATTGAGCATCCAGCTCATGATCACTGCCAGCTCCGCCAGAACTACAGCACCACTGTCCCTGGGATTGAGCCGCTGCACTAGACGAACCTGACAGCGTCAGCGTTTACCTCTGTGTGCTTGCGTGCAGCCAGTTTAAGCGCAGTTGGCTCATTGATTTACTGAATTTCATCAATAGCCTCAGTTGCACCTTGTACATATTGTTCCAGTAGTTTTTAAAATAGTTTTAACACTTCATTAGCAGTGTGTAAAATTATCAGTGTTGCATTAATTGATGATGCTCTTTGCATGAAAAAAAAATGTGTTCCATTAAAATTTCACATTTTCTTTGTGAATTGTGACGTTTACTTAAAAAGTGCAGCAAAAAAGTATGCATTAACCCCCCAAGTATGTGGCAGTTTAAGGGTTAACTTTTGGTCTTGAATCTAAATTCAATATGCTTGGAGTAGCCGCTACGCGGAATACAATGCATTTCCTTTGCTTTTAGTAACAGCACATATTTTATGTTTTTCACTGCATTTTAAATTGGCATGAAAATTGTATGCCATAGTAGTCAATATGGTTTTAATTATGAAATGATAATAGCTTGCTAAACTGATATGCATATGTACGCCACTGCATTGCACTGTAGGTAAAACATTGGATTGCATTTAATTTTAGCACAAACAATCTTCAAGAGAGACATTTTAAGATAATAAGAAATGAACTTGAGAGATTTAAAAATATATTCTCATTTACAATGGCCAGTGTTTGCCCTCGTCAGTAAAAGATTTATATTTTATTCATCAATTCACTGTAGCTATTCAAGCTGCAGGGTGCCCGAAAAACAATGTGGGTGCCAGTGTGGCTGAACTATGGAAATTCCCAATATGCAGCTAAATGTCAGCTCTTCATTGTAAGTGCCCCGTAATCCAGACTCATTTCCTGAGGTGATAATATGGGCTCCGCGCTAAATGAACATGAATATATTACTGCCCCCTCTGTTTCCTTCTCAATCCCTGCAGACTTATTTTAAAAGATTTATTTGCATTTGCCATAAAGGCAAATTATTTAGTGCTACTTTTGCTGTAAATCTCCCATGGAAGTCCACAGTAGAGCTTCTGGTGAAACAAGGATGGCGTCTGTCTCAGAAGTTCTCAGGGCTGGGTGAGAGTGGGGAGGAGTGGGCAGTGCTGCCCACACATGGCAATAAATAAAAGAAATGACCCGATGTAGATAAACAAAAGTGAAAATCAGCCCGGAATGAACTTTTACATGTGAAACATAATCCTGTGCCACCCGTGCAGGCCCCAGCCTGGGGGGTATAATTCTGTATGCATTGCAAGTGCTGGCATGAGCTGTAAAAAGACACGGCTAAAGTGTAAGTTTAGGGTTTATTGGAGCTGTAAATAAGCCTGCCAATGTTTACTTCATGAAAATGGGTGTGCTAGTGAGGTCAAAACTGAGAGGGGACCATAATTTAGGAGAAAGGACTAAAGGCCACAGAGGAAGTAATGAGCAACACAAACACAGAATAATGGCTTCAATTTGAATCACTGCTGTAATATCCAGCGCTCTGTCATCACAGTCAGATATTTGTCTTAATACAGCATCTTTTATTAGGAACACTCTCGCAAACTGCCATAAAAAGAAACTACCAATGGCAAACTTCATTCATCATCTCAGTCCAAGATTGCTGGGAGACAGCACCTGTCATAGCAGCGTTAGGTACAAGACAGGACGGCAGTCTTTCAAAGCACACACACACACACACTCGTGTTCAAAGCCACGCTAACTCATAAACAGTCAGCACGTCTGCATGATCTACATGTCTTTGGGATATGGGAAGAAACACAAGAACTTGAAGGACCAAAGGAGCAATAAATAAAACGCATGAACCCTGGGGCTGTGAGGCAGCGGTGCTTAACCACTGAATAGCCATATTGCAATTAAATGGTGTGAAAGCACATAAGAAAGCTTTTTATACAGCACCTTTCCTGGAAATACAATACCAAAACAGGAATGCCTGCATCCATTCTATTCCAGGATGTCTGACCATTTTTGTGAGGAAATGAAAGACCAGGCACCTCATGTAAAAAACTTGCTTATGCACAGAAACGTGCATAATCCATCTCTTACGCAAAAGTTGGGAGTTATAAAACATGAACTTGATATGAAAATTGGCTTAATGCTATGAAAAATGTCAACCATCCGCAGGTCCTATACAGTTCTTTTTTGGTGTTGGCATTATAGCGACATCTGGTGGCAAAGCAAAGAAATGAAAGAAAAAATGTTTCTTCGTTGCTTATTTCAGTGACGCGTCAGTCACATCCTGATGCCTGTTCATGCATTCATCCATCCATCCATTTTCTAAACCCAGTTGTTCTAAATGTGTAATGCAACAGGAATCACATGATTTCTGTGTGATGGTCTCACTCATGTAGGCCCCAATTCAGCCCCTAACTCCAAGAGGATGCCTCTAGGACATCTAAATCAGCTTAAAAGCCAGTCATCATCATGAAAATGGACACAAATACCATTAACAATATTTAAGTGACACAAAATATTATGTTTTTAAGTTTGTTTGTGTATGTACTTTAATTGTAGCAAAATAAGCGCTCTCTTTAACACTAATATCCCTGAAGCCTATGAAAAAACTCGTAATCCTGGGCCACCTTAGATTCCTTCACACCTCTCCATTAGCGTCTTTTGTTTTGCAAATGTCTCAATCAGCACAAGCAGCAAGCAGCCTGCTATCCCATCACCCCCACAATGAAGCCGAAGTCAGTCGCAAACTTCTCCCACCTTTAGTCTCTTTATCATGGTTTGAGGTGCCTGGAGTTATAGAGGTTAAATAATATATCATTATTTGGAATACATACATTTCATGTGTGTTCCGTGTCTACAAAGATCTGTGTAAGTGTAGGATGACACGAAACGCAAGGCAAGAAATGCTGAACACATAACCAAAACAGAAACTTTTTCCATGTTATACTAATAATGGATGATAAATTGGACTGGACTGCCAATACTGATGCTCTGTGCAAGAGATGATAGAGCCGACTATACTTCCTTAGAAGACTGGCGTCCTTCAACATCTGCAATAAGATGCTGCAGATGTTCTATCAGACGGTTGTGGCAAGCTCCCTCTTCTATGCGGTGGTGTGCTAGGGAGGCAGCATAAAGAAGGTGGAAGCCTCACGCCTGGACCAACTGGTGATAAAGGCAGGCTCTATTGTAGGCACGGAGCTGGACAGTTTGACATCTGTGGCAGAGCGACGGGCGCAGAGCAGGCTCCTGTCAGTCATGGAGAATCCATTGTATCCACTGAACAGGATCATCTCCAGACAGAGGAGCAGCTTCAGCGACAGACTGCTGTCACCATCCTGCTCCACTGACAGAATGAGGAGATCGTTCCTCCATGACACAATGCGACTCTTCAATTGCACCCGGGGGGTTAACGTTAACATTATACAAAGTTATTGTCTATTATACCTGCATTTTTATCACTCTTTAATTTAATATTGTTTTTTGTTTTGTTTTTTTTATCATCAGTATGCTGCTGCTGGAGTATGTGAATTTCCCCTTGGGATTAATAAAGTATCTATCTATCTAAAGACGTGAAGTGTATAAAATGTGAAGACTTTAGACCAAATATCAAATAAACATGTGCGCATTTATTCAAGAATGTTGCTATCAATGAGTTAAAAACCCAAGCTTTTTTCGTAGGCTTCAGGGATTGTAGTGTTAAGAAGTTCGAATCAGAAAGCATAGTGTAACATTCGAGTTTGACTGAAATGAACACAAAATCTCGATTCATTGCACTTTACCATGACGTGTTGGTCACATTCCAATGTTCTTCAACTGATTACACCCCAATAATTGACATGTTCTCCCAATACAGTTGTCTTCATAAGCATACGTTTAATGTCAACTGCTTTTATTATGTAGCCTATCTATTTTGTCTATAAAAAGGATGTGCTGTATGTTGTAGGACATAACTGGCAATGGCAGTGATACATCCAATTTCCATCCGGTCAGGGTAAACAGGCTGAAATCAAAGGGTAATTAGCAGTGATTGACTGCACACATATTGCAATAAAGGCACCATCAGAGAATGAATTTGCTTTTGCCAACGGGAAGCACTCTTTCAATTAATATACAACTAATATGTGATGCTCAAATGTGTCTGACTGATACTGCAAGGTGGTCCGTCTCAACCCATGATTCCTTTATTTTATCAGATAGTAGTGTGGGATAGCAGACTTCAGCGCCATGATGTGTGTGATGGTTGGCTTCTTGGCATGTAAGTCTAATTGATGGAGATTGCAATTAAATCTGGTACATTACAGACAACTTGTAGAATCTTTCATCCATGCCACACATCACAAGAGAGGAGATCTAATGTAAGGCACTCCCACACACGACTGGTGAGTAAACCGATATTTAAACAAGTTGTCAGACTTCATTTACATCATTTTAATGAGTCAGAGGACGTCATGTTGTGCTCCCATAACCTACAGTTATGTAGTCTGACATCCTTCGTGACTCAACTGGCTCAACCAATCTGCGATTCACCCTGACACAATTTTTGGCATAAGCTGTAGAGGTGGCTTATGTGAGTGTGTGAGAGCTGATAAGCTGAGCTGAAAGTACCATGCATATAACACAGCCATCAGGAATAAGGAACGCAGATGTGTGGGACCAAACAGAACAGAGACTCGTGTGTCCGATGTCAGGTGTTTTACATTCCAAAACAACATGGGGGGAAAAAAATGAAAAGAAAAAAACAGGGCAGAGAACGTGGCTGAAGTTACTGTACCTGAAAGGCATTCGGACAGCACTGGTTCCATCAAGCAGTGCATTATTGGCTGTCAGAAAAAGAAGCGAGCTTGCAACATATAGGAAATGTGAAACTCTGTTGGAAACTTGTCAGACAGTCATCTAATTGGTCATCCTCTACAAACTTTTAGCCGTGTAATCGGACATTCTCAGGCAATGAGGTCGGTAAACTTCACTCATCAAGCGTGATATCTGCCGTTTACTAGAAGTCAGTGTAATATGCCACGGGCTCAAGAGATAAGCGGTCACAGAGAATGAGAACTCATTGTTATGAATCCCTGCAGAGTACATTTACATTTATTATTTAGCTGATTGTCCTCAGGTAAGGACATGCTGTTCTCTCCTTGCCAGGGTTTTGTGGGCCATTCTGAAGATGACCCAAGTGACCATTGCTTCACTCTGTTGGTCTAACTTGTGTAAAATCCCTCTCATACATTATAATACATTTAATATGAATCTCTCTCACATAGCACGGCCAGTAAGAGCAATCTGTGTGTCCTGCGTACCCTGCCCATGTGTTCCATTGTTAAATATCTTTTAAAATCTGAATTTCTTAGTAGGCTTCTTGTTTATTAATTGTATGAGTAGGAGAGGATAACAGTTCAGATTGTCACCTGAATATTCCATCAAAAAGGAGAATCAGCTCCTCTCTTGTCTCATTGTTTGGCAGGTGGACTTTCAACAATGAATGTTAAGCATCAGTCTCCAGACATCCTGCGTGAGGTCTCCAAGTCTATACTCTTTATTTAAGAGCACTAAAGACTTAATGTCTTGGTCAGTTTTCCTCATGCCCCGGCTTGTGGCCCTGAAGACTTTAGAACAACAGTTGCCTTGGCCAGGTGGCAGCTCGGCCAGATTGACACTTAAGCAGCAGCCAGAAGCTGAAGGCTGAACTAGTGGGGCAGCTCCGATTTGTGACTGCCATCAGAGTCATTAAGGAAAATGGGAATTTGTAGTGACAATTATGGGATTCTATTCCTCAAATGAAAAGAAGAGGTAGCTGGGACACAGCTTTACTTGCAGTAGACCAGAAAAATGGCTGTCCTGTCATGCCTGTATAAAACTCTGAATGAGAACCCAAAGAGAAGAGCGTTTCAAACCAGGCTTCGATTCTTTGATGTTTACTGCCAGAACAAATATGCCCAAAAGCCATCGTACTATGATTTTCTTCTTTTATCAAATGTACACTTCACCAGAAATGTACAACTACATTTAATAATGCAAATGAATGAAAGCCTAGAGTGCAGCAAAAAATGAAAAAAAGGTTCAGACTTCATCATGACTGTCATCATAGTATAGCAAATTGTATTTAAATCATCTATAGATTTTCTAAACCTGCTTGATGTAATTTCCTGGTTCAGTGGAGATCCCAGCATCACTGCACACAAGACATTCAGTAATCCTGGATGGAGCTGAAGTCAGTCGCAGAGAATGCCCTCTGACATCTCCACACACACACACACACACCATGTCAGTTAAGGTTGCACATTAATCTAACAAACACTTCTTTATAATATGAAAGGCAAAGCTGAGAACCTGGGGAAAGCCCCTATTAAGGGGGTGGGGGGGGGCGTATAATGTGCAGACTAGAAATAGTCAGCCATACAGCATTTAGACCCCGTCTCCAGCTAATAGTTGAGCCATCAGGACACACCAGGCACCTTTTTTTTTTTTTTTAAGCAATTCACCTACCTAATATATTATCTCACTATTTGTTTTTAACATTTATATAAAAATAATTTCTATTTTTGGAGTGAAACACTAGATTATGGAAGTAATTCAGATCTAGCTTGTCTCTCTGTTCTCTCCCTTTTAAATAAGTTGGGTGACCAGTCACATCTCAGGACAAGATTGGGTTGACAGATTAGAAAATTAGAAATACGGGACACTCTTAAAATCTCTCTCTATATTACAATATATATAAATTTATACATACCACCTACACACTCAGACCAATATATTATATAAAAGTAGAGACATAATGTGTTGCTTGATATCAGACTTCTTGCCATGTTCAATACTTAAAGTGGAATTACATACACCATAGTTTGCTTCAAAACAGCTTCTGCTTTGATAAATGTCCATTGGCTTGAATATTCATCACAAAATTTACACTTACAGTTTGGCATCTTGGGATGGATGGATCGATTAGTTTTTAAGTTAGAAAAAAAGTGGGCCGTGGCAAGTAGTAACAACACACTTTGTGGACAGTCACTGTATGTTGCAATGCTGATAAAGAACTGCACAGCAGCGCGGCTGGAGAGCAAAACAGTAAGAGTGTTGCTGTCCTCAGCCAAACATAGCATCTGAACAAGCTGCAAACAGGCAGCAAACACTCGTTTCCTCGTTACATTTGGGTTATTTTCATCAAGAGAATCTGAGAAAGGAAAGTATAATTACTTATAAAGTTACAACTAAGTACCGTAAGAAGGTAGTAAAAATATATTTTTATTACGAAATTTGAAAATGAACTAAATAGGGGACATTTGGGTGTCCCTGAAAGGTCAGCACGGGACAGGGGACAAAATAATCAAATATGGTACATGTCCCGTATATAAGAGATGTCTGGCAACCCTAGGTACTGTGGCATTTTGGGTACTGCAGTGAACCAGATAAAACTTATTTTAGATGCTGTTTAAATGCTGGACATGTTTCATCTGATATGATGAGTGGAAATGGCAGAAGGGACATTGGACAGCTATGTGAATGAGAAATGGTTAAAAAAAACAAAAAAAAAACAAACAAGTACACAACAATAACAACTAAAATGTGCAAACTGATTGAATCCATGCACTTTACAGCTTAGGGAGGTACATAAGTTGAACCATCACTGTTAATGTAACTTGACAACAGAAATGATTCACTCTTATCAACATTCATTCAGACCCTAAAATACTAGTGACTTCAACCTGGGGAACTTTGGAAGGAACAAAAGACTTTCAGAATGTTACACTTGAGGACACAACAAGTTGGACCTGCTCTGTCCAAAGGTTAACGCCTTTAAATGTAAACCTGTGACACAACTGGGCAAATATGACTACATTTTACTTCCATCTATAAAGACTATTGTCCGATGGCAGCAGCTCTTTTATTATCCCAGACAGACGTTCTGGTGTCTGCTTGGGGGGAGTTATGGTTTATTATAATATTTTTACCTTTTATGAGCTTCTGAAAAGTTTTAATTTACCTTTTGGAAACAAATAAATTATATCTCTATCTATCTATTATATAGTTCCTTTCCTCCTTATCTATCTCTCTATCTATCTATTATATAGTGTCTTTCCTCCTTCTCTCTCTCTCTCTATTATATAGTGCCTTTCCTCATTATCTATCTCAATATCTATCTATTATATAGTGCCTTTCCTTCTTATCTATCTCTCTATCTATTATATAATGTCTTCCTCCTTATTTCTTTATCTATCTATTATATATTGTCTTTCCTCCTTATCTCTCTCTCTCTATTATATAGTGCCTTTCCTCATTATCTCTCTCTCTCTATTATATAGTGTCTTTCCTCCTTATCTTTCTCTCTCTATTATATAGTGCCTTTCCTCATTATCTATCTCAATATCTATCTATTATATAGTGCCTTTCCTTCTTATCTATCTCTCTATCTATTATATAGTGTCTTCCTCCTTATTTCTTTATCTATCTATTATATATTGCCTTTCCTCCTTATCTATCTATTATATAGTGCCTTTCCTCCTTATCTAT
>JANRMT010062796.1:87342187-87371341 GCA_026402145.1 Polypterus bichir lapradei | reverse complement strand
TTTCACTCTTCTAGTGCTCCTGTGTAGTATAATTATCTCCTGTACTGCCATCAGTCCACACCTTGAACCTGTCCCAGTCATTCAATACATAAGACACAATGTTCCTCCGGATATCAAGAGTGAGCCTGATATGGCCATGCAATATGTAACAAAGAGAATGGAAAAGGTAGGTGCCATCTCCGGGCATGGAAACCACTCGGTAAGTGACAGTTCTTTGATCGATGGTAATCACCTCAATAGACATGTTAATAGGGGTATGGCTGGAACAATATAGGAAATGGGTACCTGAACAATGTAAAGGAAGTCTAAAATACCTACACAATAACTAATCGTAATAAACAAACAATAAAACAGCGGAGAAGCCGTGGATTAAATAAAAAGGCTGCAGTTATAAGCAGGGAGACGTGAATCCCGTGGCGAAGCAAGGAAGGGAATGTAGAGACCAGAGCGACGGACGGCCTTATATAGGCAGGCAGCCAAGAACGTGGCATTGGGATGGGGGATGGGGGACGCCGCCTCACACGGTGACCGAGCTGCAGGCTATGGACGTATATATGTATGTAAGTAGAATTCAGTTAGCGTTGGGAACCCGCGTACCAAATTTCTTAAAGATGGGCCCATAAGTAACAAAGACCGTTGAAAAGTTCAATATGGCGGCCGACAGTGGCATCATACCACCAAAATAAGTACGTACATTGGTTTTGGTTAGCGCAGGGAAGCCGCCTACCAAATTTCGTGAAGATGGGGCCATAAATAAAAAAGTTCAACGTGGCGGACGTTGTCGACCGTTATGACCATTATGCATAAAATTTCAAAATGAAACCTGCTTAACTTTTGTAAGTAAGCTATAAGGAATGAGCCTGCCAAATTTCAGCCTTCTACCTACACAGGTAGTTGGAGAATTAGTGACATTGGAAAGTTCAATATGGCGGCCGACAGTGGCATCATACCACTGAAATAAGTACTTACATCGGTTTTGGTTAGCGTAGGGAAGCCACCTACCAAATTTCGTGAAGTTGGAGCCATAAATAAGAAAGTTCAACATGGCGAACGTTGTCAAACGTTAAGACCGTTATGCGTAGAATTTTGAAATGAAACCTGCTTAACTTTTGTAAGTAAGCTGTAAGAAATGAGCCTGCCAAATTTCAGCCTTCTACGTACACGGGAAGTTGGAGAATTAGCAACGTTGGAAAGTTCAAT
This sequence comes from Polypterus bichir lapradei, assembly GCA_026402145.1. Lineage (NCBI taxonomy): Eukaryota > Metazoa > Chordata > Cladistia > Polypteriformes > Polypteridae > Polypterus > Polypterus bichir. The sequence goes on along the minus strand of JANRMT010062796.1, from coordinate 87,370,141 downwards.
ATGGCGGCTGACAGTGGCGTCATACTACTGAAATAAGTACGTACATTGGTTTCGGTTAGCGCAGGGAAGCCACTTACCAAATTTCGTGAAGATGGGGCCATAAATAAGAAAGTTCAACATGGCGGACGTTTTTGACCGTTATGACCGTTACGCGTAGAATTTCGAAATGAAACCTGCTTAACTTTTGTAAGTAAGCTGTAAGGAATAAGCCTGCCAAATTTCAGCCTTCTACCTACACGGGAAGTTGGAGAATTAGTGATGAGTCAGTGAGTGAGTGAGTGAGTGAGTGAGTGAGTGGGTCAGTGACGGCTTTGCCTTTTATTAGTATAGATTCAGTTTCCAAAGTGTATGCCAGTGAGGTGAAAAGAACAAACTGATAACAATAATGATAATAATTCTTTACATTTATATAGCACTTCTCTCGCTACTCAAAGCGCTTTACATATTGAATGAGGAACCACTTCAACCACCACTGATGTTTAGCATCTACCTGGATGATGCAACGTCAGCCATTTTTGCACTGGTACCCTTACCGCACTTTAGCTGTTAGGTGGTAAAGTGGTGAGAGATAGAAAATTAGAGACAGAGGATGATTAGAGGTCCAGAATGACTGGGCCATGGAGGTTAATTTAGCCAGGACATTAGGATACACCTTACTCTTTACAAAGAATTCCCAGGGATCTTTAAGGACCACAGAAACTGGGGCATTGAGATCCACACACAGACCACAGTATAAGCGCCCCCTGCTGCCCTCACCAACTCCTCTTCCAGGAACAACACAGGCTTTTTCTAGATTAGGGGTGTCGAACTCCAGTCCTGGAGGGCCGCACTGGCTGCAGGTTTTCATACTAACCATCTCCTTCATTAGTGACCAGTTTTGTTCTGCTAATTAACTTCTTTTGCCTTCATTTTAATTAACTTAACTCAGACCCCTTAGTTGTTTCTTTTTCCTCAATTAGCAGCCAAACAATAATGAGACACAAAACAAGCTGCCACATCACCAACTAACCACATTATTTGAAAATAAAGAAAGGTGAGGGTCTCAGTAAGGTTGATCTCCGAGGTTACCAAAACATCTTGACGACATTCTTAGAAAAAACAGAAAATCAATAGTTTTGGAAATTTCTGCAGTAGCAGAACGAGAGCAGCAAGAAGACTTGGAATTAAATAACGGGTTTAATTAAGAGCAAGAATCGGCTTCTCATTAAGAGATTGGTTGGAGTTTGAAATCCCAGTTTAGCTGGTCATCTGTTGGCTCGTTTCACATCTCATTTCTATTTGGCTGCCATTTAATGAAGAAAAGGATCAATTAAGAGGACTGGATCCTTAAAAACAGGGCTATTAAAATGAAGGGAAAAGGGGTTAATTAGCTGTGAAAACTAGTCACAGATTAGGAAAAGGGTTAGAATGGAAACCTGTAGCCACTGCGGCCCTCCAGGCCCAGAGTTTGACACCCGTGTTCTAGGTGGTCTCCTATCCAAGTAGCGGCCGGACCTGAACATGTTTAGCTTCAGGTGGATGACCTTTTCAAAAGTGCAGGTGGTATGACTGACCCTGGCCACTGTGGCAATCCATAGCAAGATTCTGACATTTCCTCAGCAACTAACCTAACAAAGCACACATGAAGATAAAGAGAACATGCAGACTGCACTGCATGACTAATACGGAATCTGAAAGCATGACTAACTTATTGGGGGACACAGGCAGGCAGAGTGTTGTGTAGTGGTGAACATAGACATAGAATTACTAGACACTGCATGACCAGCAGCATCGTACATCAACGTCGCCGCCATATTGCGAGTGGCACTGCTGTGGAGTGAAGTAATGGATAAAGATGCCTCACGCATGTGCTGCTTGGGATTGTGCAAACCGCTGTACGTTCCAAACCAGATCTCGGGGAATTACATTTCATAAGTAAGGCTGAATAATTGTTTTGGTTACATTTGGCCATTAGAAAATCCCGTTTTATAATCTTAACTTTAGCTACGCCAGGCTAAGCTAGCAAAGCTATGCATTTATGTGCTCAAGTGAGCCTCCAAACAACATTTTGGCTAAATGTATTTAGTCACTAACTATGTAGACTGTTGTTAGCTGTTAACATTTCTCAAACTTTGAAGGTTTCCCAAAGAAATCCACCTCAGGAAGCAGTGGGAGGTAGCCCTTAGACAGGATTTTGAGAAAGCTGTCCTGTGATGTGTGCCATGCTAGTTTGGTAACAGATGCTGTACCAGCATCATATGATCAAAGCTACCACTTGCTCACATTAAAAAACAAAGGAGGTTTGATGATTCATTCTGAGGGTACAGTCAAGGTGGTCAAAGAAGCTGAGCATGTTATCCGACAGTCAACATTAGGGCAAGCTTTCAGTGTATCTTTGATCAATCAGTTTGTTCGGGCTGAGATTGGTTCAGATGACGTGTTTTTTCTCAAGGAGCACATTGAGGAAACACAGTTTGAAATTGACAACCATCATTTTATGCTCATGTCTTTAGTTGTGTCTGTCTTCCACAAACTAAGGCTGCACCTTATTGCCAGACTGAATACTGCCAAATTACAGGACCTGAGTGAGCGAGAGGAGTGTAAGTCTGTAGGACATCAGTGAGGTAGGGGGGAGCAAGACTGTGGAGAGCTTTAAATGTTCAGAGCGGTATTTTATATTGTATTCAGTTAAGTTGAGAGAGAATAGGTGTAATATGTTCAGTGGATTTAGAACAGGTTATTATCCTGGCAACAGAATTTTGAAGAAGTTCTAAGCAATGGATAAGTTTTTGTGGGATGCCAGATAGAATAGCATTACAGTAATCTATATGTGAGGTGACTCGGGCATTAACCAATACTTCAGTACTGTGTTGCATAAGAACAGGACGAAGTCTAGAAATGTTTCGGAGATGGAAGAAGGCAGTCCGAGAAATGTTACTGATATCGGAGAAATTATTTATTATTAATAATAATAATAATAATAATAACAATAATAATAATAATAATTTATTACTATTATTATTATTGTTATTTAATAATTGCCATTATTAGTGTATAAATGGAAATAAATAATGCATTTAAACGATTCGCCAAAATCTGCTGTATGTAAACGATACTGTTTTAAACGTTATTGTTTTTACATCAGAAAACCCGGTTTCCAAGTCTACCTGTATTAGTTTAAATGGCACTTTTGCCACTCGCAATATGGCGGATGTGCGGACGTATCGTGTCGACTGGGCAACACAGTGAATGCGGCGTCTACCTATATATGTCTATGGTGGAGAAGGCTTTTCAAACCCTGAGGTTGTGGGGTCACATTCCATGGCTGACACTGAGTAACCATGAGCAAGTCATCTCACCTGCCTGTGCTCCCACTGGAAAAACAAAAGAAACACAGCCAATTGTATCTAGCAGTCCACCACATATTGTAAGTAAATGAAAATGAGCCGTGTACATAGTGCTCTGAAACAATCTACACTGATCATAAGGAGAAACCAGACAGTCAACCGGCAAGGTCCTTTTAAAAGCAAAAACGCACAAAAAAAAAAAAGACTTGAAGTAGCTGATGATTTGCCACAATGGCAAGCCTGAGCCTTACAGTACATAAAGGGGGCAACAAATCAACTTTCACTTTGAAGCGTAAATAGTTTTGAAGTATAGCATGTACTTTATTAAAAAGCCAGGCTGACCTTTTTAAGGAATTTTCTGGTCCTGCATGCCACAGAGCAACAATACAATAAAACAAAAAAAAAATGACAGTCTTACTAAAAGCAATACTTTACAGTTCTCGAAGAAGCAAAAAAAAAAAAGCAGAGTGCATTCTTCTGTATTCTATTTAAGGTAATGCATTAGCAGTCCTAATTTAAATCACTCACTTTTACAATGCTACAAAATCTACAATGCTAAACCTGTAAAAACAACCTCCTTGTGAATTATGACTTCTTGCAAGCCAAAATCAAATCAAATTTTAATAAAAACAAAACAGAAGATATGCTGATCCCCCTTCATATAAAAATGGAAACACCTGTGCAGCAGATGAACGGTAATAAAATTCAAAACTAATGCACAGCAGCCTTCATCCACCCCCCCACACAGGGCTAGGAGCTGGACACAAAAAAACGTGAAGTGTAGGCAAGAATGGAAAAACTCGGAGAAAGATCAATGAGGCCAAAAATAGCCTTCAGCAGGTGAACGCATGGCGCTCGAGGAATCAGGCGGCCATTTTGTGAACTTGTACACTCCAGCACAGGGTTGCAGGGAGTGAGGCTCCATTCTAGAGCAATCATTTAATGTACAGTATATAAAGTGTCTATAACAAGTATTCACCCTCTTAAATGTTTTCACATTTTATTGTTCTACACCAGGGGTTGGCAACTGATGCCAAGCGGGAATGATTTTCAATGGCACTCTGATTGAATTGAAATACAGTAAAAAAAAAAATTAGATTTTAATTACAGAGTAGGCATTTACGCCCTGATCTACGTCTTGCGTATGCAACTCACATGTACAGTAAATGGAAACCATCTGTTCAGTGCAGGCCATGGAACATTAAAACAAATCTCGTTATTATACTTTAATTAAAACGCACATGTTTGCGCTCCATGTCCCCACCAATGTTTTGCCCATGTGACTCACATGTAAAGGGCAACTGTTTGATCAGTGCAGTGCATTAAAACAAACCTCTTGTGTTTACTAAGTAATATACTGCCCTAAAATGACCAATAAAAGACAAAAACTTGATGCTCACTCTTTTCAAGACTATTGGGTGAATTAATATGGATTTGGACAACAAAAAGATCGTGCCGTGTGTGCGTTATGGTGGGAAAGTGTCGTGTGTCGTACGTCAAGTGTACAAAGACTTTATCAAACTTAACATCAGTCCACGTTTAAAAACTCTGATGAGAAAAGTGAAGCTATAAAAAGGGCTGTTTCTGGCAGTAAGAAACAAACTACTTATTTTAGTCAAATAATTGCAACCAAAAATAAACTGAGGAGACGAGTGAGGCAGAACACCAAGATACCTCTGAGAAGCCTGAAGGAGTCGTAGTCTACGGAGACTGAGGTTGTAGAGACCGTGCAGGCCACAATGGCGTCCGAGTACTTCGTCAGTCACAGCATTATGGGAAAGTGGAAATCAGAAACAAAAAAAAACACAGAGGACAGAGACTCTGAAGTCAGCTGGAAGAAGGTTCTATGATGAGAACAAACTTGAGCATTTTGTCCATCAGACTAAAGGACATGTTTGAACACTGCACATTATCAAAAACCACACCAAGCCCACCATGAAGCATGGTGGTGTCAGAATCAGGCAGAGGCAATTCTTCTCTGTAGCATGAAGGCAGACAAAAAAATTAATGTAGCAAAATATGGGGCGAGAAACCTGTGCCATAGGAAAAGATTGGGGTTCCAGACAGACAACAAACCCAAGCATAAAGATAAATCTAAAAGGAATAACAATTTATGTCTTGTATAGCCCAAAGTCACACAAAGAATGCAGCAATAGACTTTAACAGGCCCTGTGTAACTGACAGCCCACCAGCTATGACCAGAGAGAGACTGGGAGAATGCAATGATGCAGCGTGTTGCCGCATCCACCACACAACGAACCACCCAAATTAGGACCCGAGTGCAGCCATGCAATGGGCGACACCTCAGCACCACACTAGCTTGAATGGAATGGAACAGTGTGAGGTTTTTTACAGCGACTGGAGTGCCAATCCTAACATTAACCTCTGAGTTTTCCCTGCAAGTTTGAGGACCTGCTGTCGGGGATGGATGCAGGTTGACGTCATACCCAGGATGGAGCAATTGCAGGTTAAGGACCTTTCTAAAGGGCCCAATGGAGTGGAATCACTTTTGGCATTTATGGGATTTCGAACCAGCAACGTTCTGATTGCTGTTGGAGATCCCTGACCTCTGGGACACAACTTTTTATACTCTTTAAGAAAACAAGAAAACACTCCCAAAAAAACTTTGCAGGAAAAAAAAGGGAAGAAATCTTAGGAAGGGTAATTCCAAGAGAGACCCCATTCCAGGCAGGTTGGGTGTGTAATGGGTATCAAAGATGGAGTAAATACAACACACAAAACAAAGCACAAGTAATCCTCTTCACAGAGCTGGATGGCTATCATGGCCACCTCAGAAATACAATACAACAGTGCAAACGACTTTGTTCTTGCACAGCACTCCTCACCAAATGCAGGCACATAGCGCCATGAAATCTCTCAATACACAGAGCATCATTTAATCTCTCAATACAGAATGAAACATCATACCACTCACTAAATACCAAACTATCAAATATGACGATGCAGATACATCAGAAACAAAAGTAGAAACTGATCAGTATAAATGGAAACCAACAATGTCTGTCCACCAATTAACGCTAGAACTTTGGAAAGAGATGACATCGTAAGAAGAAGAGTCAAAGACAAAGTCAGACATAATCAAAGACCTGGAGACCTCGGCCTGGCCCCTATTGGCCATTCTACAGCAGAGCCAATGCTGGGCAGTCCAATCTGATTAAAGGACCCTTGTAGCTAACGACTGAACTGCTCCTTCATCTGAGACGAATTTTCCATTGCAGGCAAACAACTTGGCAGTAGAGCAGTGGACTCCATTAATAACAACTACATTCATTTCTAAGGCACATTTTCATACAAACAAGTTGGCTCAAAGTGCTTTACATGCATCGATAATATACAGAATGTCTTCTTCTTCTTTTGACTGCTCCCATTAGGGGTCACTACAGCGGATCATCTTCTTCCATATTTTCCTGTCCTCTATATCTTGTTCTGTCACACCCATCACCTTCATGTCCTCTCTCACCACATCCATAAACCTTCGCTTAGGCCTTCCTCTTTTCCTCTTCCCTGGCAGCTCTATCCTTAGCACCCTTCTCCCAATATACTCAGCATCTCTCCTCTGCACATGTCCAAACCAATGCAATCTCGCCTCTCTGACTTTGTCTCCCAACCGTCCAACTTGAGCTGACCCTCTAATGTCCTCATTTCTAATCCTGCCCATCCTCCTCACCACCAAAGCAAATCTTAGCATCTTTAACTCTGCCACCTCCAGCTCTGTCTCCTGCTTTCTGGTCAGTGCCACCGTCTCCAACCCATATAACATAGCTGGTCTCACTACCGTACTGTAGACCTTCCCTTTCACTCTTGCTGATATCCGTCTGTTACAAATCACTTCTGACACTCTTCTTGACCCATTCCACCCTGCCTGCACTCTCTTTTTCACCTCTCTTCCACAATCCCCATTACTCTGTACTGTTGATCCCAAGTATTTAAACTCATCCACCTTCATCAACTCTACTCCTTGCATCCTCACCATTCCACTGACCCCCCTCTCATTTACACACATGTATTCTGTCTTGTTGTTACTGACCTTCATTCCTCTCCTCTCTAGAGCATATCTCCATCTTTCCAGGGTCTCCTCAACCTGCTCCCTACTATCGCTACAGATCACAATGTCATCAGCAAACATCACAGTCCATGGGGACTCCTGTCTAATCTCGTCTTTCAACCTGTCCATTACCATTGCAAATAAAAAAGGGCTCAGAGCAAATCCCTGATGTAATCCCACCTCCACATTGAATACATCCGTCACTCCTACGACAGACCTCACCACGGTCACACTTCCCTCGTACATATCCTGTACAACTCTTACGTACTTCTTTGCCACTCCCGACTTCCTTATACAGTACAATACCACAGCTCCTCTCGAGGCACCCTGTCATTTGCTTTCTCCAGGTCCACAAAGAAGCAATACAACTCCTTCTGGCCTTCTCTCTAAACTTCTCCATCAACATCCTCAGAGCAAACATTGCATCTGTGGTGCTCTTTCTTGGCATGAAACCATACTGTTGCTCACTAATCATCACCTCACTTCCTAACCTAACATCCACTACTCTTTCCCATAACTTCATGCTGTGGCTCATCAATTTTATCCCCCTGTAGATACTACAGTCCTGCACATCCCCCATATTCTTAAATATCGGCACCAGTACACTTCTTCTCCACTCCTCAGGCATCCTCTCACTTTCCAAGATTCCATTAAACAATCTGGTTAAAAACTCCACTGCCATCTCTCCTAAACACCTCCATGCTTCCACAGGTATGTCATCTGGACAAACATCTTTTCCATTCTTCAGCCTTTTCATAGTTGTCTTTACTTCCTCCTTGGTAATCCATTGCACATCCTGATTCACTATCTCCACATCATCCAACCTCTTCTCTCTCTTGTTCTCTTCATTCATAAGCCTCTCAAAGTACTCTTTCCATCTGCTCAACAAACTCCCCTCCATCTTTATTCTTTATCACCCTAACCTGCTGCACATTTTTCCCAGCTCGGTCCCTCTGTCTAGTCAATCGGTACAGGTCCTTTTCTCCCTCCTTAGTGTCCAACCTGTCATACAACTCATCATAGGCCTTTTCTTCAGCCTTCGCCACCTCTCTCTTCACCTTGCACCTTATCTCCTTGTACTTTTGTCTACTTTCTGCATCTCTCTGACTATCCCACTTCTTCTTTGCCAATCTCTTCCTCTGTATACTCTCCTGAATTTCCTCATTCCACCACCTGGTTTCTTTTTCCTCTTTACTCTGTCCAGATGTTACGCCAAGCACCCTAATAATAATATACAATAATATACAGAATGTATAAACACTATATACAAAATAATAATGCACAGTTACATAAGATTAATATATAATTAAGGGAAACATCCATCCATCCATTTTCCAACCTGCTGAATCCAAACACGGGGTCACGGGGGTCTGCTGGAGTCAATCCAAGCCAACACAGTGCGCAAGGCAGGAAAGAAACCCCCGGGCAGGGCGCCAGCCCACCGCAGGGCACACATACACTAGGGACAATTTAGGATCGCCAGTGCACCTAACCTGCATGTCTTTGGACTGTGAGAGGAAACTGGAGCACCCAGGAAAAAACCCACGCAGACACGGGGAGAACATGCAAACTCCATGCAGGGACGACCCGGGAAGCGAACCCGGGTCTCCTAACTAAGAGGCAGCAGCGCTACCACTGTGCCACCGTGCCACCCTTAAGGGGAAACAGCTTCCTTAAATATAGAATTGTTTTTTATTAAGTCTGTAAAGTGTGGTCTGATGATAAGGCAGTTGGCCATGGTGAACTGAAAAAAAATTAAAAACTGCAGTTAAGAGGCGCTGGACTCGGCCACTCCAGGACATTAATAAATAGGTTAACATCCTGGAGTGGCCAAGTCAAAGTCCAGATATCAATCCAATTTTGAATTTCTGGCTGGACTAGAAAAACGATGTTCACTCACACAATCAATGTGACACCTGACAGAGCCTGAGCAGTTATGCAACAAAGAATGGAATAAAAACGGCAGAGCGGCTGAGAGAGGACTATATTTGCAATGAATGTAGACCATTTTGCAGAGATCCGATTTCACCTTGGATGTTTTTTTTCTGTTGATTAGTGTTAAATGAAATCCAATGTGGTTCAATGGCGTATAAAATAAGAAAACCTCTAGGGGGTGAATAATTTTTAAAGGCACTGTGATATAGCATACCATATAAACAGTACAGGCCTTCTGAACCTTGAGAGAAGAATTAAGACAAAAACCATCCAGGAGATGTATGGCATCTTCTACAGGTAGAGTACAGGAGGGTGTAAAATCACTACACTAAAGCATTACAGTATCTTTCTTACATATCTTCAAAGCACTGAGGATAAGTATCACAAATTCACTTTTTTGCCTTTGTATAGTTAAGGGAACCTTTACAGCAGTGCTAGACACTTGTGGTGCGTCATCTGTAGGAATGTAAAAGCAATGCATTTTACAGGTATAGGCATAACAGTGTCTTTAACACCATTCTGCCTCAACACTTTGAATCTTGATGCCCCCAGTCTCCTGGATCATGGACTCCCTGACCAGCAGAGAACAGTTTGTGAGGCTCAGGGACTGTGTGTCAGAAATGGTGGTGTGTAATACTGGGGGCACCTCAGGAAACCGTCCCATCTCCCTTCCTGTGTATCCTCTACACAACAGATTTCCAGCATGATACGAGCACTTACCAGCTACAGAAACCTTCAGATGGCACGTCCATCATAGGCTGAATTAATAATGGAGATAAGACAAAGTACAGGAAGGTTGTGGAGGTCTTGTCTTATGGTGAAGGGGCAAAAACCTGCAACTTCTTTAACAGGTTTGACCACCCTAACTCACTCTCACCTCGGAGTACTGCATCCTCCAACCATCCTTCTGCTGATACCAGCATAGGTGAGACATCCCCACCCACAATTACAGCAGCAGAGGTGAGCAGAGAGCTGAGGAGACTTCGTGCCAGCAAAACAGCGGGTCCAGATGGAGTATCGCCACGACTGCTGAAGGCCTGTGCGTTGGAACTGGGGAGTCCTCTACAGCGCATCTTCAACCTGAGCCTGGAACAGGGGAGAGTCCCGAGGTTTTGGAAAACATCTTGTATCACACCAGTCCCAAAGGTATCACATCCTAGTGAGCTGAACGTCTTCCGGCCTGTTGCTCTGACATCACATGTGATGAAGACCATGGAGTGGCTGCTGCTTTACCACCTGAGGCCACAGGTCCGCCACGCTCTCGACCCTCTGCAGTTCGCATACCACGAGAAGGTGTGAGCGGAGGATGCCATCATCTATATGCTACACCGATCCCTCTACCACCTGGACAGAGGCAGTGGTGCTGTATGAATTATGTTTCTGGATTTCTCTAGCGCCTTCAACACCATCTATCCTCTGCTCCTTAGGGACAAGCTGACAGAGATGGGAGTAGACTCACACCTGGTGGCGTGGATCGTGGACTATCTTACAGACAGACCTCAGTATGTGCGTCTTGAGAACTGCAGGTCTGACATTGTGGTCAGCAACACAGGAGCGCCGCAGGGGACTGTACTTTCTCCGGTCCTGTTCAGCCTATATACATCGGACTTCCAATATGACTCGGAGTCCTGCCACGTGCAAAAGTTCGCTGATGACACTGCTATTGTGGGCTGCATCAGTAGTGGGGAGGAGGAGGAGTATAGGAAGCTAATCAAAGACTTTGTTAGATGGTGCGACTCAAACCACTTACACCTGAACACCAGCAAAACCAAGGAACTGGTGGTGGATTTTAGGAGGCCCAGGCCCCTCATGGACCCCGTGATCATCAGAGGTGACTGTGTGCAGAGGGTGCAGACCTATAAATACCTGGGAGTACAGCTGGATGATAAATTGGACTGGACTGCCAATACTGACGCTCTGTGTAAGAAAGGACAGAGCCGACTATATTTCCTTAGATGGTTGGCGTCCTTCAACATCTGCAATAAGATGCTGCAGATGTTCTACCAAACGGTTGTGGTGAGCATCCTCTTCTACGCGGTGGTGTGCTGGGGAGGCAGCATAAAGAAGAAGGACGTCTCACGCCTGGACAAACTGGTGAGGAAGGCAGGCTCTATTGTAGGAATAAAGCTGGACAGTTTAACATCTGTGGCAGAGCGACGGGCGCTGACCAAACTCCTGTCAATCATGAACAATCCACTGCATCCACTGAACAGTGTTATCTCCAGACAGAGAAGTAGCTTCAGCGACAGACTTTTGTCACTGTCCTGCTCCACTGACAGAAATAAGGAGATCGTTCCTCCCCCACACTATGCGACTCATCAATTCCACCCGGGGAAGTAAATGCTAACATTACTCAAAGTTATTGTCTGTTTTTACATGCATTTTTATTACTCTTTAATTTAATATTGTTTTTTGTTTTTTTTTTGTATTAGTATACTGCTGCTGGATTATGTGAATTTCCCCTTGGGATTAATAAAGTATCTATCTATCTATCTATCTTAACATCAGCAAAGCAAAAGAGCTAGTGGTGGACTTTCGGCATGCCAAAGTGCCTCTGAGAACAGTCAACATTTTGGGGTTTAAGTAAATGGGGGCTCTCATGAACAACAAACAGGACTGACCTGACAACATACTGGTGCTGGACAAGACTGGACAGGGCAGACTGTACTTCCTTGATGTGTGCAGCAAACAACTGGAAATTTTATTACCAGTCCATAGTAGCCAGTGTAGTGTTCTACGCTGCAGTCTCCTGGGGAAGCAACCTAAGCTTAAAAAAAAACACAATGCCTGAACAAACTTATAAGGAAAGCCTGCCTCATCACAGGGTGGACCCTGGACACTGGAAGCTGTTGTGGAAAAGAGGATGATGGAAAACTTGTGAGACATCATGAAAACTCCCCATTGAAGCCACAGCCTCATTCCACCACATTGTGCTAAATACTGCCCTTGAGGGTCTTTTCTGCCAGCTGCTATCAGGCAATTCAAAGCTTCTACCCAATGTACTCGTTAAGTTTGTTTATTTCTATTTATTTATTGCTTAACTGATTGATTGATTGAATACATAAATTATTTTTCCGGTGAGTCTGTACACTTGTTTATTAGGTTTAGTCTGCTGGATGCATCTGAATGTCCTCTTGGGACTAATAAAGTTTATCTAATCTAATACAATAGCAAAATGCATTCCCACAGATGGCACACCACAATAGTTTGAAGGAGAGATTCCTATAACAAATGTCAATGTTTGGGTTGAGTAACTGACTTTATATTGGTTCTCACAATGTTACAGAGAAGGAAGTGCTTAATATGAAATATTCAAATTTTCATGCACCGATTTCTTTTTTGTCCAGCTCCATCTGAGAGGTCTGCTTAAATGCAGATTTATACTTAAATCTGAATTCATGATGCCTCTCAGGTAGGAGACCCGGGTTCACTTCTCAGGTCCTCCATGTGTGGAGTTTGCATGTTTTCCCCGTGTCTGCGTGGGTTTCCTCCGGGTACTCCGGTTTCCTCCCACAGTCCAAACACATGCAGGTTAGGTGCATTGGCGATCCTAAAATTGTCCCATATGTGTGTGCTTGGTGTGTGTGTGTGTGCCCTGCGGTGGGCTGGTGCCCTGCCCGAGGTTTGTTTCCTGCCTTGTGCACTGTGTTGGCTGGGATTGGCTCCAGTAGACCCCCGTGACCCTGTAGTTCGGATATAGCGGGTTGGATAATGGATGGATGGATGAATTCATGAACATATTCAAAAAGAGAGCAGAGGAACAGCTTAATTACAAACTGTGGTCAGATGGCCAGGAAGGATGAGAAAATAAAAAACTATAAACGGTGGGATGTCGAAGAAAGAAAAAAAAAACTGCAGGGTTCCAAGGCAAAAATACCACCAAGGGCATTCTGCAATCCAGGAATATGTGACCATGTCTCGCCACTATTGTTATGTGCAAGACTCCACTCCAAAACATTAATGATGTTCATGTACCGCATGGCAACACACACTTATGTTGCCCCAAGAATATTAAATATACATGTGTATACTGTATGTTTCTGTAATATTTTCAATATGAGAAATTCTAATCTCAGTTATCAGTAGTGAACATGCCATGCACACTCTAGTGTGGACCACAACTGGACAGAGACCCTTCAGAAATGGTGGTCTCAGTGAGGTAACGAACAAACCCTGGAGCGGTTCACATGAGGTGTGCCTGTGATCTGACACGGGACTGATCTACTGCAGGAAATACCGTGAGGAAACATTTCTGCTGGTAATTAGGCAACCTCAGCATAAAACAGACACACAACCAGACAAGTCTGCCTAGAACACCTCACACAAGTATGAAATAAGATCACTCCTAGCACCCGAGGAGCCTCAGAGCCTCTTTATCTCTCTATCGGACAGTAGATGACCACATTAAAAAATAAAGGTTTAAATTTACTTGTAATGCGGTAGATCAAACCATAGTTGAGTTGTCAAGAAGAGACCAGCAATGAAACCCCCTAATCTGCTGCACATCTGTGCATGGCTGGGTGTCAGCCCAACGCATTAACTTTGGGCACAAAGCAGAGGCACATTAACGTTGATACTATGTAGTGAATATTAATCAAACATTCCCAAGAGAACAATATTAAGACATATTTACAGGGCTAAAGACAGTAGACGTGTGATTTAAGATGAACTAAACAGAGGTGATGCCCATATAGTAGCGGAGAGTGAATACACAGCATTGTACATTAAAAATAAATTCACCGGATGCTTTTAGTGTCTAAAAAAATCTAAAACTTTATCACTTTATGCTCTCACCAGAGCTTGCCATTTTCTGTAGCCCATGAAGTAACACATCATTTTTGTGTATTCTTCGAACTACAGCATCAGATGATATACATTCTGCTCGTAAAGCTTGATTTGACAATTTTATGCAAGTGTGGTGGTGCACAAGCATAGCTCTTGTTGATCCTTCATGATTATTTTTACCAGGGAAAAAAAAATTAATGAAGTCCACGATACGCCTGTGGGGCGTTCACTGTTACTTCTGGGTAACTTGACAGATTGCTGCATGAAACGCAAACAGACTAACAGGAAATTAAAACAATCATCTCCTTAAATTACAACAAAGTGTGCCCGACAGTGTGCAGGCTCATCTCAAAAACAGACAGCAAAGAGGAGTGAAAAATGTACCACTGATTATTAGAATACGAGGAGCTGCCAGTACCGTGACAGATCCCATACTGCACTGAACACTTACAAGGCAAAACTACAATAATGCACAATGGCTTAGAAAAGTTACAGCTAAAAGTTAAGGGAAATTTCAAGTTGTGTCTTCAGCTCCGTTTTAGAATTCTTTTGAAGAGTTTGATGTTAACACTTAATTATAAATAGCTGCCTGCATAGCTTCAGCTTACTCAAATATAAAACGTATGAGACAACCGAGCGCTTGTGAATGGCAGGCCAGCAACATCAAAGGAGTTTGTGTCATAGGAGAGGAATAAATATCTAATGGCAGCTGAAAGAGGCGTTTGCTGTAAAATTTATTACATTTGCTATGAGTAACTGTATGTTAAGAATTAAATTGTGTCTCACCGAAATGTAGCTAATTTTGAATTCTGGATATGATTATGTAGTATAGATAGAAGTGATGAGTGCTATTTTGATCTAATAGTATTGTATATGTTTTTTTACCTGATTTTCTTTCCTTTAAATATAGTTTGTTATTGAACAATCTGAATTTGTATATTTTATTTTGTGTTATTAATTTAGAATTATTTTAATCATTTTCTTCAATGTTTGTAATTAGGCAGTTTTTGTAAATGTGCTTCCATTACATATTTACATATATACATACAGTATATATATATATATATGTATGTATATGTATATATATGTATATATATATTATATATATATATAAAATATATACACATATATATATAATATACACATATATATATAAAAATCCTAAGCCTAAAAGTGCAACGATTTTATGTTACTTTTTTGTCACGCTTTAAATCGGCTTATTTTAAAACCTACATATATATGTTTGGTATCATTCTTTTCAGAATTTATAGAACTTTAATGTGATGTTTTTAGATTTTCAGATTCTTATTCTGTTTTTAAATTATACACTAAAATATCAAGTAAGTAATGGTTTTTAATATCAAGAAAGTTGTGTTTTTTATTTTTGATCGAGTAATCTTTCTTTCACAGGAACAAACTATTAAAAATAAATTATCTATTCATAACACAGATGTTTGTATTTAGGTGATTTAGTTAGCTGAAGCTCAAGGCACCAATGGCACGAGGGCGAATTGGGTGCCAAATATAGGGCGACCCGGGGATTTGCTCCTTTCTTGTGCCCTCTGTTGGCTGGGATTGGCTCCAGCAGACACCCGTGACCCTGTGTTAGGATATAGCGGGTTGGACAATGACTGACTGTGGGTATGCGTGACGCGTTTCCCGATCCGCCTCTACTCGGGGATTCACCCAAGCTGACGCTGCCAGCCCGTCAGCTCACTCAGTGTTCCTTGTTCTCCCGTAGCGTGAGGATCTACTCGTTTGTGCACTTGTGATTTCATTGTTTCGCTGTAGCAGTTCGCCGTATAAGCGTATCCAAAAATATCGCGGACATGCAGACAGAGAATAGGAGACGATTGCCCTCAAGAGGGGAGAAAGAGAGAGAGAGAGAGAGAGAGAGAGAAAGAAAGAGAGAGAGAGAGAGAGGCGCGCGAGCGAGCGAGAGAGATAAGGAGAGAGAGAGAGAGACGCGTGCGCGAGCGAGAGAGATAAGGAGAGAGAGAGAGACGCGCACAAGAGAGAAGAACCATCAGCTCAGTTATGATCACATGACGCTAAGCAGACAAAGTGTATCCATACTACTCATATTGCAAGACACGTTTTATCAAGTCAAAATTAATTAAAAAATTTAGCTCGTCTTGCAAAACACTCGTAAACCAAGGTTCCACTTGTATATATTATTTATCAGTGTTATTTGTTAGGAAAATTGATTTTTATGTTGATATTTTTGGGGGTGCGGAACGGATTAACTGGATTTCCATTATTTTCAATGGGGAAGTTTGTTCTATATACGAGAAATTCACTATACAAGCTCAGTGCTGAAACGAATTAAACTCGTATCTCGAGGTTCCACTGTATATATATATATATATATATATATATATATATATATATATATATATACAGTATATACATATATATATACAGTATATACATATATATATATATACACATACATATATACATATATCCATACACACATATACATATCTATCTATGTATCTATCTATCTACAGTATAAAAGGACGACGGTCCATGTCTTTAGAGTGCTGGAGCTTCCTGTCTTGCTATATGGTTACGAGACATGGGTGCTATCCAGTGACATGAGACAAAGACTGGACTTTGTGTCGAACAAACGGCTTCTCACAGTGTTCCAAATGAGGTACATTACCTGCAATGTGAGGGAGCGTCAGCTACGGTACTACAACTATGTGATACAATTCCTAGAGGGTGATCCGGCTCGCAGGATCCTTATTGTTGAGGATCCGAGCAGCTGGACCAGGCCAAGGGAACACCTGGCTGTGGCAGATACAGGGTCATTTCCGGAGGGTGGGACTGGACCATGTGTGTGCCTGGGCGATTTGCCAACCAGGATCCCGTGCAGGTTCAAGGACGTTGTGGTGGCTGTGGCCAACATTTGCAGACACAGTGCTGAAAATGTAGTTTATCAAGACAGCAGAAACTGAATGGTTACTCTTTCTACCACCCCACCATCATCACGAGGGTAACCAAATGAAATGTAATAGTGACCTGAAATGCATGGATACCATAGAGAGTGAGAGCTCTCAAGATGTGAACCACTAAAAATATTTAAGACCCACCAATCATCTTTGGTCCTGCACTATTACAGAGATGTTCAACTACAACACAAAATGCACCTGGTCCTCAGTAATTCTCACTGTCTGGCTTAATAGTCCCCAGCCAAATGTGACAAAAGGCCAAAAGACTGTGAGGCCTATCTCATGCCCAAGTCCTTACATTAACAAAAATGAAACACTTCTGCCTTCTGTCAAAAGAACTATTCGTGATATTCAAGGTGCACAGTCAAACTTCTCAATACGTGTAGTCACCCTAACCCTGGTGTCCTTTTAATTCTCTTTTGAATAATACTAGAAAACACAAAATCTATTCCACATTCCATCATAGCTCCCTTAATGTATATTTTTGACCAAAATGTTGTCTTTTTTGATAGTCCAAGGCAGTGCAATGGGTAGCAAGGTTGTCTCCCTGCCTCAAAGTCTTGAGATTTCAAATCCTGGCTTGGTTACTGAATATACAGACCAGCACAAAAGTATTGGTAACCTCTAAAACAGAATCACAGTTTTCCTGATATAACTTGAAACTGACAAAAGTATTTGGCATCAGGTCAGGTTGGTGAGCATGCACTGGTACAGTGCATTGCCTCACTCACCACACGACGACAACAGTGCAGGATCCCGGTTGGCAACCCCCCAGCAGACACATGGTCCAGTCCCACCCTTGTTGTTACGTGGGTGTCCTCTTGGCCTGGTCCTGCCACACGGGTCCTCAACAATGGAACATCCTGCGAGCCGGATCACCCTTGGGGAAACGCGCCACATGGCCGTTGTACCGTAAGCGACGTTTCCTCACAATGCGGGTAATGTGCCTCATTTGGGAGTCCCTGAGCAACCACTTGTTTAATACAAAGTCAAACCAGTAATACCCAAGGACACTCGGGATAGGCACAGTGGAGTCTCATCTTCGTCTGGATAGCGTCCATGTCTCGTAACCATATAGCAAAACAGGAAGCACCAGGACTCAAAAGACTTTTTGCAGAGATATTGGGAGCACCACACAATCCTTTCTAGCAAACTCATGACACCCCATGCACTCCTAATAAATCTTCTGACTTCATAGGAAGAGTCACCAGAGACCTGAATGTCACTGCCAAGGAAAGTAAACCTCTCGACGAGGTCGACACTCTCCCCCAAGACAGACACACTGCTGTGCCTAACAGGTCATTAAAGGCCTGGGCCTTGGTTTTTATCCAGGACACTCACAAGCCCAGACACTCAGAGAGCCCCGATCAGAGCCTCCATTGACTCTGCAAAGATCACCATCCACCATTCTATATTTCATGTTCCACAAAACAGACATTTTGCTGTTGAATTAGGGCTTAAAATATTAATGAAAAAAATAAGCCTAATTAGAATGCCATGGACAAAAGCTTTCCACTAGCAGTGTGATACAGTATCTTCCACTTGATCGCTTGATAATGTCCCAGACAATGGTTGTGATATCCACTGCTTGAAATGGATGGCTAGTTTTTAAATAAATAATGGCACTTGCGGCCTAAGGAGGGGGCATGGTAGTGTGTCTGGAGCGGTTCCCGGGCGCGATGTGGATGTGGGCACACTGAAGTGCACAGGTGCATGAGCGCCCGTGTCCCTAATTGATGCTGGCAGGTGCTAATTGCCACACCTGTGCCACATCCCCATTATGAATAGGAGGAGCGCGAGTACGGAGGGGAGAAAGAAAGAGAGAATGGAGGTTAGTAGAAAGAAGAGGAAAGCTGGAAGCCATAAGAGCCAGTGCAGGAGTGAGCGAGATAAATACAGGCAGCTGGGAGAAGAGCCCCTGAGTAGGAGAGTTAGGCCGATGCTCGGTAGGGGCAGCAGGAAGCGGTCACCCCAGCTGAGTTATCTGAGGAGCTAGTGTGTCACAGAAGGTGGTTGGCTTGCTGCGTAAGGCCGCAGGAGTCAGGGAGGCTTGGGAGAGTTGAGCTCCAGTGCAAGCTCCCTGGCTGTTGGGGGGAACCTGAGTCTCGGTCCGGCGGGAGCTAGGTGACGGAAGGCTACCAGACCAGTGTGGAAGGCAGATGGGGCAACTCCCCTGTTTGCAGGGCCTGTATGGGAGAAGCAGGGGAGCTGCCAGCTAAAGGAAGAAGGCAGCAGGTTTTTAAAAGGGGACTGTTTTAAGCCTGTTGTTTTTAACCTCGTTTTTAACAGATTTATTTATTTGAATTATTTTAACCTCCACTTTTATTCACCCTGTTTTTAAGGATTATGTATTTATTGACCATTTTGAAGCACTGCACTTTGGAGACTGTTTGGATTTGTTTTTGTTTTAATAAAAGCACTTTTGCACCTTTACACCATCCCCTTGCTCAGTTTGATTTGTCTTCATTGTGCAGCTCATTACCGACGGTGTTGGGTTGGAGAAGCTCCCAAATTGGAAGAGGGAGTGTGGAGCAGGACCCGCATCATCACAATGGAGTAGCGGTGGACAAAGGTCCACTCTAGGCTAAAAACTGCAATACTTTTCACTGACCATTCACCATAACCAGCTGTGTATGCATTGGCACTGGGGTCAAGCAAACTGGAAAGGCACACCCATAAATGAGTATTGTTGGCTCACTCCTGTGGACGGGTCTTTCTTACTAATGTAAAACCTGCCTTTCTTTTTTTGGAAAGCAAAATTTTGATAATGAATATTGGAAATGGAGAAATATAATCAATCAATAGTGGTTCAATGGTAATTTCTTAATAGGAAACAATAAACATCCCATAGGAGTCACTGATGCTATCTGTATGGGCTTTCCAAAGTTTAGGAAAATTAATATTATTGAGGAAGGTACTGCCAAGTCATGATGGGAGAGCTCCTACCATTATTGACATTTTTACATGTTTTTGATAAAACACTGTCCATTAGTGACCGTAGACAAGAAAAAAATAAAAGGAGAGACAGTGAAGATTATTTTGAAGCCAAATAAAACTTATGGACTAATTTTGTTTTCAAACCAAACCTAGTGAGAAGTCAAGCAAAATGACACCTTTTATTGGCAAACTAGAAAGATTACAATATGCAAGATTCTGAGGCAAACTCAGGCCGCTTCTTCAGGCGAGATGTAGTACAGAAACTGGAATTCCCTGTGTTTATTTACACACCAGAACAAGTAATAACATTGGTAAATCTTTAAGTGAGACATCTTAAATGTAAAAAATGAATAGACTTCTCCAGGCTAAGATTCATTAAACAAGAGAGGAGAACAATGTATGGTCAAGATCTTTGGATAAGATAACTGTCCAACAATGTCTTTTGAAGTTTCTGATGAGTTTTTCAATACAATGTGTATCTGTAGTCAGGTTGTCTGTGTCAGTCTGAGAGATGCAAACAATCCTCATATCTGGCCATAAAAATCTTATCTCAATTTAAACCATGTTGTAATGTGTTCAATTTTAGTATTTAACTTCCCATTCTTTTCTCTCTTTCTGTGTTCTGAAGTTGCCTATAAGCACTGTGACTTTAAAGTCCCTCTCACAGTGTCCATGGCTGTTGAAATGGGCTGCTACAGGAACATCCCTGTCACCATTTTTAATGTGGAACCTGTGTAAGTTCATTCTCTGGCGGAGTGTTTGTCCAGTTTCTCCCACATAGAGTGCAGTTATCAGGGCATTTTATAGAGAGAACCTACAAACCTACAAAGAGGGCCAGAGAATATCTATCAGCACTGCTTACAGTATAACAGGTAGTAGAAAATTGTCAACCACCAGCAATTTGTAGACACAGTTAAAATATAATTACCTGGATGGTTTGGACAGCTGATCTGTTAAGGACACACGGGAATGTCTGGGAATTACTGTGAGCCCTGAAAATACCAGGAAACGAGAAACAAAAACCGAGACATGGTGTGAGACAGGCAAGAGTCAACATTGTGAGAACAAACTAAAACAGGTAACCAGGAACCAAGGAGCAAGATGTTTCTCGAGCGTCAAAAGACGTTTTAGCACCGCAGGAACTTTTTAGAAACTCAAGAACTTTTGTAGCATTCCCACCGGAGGAACTCAGGACATTTGTAGTTCCCAATACTTTCTTTTTTTTTTTTTTAACTCCTACCCCAGGATATGTGCTTTTCATGCAACCAGGAAATATCGAAGGTAAAGTTCAGGTGATGAATGGTGCTGACAAGAACACAAATGTTATCTTTGTATCAAAGCATACATTATGTTTAAATCTGAATTCCATTATAGCATGAATGCAAATTTAATAAATAATGTGAACATTACTATTTTGTACTTGCATTGTATTTCTGCCTCTGCAAACCAACGTGAAAGTCTTGTGATAAACCCAGGGAGTCAGCGAGACCCAACCCTCAACACAAACACACTTGTACAGTCCCGAGTTCAAATAATGGAAGGTTTTCATTTTAAATCCCTCCAAATGTGACACAAACATAAACACAGGTCTTCCTCTCTACAATATTTTCTTCATCCCTACCGCACTACCCTCCTTCACTCAAGCATTGCACCACTACCTCCCAGCTCCGACTCACCTGAATAAGGGAGAGCATCCCCTTTTATTACAGACCCGAAAGAACTTCCAGTGCCAGGGCAGCTGCCTGATGAAAGCACTTCCGGGTCACATGGAACTCCATTACAATAGAGAGCTTGTCCCCCTACAGCACCCTCTTGTGACCCGCATTGACCCGAACAGGGCTGCTCTACCAGACTACATCTCCCGGCATGTCCTGCTGGATTTCTACTGTGCACTGATCTCTGGGCCGCTGCCATCTAGCATGCTGGGGGAATAAAAAACATCCAGCAATGTCTTCTTTTTTTAATGGGCTGTCCATCCACCCTTTCTGGTCCTCCCTGCCAGGTCTGCTCCCTCCCCTGGCCAGGATGCCCGTCCAGCCCATGTGGCATCTACAGTCTCTTTTGTGCTCTAGCGTTACCTAATTCCTTAAAATCGATTCTCTGAAATAGCAGCAAATGCATTTGCAATAACATACAGTACAGAAACAAAACCTCATTCTCTATTGTTGTGGCAGTACTGCTGCATAGCGAAATGATTTCAATAGTTTAACCTATGACTTTTACATGTCACATATTTTGCATAATGTTTACAGTTCCTGTAAACACACGAAAGTGTCAAGAGACCATAAGTGGCCCAGGGCCTACATCGTACAGGAGCTCATTAGCTCCTGAAAACAAAATTTCTGCAGTGGGAAAGAGAGCAAAGTGAAGCTAAAACCATAACAGCAATCGTAACACTAGGCGAGGGATGAAGGAAAGTGAGTATGCAGTACTATTTATATGCCAAGTCCAGTAATGCAACTAATAGGATTCACACTGCACACTGGGCTTCAGCTGGTGGACAGTCCCCCTATCATTATCCCATAGGATACCTTGATAAACTTTGGAATTCTCCTCAATGATGGCAAGATATCCAGACCCCAAGTCAGCAAACCAGCCCCAAATCTCGATACTCTCTCCAGCAAGTTTCTCTCCATCATGTTGATATGTGGTGGCCTTTTTTGCTCTTTATTCTTTATTTCACCTTATACAATTTTCTTGTATTAGGAATTTGTTAGTTTTTGCATACCCCTTGGGGTCAGAGCGTAGGGTCAGCCATTGTACAGCGCCCCTGGAGCAATTACAGGTTAAGGGTCTTGCCCTTAACCTGTACAGCACAGATCCTTAGCCTTTAGAGCCACCATTCCGCCCCTTTTTAATGCCATATGTAATGCTACATATTCTTCCTAAGAAATTTAACCTTTATTTCATCTAGTCCATAAAACATTTTCTTAATGGCATTGTGGAGTGCCAAGATGGAAAACTTTAGGAGTGGAATGATGCATTTTGGAGAGCAGAGGCTTCCACCTTGGTGTCCTGTAATGGACACCATGCTTGTGACATGTTCTGGGTATGAATGACTCATGAACAGAGATATTCACCTGTTCCAGTGATTCCTTCAAGTCTTTTGCCGTTACTCTGGGGTTCTTATTTATCATACTGAGCATTCTTTGTTGTGCCTTTTGAGTCATCTTTCACCCACTTCCAATGAGAGAAGCTTGACTACTAAATGTCCTCCATTAATTTACAGTTTGTCTAACCATGGCACTGGGTGGAGGGCTGACTCAGAGGTTAGGCATATGCGTCGGTAATTGGAAGGTTGCTGGTTCGATTCCCGTAAACGCCATTAGTGACTCTACTCTATTGGGCCCTTGAGCAAAGCCCTTAAACTGCAATTGCTCCATCCTGGGTATGACATTAATCTGCAAGTAGGTCCTCCAACATACAGGGAAAACTTGGGGGGTTGGTGGCAGGATTGACACTGCAGCCACCAAAAAAAAAAATTTCACACTGTTCACAGTGTGGTGCTGCACTCTGGTCCCAATCCAGGTAGTTCGTCTTGTGATGGGTACGGCAATGTGCTATCAATCTCTGTCTCTCTAACTCTGGACTGATGAATATCTAAACACTTTGATATGACTTTGTAATCCTTTCCAACTTTATGTTAATCTACAATTATCAATTGGAGATCTTCAGACAATTCTTTACAGCAAGGCATGCGTTGGTACTGCGTCTCATCGGAGAATACTTGGGTACCACTGGTTCGACTTTGTGTCAAATGAGCAGTTGCTCACAGAGTCCCAAATGAGGCACAATACCTGCATTGTGAGGGAGCAGAGCATCAGTTACGGCACTAGGGCAATGGGGCACGATTCCCTAAGGGTGATCCGGCTTATAGGATCCTCATTGTTGAGGACCTGAGAGGCTGGACCAGGCCAAGAGGACGCCACACGTATCACCTGGCTGTGGCACAAAGATGGTCATTTCTGCATGGGGAGTTGCCAAACCAGGATTCTGAGCTTTTACGTTGTGTGGTGGGTGCGGCAACACATTGTACTGGTGCATGGTCCCCAACCTGACCTGACCTGAAGGCATGCTTCATATCAGAAGATACTTCTTGTGAATAGCAAACTCAAAATATTTGAGTCAATTTTTTTTATTGGTCAGAGTAGCTTTAAGCCACACCTCCAGTTTTGTTTCATTGGTTGGACTCCAGGTTTGCTAATTCCTGACTTCAATTAGCTTTTGATGAAGCCATCAGCTTAGACATTCATATACTTTTTAAACCTACACTGGGAATTTTTGAATGATGTATGTAATATGTACAGAACAACATAATGATTTTCACGTTATTAATCAAAACAAAGTGTGTTTGTTCATTATTGTAACTTAGATGAAGATCAGACCATATTTTAAGACACCTTTATACATTAATATGGTTATTCCCAAAGGGTTCACATGCTTTTCTTACCATTGCATGACCCCATGTCATGTTGAAAAGCCAGCCACAGGAGATCTCCCCATTTTTAACCACCAGCCCCCCATCGAATCAATGTGTAGTCTCATTCAAAATCAATAAATTGTTCTTTTCCTCTGGACTGGGAATCCTATCTAATTCACATGCCATCTGCTCTTTATACCAGCTTTGATGTCAATTGGACCTCTGGCTCTGGATGTCGCAATTTTTATGATCACAATTGGTATTCCGAGTGCTGCCTCACTCATAAAATCACACCTCTTCTGACCGCCACAAATTGCCCCTGGCATTCAGGCCGGCGTGAAACAAAGAATAGAAAACATTCCCGAGGTGAGGCAGCAGCAGAATCGGCCTTTCAGCTCTGCACCCCTCACCCCAGCCATGCAAGTCTTCAGCCAGAGACAAAATTCTTCCAATTAAATCTTTATCGCATGAGCAGCACCAGTGCACCCTTGGTCATGGATGATTTCTTCCCGACAGGCTTAGATTTATTGTGGTTTGTTATTTTTTTGGTTAAAACTATAAAATTAGTGAAGTTGCTCCGCAAAAAAGAAGCTTTCTGAAAGGCCCACAACTCTGTACATTCAAAAAAATAAAAAATACAAAAATGCACGATTAGGTTTGCTTACAAAGAACTTCAAGAAATTAGTATGCACAT
Source organism: Polypterus bichir lapradei (assembly GCA_026402145.1). Taxonomy (NCBI): domain Eukaryota; kingdom Metazoa; phylum Chordata; class Cladistia; order Polypteriformes; family Polypteridae; genus Polypterus; species Polypterus bichir. The sequence goes on along the minus strand of JANRMT010062796.1, from coordinate 87,345,021 downwards.
TAAAGTGTTATAACCTAATGAACTAATTGTGGAGAGTCCTTTTTGAATTTTTTTTTTGCCTGGTAGGAGTTGCATGGTGGCTTGGTGGTTAGCGCTGTGTCTCAATGCTCTACTGATTTGGGTTCAATTCCTGGCCTCGGGGGTCAGACTTAGAAAACTTGTGTATGCACAAAAAGAGGCTTGAATTGTGCATATATAACTTTCCACACAAAAGGAGAGATTTGTAAAAGACGACTTGACAAGAGAATCTATGAATATTTATGGAAACTCTGACCTATTCATCTGCAACATTTTGGAGAAAGTGGGAAATGACGACACCCTTAATCAAGCAGGGATATGCAGACAAACCAGTAAATGATGACTCGCGGATATAATCATTCATACCACTGTTAACATGACAAACATATTAAAGTTCAAAAGTGATGAATATGATGTGTACACTCTATTTTACTTCCTTTTTAAGAAAACCAATGCTGCGTATTTGCACTGAAGAACATTTTGGTTTTATTGTCAATTTATATCAGCTACCTGTTGTCATTTCTTATATATACTCATGTATACCCATATATACAGTCACATGAAAAAGTTTGAGATCCCTTCTTAATTCTTTGGATTTTTGTGTATCATTGGCTGACCTTTCAAAGTAGCAACTTCCTTTTAATATCTGACATGCCTTATGAAAACAGTAGTATTTCAGCAGTGACATTAAGTTTATTAGATCAACAGAAAATATGCAATATGCATCATAACAAAATTAGACAGGTGCATAAATTTGGGCACGCCAAAAGAGATCGTACATCAATACTTAGTTGAGCCTCCTTTTGCAAATATAACAGCCTCTAGACACCTCCTATAGCCTTTAATGAGTGTCTGGATTCTGGATGGAGGTATTTTTGACTATTCTTCCATACAAAATCTTTCCAGTTCAGTTAAATTTGATGGCTGCTGAGCACAGATAGCCTGCTTCAAATCATCCCATAGATCTTTGATGATATTCAAGTCAGGGGGCTGTGACATTGTAGAAGAACATTGTACTTCTCCCTCTGCATGAATGCTTTTGTAGATTTTGAACTGTGTTTTGGGTCATTGTCTTGGTGGAATACCCAACCCCTGCGTAACTTTAATGTTGTGACTGATGTGACTGATATCCTGAAGAATTTGTTGATATTGTATTGAATTCATCCAACTTTAACAAGGGCCCCAGTCCCTGAACTAGCCACACAGCCCCACAGCATGATGGAACCTCCACCAAATTTGACAGTAGGTAGCAGGTGTTTTTCTTGGAATGCGGTGTTCTTCTTCTGCCATGCAAAGTGCTTTTTGTTATGACCAAATAACTTTTGTCTCATCAGTCCAAAGCACTTTGTTCCAAAATGAATCTGGCTTGTCTAAATGAGTATTTGCATACAACAAGCGATTCTGTTCTTTCTCATCACCCTGCCATACAGATGTTCTTTGTGCAAATTGCACTGAATTGTAGAACAATGTACAGATACACCATCTGCACCAAGATGTTCTTGCAGGTCTTTGGAGGTGATCTGTGGGTTGTCTGTAACCATTCTCACAATCCTGCACATATGCCGCTCCTGTATTTTTCTTGGCCTGCCAGACCTGCTGGGTTTAACAGCAACTGTGCCTGTGGCCTTCCATTTCCTGATTCCATTCCTTACAGTTGAAACTGATAGTTTAAACCTCTGAGATAGTTTTTTGTAGCCTTCCCCTAAACCATGAGACTGAACAATCTTTGTTTTCAGATCTTTTGAGAGTTGCTTTGAGGATCCCATGCTGTCTGTCACTCTTCAGAGGAGAGTCAAAGGGAAGCACAACTTGCAATTGACCACCTTAAATACCTTTTCTCATGATTGGACACACCTGTCGATGAAGTTTAAGGCTTAATGAGCTAATCCAACCAATTTGGTATTGCAAGTAATCAGCATTGAGCAGTCACATACATTCAAATCAGCAAAATTACAAGGGGACCCACATTTTTGCACAGCCAGTTTTTCACATTTGATTTAATTTCATACAACGAAATACTGCTTCACTAAAGGAGGAGCTAAATCTTTGTTCGGAAAACACCGCAGTACTCAGATGTTCCTAGGAAATGAAAGCCATACCACTGTTATGTTTTTTGTTGAAAGGAGAGTAAATTATTATGCAGGCTGAGAGGGGTTCCCAAACTTTTTCATATGACTGTACATATATATATATTGTGGTCCCCGGCCGGGGCTGGAGCCCGGCCAGGACGCCCAGGAGGACCAGAGGAGGGCTTGTGCCTCCTCCAGACCGCGAGGGGGCGTCCGTCCTGGTTATGCTGGAGGCCTCGGGTAGAGGGCTTGGAAGCCCAGCCCTGTAGGGACCCGTGGCCACCGCCAGGCGGCGCCCCAGTGCCTGATTATCCCGGGAGCCCGGCACTTCCGCCACACCAGAAAGTGCCAGGGGGAAGACGACAGGGGACACCCGGACGGCTTCCGGATGCGCAGCCGGCACTTCTGCCACACGGGGGTGTGTCCGCGGGAGATGGCCGGGAAGCAGCTGGAGCCCATCCGGGTTCCTATAAAAGGGGCCGCCTCCCTCCAGTCATTGGCGAGAGTCGAGTGGAAGAGGACGGAGCTGAGAAAGAGGACGAGTGGCGGCCAGGAGAAAGGCATTGGACTTGTGAGGCCTGGACATTGGGGGAATCGGTGCAAGAGGCACTGGGGTTCGTGCACTGTAAATAATTTCTAAATAAACGTGTGTTGGGTTAAACTATGTTGTCCGTCTGCCTGTGTCCGGGTTCAAGTACACAATATATATATATATATATATATATATATATATATATATATATATAT
>JANRMT010062796.1:87265651-87305626 GCA_026402145.1 Polypterus bichir lapradei | reverse complement strand
AGATAAGATTTCCCTACACCGTGGTTGAACTGCAAAACATCAATGCACCATTTGCAGCAACATTCAGTTTCCCCAAATGTCATCGGAGTGGTCAACATGTAAGCTATTGCAGTGACGCTGGACATGTTATATCAGCCAGGGATGAATCACCAGAAAAATCAGCTGGTATTACATCATATATAGCTGGAGAACTGACAAAAAACAGCTGCTCCGTACTGTCACAGGTGCTTTTTCCAACTAGTGCGGCAAAAGGCAAGCAGTTCTTCTAAAGATAGTGATGTAAAGAGAAGAGAATCGATCCGTTGCGTCACTCGACGCCGATGCTACTATAAAAGCGCCTTCAGAGAATGAACTCTATTCATGTGCTGCTCTAAAGTCCACAAAAAGTGTGTCGCATTATGCAGGCAAGTAGCGTCCTGCTTGCCCACACCTGAAGAGATGCACTATGATGAACCTGACCCTGACCCACCAAATGATCAGCCAAATTGAACAGTGTTACAACTTCATTTGAATGTAATTAGCAGAATGTAAAAACAGGTAGTCAGATGCAGCATTTATTTTTTAACCAATTCATTTAAATTGTGGTCAATATCACACAGTACATCCCTTATATTCCTTAGTTCACTGGCCACATCTCTTACAGCCTCCACTATTGCATTTTGTGACCCAGAACAGCGTCCAACAGCACACAGCCAAATGGTATCCCAGCGGTATACGAGGCAGAAGTGTGCGTGCGGCCAGTGCCTGAAGACTGGGTCAGCTTTTGTAATATTGTCTGAAACAGAATAAACAGACATCGACTTTGATAATTTGACCACTTCTTTTTTTATTTCAGGCACTGTGCGACTTTCTGAACTTGAACTTTCGAGTGTCTCAGTCACGCTTTTGTTGCTTATACCACTGCATAATGCCAACATACAGTACGTTTTTCCTTGCCTCCACTTTGCATTCGCTGAAATTCTTCTTTTTTTCATTGTCTTTTAAGCAAATACTTAAGAATGGAATGGGCAATTTTTATTGATTTGCATATTAAAATATGCAAAATTCTGTGAGGATTCGGGATGGGATGGCAGGCGCGTGCACGTACGTTAGATTTCAGACTGACCAGGATTTATGGAGCAGAAGTGCGTGGAAGTTGAATTACACACGGTTTTGTGCATCTGGATTTTTTGTGCTTGCGCCATGTTTTGGTCTTGATCTGAGCTCTGCCTTCAATACAATTTCTCATGATATTCTCCTTGAGAGATTAAAATTGATTGGTATTAGTAGAACTCCATATGCCTGGTTTAAATGTTATTGCTTGGATCGTACACCATTTGTACAATTAATACATTTCAGATCACAGGTTTGCCTAGTTGATGTTCCCCAGCACTCTGCCTGCATCTTGGTCATATCTTTAGGAATTTTGATATTAATTCTCTCCGTTATGCTGATGACTCCCAGCTCTGTCTGTCTACTAAGCCCAGTTCCACTGTTCCACCTTCTTACCTTTTTGACTGCCTGGAGGAAGTTAATTCATGGTTGTCTGATCAGTTTCTCAAATGAAATAGTGATAAATCAGAGGTTCTTCTGGTAGGAACTAAACCTGTTTTGGCCAAATGTGATAATATTTCTTTGACTATTGATAATTTTCTAATCTCTTCTTCCTCCCAGGTTAAGAGCTTAAAATTAAGGCACATAATAATATCACCTGGTCTGAATATTTCCATCTACGTAATATCAATGATTAACGCCCATCTCTTTTAGTTACCAGCACTGCTGTACTTGTTCATGATCTAGTGACATCTCATATTGATTTTTGTAATGCTATCCTTTCTGGTCTTCCTCACAAACTCCTTCACAAACTTCAAATGGTTCAGAAAGCTGCAGCTCATATTATTACCAGAACCCCTTCCATAGAACACATGACTCCTGTCCTTCAGCAGCTTCACTGGCTCCCTATTAAATATCACATTGATTTTAAGATTCTGCTTATTACTTACAAGACCCTCCATAATCTGGCACCTCCTTATCTATCTGATCTTCTTCATATCTGTGTTCCTTCCTGTATACTTAGATCTTCCTCCCCTATCAATCTTATTATACCTCCTGCTCACTTGATTACCATGGAGTTAAGAGCTTTCAGTCGTGTGGCTCCTCGCCTCTGGAACTCTCTCCTACCAGATATTCATAATATTGACTCTCTTCCTACCTTCAGATCTTAACTTAAAACATGTCTTTTTAAGACGGATTACTCTGTTTGATATAAATTTTATTTGATAGATTTAAATTAAATTTTAATTGTGTATTTGTTCTGGTTTAATTGTACTGTAATATTTAATAAATTTTGTATTGTGACTGTTGTTATCAGTGTGTTCTGGAAGGTATCTTTGTGTGCCTTGAAAGGTGCCTACAAATATTATTATTATTATTAGTAATAATAATAATAATAATAATAATAATAATAATAATACTTCCCATTCACATGCAGATGCAACTGGGATGGCAAGTTTTCTCACTGACACTCCGCAGGGTGTAATCAAGGCAGCGTCACCCACAATAGCTTAAAAAGAGCCTGAGGATTTCAGATCAGGATGAAGGTTCGAGAAACAGAGAGAGAGAGACAGAGAGGGAGAGATTCAAGTGTAACAGCCAGCATGGTAGAAGAAAGGCAGAGTGGTCAGAGGCCTCACAATTAAACGACAGGAACACAGCTCCAGGGGTGGGCTGCCCCCGCTGAATATTCTTGAGGAGTGCTCCAGGGGTGTGAGATAGCAGGAACGACAGCCAGTCTGTGTCTTCTCCCAGCTACAATACAAGCTTAAAACTTTGCACACTAGTTAATGGGCACAATGACATTGTTTTCATAACATCTGAAGCAAATTGGAGATAATTAGATGGGAACGTTTTCTAAAATCAGTTGATTTGACATGGATTGAATTGTCATTATTGAAATTCTTCATGATGTTAAGTGGTTGAAAAGTCCAATTCCTTTTATTATTACAAAAAAATGTCCACCCACAATTACATTAAATTGGGTGGCACTGCTGCCTCAAGGATACAATGGCCTTGTTTTAAACTTTGAGCCATGTCACAACTTTCTGTGTACACTTTGCACATTCACGCTGTATCCGTGTAAAAATTCTTTTGGATACTCTTTGGCTTTCCATCCACATCCCCAAAAGCGTGCTTGTCAGTGTTTTGTCTTGTAGGGTCTTATGGTGACCCTTTTTCCTGTTTTATACTTTATTGTGTAGACATTAATAAAATGTCTAGAATTCCATACACTTCCAACTCTGAAATCGGGTACTTTAGCACTTCTACTGTATATCTGTAACTTCAGGCATTTGGACAGAGTAAAGAAACAGGCAGGAGTTAAGTGACATATTTAATTATGTATTATTGATTAAAATGCCCAAAATATTAAGTAAACAGAATGTGAGTATTGGCACACCATACCATTACAGACTAAATAGCAGTGCATCTTGCCTTCATAGTCGGCTCTCAGCTTATCTTCAGTCCAGCTTACTTTGCTACCACATGACCTCTGAATGGAGTATAGAACCATGGCCAGATGGTGAGAGAGAGAGAGAGGGGTAAAGGCACGGTGACCAACTTTATACCATTCTTACCACAAAACAAAAACTAATGGGGTGTCATAGTATAGAATGGCTTCTGATTCAAAACCAATCCTAAACAGCCATACTTTAGACCAATAGAATTAACTCTTCAGTCCCTTCATGACCAGTCACCAATGACAATGCTCAGGTACAACTGATCCGCCAGTTGCTTTGTTTAGGCAGTTTAAGGCCTTCGTTCTGTAGATGGCTTACAGGCTCATGTACGTCCAGATACCATTGTCCTTGCCAAGCTGGTCTGAAGCTTGGGGTTTGTGCACGTGACTTTAATTGTAAATATTGTAAATAAACGTGTTTGTGGGTGACATTGCCAGGGGCAATGACCCGGCCGGGACGCCGTGAGGGACCGGATGTGGGTCTGCGCCCACCCTGGATCACGTGGGGGCCGCCTTCCTGGTTGCTCTGGAGGCCACGGGTTGAGGGCATGGAAGCCCCACCCTGTAGGGGCCCGTGGTCACCGCCAGGAGGCGCCCCAATGCCTTGGGGACCTGTTACCTCAGCACTTCCGCCACACCAGGAAGTGCTGGGGGGAAGAATTGAGAGGACACCCGGGGAGCTGCCGGGAGAGCAGCCGACACTTCCGCCACACATAGGCGTGGCCAACTGGGGTGTGTCAGAAGCACCTGGAGCTCATCCGGGGAGTGTATAAAAGGGGCCGTCTCCCTTCATTCGAGGCTGGAGTCGGGTGGAAGCAGGACGAGGCACGAGAGAGGTGTGGAGGCGGCCCGAAGAAGAGGCATTTGTGGCCAGGACTGTGTGTTTGGGGTATTGTGCACGAACTGGGTCTGAGTGACCATTTAATATTATTGTAAATAGTTGTAAATAAACATGTGGTGGTTTGATGAACAACATGTCCGCCTGTCTGTGTCCGGGTTGGCTCCACAATATATACATACATACATAAAATGTATGTTGTCATACCTTGCATAACTGAATAACCTTTATGGCACAATAACAATTCAATACATTCATGGTCACTGCAGTATTTGGATTTAATAATCGTCATGTGAAAAAAGGCTGACTCGCATAAATAATTAGAGCCGAATAATGCAGTCAAGGAGCTTTTGAATTCAGCCGAATAAAAAATGAAGGCTGTTCGATTAACTGCGATTTTAGTTCCCTCTCCTTTCTCTTTCTCAGATCGCTTTTTGGAAGGAATTTAGTTTCGTAGTTTTTATGAACAGTTCGAAAGTGCCTTTCCACATTTTCTATCTTTGAAATAGCAATGACAGATTGACAGATTAGACAAACGCACTTCGATTGTGACATTGTGAGAAAAAAAAAATCCTCTTCCAATTCCACATCCAGTCCATAACCAAATTTTTTTTTTAAATCCATTCTTTAGTTTGATTGTGCGTGCGGGATGACCAGTGTGTTAGAAGAGAAGAGATCTCAGACTGGCCGCCCTGTATGTCAATCAAGTGGCAAATGCCACGGGGAGGATATATGATAGACTAACGTTTAAAAAATTTTTTTTTTGAATGAAACACGATCTACCTGCACTACCTTTGCAATCTACCAGTCAATCACGATCAAAGCATTGGGCATCCCTGTTCTAGAATTACTCCACCACAGTGAGGTGGATGGGCATCTGTAAACTACCTCCATGTAAGTGTGGGTGTGTGCAGGGATGGGCTAAATTTTGGACTGGCGACCCATCCGTGGCTGGTTCCAGTATTGCACCTAATACTGCTGGGGTATGCCAGAGGACCCCACATCCTACAATAGAATAAAGAGCGTTGGAGAATGTTCAGTCGTGTTAATGACATTCAATGACATTTTGAGCTGTAATGCAGGTTCCAGCAGACATGCCATTTGTCCTTCAAAAACTGTCAGGGAGACCATAGTAACAATAAACACTGAAAACGGGTGTGCAAAAAAATGCAGCCCACATTCAACTCGTCCAGCCCAATCTCAATAAGCTTTATTTTTATGTAAGAAGTGGAAAGGCACATTTGACAATAGATTTTCATAAAATGCGATGGCAGGGGGTGCTGCATGATTAATAACTGTGGTTGCTGCCAAGAAGTCAGTGCTATTGATTCAGCCCGTTGAGGACATTGAAAGATGGTGTGAAATGAGAGAGGACTGAAGAAGAATGGAGAGGTTATGGGTACGTCGTCCTTGTGCCCATGGTACTTTTGGCAAAGCCTTTTCAGTTTGAGTGAAAAAAAACCCAATACGTTACACATTATTGAAAGACAATAGTGGAAAGGCAAGTTTGCCTTATCCAAGTTCTTCTACAGAAGCATCTATGCTCCTCCAAAACAAGCAGGGACTCTGAGAGATTTGTGGCATTCGTAAACTCTCAGGTTTTTAATGGCATTTTACTGGTAGGGATGTGGGGTTTCTTGCAGAGCCATTGCTTGACAGAAAACCACTTCATTCTGGGACTGGTATTTTGCAGAAATTGCTTCTTTGGTTTTTAAATGAAAACATATTAGTGTGGACAGGATATCATCTTACTAACAACAACATTTATTTTATATAGCTCATTTTTATACAAACAATGTAGCCCAAAGTGCTTTACAAGATGAAATAAAAAGGAAGTTAATATATAAAACATACATAAACAAGATTAGACAATGGTATTATACTGTATGTAACACAGAAAAGGTAAAGTTGGATGGCCAGAAAGGACAGAAAAAAAAAATCCAGTTAGGCTGAAGAAGAAAAAAAAATCTGTAGGGGTTCCAAGGCCAAGAGACCACCCAGCTCCTACTGGGTATTCTACCTAACAGACATGTTCTAAATCAGTCCTCAGGCTTCAAGTGGAAGACTTGATAATGATGGTCATGAGGACTTCAGGGACACCCACCTTTCAATCTATAAATACATAGGGCATCATGGCACCTTGATCAGGTGCTGGTGGCGCAGATCGCCACCAGAGAAGAACCGGAAAAGAAAATGCAAAGAATAAGCAAAGTCTATGACACTTCTTAACTGTCTGTTATTTATTGAACAAGTGAACAGACCCAGTTCAGATGAGTAATGTGTCTAATCCCTATGCTTTTTAACCTCCTTAGCATTACATTTTTTTCTCAAAAAGTGTAAAAAGCGTTGCATTTTTTAATTTGAAAAAAATTACATTTTTATTATATCTCATCTTTCTACTGTAAAATATGTTAAACACTAAAAGTACAAGAAAATATAATAATAATAATCATAATAATAATCTTTATATATAATATGCTACCGTGGCTGTTCGTTTGTCTGTCCAGGATTTTAAATCGCCTGTAGCTCGCAAACTGTTTGAACTATTGACCTGAAATATGGTACACATATATTACGTGACGTCTACTATCCACTTTCGGGGTGATAATTGACCTCCAAGGTTATTCCTCTTTTTATTTTTATTTTATTTTATTGTGGAATCAATTCTTGGGAGCGGCCAGCAGGGCGGCCATGTGGCACATGCGTACGGGCGCCATTCTCATCCCTACCCCCTTCGCCGTCACTTCCTCTACCTCTTCATATCTTAAATCATTCTTGAGGCAGATTGAAGACTTAAGTGCCAGCTTCAGTGAATAATTAAAGAAAACGTACTAAGTAATTGCAACACAAACACTGACTTATTTAGTTTTAGCGTGAAAAGATGCAGACAGAAGAAGAGAAGAAGTGGGCCGCTAGGGTGGAGAAAAGACGAGCTGCTCAGGAAGCAGCAAGCACATCAACCTCTGAGCAAATGAATGCTAAACGTACAGAGAAAGAGTAGGAAAACTAGGAATGCTCAAGTCACGTGTGTTCACTGCATGTTATCGGTGTAATAATAATAATATGAACAACACACTGCCCAAGTGCGAGTGACACGAGTGTCGTTTTCAGATCCACCTAAATTATTTTCTGATTCACTGTCTGTTTCAATTTCACTGCTTGAAGACAGAGTCGCTTCGTCATCACTGCTGATGAGAGTCTCCTCAACACCATCGTTCGTATCACTGTGAAGAGTGTGCAACACCAAAGCTGCTGAAAAATGTTTCTTAAGAGACGCCATTATGTGGCTAGGAAAAGATGTGTCTACACCGTTGACCTCGTAATGCTCGGACCTGACGCTTACATATGACAAGCTTATACCATTGCCTTGAGAATGCTTGGAACTAATGCTGTTACCACTTATACAGCCCAAATAATCCTCAGGTTTACATGAGATGTGTCTATACTGTTGCCCTCGTAACACTCGGATCTAACGCTTACATAAGACACACCTATACCATTGCTTTGGGAATGCTTGGCACTAACGCTGTTACCACTGTTACAGCCCAAGTAATCCTCAGGTTTACACAAGACGTGTCTATACCATCGCCCAAGTGACACTCAGGACTAACGCTTTTAACACTGTTGTCACTGAATTGAGGTTTGAGTGAACTAATCCTGACTATGTTTTAACCTCTGATTTTAATGGATTATTTATTGTCTCATTTATTGATTTTAAACTTTACTGAAACACTTTTTATCATTGATCATTATTTATTGTTTATTTTAAAGAAGCACTTTGGAACACTGTTTATTATAAATAAAAAGCACAGAGCACTTTGTCAAACCTGCCTCTTGTGGTGTTGTGTCCTCATTGCCTGGCTCATCCTCAGACATGACTATCGACGGTCACGGGTTCAAAGAGGTGATGACAGCTGCAGCCAACCTGGGCCAGCACACATGCATCCTTACCCCATCGATTCTCACTCTTATAAACCTGTCCAATCAAACCTAAATGAAAAGCTTTTAAAGGAAAAATAGGAGTCCTGATTGGTTGATATGGGCAAGGCAATTATTACATTCTTGTTTATTAATAGCTTTGTACCAGTGAGTCAGTTCAGATTCACAAGTACTAGCGATAGCAGAATGTAATTCCATGTTTTACATGCATGCTTTTTTAACAGCACTTTATAATGGAATTAAAAACAGGGGCTTGTGGTGGCTCAACAACTTTCATACACTGCAATTCAAGTGACATGAAAATGGCATCGACTGATGTGTGTTAGTGGTGGAGAGTCTGTGACTACATGTCGTGTAATCTTAGGCTGGTGACATACTTAACACTACGCGACACATGAGTCTGAGGATGCTGCTGCTGGGCAAGCAATGTACTGACTATACTTGTTTGCATACTTTATATAACTCTGGAGGATTCCTCAAGGGTGGCAGTGCGAGAAATCATCACAGTGAGAAAACAATGTCTGGTTTCACTGTGTTGTGAGTTGAAGGAAGAAAGATATTAAAAATAAAAATACTTTGCATCTGATGCTGTTGCAAAGGTACCTTTAAGTGTATCGAGTTATTATGATGGGGAATATGCAATGCTTGTGTTGCCTATGCAAGAAGTAAAAAAATAAAAACACCATGAAGACACTCACATGTCAGCTTTTAAGTTTGATGATTTGCTTCACCACATCGAACCATCCATCAAACATTGAAGCATGCCAATTGATCCTGTTGGAGCTGCAAGCCTGCCGTCACATGTCGATAGTAAACAACGCTGCTGACGTCACATACCAATGCTCATCAATGGCTCTGTTGTGCAGAAAGAGTCAGTAGCAACAGGTTTCTTGGTGTACATACAGTACAGGCCAAAAGTTTAGACACACCTTCAATGTGTTTTCTTTATTTTCATGACCATTTACAGCACTCCATCACTCTGCATCTTGATTAAATAGCCCTTACACAGCCTGGAGGTGTGTTTGGGGTCATTGTCCTGTTGAAAAATAAATGATCGTCCAACTAACCTGACTTCTGCACAACACAACTGCTGGTCCCAACCCCATTGATAAAGCAAGAAATTCCACTAAATAACCCTGATAAGGCACACCTGTGAAGTGAAAACCATTTCAGGTGACTACCTGTTGAAGCTCATCGAGAGAATGCCAAGAGTGTGCAAAGCAGTAATCAGAGCAAAGGGTGGCTATTTTGAAGAAACTAGAATATAAAACATGTTTTCAGTTATTTCACCTTTTTTTGTTAAGTACAGTAGAGTCCCGCTAATCTGAACCCCGCTAATCCGAAAATCCGCCTAATCTGAACAGGACTAGGGAAAAAAAAATCATTTTTATAAAATTTCTGAACTGGGAAAAGTAAAGAAAACAAGTTTTTTCAAGTTATGTCGTATCTTTAATGTACATTTAAGAAACTTGTAATTTTTCAATTTCGCTGTCTAACTAAAAATCCAAAATACAGCCTTACTTAAAATTGAAACAAGTTCGAATTTGCTCACATATGTAGAATCCATGTTCTGTACAGCATTTACACAAAACGTAAAAAGCAAACCATTATCTAAGAGATAAAGTCAGTGATCTTCTGACGCAACGAACTAAAACGGCTTGAAGAAGCAATGTTTCGCCAACGCCGCATAAACATAACATCTGTTGGGGTTGCATCGGCGTGTTGCTCAATGTAGCGCAAAGCGAGATCAAGGGCACTGGCTGTGGCAGTGTGTGGAACAACATCAGTCAGTGCGTCCCCTTCCTCCTCACTGTCGTCTGCGTCGAGATCAGCTGACGTTCCCTGCACAGCTGCCACAATGTCCTCATCTGTGTATTCTTCATGGCCACAGTCGTCATCGGCCGTCCACTCTTCCACGCACTCTTCTTCTGCATTTTCACAACCTGGCATTCTTTTCACCAATTGAAGAAGTTCGCAATTTTCTTTTGTCGGGGGGACAACTGTTTGGACAAACTCTAGCTCAGGCCAGAGATTTTTCCAAGACTTCTGTAAGGATTCATTGCATGTGTTTTCCCAAGCTTCAGCAACCCAGTAAATAACATCTTTGATGTTCATTTTCTTGAGTTTATCCAAAATTGTTAGCTCTTCATTATCTTCAAGTAGGCTATGAAGCAGCATTTTTCTATAATTCTGTTTCAAAGCCTGCAAAACCCCTTGGTCCATTGGCTGCAAAATTGATGTGACATTTGGTGGGAGAAAAATAGCCTTGATATCATTGCAAACAAGTTGCATTTCTTCTGGATGTGACGGAGCATTGTCTATAAGTAACAAAGCACGAGGAGGCAATCCATTTTCTTTGTTAAACGCCTTTACTTTTGGCACAAATTGCTTGTCAAACCATTCTTGGAACAAGGCACGATCCATCCAAGCTTTCTTTTGATTTCTGTAAAAAACAGGGAGAGAGTTCATGTTCATGTTCTTAAAACAGCGTGGTTTTGCCGATTTGCCGATAACCATCAGTGGAAGCTTATTTGTGGCAGAAGCATTGCTGCAGGCCAACACAGTTAGGTGCTGTTTATCCATTTTAAACCCTGGTGCAGATCGTTCCTCTTGTGATGCAAGAATTTTGGTAGGCAATGCTTTAGAGTTAAGTCCTGTCTCATCTGCGTTGTAAACTTGCTGGGGCGAGTAGGAAGAAATGATGCATTTGAACTCCTCAAGGTATTCAACAACTGCTTCGTTTTCCGCTGACAATTTCTCCCCAGTTATTGTAAGCTGCCTGATTCCGTGTCTTTTCTTCCATCGGTCTAAGAAACCACAACTAGCCGTAAATAATACGTCACCGTCCATGAGCTTGTTCAATTGAAGCGCCTTTTCTTGAATTAGAGGGCCAGTGATAGGGATTCCTTTCTGTCTTTCTTGTGTAAACCATAAGAAAAGTGCTTTGTCCAATTTTTCGTAAGAAGACACTGTCATCTTGCTAAGTTTTTCAATCGTTTTTTCACTTGTGGTAGTGCAAAACTGCTCAATTTTACCTCTGTTATTTTTCCAATCGGAAATTGTTGCTTTCCCGACACCAAATTCCTTCGATAACTGAGTGGCACTTTCATCTTTGTCAAGTCTTTTCAACACTTCCAGTTTTTCTTTTAATGTACACGAGTTATGTTTAAGTTTGCTTGCCATGATGATTAACAGCAGGGACAAGCACAGAATGTAAAGAAACCACACTACACACCACTCACAAGGACTCACAAAACACAGGGCAAGTGCGCGCACACGAACAATAACATTGCACAAAACACATCACTCAGCAGTAGCAGGTGGCACACTGACTCAGTCACTCATAGTTTGGGAACGGAAATCAAGAGGAATGCGTAGGTCTAGGTCACTGCCCTTCCGCTACTACTCACATACCGCCCGTCATATCGATTTTACCTCCGATCACAGTCACACTACAGTGCAGTTTAAATTGCAGTGTACTAGAATACGTAATTTCTTACCTTTAATTCTTGACACATCAGACGCTTAATACGCCTCTTAAAGTCAATATATGGCATTATATGACAAAACTCCGCCTAATCCGAATTCTCGCTAATCCGAACAGGGTTCGGTCCCAATTAGTTCGGATTAGCGGGATTCTACTGTACATAACTCCATATGTGTTCATTCATAGTTTTGATGGCTTCAGTCATGAAAATAAAGAAAACACATTGAATGAGGAGGTGTGTCCAAACTTTTGGCCTGTACTGTATCTCTGATGACCTCTCCTGGACAATCAACACCAACTCTGTTGTCAAGAAGGCACAACAACACCTTTATTTTCTGCAGAGATTGATGCCAATTGGCTTCCCACAACCCATTCTTACCACCTTTTACAGAGGAACTGTGGAGCGTGTTCTGACAAACTGCATCACTGTGTGGTTTGGGAACAGCAAAGCTCATGAGCGCAAGACTCTGCAGCGTGTAGGGGGTCATAGGGGTCTCCCTCTCCTCAATCTAGGGCATCTTTCAGACACATTGTCTGTGTAGAGCCTGCTCCATTGTGGAAGACGTCTCTCACCCGTCACACACATTGTTTGACCTCCCGCCATCAGGCAGAAGATTCTGCAGCATTAGAACCAGCACAGTCAGGTTCCTTAACAGTTTCTTTTGCTGGGCTGTCAGACTTCTAAACTGTTACATATCATCTAGCACCAGCTCCCCATAACATTTACACTCTGCATGTTACTATAGACATTGAGCATTGTTTGAACTTTATAGCAGATCCATCTTAACAGCATCATAGAACCCCAGGCAAAGCAGTGCACTTTAGCCCCTGTTTTGACAGCAAAACAGAAACATACACAGGCATCAGAAATATCGTGGGCCCCAATGCCTCTGGGATCCTCAGCCAATGCCTGTAAATTAAGACGGCCCTGCATTTTTTTTGTTGCATTGTATTGTCATACAGGTTTTGG
Source organism: Polypterus bichir lapradei (assembly GCA_026402145.1). Taxonomy (NCBI): domain Eukaryota; kingdom Metazoa; phylum Chordata; class Cladistia; order Polypteriformes; family Polypteridae; genus Polypterus; species Polypterus bichir. The sequence goes on along the minus strand of JANRMT010062796.1, from coordinate 87,292,899 downwards.
AAATGTTATGGTGCATGTTAAATGTATGTTGTTTTGACTCTGCACCTGGGACTGGAAAGAACAAAATTTCGTTCAGCTATATACAACACTACGCACAGCTGAGATGAGTTGAGTTGATCAGTATCAATATTACCCTATGAAAGGTGAAAAGGAACTGAAATAATTTTCCCATGTAGCTATTAATATTAGTTAAAACACAATAAGCTCTTAAAATTACATACATAAGTAAGAACTTGGAAAGGAACTGATTAATTGTATAATAGGAATACAAATGGCACATTATGGGCAAGAAGTTTAGAGGCTTGCCACCATTGTTCCTGTATATTTGGGACTGAGAGAGCAGGGGCTGTGCACCAGTGATCAGGGGCTTAAGCCACTGAAGCCCCCCACCTCCCGACACCACTGTCCATTTCTAAACCTGTCCTGTGTTTATCTAAGTCAGGGCAGCTGTGCCTTTCCTGTGTTATTAATTAGTTCAAACACCATTTAGCTGCAGGTTGATAACATCAGTTCTTTACTATAATATTGTAATATATAACAATATATGATAATATTGTTCAATCAATCCAGTCTTATTATATGCCATAAATGCTTTTCCCTTTCTTATTATTATACTCCCATTTATTTCCAGAGAAGTGACCTTTTTTGTGCTCTATTAGTTAATTAAAGTGGGAGGAGATGTGTTGCTCTTTGTGCCCGCACTCTGCCAGCCGCCACTCACTTGCATTGGGCATCTGAGCAGCTCTCAGAGAAATAAAAGAGGAAAATAAACAAAATATATAAAGTTCAGGCAACCGCTGTCAAGGTGAAACTGAAACAGTTAACCCATTTCTAATTGAACTTGCGCTGAATGATTTTCCATTTTAAGATGAATGAGTTTGCAAATTCGCCAGTGTTTTTACAGTAAATGAGAAAATTTAAAATTCAAAGAACTTCATACAGGGTGATCTGTTGAAGGTATATGAACAAAAATTCCTTTAAAGAATAAGTGTGGCACATCTCAACAAAACTGGTCCACTGTGAGTTGTTTCATTCGGACGGACAGACAGACATGGGCTTTTGCAATAGGTTCTCCAAGCATTATATGCAAACATACCTTAATAACAAGCACTTAGGCCCATTCACAAAGGCTCAGCCTGAAGACCAGTCTGGGTCAGAAATGGACAAGATAACATACAAAATTTTAAAAGGTCAGTTAAAATTACAAGTCAAAGAGAGTTGTGACAGCTGGTCTGCAAACGCCAAGGCAAAGTTCTGCATCCTGTGGGCTACAGTTGAGGCAACCTCCTTATTTCAGACATTTCATGGCCGATCTTCCTGCTCTGTGATGTCAAGAAATGTTTAATTACTTACACTCACTGAGCAAAATCTCAGGAGAACTATACTAGCACTTGGCAGGGCCTCCCTTTGCTCTTAAAACAGCCTCAATTCTTTGTGGTGTTGATTGCAAAAAATTTTCAGATTCTGGTCCATGTTGACAAGATTATATCTCACAATTTCTGCAGATGTGTCAGCTGCAAATTCAAGTTGTGAATTTCCCATTCTTCCCCATGACACTGAACTCATGAAACCAGTTTGTGACATGGAGCATCGTCATGCTGGAAGTAGCCAAGAGAAGAGGCATAAACCATGGCCATGAAGGGATGCACATAGTCAGTAACAATATTCAAATAGGCTCAAATATAAAACATTCACCACACCATCAAACCACCACTAGTAGACCTGGTCTGTTGACAACATCCAGGCTGAATGCATTGATTCATGCCATTGGTGCCAAATTCTGACCCTACTATCTGTGTGCCTCAGCAGAAACTGAGATTTATCAGACCAGGCTACTTTGTCCAGTCACCAACTGTCCAGTTTTGGTGCAGCTGTACCCATTGTACCTTCAGCTATCTATTCTTGATTGACAGGAGTGTGGAACATGAAGTGGACTTCTGTTGTTGCATTCCATCCACCACAAGGTCTGACGTGTTACTCATTCTGAGATGCTTTTGTACTCACCACAGTTGGTTATCCGAGTTGCTGTAGCCTTTCTGTTAGCTGGAACCCGTCTGGCCATTCTCCTCTGACCTTACCCGTCAACAACATGTCTCCATCCACAAAACTGCCATTCACTATTTGCTATTTGTTTTTCTCACCACTCTGAGTAAACCATACAGACTGTTATGTGTGAAAAGTCTCTGCAGATCAGCAGATACAGAAATGCTCAAATCAGCCTGTTTATACCAACGATCGAAATCACAGAGATCATATTTTTTCCCCATTCTGGGATTTGAATTGGAAGAAGGTATCTGGAGTGTTGTGTAATCAAAGCACTAAGGCGAAGTTTAAAAGGTAAGGCTTTTAAGACCAGCAATGATGTATGTAACTGATAGACAGTGAAGGAAGTGCAGGAGACGAAGATGAATGTGGCACAAATGAGAATGTTGAGATGGATAAGAAATAAGACAATCAGAGGTGCAAGAAAAGTGGAAGAGATATCTAAGAAAGTACAGGAAAGTAGACTGAAGTGGTATGAACATGTGATGAGGACAGACAATGAAGATGTGGGCAAAGGAGTGATGGGAGTGGAAGAATGGGGGAAGATAAAGTGAGGGAGTCCAAAGCGGAGGTGAATGGATAAAGTAAAAGAAGAACTGAAGGAAAAGGTCTGACTGGGGAGGAGGTGCCGGACTGAACTGTATGAATAAGGTTGATCAAGCACATCGACCCCACATAGAAGTGGGAAATGATGAAGAGGAAGGACTAAGAATGGGAAAAAAGAAAGTACTGACAATGACTGATGTGTCACCACAAAGCAGTGAGCACAATGTCCTTTTAAGGCTAAGAAACAAGAAGTGCCACATTTGCCCAGGATTACATCATAAAAAGATCGGAACACTGAATAAGACAAACCCCTACTTTGAAGACATAAAAGATGGGCACAATTTCTGTAAAAGTACTACAGGATTGTAAAACCTATTTTCTTTCTACAGTACGTTATACAATATAAATATTAGACACAAAAGAAGTTAGTTCATTGTATTTTACGTATCCATTAAGCATTAATCCAAGCTTCATTTATTCATTTATTGTATTTTGCTGGGCCCAGACACACAAGCCAAACAAAAGCTGGCCTTACCAGTGGGTTTTTGCAGCTGGGTTCTCCCTTTCATTTATTGTATTTCGCCGAGTGCTTAAATAAACAATAAAATCTTTTCACCATTAACTTTGGCTGAGGTTCCTAAATTTTTCTTGTCTCCGAGTTTATTCAGAGAATTCTGGCAGCACTGATGTTAAAAGCACTACTACTGTCAGAAAGGAGAACATTAGATATAAGTAAAGGAAACATTTGCAGTGCATGCCATGCATGCAATCATGGCTAATCAGGAGTTGTTCCATTACATTGATCTCTACAACCAAAGGTCCCACCATGCGCTGCCTCTTTGCCAATACAGAAAAAAAAAAAAGATAATGAGATACATTCAGACTAATAATGCTTTCAGAAAAAATGCAGGTAAACACTTCCAAACTTGGCTCACTCTCTTGACTGCTTCATCTGGAAGTATAGCAAGAAGGCCACAAATGTCAGTCAAACATTTCATGGTGGGCCGCTTCCCCACTTGTCACACTACAATGCCAATGTATGTCCGTTTCACACAGCACTGTTATTATCAAACAAAGAAAACAACGCATACAGGTGGCATTAACCACCTTAAAAAGGGAGACAGACACCATCAGTGGTGGGGTTTACGTGAACAAACATCTCAGTTTACCCTTCAGAAGAATATCCACCATAACAAAAAGACAAGCGCGTGTGTGTGTCTCAATGTCTCTGTCCTGTTGCTATGTCTCTGTTATATGCTTTTTGATGTGGGATTTTTAAAAGCAATGCTAATGTTTGTGATGCACCATCTGTTGAAATTAAAGATGCAGTGCATATTATTATTACATGCATTACAAAAGTGTTTCTTAACATTTATTGTCTCATGACCCAGTTTGACCTTTACAGCTTCACTGGTTACCCACAGACAGAAAGTTGAAGAGAGTGTCCTCTGCATAAAATGGCCACTCGTGACCCACCATTGGAAATCCACAACACAAAAGTGGGTCACAACCCGCATTACAAAATTCATTCCATTAGATTGTTCCCTGCACACATTAACAGTGAATACATCCAAGAGGACGTAACAGCAGGATAGGCCTAAATCAGTAAAAGGACAAGTGTCTGTGCCTGTTGTGAGGGATGGCCGGCAACCCATCTCAGCCGAAACACCCAAGAAACGGTAGGATGGGGAAAGGTAGCTTCTTTAGGGCACTGCCTCCCCTACAACGCTTGATGGCAGCTCCCCCTGGGTTACAGCGATGCCACGGATTCCCAAAAGGCATCATGGGACTTGGAGTTCTTTACCTCAGCCCTGTTGGGTAGTGTGGGTGCACCTATGGGGTGCTGCAGACACTGACAAGCCATATGGCATGGAATTTCTGAAAGACCACATAGGCAGAAGAGCAGGAGCACTTCAGGGTTGGCCAACATAAGAGGACAGAGGCGAGCCAGCTTTGGGTAGATGGTGGGTGAAGCTAGCTGAGAGGAGCGGATTGACTGAGAGAAGAAAGGAGGATCATTGTGTGCTATTGCGCTTCTGCATACTTGTGGCTGTGGTGAGAAACTCTTAGGGGAAAAATTTCTCATAATAAAAGGCGTTCTGTGTTTTAAACTTGTGTCTGGAGCACCCCTACTGTCCACACTGTGTATCTGTGTGTCCTGTTACTATGGCAAAATCAGCCAAACATGTAAAAGAAGTGTCAAACAAAATCCAAAATGATAATAAAAATATTGGTCTTCTCAGCCACTCAGAATATGTCAACAAGGTTTATACTGTAGCTGTACGTAATGCTAATGACTGAGAACTTCACGTGGTGAGAAATGGATAAATTGACACGCACATCGGGAAACCAAGGCCCCAAAATGACTAGGCTGGAGTCGCTAAACCAGCAAATGCATTTGCAACCACTGCTGCATTTCTCCAGCAAAATGATTTGACTACAGGAGTGGTGTGTTCAACATGAGACACTGAAAGGAAGAACCAAAAATGGATGGAAAAGGCCACCACGATGGAAAGAGATCAAGTGTTTATTATTATACCAGAGAAAATGCACAACCTATGTATCAAAAGAACGCATTAGGTCTACGTCGATAACTCAGATTTCAAGTTGTCTTTGATGAGTAACACACGTAATACAGAACAAAGGAAAATGGGATCAGGTTTATAAAATGACAAGAATCCCAAAATGTGATATGCAACTATCCAAGCAAAAGAAAACTTGATGGGAGAACATGAAAATATTTACAGCAAGTTGGGCACCTCTGGAAACTTTTTAAACAAAGTGGGAAATGACGACTCCCTTGATCAAGTAGGGAAATGCGGCTAAATCAGAAACAACGGCTCATGTGTATAACAATTCATGTCATCGATCCGCCATTATAAGGGGCATTAAGCCATTTTATTATTCTAGATACTGAATTGGGCTTAGCATTAGGAAGACAGACTACCTGACTACCTGTTCATATTCAGGTTTTAAGAGCGGTCAGCTTTCTGGCAACCCACCAGAGGGGAATGGCCAACAGGTCAGGAATATTTCACCCAAACTTCAGCTCTGTCTTGCCTGCTGTGCTGGAAAGCTATGAACCGACAGACGAGGCACTGTATTAAGTGTCAATGCGGTGTGGGTATTGAGGTCAGGATAAAAAGGTAATGTGCAACACTGTCCGTTAATCGGTACACGTTACTGTGCTCATATTGTAATAAGAGTGCCTAGCAAGAATAAAGCTGCCTTTGCTAACCGTAAGAAGTGACATTTCATTAATGCACAAGTCATCTGTAAAGTAAGATGAGACTGAAAAACAGCGTGGCTCAGTGTGCTGGGTCAACCCATGATCCATTTATTTTAAGAGCAAAGCAGCGCTGGCAAACTGCTTGCTTTCGGTCCTGCATATGGTGGCTGGTGTATTGACGAGGTAACCCTTAGTATTTCATATGACCTGTGCTATTCATTGCAACAGAAGTCATGTCATTACATGTGCCAGGTGAAAGAGGCTACCAGCTCAGAGGACAAAACCTTAACCTCTCTACGAGTCCCAGAGTTCAGAAGAGGGGCGTTACAATTCCTCATACGCTCGTGTGCTGATGGTCAGAGCGCACCATAGGACTCCTGAAATGCAGATGGCAGCATCTGGAAGTGTCAGGTGGCAGGCTTCTCCACCAGCATAGTGACTGCATATGTATGAGGTTGATTTGCATAATCCATATATGGTTGTTTCAGGGTGGCAACACATGGGGTTGGAGGCGTGTCCACACACACACACACATATATTTACAAGATTATTATGAATAAAACAAGGGAAAATTGCATACAAATGTATGTACGGCAGATTTTATAAATTAATTTTTTTTAAATGGCGTCTGCATTTTCCTGTTTTATCTCAGACACATACTTGTTCAAATCCACGCAAATTTTTACAGATGAGATCCCTGTTCAGGGTTTAAATAGTAGACCGGTGATTCCCAAGGTGAGGCAAACGCCCCATTGGGGGGCAATTCGAGAATTTAGGTAAACAATTTATAAAATGAAAAAACAGAAATTCACTGTTAAAAATGATAGAAAAAAATAAACAAATTATTTTTATTTTTTACAGAGACATTTATATATTTATATAAACATAGAAGGGATGGTGAAGAACCCTTTAATTTATGATTTTACAACCGGCTTGGGTTATTGCAACTTAGAAATCGTTTTTACCATTAAAACAATATGAATTGTAACGATGATTATAAAATTTTGCAATATAACAAAAATATAAAATGATCAAAATATTACAGAAAAAGCTGTCATTAAAGTTATTTTATATTTATAATATCACGTCTATTATTATATGTTTTCAAAACTGTATTTGCTGTATTTTCATAATACTTCATATTATATATATTTTTTTTTTAACAATTTCTTTGTGATTTCTTTGTCAGTACTTCAACTATCCTTTCTCTGTTTTGTTTCCATGTTCTTTGTAAGCTTGTTTAGACCAAATCAATGACATTATGAGTAGGAGTTCACTTTTTGAATAGGTAATAATAAGAATAAGGTGTATGTTACAGTGGGGGACATCATGATTTTAGAGAGGCCAAAAAATGTTTGGGAAACACTGAAGTAGACATTTTAAGGACAGAGAGAGAAATGCTAGCAATGAACACGTTGGTAGTGGCAACAAAAGAGTGACATGCCAGTGTCCTAACATAGAGACAGCCAGTAAAGGCTTTGTGACTGAGCAGGGCCATCAGCTCCATCACAGGAAAGAAAGGAACTGTGCCCTGTTCTCTGTTCCACTAGGGAACTACAGTGTAAAATAACGCATGTTCTATGTCGGCCAAGGCTCCTCTCCTGCTTGTTTAATGCATTTTTTGTTCACTGTTGGGTCATTGTCTTTCTGTTAATTTATTATAATTGCTACTATAATTGACTATATAATTATAATTGACAACATAATTATAATTGACTATCTACTAATTTCTAAGCATAAAAGTGCAACAATTTTATATCACTTTTTTGTCACACTTCAAATCGGACTTATTTAAACACCTACGTATATATGTTTGGTATCATTCTTTTCAGAATTTATTGAACTTTAATGTGATTATGTTAGATTTTCAGATTCTTATTCTGTTTTTAAATTATAAACTAAAAAATATCAAGAACTCACATCCTGCGAGATTCAAACACGCCCAGGGCTAGAAATAAAAGACAAAGAGTTGGACAGCTTTTAAATGTTCGAAGCGCAGCACGAGATGCAGATCACACTGCATGGTAGCAGCTGATCGAGCAAAGATGAGGTAAAAAAAAAAAAAAAAAAAAACTCTATTTGTTTCCCACTGTATCACCGTTTAAGAGGGGGTTTTGGAGAAGCGCGAGCGGCTGACTGGCCACAACTGGGTGGATTGGGCCCCGAAAGCACCAGGGGGGCTTACCCCCTAGTGTAATTATAATTGTTATCAAAATTGTGTTATGTTAATTTACTATAGTCTGTGTTTTGTTCACTATGACTGTGTAATGATCTATGGGTATTTTGGGGTGCTAATGTGAATTTCCCCTTGGGATTAATAAAGTATCTATCTATCTATCTATCTATCTAATGACTCCAAGGAACAGCTCATTGCCCTACAGATTTGTAGGGTTTCCCACAGGTCCTTGTGGTTCATTTTGAATGTGTTAAGGAGTGTCTGGGGAGTTTCTGTGATCATCTGGGTTTACCATTTTTTTGGATATTTTGGAACTTGCACTCCATTTTGGGACTTTTTTCACTTTGGATTGCCTTATTGTGTAGACAACTCCATTTAGTCTTTGTGCTCAGCGGAGCTTCATGTTATGTGAGATCATTCTAATTAAGAACCTTTTTATGTTATAAAGATTCTACAAGGTGTTTTTTGTGGCTAGCTGGAGGTTTTGATGGTGTCCCATAATGCCAACCACCACTGATGGGCATTTTTGGAAATACAATTTGGGACTTCTAGTCCACTGTGCACAATTGCTTGATAACAAATCGAAGGTATGGCCATTTCAAGTCTTCCAACAGCTCAGCAGTACATAAAGGCCCTTGGAGAGACCTCTAGACAAGTGTCACTGAGTAAAACTAAAACTATCTTTGTCGAAAGAAGTGATACCAGGGTTGTGATAGAAGGAAATGTTTTAAAGCCACCTCTGCATCTTATACCGAGGTAGCTTAAGTCAGTAGGATTTTAGCTGGAGAAAGTTTGGCTGGTAGTATGAGAAGATGCCCAAAATACCCAAAACCATAACTGGGCCTACCTTACATATGTGCTTTTTAACACAGTATGTTAAAACACCAATGAGAGGGGAAGCTCATTTACATTTAGTATTTTGGAATAACAAGAGTAGAATTCAGGGGGCAGAGGTGATTGAACTATTAGGCTATAGAGACCATAATATAACACAATGCACAGTGCTTTGAAACTGTTAAGCTAATGAACAATCCAGCATGATGGAGCACTGGGCCATAAGGCAAAAGTGATAACTAAGTGGCTTGGGGAACAAAACATCGAAATTTGGGGTCCATGGCCAGGAAACTCCCCACTGAGAACTTGTGGTCAATCCTAAAGATATGGCTGGACAAACAAAAACCCACCAATTCTGACAAACTCAGAGCATCAATTATCCAAGAATGGGCTGCCATCAGTCAGGAATTGGCCCAGAGGTTGATTGACAGCATGCCAGGGTGAATTGCAGAGGTCAAATATTGACTCATTACATAAACTTAAGGTAATTGTCAATAAAACTTATGAAATGCTTGTAATTATACTTCAATATACCATAGAAACATCTGACAAAAAGATCTAAAAAAAGACTGAAGCAGCAAACTTTGTGAAAACCAATACTTGTGTCATTCTCAAAACGTTTGGCCACGACTGTACAAACACAACTCGGCCAGGGACCAAATGGCACACAGCAGCTGTCATTAGGCCTCAGACCCTCACAGCACATGCTACAAGGTATTATTCAGTTCACTGTCCTTATTGTTTCTTCATGTCTACAAAGCGCATGCAGCCAGGACTGGTCAATTCCCACAGCACCTCTGAGATAAAGAGTTGATCCACTGGTGCAATGGTCAGAGCGTTATCTGCATTACTCCTCATGGGTCTAATGCTTGAGTTGACTTAAAAAGTATGTTTATCCACCAATCAGCAGCTCATCATAGGGTTACATTGTTTGGGATACCTAAATATTACTTGGCTCAACCTATAAACCTACAGAAACCTCAGGAAGTATTCATGCCCTTTAATTTATACAAACTTTATTGTGTTGTAAATTTAATTTAAATGGATATATTTACCATTTTTGACAATCAAGTTACACTCGATAACCAATAAAAACAAAGTAAAACCATGTTTTCAGAAAGGATTGCAAATCTCTCTATTATAAAAAAATCTTGGAAGGAGAAAAGTGATTTTCTCTCGGAGAGACACTTATACGTTCCGTGAGACGAATCCACACACAGGGCCGGAAATAAAGGACAAAGAGTAGATGACAAAGCAGAACGATGTAAAGAATTCAACAACGTTGGCGAGATACACATGGGGAGCAGGTTAGAGATAATGGAGGTAGGAAAATTCAAAAGTCTCAAAAAAAGGATAGGAAAGATCGCATTAGCGCAAACAAACAGAAATCATTACTCAGTGAATGAACAGAACTGCGAAAAAAAATCGAATATATTGTTCGGATTTGAACTTTAAGTCGGAGACTTGTAGATTGTCTAATTCGTGTTGTCAGCGAGAATGAAAAGATTCCAAAAACGTTAGCGCGGTATTAAGTCCCGTGAGACGGAGACTTTTAGCATGAGATTCTTTCAAGTGACACCCTACTTACAACTATTTTTAAACAAGACCGCGGTCATCTAACCTTGTCGTGTGAATGCTTTTGTCAGACACACTTCCTGCGCTCTCAGCTCTAATAAATTTTATCAGGACAATAATTTTATACGTTCTAGATGACACGTAAATGACTAAGCGAAGAAAAAAGAGCACGGACAAACATTTCCAAAAAGTCATTTTATTTATTAGAGAAAAAGAAAAGATATTCACTCACAGGAAGTTATACGTTGTGTTGTCACGATGTAAGTCCAAACAAAGAATCAAAATTCAATGCGATCTTGAAGAAAAGTTAATTCCAAATATTGTTTTTACTAAATTTTAAAGTAAAAGTGAAAATAATGCATATGTAACAATTCTCATGAAAATAACAATCTCTTAAAATTGTATATCCGGTTAACCAAACCCGGGAGTGGGCTAGTGAAGGATCAACTTTTTTTGATTGTCCTGGAGTGCCCCAGCCACAGCCCAGATTTGAACCCCATCTGTGGGGAGACCTGAAGATGGCAGTTTACCGGCGCTTCCCATCCAGTCTAACCGAGCTTAACAGGATCTGCCAGGAAGAATGGGATAAACTGCCCAAATCCAGGTGTGCAAAGCTTGTAGTGACTTAACAGGAAAACTCAGAGCTGGAATTGCTTCTTAAGGGGCTTCTACAGAGGACTGAATTAAGGGTATGAATACCTCTAGGAATGAGATTTCAGTTTTTGATTTTTAATAAATTTCCAAATCTTTCCAGATACATGTTTTCACTTGGTCACTATGGGTTATTGAGTGTAGATTGATGGGCGAAAAGGCAAATTTATCCATTCAAGATGAAATCTAGAGCACAATAAAGTGTTCAGAAAGTGAAGGGCTCCAAATACTTTCTGAATGTACTGTACAGTACTTTAAAATGGGTAGTCAAAAGAAAGCTGCCTGCTTAGTTTAGGCATGTTTTATATGAAGTTTAGGTCTTGAGGTATTTTTAGAAAGGTTTACAACTACTCATTTATCTTTCATAAAAGTAAGGTGACACGAAGGCCAACAAAGATGAGGCTTAACCTAATGTCCATTTATTTCCAGGCGAGACAAAAGCTCCAGTTTCTCTGAAAACTAAAACATATTGTTTATACAGTTGCCTTAATCCATTTGTCTAAAGTCACAAAACTGGCTGGGACTTGAATTTTCCCTTCTTTTCTTTTCCTACTCCCTATTTGTCTTAATCTTAGACAGCGTATTCTGTTTTGCTGTGCTGAGGAAGTCGTACTTAAAGGTTGTAGGTAACGTCAAAAGGACTGCGTGCTATCCAGACACAAATCTGTATGCTAAAATGGTGCACTTCTTCTGAATTGTGTGAAACAGCTTATGATGCCTCTCCCCAAAAAAATCCATAAATCTGAATTAAATATGAGACAGTCCATTATATAAAAAAAGAGTCAAAAGAATGTCCACTACTTCTTATAGAAGAACAGACTTAAAACAAACAGGAGAATTACAGCATAGGTAAGTCATGCGAGTGCCAGACATAGTAGGCAACTCAGAGTGTTCCTGAACCATGTAGAACTCTAAGCAGATTTAGGAATTTAAAAGAAAATAGACGTGAAATGCGGACATCAAAAGAGAGGGCTGCCAAACAGAATGCGGCCTAATACTGTACTTTAGGCTTTGTTTTCTATGTCTGGTCATCCATGTTGTCTACTGTCCACTGACTACAATTTTAATCACTGAATACATCAATAAATTAAAGTAACAGTTCAGGCAACCAGCTTTAGAGGGAAGCACAGTGGCACAGCATTTAGTGTGGCTACCTCGAAGCTTCAGGAAGTTGGGTCTCCCACTCGGCCTAGTCACTAACTATATGAAGTTCACTGCCATGCCAGCAGCTGCCTGGTGGATTGGCACCTAGCTGTACTATCCAGGGTTTGGGCCCTGCCTTGCAACAAATACAGTCAAGTTATGCTCCTCAGCCCTTATAATCTGATTATGTATGTCTAGGGACTACCATTCCGGCTCTGGTCAGGCAAGCAATTTCACCTTGGAATGAAAGAGGGAGCTGACTCTAAGAAGATCTTCTCCTTCCTCCTCCACAGTGAGGAAAAACGGACACCCAAAGAAGACGCCTAATCCTAACCCGACTCCCAGAGGACATTAAAACAATCTGGACAAGAACAGGATATTCAGCCCAACAAAGCTCGCCAGTCCTATCCACTTAATTCTTCTAAAAAACAAAAATCAAGTTGAGTTTTGAAAGTCCCTAAAGTCTTACTGTCTCCCATGCTACCTGGTTGTTTATCCCAAGTGTTTGTGGTTCTCTGTGTAAAGATAAACTTCTTAATGTTTGGGCGAAATTTACCCTTCACAAGTTTCCAACCGTATCCCCGTTTTCTTGATGAACTCATTTTGAAGTCACAGTCTCGATCCACTGGACTAATTCCCTTCATAATTTTAAACACTACAATCAGATCTCCTCTTAGTCATCTTTCATTTAAACTAAAAAAGCTCAGCTCTTTTAATCTTTCCTCAAAATTCATCCTCTGTAGCCCAAAAATCAGCCTAGTCGCTCTTCTCTGGACTTTTTCTAGCGCTGCTATGTCCTTTTTGTAGCCTGGAGACCAAAATTGCACACAGTACTCCAGATGAGGCCTCACCAGTGTGTTATAAAGCTTCAGTAGAACCTCCTGTGACTTGTACTCCACACTTCAAGGTGCTATATAACCTGACATTCTGTTAGCCTTCTTAATGGCTTCTGAACACTGTCGGGAGGTCGATAGCTTAGAGTCCACTATGACTCCTAAATCCTTCTCATAAGGTGTACTCTCGATTTTCAGACCTCCCATTGTGTATTCAAACCTCACATTTTTACTTCCTATGTGTAATTCTTTACATTTACTGACATTAAATTTCATCTGCCACAAATCTACCCAAGCCTGTATGCTATCCAAGTCCTTCTGTGATGATATAATGGAGTCCAAAATGATCTGCAACTCCACCTATCTTGGTATATTTCTATCTAAATCATTTCTATATATTAAAAATAGCAGCAGCCCCAGCACTGACCCATGTGGAGCACCACTCTTAACATCGGCCAATTCTGATGAGGTTCTTCACACCATCACCCTCTTCCTGTGTCTCAACCAATTCTGCACCAATCTAAAAACATCACCCTGAACCCCTATAAATTTGACACACTCCCTAGAGGTAGCATCAGATGTCAAAGCGACATCTGAGGCAGGCAGAGCTCCTGACCATTTATTGCCTCACGGCTAATCACGACTTTTCTCTTGTTATATTAAAAGGGGATACCAGGCTGGTACCCCAACCTTTTACAGTCGGTCTGCTTTCCCAGTCTAAGAAACATGTGACTCGAGTTATGTAGAGGATGGATGAAAGGTTCAGAATAACAAACAGACCACAAGGCATAAAACAGCAAAGCAACATGAGCATTAAACACACAAACAACACATGTAGTACACTTACGGCACCAATGAAGAACAGAGAAACACAAAAAAACAAAAACAACGTAAAATCCTCAGAATAACATGATGTATCCCAGTTGCTGCATATTGTAAAATGTCCAACAGATGCACACTAGCTGAGTAGTCTTTGGTTTCACTTTACTCCATCCTCCATCAGCTTTCCTCTGGGAGTTTTATGGTGGAAATCCCCTACAGAGTTGGACGGACCAGGCCCATCTTCGCCATAGTATAAAGTCTACTGGTACTTCTTGGAAATTCTCAAAAGCTTACTGGTCACCCAAGTGATAAAATCTTTCCAACATGTCCTGCTTCTGGGTCTTCTCTAAGGGGGCACTATGCCTGGTACACCCCCCACCCCCCCTAAAACTAGCAGTTTTACTTTGAGGTCCTACATACAAAACAGGCAGGGGACCAGTAGAAGCTATTAAATTACAAAAACATATTAATCAAATTATAAAAACACTTGTTAATCATATAAGATATGGTCAGTGAAAAGCTTTTAATCACTAGAGTAAGAGATAACAAAAAAAAAAAAAAAATAGGAAGATATTACATTATAAAGGGACTTACTGTATAACCCGTAAGGAATTACAAAACTATATGAAGCTACATCACACACCAGAAAAGGCACAGAATCACGTGGAGTCAGTCCTCACGTTCTTAAGGCCAATGCTGACCAACTTTGTGGTGTCCCTTGTGTGGCCTGATCATTCGGTCACTAAGGTTCCAGAAAGTACGGCTACTGTGGTAAACACCCTGCATTGGAAGGCCGGTGCCCCTTCACCTAAAGACTACAGACCAGTGTCCCCTGTAACTGCATGGACGCTTGGTGGAACTATTGCTGGCTGTCTGCCACACCCCCTACCTCCCACCCTTGGTTCAACACTGTATTATGTAGGGTTACACAGGATCTCAGACCCTTGAGATGCTTGTCATGGACTACCTTGTCCTGCCTTGTGTTGGTTGGGATTGGTTCCAGAACACGCCCGTGACCGTGTGTTAGGTTATAGTGGGTTGGGTAATGACTGACTGACTGACAGTTTTATTTTTCTTTGTTTTGGATTTCTGGGTTTTTATGGTTTTTTTGTTTTTTTTTTACTGTAAGTAGCAACAGCAACAACAATAATAAAATGGCACTTTACATTCCTTTTAATGAAACTGCACACTAGCACAACTGAACCTTATTTTGCAGTTCCATTCATCAGGTAGGAGCCCAGATTCTCCATGATGCTGTATGCTGAGACTGCAGTAGGACAGCGAGTGCCCTCCAGAATTGTAAGAGCTGTTACTAGTTTGATGCATCTTTCTGAGATGAAGGTGAACTTCACTTTTAGGTAAGGTCTAAGATATTTATTACAGCCTGAGCTGATGTGTTCTCAGCCAGAAGGCACTCTTCGTAGAGGTGAACATGTTCAGTGAGGCACCCTACTGATTCAAACCAGCTATTCCACCTGGCGTTTCCTGCCAGGCTTCTTGAAGAAGGCATACTTTACCCACATGACTCGTGATGCAGCCTCACTAAAGTATTTATAGTGCTGCCAGGTCTCTCCCACCAAACTGAAGACTTGACACAAGCAGGCTGAATGTACACTGTTAAGCATAACCCCTTTTAACACTTCCTGGTATGCTTTCAGACAGTATGATGTAACCGCTGCTAAAATGTCATTAACAGGTGGTACAGTGGTAGTGCTGTTGCTCTGCAGTAAGGAGACTGTGGAAGATCATGGGTTCGCTTCCCGGTTCCTCTCTGTGTGGATAGCGCTTTGAGTACTGAGAAAAAGTGCTATATAAATGTAATGAATTATTATTATTATTTATTAAGATTCAGCTGGTTGTTGTGAAGGGACTGAAATGCTGCCTGTGAAAAGGTGGAAAAGTTGCAGCTCTTCATAAAGATAACATCTCCCAAAAAGTACTGGTCTTCATTACCTGTAATTACGTAAATTATTTCTAATGATTCTTAAACCTTAAATGTTTACAGATTAAAAAGTGCATCATTACCTCTGTAGCTTCATCTACTGCATATCTTAAAACAATTAATTCCAAAGCAAAAGCAAACTAATCTGCAAGGCGCTAAATTCTGGAATTAAACAGAAAAAAGAAAGGGAAACCCGCTTTTAAGGGTTCATTTTACATCTGAGGAGAAGCCTGCTCTTCTGCCCAGGTTTGTAGGTGCCCAGTTTATAACGGAAGAGTCAAATGTGGATCTGGCGTGTCTCGTCACCGCAAGGCAAAACATTTATTAAATTCAGAAACATCGTTGCTCATTTTTAAAAGGATACTATGGCATGCTGGCAAAAATTGCAGAAAAGTTGTTGTCCAGATTCGTAAAAGTTGCCAGGGTATTGTTGTGCCCTCAATTTTGCAGTTAAGCTCGTGCTTCTTCATTTTTTTGACATAGTTAGGGTATCTGATACTGCTCGCTTCGACATTTCTGTCTCATGCAGATGGCTAATTCACGTGCCTTTAATGAGAAAATGTACAGGAAACAAGCGAACAAACAGATAGAGGCACGACTGGATTTCTACAAAAACATCAAACTAGAAAATAGTATCTGAATGATAGAACTACAGATTATTCAATTGTTTAATTTATTGGGAAGTTTTGTAACAGTCACCCCTTCCATCTCTAACTTCCACACATTTCTGTTTTTAAATCTAAAATCCATTTATATGCATTAATTCCGTCCATGTTTTCCGCATTGTGGAAATCATAGGGCCCTGCGCTTAACAGGACACTTACCATCACAGCACTGAGTATTTAATGTTCAATTGACTGGAGTTAAGTTCCATATTTAGTTTAAGGATTGATTGATGCACAAGGGAATTCTTCAGTTAGAACACTACTCAATCATGAAACTCTGTATAGTCGATTTGATGGTAAGACGTTCTATTTGATGTTCAGGACATGGTTAGGATCAGAGACAATGTTGATTGCCAGCCATAATACATTATTATAATTCAGAAAAATTCTCAAGGGGATGGCAGACAGATCTTTATCTTGCAGTTTTGACTTTAAGGTAATGGGCAAACACTTACATTGTATAGTGTTACAATACTATAAAACACTCATAATCAGTAAAGAAGTAAAACAATATAACAAAATAACCTGTCTACATGCCCCCAAAAGTCCTAAGACAACAGAGAAAATAAATCCTTTGCTATGGTAGGCCGCAGCAGAAGCATCAATTCAAGAGCGGCCCACCGAATCAACAAGGTAATTAAAATAACAGGCTCTGTTATGGGATGCACTCTGGGTCACCTGGAGATCATATGAAAACCAAACTGAGTGCCATTATGAACAATGCTGCACAACCTCTCTGTGACACTGCAACACAAAGGACTGGCAGACTAAGAATTATTCAGCAGATGTGTGTCAGACACGGGGAGAAAATGAAAACTCCATGCTGTGAGGGCCTGTGACGCAAACCCTGGTCTCCTTACTGCAAGGCAGCAGTGCTACCACTGAGCCACCAGTCTTAGGATACACACATAAGACAAACGTATTTCCTTAGGAGGCACGCAATGTCCCAATTTTACCTCTGGGATATGAAGCTGTTACCTGTGGGTCATTTATCGGAAACAAGAATAAGTTGGTTCAAAACAAGCTGCTGTATTACATAGAATTACACATGATCATCAAATGTCCGAAAATAACTAATTCATCAGCTCTCTAATTAGCAAACCTAAAAATTACTGGACCATAAGTCTCCTGTTTTTTTATTGTTGTTTTTATAGAGCTAACTAGTCAGTAAAATGAGGTATAGGAAGGCAGGACCTTCAAATATGATAACTCAAAACCCAGGTTATTCAGATCTTATCTTTGATAGGACATGCTGTATATAAGGCCTCCTATTTGTTAACTGACGAATGTGCCTCATTTTTCGTCCAGAGTTTGTACACCTTGTTTGGAGTCCACCTCTGGTCAATTCAATAGCATTCACATGATTAGGAAAGGCCCCGCAGGTGAGCAAACCCCAAGCCACGAGGTCAAGCGAATTGACTGCAAACCTTAGGGACAGGATTGTGTGCAGGCATAAATCTGAGGAAGAAGACAAAAACATTTCGGGAGGGCTGAAGGCTCCCAAGAGCACAGCGGCCTCCAAAATTTTTAACTGGAATAACGTTGGAGCAACCACAACTCTAACTAGAATCAGATCCCCGGCCAAAATGAGCAATCGAAGGAGAACAGCCTGAGTAAGAGAAATGACAAGGAACCCTCTAGCCTCTCTGGCTGAGCTCCAAAGAACCTGTATGGAAATGAGAGAAACTTCCAGAAGGGCAACCAACACTGCAACACTCCACTAATCTTAGCTTTATGGCCGAGTGGCCAGACAGCAATGAAAGCCTGCATGGGGTTTGCAAAAAGTCAGCGAGAGGACTCTCAGACAATGAGAAATCTCATTAAACCAAGTGTCACATCTGGAGGACACCAGGCACCGTTCATCACTTTTGCAAACGTCATTCCAAAAGTGAAGCATGGTAGTGGCGGGGACTGTGGCACTAGTCAGGGTCGAGGGAAAACTGAACAGAGCAAAGAACGGAGATACCCTTAATGAAATCCAGATCAGAGCACTCGGACCTCAGACTGGGCAATAGGTCAATGACCCCAAGCACAAAGCAAAAACAACACAGCAGTGGCTTAGGAACAACTCTTGGAATGTTCCTGAGTGGCCCATCCAGATTTCAGACTTCTGGAAAAACCAGATATTAGCTGCCCACCGACAGTCTCCATCCATTCTGAGAGAGCTTTGGGGGAAATCTGCAGAGAAGAATAGCAGAAAATCCCCAGAATTCAGGTGTGTGTAGCTTGTCACCTCAGAGCAAGGAGCACTCTTAGCTATAATCACTGCCACAGGGGGCGTCTGAATACTTGTGTCAATGTAACATCTCAGCTTTTCATTTTTCATAAATGTGCAAAAATGTCCAAAATCTTGTTTTTTGCTTTATCATTCTGGGGCATGGAGTGATACTTGATGAGAGAAAAATGGATTGAAATGATTTTAGCACAAGGCTGCAACGTAGCAAAAAGTGAAGGTGTCCGAGTACTTTTTGAAGGCGCTGTATCTATTAATGTGCGGTGCCAACAGGGTAAGCGATGGCTTCTCAGGACTCTGAATGGGTGTATTAAATATCAAAAAAGTTAAATCATTCACTCGCACTCAAAGAGTGAGTTAAGACTTATTTATGTTGGTAGCTTTATAGTTTATGATTTAGTAACATAGTCCCGGAGTAACATTACCTTCACCATAGATGTAAATGTATATCAAATAGGCTTTATTGGGGTGAATAAAACAAGTGGTCGGCACGTCCCCCATTTTAGATGTTAGGGTAGTTTTTTTGTTGACATACCCCTATGCTGTACCAGGTCACTCTTAAATTGCAAACTCACTGTGATATAAGTTCAGTTCAACTCCAATCCAGTTCACATTTTTTGTTGTCTTATCGTTGAATTGCCCTGCTAATATCTAATTTTGCCCATTATAAGATGTCTGAAATCTTTCAAGTCACTAACTAACACTGGACTTTTCTTTTTTACACAGTTTCATTATAAATAACAGAGTTCCCTTTATATAATTTGTAATCAGTTTGCCCCAAATATGCAGTTAGAACAAGCAGTTTGAGGGACAAGCGTTGCTGCTGCTGTGACTGCGGCGAGCAGCGAGGTGCATATTGATCGAGTCCTTTCTGATAATTTCCCAAGTGCCAGGAACTTTCTTTTGTTAACTTTTGCCCGTTTGGAGGGTCTCTTAAATACGGCTTCTCGCAGGCCCTCGCATGGCCCCCTGCTCACCTTCCGAGCATCTCTCTTGCCAAATAGGCAACGGGACATGAGGTAGTTTATTTTTGGGATGCCTTCATTGACCACAAAGTTATTTTAAAACCCATTCAGTCCCATTTTGATCTTAATATTTTAGTTTCATTAGCAAACAATGTATTAAGTAAAGAGTGCCAAAGAGCAAATGGGGGGAAAAAAATAAAGAAATCCAATGCCTGGAAGACTTTGGGAATTAAACAAACAATCTAAAGTTTAGTTTGCACAGTCTGGTAGACATAACACTTTAGGAAGTAAAGGCGTTTAAGTCAAGTGCTCGGCTAAATCTACACCATTAACCCTGGAAAATATCTTCAAGACTCTGTGATAAAATTTATTACTTCCATTTTTGTATTATTTCAGTAAATATAGCCCAGAAACGCAGAAGGCAATTGGAAGTTTTACTGCTTTAAAGTGGACATACTCGAATTGTTTGAAGGTTTTTCTTTTCATGTTTACATCAATGCATCATAGAACCCATTTTTAACCACAATTATAGGCACAGTATTCCTTTTTTTAAGTCCTAAAAATGCTTTGACTTTTTAAAACAATTTCCTGTGTATAACAAGGTTGTAAACCTGTTGAAGTATCCTTTTATACTGCAGATGTCATGAGTCTGCATTTAGATTTTATTTTTTCTTAAAGGAGTACTCCACCAAAAATTAGATTTTCATACATGTTACTCACCCCATGGAGTTTGTAGTGATGGCCGAGGAAAATCTTAATCTCATGATTTCATGCAGAGTGAAAGAAAAAAAGTTCATGATATAACAGAAGTGAAAGGCAACTTGTGTCACAGCATGGCAAACGACGTGAAAAAAACGTCCACGGAAAGGAGGGAAAAAAACTGCCATGATGCTTGTGTTCCACTATCTTTTTGTATGCTCAGCATGTCCAGAACACATGCATGTTCTCCTAAAATATTATTAACAGTTACTTCCAGAAAAAGCAGACTACAGTGTAAACAGGAAAACACATTCCCATAATTCTGTGCTTTTGAATTGAAGGATCTTGACCAATGAATGAGGATTAAGGGCGGGCCTTCAGATTCAAAAGTAAAGGATTATGGGAATGTGTTTTCCAATGTACAATATACTCTGCTATTTCTCGAAGTAACCGTTAACACTAGAATGACCAGAGCCTACGAGAAAACTCGTAAATCCGGCCCACCTTAAATCCGTTCGCACCTCTCTGTCAGCGTCTTTTGTCCTGTAAATGTGCCGATTAAGACAAGCAGCAAGCAGCTGGCTATTCCATCACCCCACCATCGCAGAAAGTTCACAAAGTTCTCCCAGCTCATGCCTTGTTTGATTATCTGGGAGTGAACTGCTGGAGTTTTAGAGTGGAAATAATAGATCGTTATTTGGAACACATGCATTTCATGTCTGTTCCGTTTCTACAGTAATCTGTGTAAACACATTGTTAAAACAGAAACATTTTCATATTTTAGTAATAAATGTTATCTTAAGTGATCGTGAGTGACAGTGAAATACAAAGAAGGCAGATTCACCAGCGTTTGTGTGTCAGCTTTTATCCCTCCAGATCAGAGAATGTCCAGTTCAATTGTCTCAAAACACCACTCACATCTACAGTTACTCCCAGTTTCAAATAAAAACTAACAGCATCAGATCCCTAGGGCGGTGTATGTATGGTGATGGTGACTGAGAGAATAAAAGTGAAAAAAAAGGTAACTTTTACAAGTACAGTACTATAAATGTACACGGTCTGTTTCAGACGCAAACCAAAAGTATGTGTGTACTGTATAATATTAACAATAAGAGCAGCTCACTACTGAAAACAGTAAATACAGGAAACAGTCGGGATCGAACTGGGGACTCTTGATTGTAAGTCAGCAAATCTTACCACTATGCCACGGAAGCTGTTGTATTTGTTTATTGAACATTTGGAATACAGGCTTCACACATTGTTATAGTTTATGCCTACATTTTGTAACATTTATTACTAAAATATGAAAATGTTTCTGTTTTAACAATGTGTTTACACAGATTACTGTAGAAACAGAACACACATGAAATGCATGTGTTCCAAATAACGATCTATAATTTCCACTCTAAAACTCCAGCAGTTCACTCACTCCCAGATAATCAAACAAGGCATGAGTTGGGTGAACTTTGTGAACTTTCTGCGACGGTGGGGTGATGGAATAGCCAGCTGCTTGCTGCTTGTCTTAATTGGCACATTTACAGGACAAAAGACGCTGACGGAGAGGTGCGAACGGATTTAAGGTGGGCCAGATTTACGAGTTTTCTCGTAGGCTCTGGTAATTCTAGTCTTAATAATATTTTAGCAAAATATGTATGCGTTTTGCACATTTTAGCATTCGATTATATATAAGACGGCTAATGCAACATGTGTAACAAGAATTTTTTTTTACTTTCTTTCCATTGACATTTCTGACATTGTTTACCATTATGCAGGATGGGTCGTCATTAGGCTCCATTATGTTATAAACTTTTTTTCTCTTGTTCTGCATTGTCACACACACGCGTGCTTGGGGAGAAGCTGACGGGCTCAACGACACGGAACAACACAAAGAAAGTGGGTTTTGTACAAGGCACTAACGTCTCTCTCTCTCGTTCAACAGAAAAGGAGAAGTATAAAATGTACCATAAGAAGACTGGCAGACAATAACTTTCATCAGTTAAACCCACCACTTCCGACCTTACTTGACGACTGCACTTCTGGCTTTTCCATTCCACATCATGTCCGCTCAACCTTCCTCCCAGCATTCTCTCTGTGTTTAATTTACTGTCAGTCTCTCTATATAAACATCACTCATGCACTGCAATTTTGTCCGTTGTATGATTCATTATTGCATTGAATGCATAAGCCAGGGAAGGCTATTCTGGACCTTACAGTATACGGGGCTCAAACCCCAAACTTTTATGAGTATGTTGTCCACTTCTTTTCACAGCATGAAAACATAAGGTTAAACATTTTTATCCTTTACTACAAGCTACATTTGTTGAGCAACATTTAAAAAAAATTAAATATTTTTGTTACTTACATTGCACAATGTAGGTTGAAGTAATGCTCAAGAAAAAATATTAATTTAATATTTTCATGGAGAAAGCACATAACAATGTTTCTCATAGAACAGGACTCAATTGTGACTAATGGCAGTATCAAGAATATCCTTTAAAAAATCCTTCATACAGGATTGCACTATTAAACTGAAGACCCGCCTCTCTCGCTCATTCACTGGTCAAGAGTCCAGTCTTCAGTTTAAAAGTACAATCCTGTGTGTAGGAGATCTCTCGTTTGTGGACTATTTTCATTATCTGGAGGCTTTTATGTAACAATTTTTAAGCAAAGAAATCCACCCACTTTGCAAGTTTTCAGCACCCGACTGGATGACTTCACATGCGATTTACATGACACAAGTAATGCATGATGTTTGGATGTTTTTTTTGCTGTTTGTCACAATTGGGTCTCATTCTATCAAGAAACTTTTTGTTCTCCACAATAACATGAGCGTGCATTTAGGGGACAGTTAAAGGGCTCTGGTGATGGCAATTGCCACTCCAGGGGTTTGCACTCTTTATTATTGCTTTTTCTTTTCCTCCGTCTGCGGACCTTAAGATTGATGGTTTTTCCATTCTTGCCATTATAGAATTTGGACAGTGCCCATGCCCACTACTTGCCTCTTCTAGTTAATCAGAATGTAACACATGACAACTATATTTAGTACTACATTAGTGATTATTATCACATTAGCAATTACAATATTACCAGTTAAAGTCAGTCTAATTTAAGCATCATTGCTTATTGATTTTTCATAATAAAACATACAGTTTAGGGTTTAAGGAAAACAGCCCAGATACAAGCCAAAGATCCCAGCTGGTGGCAGACAATTTTTTAACATCAATAAGAAGTTTTGTTACAACCTGCATAATTAAAATGTATTCCTGAAAAGTGACTCGCATAAATGAAAGTAATGATAATGTCTTCCGAAGGGAGGATTGACACCTACTGCCAGCGTGTATTCTGCCCGTCTTTAATAGAAAACAAAGGTGGTCGCCTGGTAGAGAAAACAGCTGTCACCAACAGTTTCTATCAAATGTTCAGATCACAGATGAAGGAAAACGACGACATTAATCAAATAGTTGTTGACAATGTTTGATCATCATACTTAGAAGGTATGGGACACAATTCTGAGATTTATTGTGGAAAAATGTATTTAATATCAATATCACAGACATGATTGATACAATCAGAGTGAGAGTTAAAGTAGAAAAACTTGGTCTACCTCAAGTTACAGTGGGAGTTTATAGTATTAGGGTGTTGTACCGTGTTAGCCATTGTGAATGTAGTGAGAAGTCAAGCAAAATGACGCCTTTTATTGGTTAACTAAAAAGATTACAATATGCTAGCTTTCGAGACAACTCAGGCCTCTTCTTCAGGCAGGATGTGTGGGAGTTTAAAAAGGCTCAAAGGTGGGAAATATGCAGAATTTATAATCTATATATATATAATTCACTAAGCAGCAGACAATGGCACGCAAGATAGAGACCATGGGATATGCACGACAGAGCCCCGCCCACCAACTCTAAGACCATGGGATACGCAAGACAGAGCCCTGCCCGCCAACTCTAACCCTCCTCCTGCATCCACCCTCACTCTCGAGGCATGCGCACTGCTTGCTCATGTGCCCGCATGCAACACCTCACCAAACACAGCCTCTGTCACTTTCGTCTCTGCTACAGTCCACATGCACCTCAGAGCCACGTTGACTTTTCATTGTTTTTTTCGGTTCCGGTTGCTTTTCTATATACTAAGTCGACCATGGCATGCAAGACAGAGACCATGGGATAGGGATATACACAACAGAGCTCCGCCTGCCAACTCTAACCCTCCTCCCACGTCATGGGATACACACGACAGAGCCCCACCCTCCAACTCTAACCCTTCTCCCGCGTCCACCCTCCTCCCGCGTCATGGGATACACACGACAGAGCCCCACCCTCCAACTCTAACCCTTCTCCCACGTCCACCCTCTCTCTCGAGGTATGCACACTGCTTGCTCATGTGCCTGCACGCAACACCTCATCAAACACCGCCTCAGTCACTTTCGTCTCTGCTACAGTCCACATGCACCTCTAAGCCACATTGACTTTTCATTGTTCTTTTTGGTTCCGGCTGCTTTTCTATATATAATCGACCAAGTCGCCCGACCATGGGATACGAACAACAGAGCCCCACCCGCCAACTCTAACCCTCCTCCCGCATCATGGGGAATGCACGACAGAGCCCCACCCGCCAACTCTAACCCTCTTCCCGCGCCCACCCTCGCTCTCGAGGCATTCGCACTGCTTGCTCATGTGCCCGCCCCCAACACCTCACCAAACACATCCTCACTCTCTTTGGTCTGTGCTACAGTCCACATGCAGCTGTGAGCCACATTGACTGTTCATTTGCCTACCATGGCCACTGCTTCAAATGTATTTCATGGAAACAACACTTCTTTCAATGTTATACAATTAAACAGGTAACTGTTTGTTTCTATCAGTCAGTTTTTTCTGGAAAAATGTCATCAACGAAACTGTTGCTCTTGAACTTCGCAACATGGGTGTAACCTTTGTTTGCCAACATTGGGATAACTTCGGCGACGTGCTGTCCGTTGTTCTTAGTCACGGAATGTACTGGAGTGTAAAACTATTGCAGCTGCTACGTCACAAACTGTCCTTATTTCCCGGATCTCCCTGTCCCCATCAGATTCAAATTTGCCTTTTACTTTTACACGCAGACAATTTCCTGTAAGATTGGCCTTTGCAATGACAATTAATAAGGCACAGGGCCAAACTTTCAAAAAGATATGCCTGTATCTGCCAAAACCAGTTTTCAGTCACGGACAATTGTATGTTGCTCTCTCCAGAGTTCCATCTTTTCATTCACTCACAGTCGTATCCTCAAACCCACCCCATTTGGACAACTGTGTCTTTCAGGAAGTATTCACCCATCAATAAATAATTATGCGGCGTATGCTACGCCGTGGGTTGGCTAGTATATAATAATCTTTGAAGACAATCTAATACAAGTATATACTTAATATGAAGCTATAACAGATTAACCTACTTAAACATAACGAAAAGGACTGAAGGTAACATGCTTACGCATGTGATGTCAGCCTCATCCTATAGAAACCACCAACATGATTTTCCAATGTTAGAATGAGGTAAATGAGTAACAAACACCCCTCTAGAAAATGAAGAGAAACTAATGGGAAAGCCCAAACCCCCCTCCTATGAAGTGGCGATAAGAGCAACAGAACGATCCGCAAACACCCCACCCTAGAAAGAGTTCAGAATAATGGGAGGGTCGACAGGAGTCTGAAATTAATTGTGGTTTCTTTTGATTGGATAAGGTGATAAAGTTCTACATATTAAGAGTCAGATGATGTGATGTACTAGATAAGGTTATAGTAATAAAATACTATAAGAGATGATGAATTGATTAATTGATTGCTCACTTCATGGACTGAGACATTTGTGCATACCTTTGTGCAAATAAAGAAATGTTCTGCATTCTCATCTGGGCTCTGTGACAGCCTTCTTTGAAGACAGAGGAAAGTTTTTTCCACAACAACATCAACTCCGGCGTCCAACTGCCTGGACCAGCCCCTTCCTGCTAGAAACAACCATAACCTGAAGAACCCCCAAGTTAGGCGGTTTGAGCAAGATTCCAATTTGAAAAGACGCATCTACAACACTTATTAATTGAGAACCCTGTTGTATTCCCTTATCCCTAGTAGTGAAGTAAAAGTAGAGGGAAAAAGTTTTACTCAAGTCAAGTACAAATATTCTCAAAACATACTCAAGTATGTCTACTTTGCTACTACACAACACTGCACCACACTAGCTTTGGACCTCTAGTTACAGACAGACAGATAAATATGAGAGGTACTATATAATAGACAGACAGATATGAAAGGCACTATATGATAGACAGACAGACAGACAGATAGTGTAGCGGATGGCTGGGACACTTGCCTGGCCGGGATGCCTCCACACTGGAAGGACCAGGGGAGCAAGCATGACCTTCCCTGGGGGGCTAGATGGCAGCCCCCCTGGGTTGCAGCAGTGCCTAGGACTCCCACAGGGCTTCGTGGGAGTTGGAGTTTGGTGCAGCCCTGTGGGAATCTGTGGGCTCCACCAGGTGGTGCTGCCAGAATTAGGTCAACGAGCACCTAGAGCACTTCCGGGTGCGTTATAAAAGGAGCCTACAACCGCTACTCTGGGGAGTCAAAGTCGGGAGGAGGGAAACAAAGCTAGCCGAGGATGAGTGGAGGAGAAAGAGATAGGAAAAGAGTATAAAGAAAAGAAGAAGAGTATTGTGTTGAGGTGTGCTTGGGGACCGCGTTGTGGCTTGTGGGGAATGGGGAAAACGTTGCCCACAAGTGAAAGAAAGAAAAATAAAATCGTGTGCTTTGAACTTGTGTCCTATGCCTATCTGTGTTGGGTAAGGTGGCTGGTACGCCCCCTCTTGGTGTTTAGATAGATAGATAGATAGATAGATAGATAGATAGATAGATAGATAG
>JANRMT010062796.1:87247233-87265641 GCA_026402145.1 Polypterus bichir lapradei | reverse complement strand
TAGATAGATAGATAGATAGATAGATAGATAGATAGATAGATAGATAGATAGATAGATAGATAGATAGATAGATAGATAGATGGATGAAAGGCACTATATGATAGAAGAGAGCGAGACAGAGAGGCACTGTATGACAGACAGACAGATACTTTAATTTGCCCCAATATGGAATGTTGGCTTTTTACAGAAACACAAGCAAATAAATCTTGGAGTTCATATGAGTTTAATTCAGCAGCTGACCTGTGACTCTTATTTTAAATGACTTAAAACATTGCCATTTTTCTCTGACATAAATCCCCACACACCCCTTCTCTCTCTTTCTGCCTCTATCTCCTCCCACACTTCATATTACAAAGCACACAAGACTATAGCTACACGCAAACAGATAAAGCAGTGCAATTCAATATCATTTCAACTCCTGATAAAATCACTGGCAAATAAGTACCAAGAAATCACACAAAAGAATAACGGACAGATTACATTTACTGGCACTCTGTGACAAGATCATTATTATTTATCAGATTACAAGTTCAGATCAGATCATGAGCAACGCAAGCAAAGCAGCAAATTCTAAAAGGATTAGCAGAAAAATGTCAGTGTGCTTATGTCCAAGAGCTTTTCCCATATCTTTCGATCACTACTATAGTTATGAATTCCTAAATGTTCAATGAATTGAAAGCACAATCAGTTTGCCCCCAAATCTGGGCATTTGATCTCTTCAAAAATGATGATCAAAGCAGTGAATAGAATATCATTCATATCAGACACCGCACAACCAGGATCTTGCAAAATGCCTTTACCCATCACAGAAGAAAACAAAACCTGACACTGAAAGCAACTGCTTACAAAACTACTTTAAAAAAAAAGGTTTGCAGATGCCTGCGTTTGTGTTATGTGATTAAAAATCAGATAGGAAAGCAGTTATATGGAAGCCCTAACTCTTTACTGATTTATCAGCCATTATTAAAGAGGGTCATTTAATTCAAAGCTGCATCAGTCCAGCATAACATTCTCTTGTTAGAGCTGCTGCAGAGACTCTTCATATTACTTTATTGCATTGCTTTTTAATTTATCATAGGCACGTTTTTCAATTGACAATTACTAGATATTTACCATTTACTTTTTCTTCTTACCCTGCCTTCATAAATTACAGACCTGTTTTCATATGTTTCCTATTTAACTGATTTTTTTCAATGTCTGCCTGCAGATCACAGAATGCAGCTGGCCCGGGAGCTCCAGAGCCTAAACTTAAAAATGCATCAGTGTCTGCGTGTGTCCTTATATTGTTAAGGAGGACATGGACTGGCTGGCATCTGGGATGGAGTGGATAATTCCTTAGTCAGCCGGGTGACTCTTATAAAGGATGATTTGAGTAGATAGGTGGGCATTGCTATCCCACATAATGGGCCAACAGTAGTAGACTGCCTTCTGGGGTCCGTTGCTGAGCTGTAAGGTCCTTAAAAATTATGTATAGCTCAAGGACAGCTCAAAACCTGTGTATTAGCCCAATACCCAACATTATTGAAGTGACATACCAGAAAACACATTGTGACATCAAGAGTGGTGAATTATGCACATACCATCAAAGAATGGGGGTCCAGGGTGGAGATTTTAGAATGCTAACTTTCATATACAGGTGTGAGAAACAAGGGGAGGGGTTCCTAAAACATGAAAAGAAAAATGGCAGAGGAAGGAGTGTGAAAAATAGCCCAAAATACCACAATACTTTTTAAAAAGTAGCCCAAAAAAAACACAACACCCAGCTCATTTTTTTTTCTGTGGATGCCAATCAAAAAAAATAGCAGAATTGGGTAAAGAAACGTGGACCTGGTAACACTGGTCAGGTGTTCCCCTAGTATATCTGCTGACAGCATCCCTCTGGTGGGACTCCAATTTACACACCCACAGTGCTTCTTGGGAATTGTGGTCCTAATGAGTAGCTATCGGTCTTTGCACATACCCAGGAGATCTTCCAGAAGGAGGCACCCATCCTACTTAGGTTCCACGTGAGCCAGTAGTGCTTTATTAAGGCAACCAAAGCTCAGACTTAAGCCCCACAGAAGATCTGTGGAGAGACCTAAAGATGGCAGTTTGCAGACACTTCCCATCCAATTTAACGGAGCTTGAAAGCATTTGAGAGAAGAACAGGATAAACAGCTCATAGCAAATGTGTAAAGCTTGGACAGACTTTTCCAAGTAGACTTGAAGCTTTAATTGCTGTCAAAGGGTCATCAAATGACAAAAGAGTCTTAACACCCATATAAATGAGAGATTTTCATTTTTGATTTATAATAAACTAGCTGTCCCACGTGGCTTCCGACCATGTAGTAGTGAAACAGGACAGTGAGGAGGAGCCTGCCCAGGTACCCACTCCTGATGTCACACTTCCCCCTACCCTCGGCCCACAGCCTCTGTCTTGGATTAGCGTGAATACAGTATACCCCCAAATTTTGCAGGGCTTATGTTCCTAGAGAACCCGCGAATTATGAAAAACCGTAAATTTTGGATGTGGTTAAAAAAAATGCCTATTTTTATAGTTTAAACCCTAAATATGCCCCCAAAACACTTTAATTTAATTTCAACCTCAGCTTAATACATTACCTAAAAACAGAATGTAAAGGTAAACCCGTATACTCTACAGTACTGTACTGCTATGTCTCCCGCAGTGCTAGAATGTAAAATACTGATGTCACCACTATATGTACTGTAAGTCATGCAGGTGCGTTTTCATTGCCAGAAGCCTTAGAAGGTGCAGGGCGTTTCTGTGGCATCTTGGGGCTTTAACCCTTAAACTGCCACATACTTGGGGGTTAATGCATCCCTGGACGCCAAAAACTTTTTTGCTGCACTTTAAGTAAACGTCACAATTCACAAAGTAAAAGTAAAATTTTAATGGAACACATTTTTTTTTCATTCAGAGAACACTGATCATTTTACACACTGCTAATGAACTGTAAAAACTATTTAAAAAACTGCTGGAACAATATGTACAAAGTGCAACTGACGCCATGGATGAAATCACAGAGCCAACTGCACTTGAACTGGCTGCACACAAGCACACAGAGGTAAGCGCTGATGCTGGCAGGCTAGTCTAGTGCAGCGGCTCAATCACAGGGACAGTGAGGCTGCAGTGCTGCAGGATGTCACACTTGGGTCACAGAATTGCACAGAAACACAGGAGGTTGTAGAAACAGGAACGTTATTCAAACTCTTCAAACAAACATGTCTCTTTCAGAAGTAAAACAAGCACAACAGGAGCGGGACCCCCAAAAGGAGCAGAGGATGTCTGGAGGAGGAGAGAGAAACAAAGCAATCAGCCAAAAAGTACTGGTGCTGTTCAGGCTTTTAAGTAAGCATAGCATCGTGTGAGAAGCATATCACGCGACAGAGCAGCCGCAAGTAAGCCCAGCAAGTAAGGGAGCAATGTGAAGGTAGTCTATCAGCGTTTTTTTAAGAGGGGTTTTTTGAGGAGTGTCCGTGTCTTCTAGGGGTGCATTCAGCCCCCCTTCTCACAAGGGGCTGGCAGTGGTCATGAGCGGATGTACTGCGCTGACTGATCAGCTCCTGCGTGCTCACGAATGGCACTGGAAAACGACTATAGTCGGCTGTGGCGGTTTAAGGGTTCAGAGGAACAAAATGGAAAACACAAGAACACTCAGCTGGAGATGCATCACAGTCAATCAGCAGCAAGAAGAAATGAATAACACTGTAGCGGTCCGGTGCCACTAAGATTCACACCATCGAGAAGACGGTGATTTATTTTTATGTTGGAGATTCCAGGGACGCACCCAGCCTTGGCCTGACCCGCACGCACTCACAAAGAGAGACAAAAACAAAGCAAACCGCTAATCAAACAGCAAATAAAGAATGTAATGAAAACAGCAATACCATCCCTGTTCTCCTTACAGCGATTATATATTAAATACAATAAAGCACAAAGAAAACACACACAGTAAATCATGAAAAACGTTCATGAAAAACAGCAATGAATGAAATGTAATGATGAAAACAGATAGTCCAGAAATCCGCACGTTGAATGGGAATGTAAAGATAGTCCTACCGCTAGTTCCTGAAATGGTGAAGATGGGAGGATGGGTTTTGGGAGTTTGACATCTGTACAGTAGAGCAGGGGTTGCCAGCTCCAGTCCTGGAGGGCCACTGTGGCTGCAGGTTTTCATTCTAACCCTTTTCTTAATGAGTGACCTGTTTTTTGCTGCTAATTAACTTCTTTTGTCTTAGTTTTAATTAACTTGACTCAGGCCCCTTAGTTGTTTCTTTTTCCTTAATTAGCAGCAAAAACAACTGGTGTCCATCATACAATATCTGAAAATGAAGAAAAATGAAGGTCTCAGGAAAGTCGAACTGCTCAGGTCCCCAAAACATTTTACCAGAGCTCTTAGAAAAGTGGAATATCAACAATTTCAGAAATGTCTGCTAATGCACCACGAGAGCAGCAACAAGCCATGGGACTAAAGAACAAGTTTAATTAACAAGAAGAGTCAGCGCCTCATTAAGCAGCCAGTTGGAGTGAAATTGGTTGGAGTTTGAGCCCCTGACTTAGTTGGTCTTCTGTTGGATCCCTCACTTCACATTTCATTTCTATTTAGGTGCCATTTAAGGAAAGAAATGAAGCAAATCAGAGGAATGATGAAGAAATTCAGGGGAGGACATTCAATTAAAATGAATTCACAAGAAGTTCAAGCAGCACAAACAGATCACTCATTAGGGTTAGAATAAAAACCTGCTGCCACGGTGGTCCTCCAGGACCGGACTTGGCAACCCCTGCACTTGAGGGAGCTGTTATTCCCGACTACAGAGAGGTTCCACCGGACTTGGAAGTACTCCTGGGTTTGTGATGGAAAGCAGGCACTCCACCTCATCCAGTAGTCCATGTCAGGAGGAGGTGAACAAGACTGGCTTGGAAGAGAACGGAGGTGAAAAAAAAAGAAAAGAACCAAAATGGAACGAAACTGGGACCAGTTTATCCAGTGATAAAAACCTGTATCTTGTTTGGACTAAAAACTTCTTTCCTTGAACCCGTGGCTGTGTGGTTTGGTTGTGTCTGGGTGTTAGGGGTGCAGTTGTGTTCCCTACAGGTTACAGTATTCATATTCAAATAAAGAATCTATTCACTGGAAAATATGATGTGCTCCTATTGGAAAAAACAACTTAACAGATGCCACTGAACCTTTGAACACAAAAGGCAACCCACATTTATGTGACATAAACGTCACAATAAACAGCATCAGGGTGCCTAACAAGTACAAGTTGCAATGGTGTCTTTCTGATCAGAATAAGTAGTCCTAAGCAGCCACAATGACTTGCTCAGAGTCACATTCATGGACTGACTTGAAGTGCAGTTCCTGATCCTTTACACCACATCTCACTGGATGAAACAATGAAGTGGAGGGCATTCCTTTTTATTAGAATTCAATCAATCTTGTTCCCCAATCCAGTGCTCTCATGACAAAGTTGCAGGATGGCAGGACCTACCCCAGATGACACAGCGACAAGACCACCCTGGACTCATTGCAGGACAGCCTCACACATGCACTTACCAACACTGGGCTGGTTTAGAGTCTCCATTTACAGTAACTTAATCCTCACTTCTTTGAGTTGATGTAAGAAAGCAAACGTTCCTAGAAAAAAAGACCAATGCATTGAACTCAGAGCCCTGGAAGATGAAGCCACAGTGCTAGTTACTCCGACACCCCATTTCATCATTCAGAAAATTCATCTAATTTTAAAAGTTCCATAGTGCAACTTTTCGGAAACTGAATGCAATTTTCCCAGAAACTAATTTTTATTTTACAGTGGGGGAAATAATGATTTGATCCCCCGCTGAATTTGTAAGTTTGCTCACTTACCAAGAAATGAACAGTCTCTAATTTTATGGTAGTTACATTTTAATGGAGAGAGACAGAATATCAAACCAAAAATCCAGAAAAAACACATTACATAAAAGTTATAGATTGATTTGCATATAATTGAGAGAAATAACGAGGAGTACTCGTTCTATAATGTCATTGCACCAGTACGTTCATTCAGAGACCAAGACAAGTACAAAAGAACTAGTTTGTTCGTTCATTGCACATCACTAATCAGCACTTGTAGCTTAACTCTTTCAGGGCTGATGTTGACTTTTGTCAAAATTCCGGGGCAGAGGACAGTAATCAGCTGCAAACTGCAACAAAACTCGCCCTTACGTTTCAGTTTGACTCTCATTACTAGAAGAAAAGTTACATGGCTTTACTGATTTAACCTCGATTCCCTTCTCGTGCATGAGTAGTGGAGAGCAAATAACCTCTAAAATGGCATCGACATCTGGGAAGAGAACAAAGCGAATGTGCAAAGCAAAATACTCAGTGGACCTTTTACGTAATTTCGTTGACTTGTCTGACTCTAAATTTGAAGCAAGTGATCTGTAGAATGATATCAAATGAAAATGAAGGACCAGCATCATCTGATCAGTCCCCAGCTAATCGTGATGCTGAACATTTTTGTGTATCTGATGCACCTACAGCAGCATTCGCCTGGGAGGACCACCACTTATGATGACAAGAGGTACAAACCATATTGTGTCACACTGCGACTGCCACCGCTTCACCCACCTGCTGCGCGAAGACAGCCAGGCAGCCAGCTCACCGTGTATTCCTGCTGACCATCGAGGTGCCACTGCCGCCAGAGATGCCAAACATGTGCCAACAGCAGCCACAGCACATAGCAACAGACGTTTTATGTTGATTTATGTGTGAAACCATTGCTCTGTGTGCTTTTCAGAAAAAATGTTTATTGGAAAAAATATTCAGCCCTCAAAGAGTTAAAAGGAGCACAGCAAACAGAAAGTCACTGATAAAAAAAAAAAATAATTAAATAAATACACAAACACACCCAACATCCCAGCTAGAATCTGCCAGAAGGCACATGGGAGAAAGTCCGCAAGAAACTTGCACCTTGGGAGGAGGATTCTTTTCCAGAAAGCTAACGGCCCTAAGCAGACAGGAATGGCTTCAAAGCAACATTGTGAATGTTCCAGAATCAGATTACTAGGACAGCATTTTTTCACTTAAGAAATATAGAAAAAGTTAGACCTCTTATAACATTGCAAGATGCTGAGAAATTAGTTTACGCTTTTCTTTTCTTTTCAGTCCACTACATTACTGTAATGCACTTCTCTCAGGACCACCCAAAAGAGACATCAGTCGATTGCAACTTGTGCAGACTGCTAGAATCTTAACTCGGAAACGAAAATCCAAGCACATCACTCCAGTCCTGATGTCACTACACTGGCTACCTGTGTCATTTAGAATTGACTTTAAAATCCTGCTTATGGTTTACAAAGCCTTAAATAATCTCGCTCCATCCTATATTTCAGAATGTCTGTCACCTTACACTCTAAGTCGCAACATTAGATCTTCAAATGAGTGTCTGCTTATTATTCCAAGAGCTAAACTTAAAAGAAGTGGTGAGACGGCCTTCTGCTGTTATGCACTTAAAATCTGGAATAGCTTACTGATAGAAATTTGCCAGGCTAATACAGTGGAGCACTTTACAAACTGTTAAAAACTCATTATTTTAACATGGCTTTCTCAGATCTTCATTTTAGTTTAATCCTGATGCTCTGTATATTCAATTATTATCATTATCATTCATGATGGCTCCATAATCCATACTAACCCCTACTCTCTCTTCTGTTCTTTTTCCGGTTTTCTGTGGTGCTGATCTGCACCACCACCACCTAATCAAAGCACCATGATGTCCCTATATTGATGGATTAAAGGCCAGAAGTCCCCATGACCGTCATCATCAAGTTCTTCCATGTGAACCCTGAATACCATGAGGACTGATTGAGGTCATTTATGTTAGGTAGAATGCCTAGAGGGGACTGGGTGGTCTCGTGGCCTCGGAACCCCAGCAGATTTTTTTTTGTTTTTTTCTGTCTTCCCTGGCCATCGGACCTTACTTTTTTTCTATGTTAATTAGTGTTCCGTTATTTTAATTCTTATTTATTTTGCCTTTTTTCTCTTTCTTCGTCATGTAAAGCACTTTGAGCTATATTATAGGGAGTCCTCGGGTTACAACGTTTTGACATACAACGTTTTGAGGTTACAACGCTCACTACCATAAAAACTTAAAAACATTGAGACATGAGTGTTTAGGCTTACGCCATTAGCGTCGTACTTAGAGACTACATTGGCGAACTAGTTTGGTTGCACGCAGTGGAAAAATATGCAGTAACATGAGTGAGGGAGTTGGCAAACTAGTTTCATTGTGTGCGGAGGAAGTGGTCCGTTTGTGTGGCTTTGTTTGGCGACTTTGTGGCCCTTATCATGGCTCATAAATGAAAGTGAGAGTCTTCAGATGGTAGTGCTTCGAAGAAGAGGAAAGCCATGACAATGGAAGTGAAATTAGACATTGTATAGAGATCAGAAGGAACAATGGTATTTTATTTTTACACTCATTTTTTGTCATTTTTTCTGTTACTACAGTACAGTGTACAGTACAGTATATTTATGTCCTTTTCCTTTTTCTGTGGCTTAGTTGTGTTTTTATGTTCTAGATTATGATTTTGCAAATGTGTTAGGATAGGTAAGTGACTTAGGCTAGGGTGTGTTTTGACTTACACCATAATTCGGGTTACATCACTGTTGTAGGAACAGAACTGTGCTGTAACCTCAGGACCACCTGTACTTGTATGAAAATGTGCTATATAAATAAATGTTGTTGTTACATTTGTCAAGCATCTCAAAATACAAAAACGGTCCTAACTGCTTCAAAAAGTGACGCAAATGTGGCCCCACTCTTAACAGCAGAAGTAGAAGCAGTTGATCAGTTTTCCTAATTTAAGAAATTCACCAGGATTACAAGCTGTCCCAACTCGCTAGGAGCTACAGGAAAATGTCATTCAGGCAGAGACTGGCATGCACATCCTGGGTAAGGTTACAAAGTTTACAACATTGAACTTGTAAAACGATAAGGAATAATATTCTTCACAAGCCTTGTACATCACCATCCACGTGAAGGAGCCATGCACCGCTATGCAAAATAAAAATGCTTGTCACGTTATGTTTTTTTAGGCCAAGTGTCAGATGCAACTTTGTAATAGCGATGATTTGGGTGTGTCAAAATGAGCCATTTCTGAACATTCCGCTAAACTTTCAACGCCCTTACAAGTCTTGAGGTATTACGTAGATTTACGCATTTCACCACCACTCCACGTGAGGTAATGTAAAAGCAAGCTGCAGTCATGCAAATCCCTGGTGTGATTAATGGCACACACATAAAGATCATTGCATGCATATGTGAATCACGAGCGATATCACAGCATCAACACATAGGTGGTCTTGGATGCAAACCGTATTATTCTTGTTGTTGTGAAGGGGCTGGTTCAACACTTCATTCTACAGTTCTCCATGAGAGAGGCATAAACCTTTTATTTGAACATAATCAAGGTTCCCTTGAACAACATCCTCTTGGAGATAAGAGATACAGTCAGAAAAAATGGCTGATGAGTTCTTTTCCAAGCCCAACAGCCGGTGCTCAGTTTTCTTACGCCACATTCACATTACAAGCCTTGTTGCTCAGTTCCGATTTTGGTTCTAATCAGATTTGCCTATCTTGTCGGTTTACATTGTGGCAGACGGCCGGGACCCTTACAAAGCCAGGGTGCCTCTAGAGTGTAAGGACTGGGGGGGAGAGTTTATGCAGGGCATTACCTCCCACTGAGCTCTACATGGCAGCTCCCCTGGGTAACTGCCGTGTCTCGGACACCCACAGGGCTGATGGGTTTCGTGGATGCGGTAGGTACTGCTGAGCCCTTTGTTGTCGCACTTCTGCCACACCTGGAAGTGCTGCCGGAAGAAGGTCACCGATTACCTGGAGCACTTCCGGGTGCCCTATAAAAGGAGCCAGCTTCCACTACTCAACAAGCCAGAGTCGGGAGCTGGAGGACAAAGCCTGCCAGGAAGAATGGAGGCGGATAGGGCGACAGAGAGAAAGAGATGGAAGAAAAAGAAAGAAGAGAAGTGTGTATTGTGCCTGTGTTTTAACTGTGCTGTACAGGTGGGAAAAGGGGGAAAGTGTTTCCCACGAGGAAAAAGTAAAAAATTAAAAAATTGTGTCCTGCATCTGTCTGTGTCTGGTCTGCGTCGCACAAGTGCCCTCTGCAGGTCACAATGTTTCGCAGTACAAGTGAACTGCTGTATCGAACTGTAATGTGAACGTATCTGTCCTCCAAAACAGCACACTGTATTCGTAAGACGATTCGTGGCACTGAAACAGACACAATGGCCATGCTAGCATCTAGTCTATGCATTGCATTTTCTTCTAGAAGATGGCAAACAGTTCATCAGCTGTACAGGATTAGGTTGGGTAGGCAAAAAAAAAAGCCAGAAGGTTAGCTTTTGCTGTTTTCTTAGGCATATTGCTGGCACAGCTGCACCAAGAAATGTGTGGGTACAAGAAAGGAGTCAGCAATGGTGGGAATGGGACTGTTGTCACAGCTGTAGCGCTCCTCAATTGATATTTTGCCCCACTGCCAACACAGACGACAGCGTTCGGCCCATGCATTTAAACAAAAACAGGCATGAATTCCGATCTTACTTTTCTAATTCATGTAACATGGCAACAAATCAGATACACATCTGAAAATGATTGATTAAAAGATTCTGCATTTCTGTGTCCACACAGCCCTAAAATCAGATTTGTGTCTCATTAAGGCAAAAAAAAAAGAAATCGATTTCAGTCAGCCTGGTAATGTGGACATAGTAATACTTAAACTTTGTGGTTTGTAGTGTTAAAAAATATAAAAAAGCTCTCTTTAAAGCTCGCTCAGAATACTATTCTACATTAATAGATAGCAATAATAAAAATCCTCAGGTACTGTTTAGAATAGTGGCTAAATTAACAAATGGGAATTCAGATCTACAGTGAGAAATACCAACAGATATTAGCTATACAGACTTTATGAACTTCTTCAATGAGAAAATTAAAAATATAAGATCCCAGATTTCAGCATCACAGTACAAAATGCATACTAGCTTAGCAGACCCTGTCTCGCATTGCATTCAGTACTTTAGTAATTTTAATCCTGTAACTGAACAGGAAGTCTTAACTTTAATTTCTAAAATGAAACCCACTACTTGTTTGCTAGATCCAGTGTCAATAAAACTAGTAAAAAGTGCAATGGATGTTCTTGCAGCGCCTATTCTAAATGTTATCAATAGTCCATTATTGCATGGCACAGTACCTGATGCACTAAAAGTGTCAGTCATTAAACCATTACTTAAAAAGTCAGACCTAGACCCACACATACTAAATAATTATAGGCCTATTTCAAATTTACCCTTTCTCTCTAAAATACTAGAAAAAGTAGTTGCCAATCAGCTTCAGTCACACCTTACTCATTACAATTTATTTGAGAAATTCCAGTCTGGTTTCCGCACTGGTCATAGTACAGAAACGGCACTAACACGGGTTGTAAATGACATTCTGATATCCTCTGATAAAGGAAACTCCACTGTAATTATGTTGTTAGACTTAAGCGCAGCATTTGACACCATTGACCATTTTATTTTACTGCACAGGCTAGAAAATAATGTTGGGCTTACAGGCACCTTGCTTGCTTGGTTTAGTTCTTATTTACCAAATCGATTCCAATATGTACAAAAATGTGCTGACAGAACTCCATCATTATACACAGAAGTGAGATATGGTGTCCCACAGGGCTCAGTACTGGGACCTTTACTGTTTTCACTTTACATGCTTCCACTGGGATCTCTCATTAGGAAACATGATGTTAATTTTCACTCGTATGCAGATGACACCCAGTTATACCTTTCATTTAGATCAAATGAAGTTTATCTGATGTTGTCTTTAATTAGTTGTGTTAGTGAGTTAAAGGAGTGGATGGATGAGAACTACTTGTCTTTAAACACCAATATAACAGAGATGTTAATTGTTGGATGGAATGACGGTGATCACAGCAATATTTTGTCATCATTTAACTCAGTTGGAATCTCCATTAATTTTACTGAATCAGCCTGCAATCTAGGAGTTATCTTTGACTCTAGCATGTAATTTAAAGCACATATTACAAAGTTGTCCAAATCATCTTTCTTCCATCTTAAAAAATGTTGGGAAATTAAGGCGCTTTCTAAATAAAAAGGATTGTGAGAAATTAATTTGTGCATTTATTTCTAGTAGGATTGACTACTGCAATGCAGTGTTCACTGGCAGTTCAAACTGTTCTTTATACAGCCTCCAGTTAATCCAAAATGCTGCTGCAAGAATTATTACAAGAACAAGAAAATACGAACAAATAACTCCAGTTCTTAAATCCTTACACTGGCTCCCGGTTAAGTTTAGGGCAGACTTCAAAATCTTTCTTTTAACATATAAATCATTAAATGGCCAAGGTCCAGCTTAGTTGTCTGAACTTATCATGATTTACAAACCAGAGCACACATTAAGATCTTAAGATGCCGGTCTGCTTATGACTCCAAGGATTAATAAAATAATAGTGGGAGGTCGAGCTTTTAGTTACACGGCCCCTAAACTGTGGAATGGTCTGCCTGCTAATATAAGAGATGCCCCTTCGGTCTCAGCTTTTACAACCCGGCAGAAGACTCACTACTTCAGTTTAGTACACCCTGACTAGAGCTGCTGATTAACTGTACAGACTGCATCTCTGTTGTTAGTCTTTAGCACTAAAACATAAGTAACATGATAGTTACAATTTGTTACTAACCCTCACCTATTCTGTTTCTCTTCTCGGTACTCAAATGTGGCACTTGGTGCCACGGCCCACCTGCCAAGTTGTTTTACCTGCCTAAGGTAAAGTCATCCCTGATGGAGGATCGCAGGAATCATGGGGTAGAGGGGTCCTTTCATCGGATTGGCTGGCCAAGCAATGTTTCACCTGTGGAATGGCCAAATGGTGGAGGCACAGTGGGTAGCGCTGCTGCCTCACAGCAAGGAGACCTGGGTTCGCTTCCCGGGTCCTCCCTGCGTGGAGTTTGCATGTTCTCCCTGTGTCTGTGTGGGTTTCCTCCGGGTATGTGTGTGCTTGGTCTGTGTGTGTGCCCTGCAGTGGGCTGGCGCCCTGCCCAGGGTTTGTTTCCTGCCTTGTACCCTGTGTTGGTTGAAATTGGCTCCAGCAGACCCCCTGTGACCCTGTAGTTAGGATATAGCGGGTTGGATAATGGATGGATGGATAATACAATGCATTGCATTTTTCATTCCAATAGATGACACATCACAAACATTAGCACTGCTTTTACAAAACCTATAGCGAATGCCATATCAAAGGGACACACAGATACGATACACAGACACTTGTCCTTTTGGTAAAGTGGATATTACACATGCCTGGAAAAGTGAGGTATTATCATTGCAAATAAAAGGTGTGGTCTTTTATATATTAGTATTTCTACTGGTTCATCTTTTTAATCAGAAAGACACAAAATATTGGCACAAGAATGTACCGAAATATATTTTACAATACATCTTTATGTATAATACAATACTGTGGCTGTCCGAGATTTTAAACCACCTGTAGCCTGCAAACCCTTTGACCTGTTGACCTGAAATTTGGTACACATATACTACATGACGTCTACTATCCGCTTTTGGGGTGATGATTTTCATTTATTTTATTGTAAAATCAACTCTCAGCAGCAGCCAGCAGGGCGGCGGTGTGGCGCATGCGTAAGGGTGCCATTCTCATCCCTACCACCTTCACCGTCACTTCCCCTACCTGTTCATATGTTAAATCATTCTTGAGGCACATTGAAGATTTAAGTGCCAGCTTAAGTGAAAAATGAAAGAAAATGTACTAAGTAATTGCAACACAAACACTGACTTAATCAGTTTGAAGAAGAGGAGAAGTGCGCCGGTAGGGTGGAGAAAAGAAGAGCTGCTCAGGAAGCAGCAAGCACATCAACCTCTGAGTAAACGAATGGTAAGTGTACAGAGAAAGTGGATGAAAACTCAAGTCAAGTGTATTCACTGCACGTTATCATGCAATGCACCATTACTGGTATAGTAATAAATTGCATTGCATTTTTCATTCCAACAGATGGTGCATTGCAAACATTAGCCTGCTTTTGCAGATCACATACCAAATGGCATAACACAGTGTCAAATCAACCTAACAGACACACAAATACAGACATACACACACAGACGCTTATCCTTTTATTAAGGTGGATATTACATGTGCAAAGTAAGGTGAGGTACTATCATTTTAAATAAGATGTCTTTTTTATTTAAGAGGTCTTTTCTATATTAGCATTTCAGCTGTTTCATCATATTAATCAGAAAGACAAAATGTAGGCACAAAAATGTATTGAAATGTATTTTCTACTGCATGTAGAAACAAAATGCATTGCATTTTTCATTCCAACAGATGGCACATCACAAACATTGGCACTGATTTCATGAATCCCATACCAAATGGCTTATCAAAGAGACTGATAACCAAAGAGACACACAGATATTTGTCATTTTAGTAAGGTGCATATTATATGGGCATGGAAAGGGTGAGGTGTTATATTTTAAAACAGAAGTGTACTCTTTTATATA
Source organism: Polypterus bichir lapradei (assembly GCA_026402145.1). Classification (NCBI taxonomy): domain Eukaryota; kingdom Metazoa; phylum Chordata; class Cladistia; order Polypteriformes; family Polypteridae; genus Polypterus; species Polypterus bichir. The sequence continues at coordinate 87,251,058 of JANRMT010062796.1, read as the reverse complement.
TTAGTATTTCTGCTGTTTCATCATTTTAACCAGAAAGACAGAAGATGTAGGGTGGTCTCAGACAGCGCTGAGGTCTTTATCTGTTAACCTTTGGGGACCCTGTTTGTATTTGTTGCTTCCAAAGAAGTGGTGTGAGCTTTAAATTGCTCACCTCTATAGTAAAAGTGTGTTTGAGCTGATGCTAGAATTACACTGTACTGGATAAAGTGAGGCAGTAAAAGTGAGGACTGGTTATGATTGTCCATTCATATTCATCTGTTGTCAGGCTGGCATAATTCAATACGGAGTCTCGAGTGACTGAAGGCGAGTCTGTCTCAGCTTATTATTCTTATTCTGTGCATTTTTTATGTTATATTGTTCTTTCTGAGATTCATCTTAGATTGCATGGTGCTGTTTTATTGCATTAAATCAGATGTATTCTTCTCATGTCAACAGTATCACACTACACTTGAAATGATTATCATTCTAATGTTTATTGTACCTTAAGCGTTTAATTAAGCTTTCAACAGACTGGCGGTTGTTTGTATTTACATTTTATATTTTACAAGAACAGGTTATTATTCTAATCCATGCTTTGAAGCCCAGTGTTTTATCTCTTGAAAACATGGCTCGTTACTCTCAAGTCAGAATTCACTTTTAAGGAGCTGCAGCTGTTTGTCTTTCGCTGCGCCGTGAAGCGGCTGATAATGCGGGGCTTCGCGGTACTTTGCGTCCTGCGCGATTACTGTTTCTAGTGGCCTCTTGTGTATTTAGGTATTTATTTTAATATTTTGTTCACGGTTCTTCACATCGTTAAGCTAATTGTACAACTCAGAATTGCTCCGTTGTAAAAAGTTGCTGGCGTCCCGTCCATGACAAAGAGCCGATTTTCCTCATATCCGCTGAGAAAATGGACGGAAGAAGCATCGGCATTCTCAAGTCTCCCGTTAGGAATCAGGTGTAACTTCTGTTTCAGTTACTTTGCGCAAATCAATGAGTCGTTAATGAATAGCCACACTGTCTCTCGGTGCGGAAAAAGAACGACAAGCCGGCATGTACATATCAACCCACATCCATTTGAATTTTCAGTACTGATTTTACTGGTTTCCCACTTGTATGGTTGTGTGAATTGTCCCCGATACGGCTGACCCCGTTTTACACTTACCCTGTCAGCTGGCCAAACTCGCCGGTCGCGTTCCCAGCGGATTCTTTGTCTTGCACCGCGATCCTGCCCACGCTGATTTGGAGTTTTGCAGAGGAACGATTGTTCTTCGGAGACAGCACAGCTGCCGGTAGCCCTGGTCTCCCCTTCTTTGCCTCGCGGGTCAAGTTCTTAAGCTGAAGCCCGAGAGAGAGAGCGCAGCCGAACAGCACGAGGAGGCAGGCGCACCGCGGGAGAAACCGCTGCTCTCTACTCAGCATCGCCGCGTCCGTCCTTCTGTTGCCGAAAAAAAACAAATCAGACTGCGTTTACATGCAGCCTACAGTTAAAAGTCGCTTTTGTGTAAAAATTAATAAACAGAAAGAATTAAAAAAAATCACAAGCCGCAACTAAGCCACTTCATTAGTATTAATCGATTGTGTATATCCAGTCTCGCTGATCAAAAGAGTAGTTACTTTATGTAAAACTTTTTTAATCGTTCTTTTCTTGCACAGGCTGCTTCCTTTCTAAACGGTTTAAACTAATGAGTCTTTTTTGTGCTCTTGAAGGAGCAGATTAAGCCATTATTCTTGCGGAAGAATTTAAGAAGAATGGGGGGAAAAAACCTCCCGCTTGATCCGACGTCTGTTAGATTACGGGGTGTCTAAGCTCTCTCTTTTTTAACACGTTTTCCTTTGATGTTTTAGTTACCGCTATTGAAAATAGACAAGAGTGGGCGGAACTCAAAAACCCGCAGCCAATTGGAATTTAAGTAGAAAACTCGGCAGCTCTAATTCTTTAGAAAGTAACCAATCAGATCATAGGGGGCAGGGCTGGGTTTGAGCAGGTGTAGATGTGAATTAGAAAATTAACGGGCTTCATTCCGGCATTTTCGCCTGAGCTAGAAACGCTTAAATTACTGTTGCGATGGGATTGTTAATCAAGCTGACAGACTCTGAGAATATTTTGTTAGGTAAGTAAGTAAGTAAGTTAGTAAGTAATATCACAAAATGACGACGATCGTTATGTTGCGAGGCTTTAGCCATGTGTTTCCAAATAAGCTCCTGACGGCACCTGTGCGCGAAGGGTTTCATTCCAACTGAACTAACAATTAAGACAGTCATCCAGTGATTAATGCTGTACTAAAAAAAAAAAAAAAAACTTTAGTTTGAAACAGCATTCAAACCTTGAATATACATTATTACTGACAAGTCAAGCAAATTGACACCTTTTATTGGCTAACTAAAAAGATTACAACATGCAAGCTTTCGAGGCAACTCAGGCCCCTTCTTAAGGCATGATTAATGATTACATCTCCCCTGAAGAAGGGGGCTGAGTTGCCCCAAAAGTTTGCGTATTGTAATATTTCTAGTAGGCCAATAAAAGGTGTCATTTTGATTGACTTCTCACTACATTAATATTGGCTAACACGGTACAACACCCTGTTATTACTGACAGAAAGCTATAGATTGTATTTTATCATATTTTGTAAACATATCTGTCTACTTCCGTTGAATTTATGTCATTTTTCTTTTCTTTTTTCTATATCTTTTTTAATGTTTTGCAAAAGGTGTACATAAGCCCATGCTGGCCAATAGTGTGGAGCAAAACTGCAAGACAAAGTGTGGTGTTAAAATCTCTAAAGATCTTAGCCATATACAGTTTCACTAGGCATTTGTCCTGTTTTTTTTTTTTTTTTTGCGTTACAATCTGGAGTTAAAATGGAGTATTGGGGGTTTAGCAGCATTTGATTTACACAACAACAACATTTATTTCTATAGCACATTTTCATATAAACGATGTAGCTCAAAGTGCTTTACATGATGAAGAAAGAAAAAAAGAACAAAATAAATAATTAAAATTAGGGAACACCAATTAATATAGAATAAAAGTAAGGTCCAATGGCCAGGGAGGACAGAAAAAACAAAAACTCAAGACGGCTAGAGAAAAACATAAAATCTGCAGGGGTTCCGAGGCCACAAGACCACCCAGCCCCCTCTGGGCATTCTACCTAACATAAGTGATCTCAATCAGTCCTCCTGGTATTCAGGGTTCACATGGAAGAACTTGATGATGACGGTCATGTGGACTTCTGGCCTTTAATCCATCAATGTAAGGACATCATGGTGCTTTGATCAGGTGGTGGTGGCACAGATCGCCACCACAGAAAACCGGCAAAAGAATAGAAGAGAAAGTAGGGGTTAGTAACGGATTTTGGAGCCACCATGAATAATAATAATAATTAACTGAATATACACAACATGCTTACCCCGTTGAAAGTACAAAATATTTATTATTGTGAAGCCATAATTAAGAGAAAAACACAGAAATCCTGACCATGCAGAGATATTTACCCTCCCAAACAACAACAACATTTATTTCTATAGCATGTATTCATACAAATGATGTAGCTCATCTTTACAAGATGAAAAGGAAAAAATATAAAAATAAAATTAGGCAATAGTAATTAACAAAGAATAAAGTAAAGTCCAATGGCCAGAGAGAACAGAAAAATAAACTCCAGATGGCTGGAGAAAATATAAAAACAAAATCTGCAGGGGTTCCGAGGCCATGAGACCACCAAGCTCCCAGTAGACATTCTACCTAATATCAATGATCAATACTTTGTCAGAAAGTCAATAACTTGTTGAGCCCCCCTGTGGTGAAGAAAGGCAGAAGGCAGACTTGCAATACGCTGTAGTCGC
>JANRMT010062796.1:87224951-87241065 GCA_026402145.1 Polypterus bichir lapradei | reverse complement strand
ATAGATAGATAGATAGATAGATAGATAGATAGATAGATAGATAGATAGATAGATACTTTATTAATCCCAAGGGGATTTGCAGCCAGGGCATATTACACGGGTGGCTGCCCCAAACCTTTGATGTCTCCTGTGTGTTCTTGTCTCAAAAGGAACAGACCGCATTTCAAGATTTACTCTAGGGCAGTGGGTAGAGCATACAAATGACATGGCATCAAACCAGAATCTAGAGCAAATGGACCTGAGTACACACTGGAGTTAACTGATGACGCAGCTGATTCAGCATCAGTATGGCAAGAGGTAAAAGATCACCAATAGCAGAATTAATTTGGCAGCAACAAAGTTCCAATGACATGGGTGCCCCACACTATGATGCCTGCTATCTCCATTGGTAAACCCTTTTGGTATTTTGTCCAGATTGCATGCTTGTCTGTTTCTCTTCCATGTACAAATCCAGGGGGATTCATTGCTGAAGATGGGCCAGCATCACTTTGTAGCTGTTCTGGCTGTTCAAGCAGTCAGTGACGGTGACTCCTGCACACCATTGAGTTAAAGAACCCAGATTAAGGTTGTTTGCATAAAGATTCAAGTGATGGATGGAGTAATGAGAAGAAATAAAAAGGAGCAGACAAGGTGTTTGACACAAAACGTGTAAAGAATGCATTCTGAGGCCGCGTTAAGCTTACTTGACATCGCAAGTGCGTTTATTCATCATTCTGAAAGTGCAGAGCTCAGACTTGGAATGAACCCAACATCACTGCCGGCTGAATCAATAGAATGGCCGGCAGTTAGAAAACACTTGGATTTGATTAGTGGGGAAAGCGTTCAGTGCGGCTGTGTATGGCATACAGATACAAAGAAATGACTCGAGTCTTTTAGTCCAGAAATAGATAAAAAGCTACAAGCGCCCATAAATAAGTTGTTGTGTCCTGGAGGGTAGGTGATGAATGCCTGTCTCTGCTTGGCTCTGTCCTGGCAGCATTTGAACAGTAACCAGTACCAACCCTGGATGGCATTTAAGTTTATCACAGGGCACTTTGACACTGGGTGGCAGCCCATTGTAGGGCACACTTATGTACACACCCACACTCATACAACATCCATACAGACTGGACCAGTTTAGAGCCAGCCATAAAATACATTTACATGCTGTAATGCTGGGAAAAATGAAGTTTGTTCAAATTATTAAATAAGACTCGAAATATTTATCTTGTTTTTATGTTTGGATAATTTAGATAAGATGTAACTTTTGAGGGAATAAACTCTGGAACCAAGACTATAACTATATCATAGCGCTCATGAGGGAAAAAATACCATTACTTTTAATTGTGTATTTAACCCTTGTGTACTGAACGAACAATAAAGCAAAATCTTTAAAAAATTGCATGAAATCATTAAGTATAGCATTTTGCTGTAAAAATGCTGTTTTGCATACAACAATACCACATTACAACGTTTTTCTTTCTTCCGTCAAAGATGGCCGAACTGCTGTATCCCAGCAACACCAGGCCCCAACAAACATGGCTTTCTCGATTGTCCCAGTTCAATTGTGTACACTATGATGGACAGACTAAAGGTGTTTCAACTTTCAAAGGACACTTTCTATGTTTTCCACTTCCTACAGTTCAGTTACAGTTATTTTTTGTTTTTGTAAAGATGTTTTTGAATCTTGTAGCTATCATATTGTAATTTGCATATACAGTATAATTTCTTTATCAGCTATACATGTTCTAGCAGAATAAGATCTGCCCTTTAAAATGATATGTAGGCCAGGGGTCTTCATTAATAGATATGTATACTATGAATTATTTTTTAAAAAAGTGAACTTGGAAAAAATAACCTTTTTTTGTACTGCTTCAAAACAGTAACAATAGGTATTCTACTTGTATTTAGTTCATAATATTTATTTCTAGGTGTCCCTGAGACATTTTCTGATACTTTTTTATTGTGTTTCAAGGGTTATTCACACACCTATGGAAATAAAAATAACATTTCCCTCCATGGCCTAGTAATTCTGGCCCTCTAATCATCCCGTACCTCTAATTTCATTTTGCCTCTCACCCCATCACCACATAATAGTTAATGTGTGATGAGCGTACTGGCACAAAAATGGCGGCTGTCACATCATCCAGGTGGATGCTGAGGCCGCTGACATCCTTTACAATTTCGCCCAAGTTGCTCAGTCCTATGGCATGAAGTTCAATGTGGAGAAGACCAAAGTCTTGTCAACTGATGAACTCTATGGCCGGTGTTCATCTCAATTGCATTCAGGTTGAACAGGTCCAAGAATTGGAGTACCTTGGATGACTGATACAGGAGTGAACGTGGCATGCACACTGAAATCACCAGCCAGGCTGGCCAAGCTACTGTGGCTTTTGCATCCCTCAGATTGTGCCTGTGGTGATAGAAAAACATATCCATCAAGACCAAAGCTCGTCTCTTCAGTATGTTGATCCTGCCTATTTTGCACTATGGATTAGTGACTTGGACGATGTCTCAATCTGATATCAATAAACTTAAAGTTTTCCAAATGCAGTGCCTACATCAGATTCTTGGTGCCTCAGTTCATAACCACATCTGAAAGGACACTAGCCAAATTCGATGCAAACAGCAGTCCAGAATTGAAGAAGAAACTCAGAGATGAAGACTGTGATATTTCGGACACATATGCAGGATAGCTGACAGAAGGCCTCCACACAGATTGCTACTGCGGCAACGACCATCACAATGAAAGGTGCAGAAGGCAGTACTCGGAAAAGTGCATCAAATAAATTGAAGATAACCTCAGAAATTGCCAAATCAACTTGAGGGAAGCTAAGAACATTGCAGTCGACCAATAGGATGAAAGAAATCTAAAAAAAATCTCATCATGAAAGAAATTCTGGGACCCAGTGGCACCCAAGGCAGCATACTGGCTCTGAGGTCACCCTCATCCAGCTGTTTGCTAGGGACTGAAGAAGAAGAAGGATGCTACACATTAGTGGTGGTTGAAATGGCTCTCCACTCACTATGTAAGAGCTTTGAGTAGCGAGAAAAGTGCTACATAAATCTATTATTATTATTGATATTCAAAGTGCTTTTTTGGCAAAACATTACTGAGTTTTACAATTTATTCTGCTGCAACATGTTGTGACAGTTAGGGGTCACTGTTGCCCCTTGAACCCTCAGACAATACGTTCAGACACCAGGTAAAAAGTCCCAATAATTAATTTATAATAACAATAGTGCACAAAGCACCTCCACCTCCACAATACTCCAATAATAAATCAATAACATAATAATACAATCACTAATCCTCCACTCCCAGCAGCTCAGTCACCCTTCCTACCAACGGCCCTCTTGCTGGGATCTCCTAAAGTCCTTTTATAGTCCATGACCCAGAAGTGCTTCCATCCCTCAGTCCATGTGATTTCCCAGCACTTCCGGGTCAGATGAAAACTCTTTTCTTCAGCCCGGAAGTACATCATTTCTTCTGTCCCCGTGATATGGCTATATGGAAAATACAAGTCCCTGAGCCTTCCTGCAGTGTCCCCTGACGTCCCCCCTAGTTATCCGGCAGGGTTGTGAATTAAAACTCCAAGGTCCATGATGCCCTGCTGGAAATCGGGGCACCTCCATGTTGCAGGGAGGGCTCCATCTAGCAGCTTGGGGATATTGGCCGGGATAAACTGCCGGCCATATATCACAATGTGTATACAACATAACTCCAGGTGTAAAAAATTCTGAAAGAAAATGTCTGACTGAGTAGATTGGGTTAAAAGCTGCACTGGCCGACAACCTGCATGAGACTAAAAGGATGGGCTTACAAAGGTTTAGAGATAAACATTTTAGACAATATTGTGGGCCATGTCTGAGACCACTTTAGAAAAGGAGACCGTTAGAGCTGTTTTTCTTTTGAACTATGAGCTAAACTGCTGCTTCACCACCTGAGGACACAGGTCCGCCACGCCCTCGACCCTCTGCAGTTCGCATACCAGGAGAAGGTGGGAGCGAAGGATGCCATCATGTATATGCTACACCGATCCCTCTCCCACTTGGACAGAGGCAGTGGTGCTGTAAGAATTATGTTTTTGGACTTCTCTAGCGCCTTCAACACCATCCAACCTCTGCTCCTTAGAGACAAGCTGACTGAGATGGGAGTAGACTCACACCTGGTGGCATGGATCGTGGACTATCTTACAGACAGACCTCAATATGTGTGTCTTGGGAACTGCAGGTCTGACATTGTGGTCAGCAACACAGGGGCGCCGCAGGGGACTGTACTTTCTCCAGTCCTGTTCAATCTATATACTTCAGACTTCCAATATGACTTGGAGTCCTGCCACGTGCAAAAGTTCGCTGCTATTGTGGGCTGCATCAGGAGTGGGCAGGAGGAGGAGTACAGGAAGCTAATCAAAGACTTTGTTAAATGGTGCGACTCAAACCACTTACATCTTAACACCAGCAAAACCAAGGAGCTGGTGGTGGATTTTAGGAGGCCCAGGCCCCTCATGGACCCTGTGATCATCAGAGGTGACTGTGTGCAGAGGGTACAGACCTATAAATATCTGGGAGTGCAGCTGGATGACAAATTGGACTGGATTGCCAATACTGATGCTCTATGTAAGAAAGGTCAGAGCAGACTATACTTTCTGAGAAGGTTGGCATCCTTCAACATCTGCAGTAAGATGCTGCAGATGTTCTACCAGACGGTTGTGGCGAGTGCCCTCTTCTACGCGGTGGTGTGCTGGGGAGGCAGCATAAAGATGAAAGACGTTGTTAAGAAGGCAGGCTCTATTGTAGGAGTAAAGTTGGACAGTTTAACATCTGTGGCAGAGCGACGGGCATTAAGCAAACTCCTGTCAATCATGAATAATTCACTGCATCCACTGAACAGTGTCATCTCCAGGCAGAGGAGTAGCTTCAGTGACAGACTTTTGTCACCGTCCTGCTCCACTGACAGACTGAGGAGATCGTTCCTCCCCCACACTATGCGACTCTTCAATTCCACCCGGGGGAGTAAATGCTAACTTTTTTCATTTTTATTACTATTTAATTTAATATTGTTTCTTTGTATCAGTATACTGCTGCTGGATTATGTGAATTTCCCCTTGGGATTAATAAAGTATCTATCTATTTATCTATCTATCTATCTATCTATCTATCTATCTATCTATCTATCTATCTATCTATCTATCTATCTATCTATCTAAACATACTGATGGGAAGTGTGTTTAAACAGAATGTTGAATTCTGTGAAGGATATGAAAATGTAAAGCAAATGTTGAAAATAGGTGTTAATGTTTATTAGAATGTACAGTATGTCTTTAAACTTGCAAAAACTAACCAGTGTGTATATGCTTGTAAAATGTGAAATAGGGGTTTTGGAAACATTGCTCTTTAACTTTTGTCTCGTAATTCAGGTTGACAGGTGTAAAGACCATTGGAAATTCTCAGTTTTTTGACTTATGTCACTTACTGAAAATAACAATCAAGCCATGATATATGGTAAGAGAATTCACATGTACTGGCGCAACACAGGTGCTGTACAGCTATGAGGAAAGGTAGACGGCATTGAGCTTTTGATATGAGAAAAGTGAAATGCTGTGCTTATTATAAGATTAGAGGCATAGGCAGTTCTGAAGTCAAACCAAACCATCATGTTGTCAGAGGATGAAAGTAGAGCACAACCTAAATGCATCCCAACAGAGAAGTGGGCAAAATCTGTGCCATGAAGGCAGCACACACCTTTAAGAATACCTGAGCTGGATTAAGAAGAATGGGCCCTTCTAGTATTTAATCCCTGGTGTCACACACATGTGAGTAGGAGTCAACTAAAGGGCCTGAATAATGGCAATTCCACGTCCGACCAGGGGGTGGCAGGGTGCACTAACTGTCTTTCTCAATCCCTTGTAGACCATTCTCAGGAAATCCTGCAGGGTTGGATGACATCACTTCCGGTTTCCCGGTGCATTCGATGATGTTATTTCCAGTCCCCACCTCTGATAACGTCACTTCCGGTCCTGCCTCTGATGACGTCACTTCCTACACTGGCCATTAAAGTCGCCATCTTGATTCAATACTGCAGTTCTGTTTTGGACTCAGTCTTGTGAACAACTCACTATCTTTAAAAATACCTTTTTTTATCTACTGTGTTGATTGACCCAGTTCTGGCAGCACTTCCGGGTGTGGTGGAATTAAGGGCTCAGCAGCTCTCCAGGCACAAATGGCAGTGGTCATTTCAGGGTTGAGCTTCCATGCTCCAAACCCATGGTACAAGAGGGTGGCACGGTGGTGCAATGGGTGGCTCTGTTGCCTCTCAGTTAGGAGACCCGGGTTCGCTTCCCGGGTCCTCCCTGCATGGAGTTTGCATGTTCTCCACGTGTCTGCGTTGGTTTCCTCTGGGTACTCTGGTTTCCTCACACAGTCCAAAGACATGCAGGTTAGGTGGATTGGCAATTCTAAATTGTCCTTGGTGTGTGGTTGTGTGTGTGCGTGCCCTGCGGTGGGCTGGCGCACTGCCTGGGGTTTGTTTCCTGCTTTGCACCCTGGGATTGGCTCCCCCGTGACCCTGTAGTTAGGATATAGTGGGTTGGATAATGGATGGGTGGATATCCTCTAAGTCCCTCTAAGTGAGAATTAGATTTTTTCCAACTTCAAGTAGCACTGAACATCGGTTACCCACTGACTTAAAAGAGGTGAGTTAGGATTCTTCCAGTTGAGCAAGATAAGTCTACGTGTTAGTAGTGTGGTAAAGGAAGTTACAGTTTGTTTGTCCTTCTCCACTTTAAGGCCATCTAGGAGTACACTAAACACAACTGTTAGGACTGATTGTGACACCAAGGCTGTCTGATAGGCAGTAAAAGAACCAGTGGCATCAGCGAGCCCCAAACACGATCACACCAAGTCCCAGGTTCAAATAACAGTGCATTTATTGCATTTATTTACTCCTCCAGAATATTAACAAAGTATAGCACTAAGTTAACACAAGCACATCATTCTCTCCTCTCTCCAATACGTCTCACCACCACCACCACTACACTGCTCTCCTCCAACTGAGTGTTGTTCCACACCAGGGGTGCCCAATGCGTCGATTGCAATCGACTGGTAGATCGCAGAGGTAGTGCAGGTAGATCGCGTTGTGTTCAAAAAAAATTTTTTTAAACGTTAGTATATCATATATCCTCCCTATGGCATTTTCCACTTGATTGACATACAGGGTGGCCAGTCTGAGATCTCTTCTATTCTAACACACTGGTCATCCCGCACACACGATCAAACGTGCGAGCTACTGCAAAACTCCGGCTGTGATCTAGTTAGCCTTCCAATTTATATCGACTAAAGAAGGGATTTAAAAAAAATTGTTTGGGGAGGGTATGGGCTGGATGTGGAATTGGAAGAGGATTTTTTTTCTCACAATGTCACAATCAAAGTGCGTTTGTCTGTTAATCTATCGTTGCTATTCCAAAGAAGGAAAATGTGGAAAGGCGCTTTCGAACTGTTCATAAAAAGTACGAAACTGACTTCCTTCCGAAAAGAGATCTGAGAAAGAGAAAGGAGAGGAAACTAAATTCGCAGTTAATCGGACGGCCGTCATTTTTCACTCGGTTGAATTCAAAAGCTCCTTGACTGCATTATTCGGCTTTACTTATTTATGCGAGTCAGCCTTTTCCCACATGACGATTATTAAATCCAAATACTGTAGTGACCATAAATGTATTGAATTGTTATTGTGCCATAAAGGTTATTTAGTTATGCAAGGTATGACAACATATATTTTATGTATAAAGTATACTCATATATATATATAGCATTTTTAATGTAGGTAGATCATTTCAACCTGGTCATTTTAAAAGTAGCTCGCAAGCCGAAAAAGTGTGGGCACCCCTGATCCACACCATTCCAGCTCCGACTCCTTTGGATAAGGGAGCGTGGTCCCTTTTATTAAGGAGAAGGATCCCTTTCTCCTCCCCGACCAGAATACCTATCTGTCCACTAGGAGTCTCCTGTCTGAGTAAGGAGTCATCCCCTCTTCTGGCTGGAATGCCCGTCCCACCCATGTGACATCTACAAGGCATGCAAAGATTTTTGTCCCAAATGTTAATTCGGGGGCCTGCCCAGAACATGTGGCCCAGCAAGGCTAGGGCTCAATTGCAATGTTCACAGGTTGACTCTTGCCCTGGAAACATTTTGGACAATTTTAAGCAAAATAAATACACTTGATAAAAGTGCTTCTGGGAGAATGTCCTTTGGACAGATGAGACAAAGCTGGAGCTTTATGCCAAGTCACATCAGCTGTTATGTCCACAGATTAAGAAATGAACCATTCAAAGAAATGAACACTATACCTACTGTGAAATATGGAGGAGGCTCAGTTATTTTTTAGGGCTGCTTAGCTGTGTGGTTGACAGGGTGCCTTGTGTCTGTGCAGGGAACAATAAAATCTCCATGACCAACAAGACATTCTGGAGAGAAGCATCAGAAAGCTCTGCTTCAGTCACAGGTCATGGATTCCCCAACAGTATAATGAGCCAAAACACAAAGAACTGCTAAGAACAAAACATTGGACTGTTCTGAAATGGCCTTCTCTGAGCCCAGATTTGAATCCTACAAACTTCTATTGATTAAACTGAAACATGCAGACTAGAGAAGGTCCCCTTCAAACCTCACACAGCTGCAGCAGCTTGAGCATTGGAAAGGCACTATATAAATAAAATAATAATTAATTAAGATTGAGCCAAACTACTTGTGGACAGGTGCAGAAGTCTCTTTGAGAGCTCCACGAACTGCTTGTTTCAAGTGATTGCTTCTGAAGGTTATGATAGGGACTCATCATTTTTCTCCATCCAATTTTCATTTGTGTTATTTTTTAAAATATTCTGTTGAATCAAAACACTAAAGCAAAGTGTGATTTTTTGTTAAATTTACAATAAACAATGATGGTGCCAATTACATTGGTCAGTTTCAAGTTATTTCAGAGACAATTGTGGGTTTTTCTCTTTTCTTGGAGAGGTAATGACAAATCCACCCATGTCTTTATTTGTCATGAATTGGAGCTTCCATGAAAGCTAAAGGGTGTGAGTCCTCAATAATGCCTCACAAATGCTTCACTGGCCAGGCCAGGCCTGTTTTGCCTATCTAGAAAATACCTCACCTTGGTGGGCTTACTTTTCACTCAAATGGCTGGTCTTTGTCTTTGAATTTCACAAAAACTCCAACCAGAGGCGGGAAACTGAAAACTTTGGCTTGTGCAAAGACAGGTTACAGAAAGAATCTTTATTTAAAAATTGCAAGAAATTTAACAAAGGTGCCACAGAGCAAACAGATGCATTAAAGCATTAAAAGAGTTGAACAAGTACTCCAAAAAATCCAGTAATCGGAATCCAAAAAGAGAGCAAAATTATATAAAAAAAGACAAATCCAACCATAAACAATAATACACACACTCCAAAAGACTTAGCAATGATTCCCACTGAGCTGCCTGTCTCCACAGCCTTTCCAGAGCTGGTGGTTCCTAAATCGAGGTGGACAGGAAGCCCTGCCTCTTGGGTTTCTACTCACAAAAAACATGGAACATACCCACAGATGCCCAAAGAGACAGTTCACCAATACATAATCAGATAGGAAACCAATAAAATGACATTAAGATATCTATTTTGCCTTGTGAGGGATGGCTGGGAAATTTATCTGGCTGGTACACCCTCTGAATGGAAGGAGAGAGTATGCAAAGGGCATTGTATCCCTAGAATACTAGATAGCAGCTCACATGGATTGCAACAGCGCCGTGGATTCCCACAGGGCAGCTTGGAAACTGGAGTTCTTTGGCTCAGCCCTATTGGGTTCTGTAGGTACTGCCAGGGAGTGCTGCAGGGACCTTTTTTTGTGAGGCTCCCACTTTACCCGGAAACTTTGTGGACACCAGAAGTACTTCCGGGTATTACTTAAAAGGAGCCGCCTGCCACAACTCCGGGAGCCAGAGTCGGGAGGAGGTGGACAAAGCTTGCTGGAGCAGCTGAGGAGACAGAGAGAGAAGACAATGGAGAGATGACAGAGAAGCAGAGGGTGCTACTGTGCTTATTGTAACTGTGTATTGGTGCTGTGGTAAATGCTTATGGGAAGTGTTTCACACCAATAAGATCCTCTGGTTTTTTGGGACTTGTATCCAAGCCTGTGTTGTGTTGGGTGTTTGGGGAGCTGGAGTACCCTCTGGTGGCCACAGCCTATAAAATGTTATATAGGCTCCAGCCCCCTAAACTGCAACTCTAAACTGGATTAAGCAGGTTTGGCAGTTAATCAAGAGTGCATTCAAAAGGGTTCAGAGCCCTTCACTTTCTATACACTTTATTGTGTTGTAGAAATTCATTTGGAATGGAAAAATTTGACATTATTGCTCATCAGTCTACACTCGATGACTCATAATGAGTAAGTGAAATCATGTTTTCAGAAAGGTTTGTACATTTGTTCAAAACCTGAAATCACTTTCATTTCTATAAGTATTTGTACTTTTTGTTGTGGCACTCCAAATTGTGCTTAGGTGCAGCCTGCTTTGGTTTAGTTATCCATGGGATGTGTCAAGAACTTGACCACCTGTTCACAAACGTCATTAATTGGACATCATCTAGAAAGGCCCACACATGTGTATAGAAGGTCCCACAAGTCACACTCAGTGTAGGGACAAAATCAAGTCTTTAAGTCCCAAGAATTCTCTGTAGACCTCTGCAATCAAATTGTGGTGAGGTATAGACCAGGGCAAGGAGATAAAACCATTTCTAAAGCTTTCAGCGTTCCCAGGAGCACACTGGCATCAGTCATTGTGAAAGACAGACATTTAGAACCTCCAGGACTCTTCCTAGAGTTGACTGTTCAGCCAAACTGAGTAACTGAGTAAGTAAGGCTTTGGTCAGGGAAGGTGACAAAGAATCCAATGGTCACTCTAATAGAGCTTCACAAATCATCTACTGAGATGGTAGAACCCATTGGAAGGACAACCATGTTACAATCATGCATTTATAGTAGAGTGGCTGGACAGAAGCTACTCTTGTGTAAAACTCATATGATGCAATTTAAAGGACTCTGAGAGCACGAGGAGAAAGATTCTCTGCTCTGATGACACAAGAATTGATCTCGATGGGCAGACAAAGACAAAGACCTCACACTGTTCATCCCCTGCCTAACAGCATCCCTACTCTGAGACATGGTGGTGGTAGCATCCTGCTATGGGAGTTCTTCTCAGTGGCAGGGATAAGGAAGCTGGTCAGAAGTGAGGGAAGTACGAATGCATTCAATACAGAGAGGTCCTTAAAGAAAACCTGCTCCAGTGCAAAAGCCACCTCAAACTTGCTCAACATTTCATCTTTCAGCATGACAATGACCTGAAGCATACTGCCAAGACAACACTGGAGAGGTTTCATGACATGTCTGTGTCCTTGGGTGGCCCAGCCAAATGCAAAGGAACATCTTTGGAGGGGAATGAAAATGGAACTTTACAGACACTTGTCATCCAATCTAAACGAACTTGAGAGGATGTGCCAGGAAGAATGGATGAAACTGCCCAGATCCAGTTGGGTAAAGTTTGTAGAGACTTAGCCAAGAAGATGCAAAGCTGCAATTGCTGCCAAAGAGACTTAAAGGTCTAAATACATTTATGAATGAAAGATTTCCATTTTTGATTTTTGGTAAATTTACAAACTTTTGTGAAAACATGCTGTCATTATGGGATATTGAGTGTAGATTAATGGAAACAAATTTGTCCATTTAAAATGAAATCTACAATGCAATAAAGCGTACAGAAAATGAAAAGGTCTGAATGCTTTTTGAATCTACTGTATGTTTATTTGCAGTGCAGTGAAAAAGTATTTGTCCCTCCCTAATTTCCTCCAAATATTATCATCTTCACTAAAAAATAAATTAGATTAAGCTCACTGGAATGAACCATAACAATTTTTAAACTTACATAACTTATAAAGGTACCCAACAGCAATCTGTGTGAAAAAGTAGTTGCCCCCTTGTTGCATCAACCCAATTAAAGGGATAATTGGAGTCAGCTGACTGAACGAAGCCAGGCTTAATTACGGATGGCCCTGCTGAAAATCAAGCTCACTTACAGAGTCAAGCTGACATCACAACGATTGAACAAACTCAATGTGCCACCATCAAAGGAAATTCCTAAAGAGATCAGGAAGAGATCAGTCCGGGTAAAACTACAGAGTCAAGTGTAAGGCTCATGGACTCCACTGAACTGCAGAGATAGTGATAATTTCCAAATGGTATGGCTGACTGGATAAATATAGTGGGCACAATATTAAAAAAAACAAGCTCTAATATGCCTCTATTATAAGTTTTTAATATTGCTTATACAAACTGGGATGAACCGGGGTGATTTATGGCTATATCTGTGCATCCCTTCTTTACTAGCGATTTATGGACCTACAGTCAGATCCATAAGTATTTGGACAGTGACACAGTTTTCATAATTTTGGCTCTATACGCCACCACAATGATTTGAAATAAATAAATAATTACATGATTGAAGTGCAGGCTTTCAGTTTTAATTCAAAGGGTTTAACAGAAATATTGTATGAGCCATTTAGGAATGACAGCCACTTTTGCACCTGGTCCCACCGTTTTCAGGGGCTCAAACGTATTTGAACAATTGACTGACAAACTGTTCCATAGCCAGGTGTGAGCAGCACCCTCATTATTTCATTAACCTTTAAGCAGGTAGAAGGTCTGGAATTGATTCCATGTATGGAATTTTTATTTGGAAGCTGTCGCTGTAAATTCTCAATGTGAGGTCCAAAGAGCTCTTCATTGCAAGTACAAACAGGCCATCATTAGACCGAGAAGACAAAAGAATCCCATCAGAGAGATAGCAGAAACACCAGGAGTGGTTAAATCAACCATTTGGTACATTCAAAAAGAGAAGGAATACACTGATGAGCTCAGCAACACCAGAAGGTCTGGACAACCATGGAAGACAACTGTGCTGGATGATCACACAATCTTTCCTTGGTGAACAAAAAAGCAATTCATGTCATTTAGCCAAACCAAGAACACTTTCTGACAGGTAGGCCTGTCATTGTCAAAGTCTACAATCAAAAGAAGACTTCAAGAAAGTAAAGACAGGGGGTTTACCACAAGTGCAACAGCTGTAAAGGGTTTGTTTTGTTTTCTCAGCCTAATGATGGCCTGTTTTCACTTGCATGGACACCTCTTTGGACCTCATATTGGTACTCCTCAAGCACAGAAAGAACAGATTAGACTTTGCCAGAAAATATAAAAAAATTAACAGTCCAGTTTTGGAACACATTTCTTTGGACAAATGAAATGAAGATCGCTATGTACCAGAATGATAAACAGAGAAGAGTATGGAGTAGAGAAGGAATGGCTCATGATCAGTAGCACACCACATCATCGGTGAAACGATGGAGGCAGTGTAATGGCATGGGCATGACTGACTGTCAATGGAAGTGGGTCACTGATGTTTATTGATGATACAACTACTGACAGAAGTTGCAGGATGATTCCTGAAGTGTGCAGGGCTATACTGTCTCCTTAGATTCAAACTAATGCTGCAAAACTGATGGGACGACGCTTCACAGTAGAGATGGACAATGAGCCAAAACATACAGCGACAGTAAACCAAGTGCTTTTCAAGGCAATGAAGTGGAATATTCTTCAATGACCAAGTCAAACAACTGACCTCAACTCAACTGGATATCCATTTCACTTGCTGAAGACAAAACTGATGGCAGAAAGTCAAACGAACAAGCAGCACCTGAAGACAGCTGCAGTAAAGGGTTGGCCAAGCATCAGTAGGGTGGAAATCCAGCATTTGGAGAAGGCCATGATTTTAATAATAAAGGATTTTCAACAAACTATTCAAAATGATCGTTATACTCATGATTATGTTAGTTTGTTCAAATATTTTTGAGGTCCTGAAAATGGAAGGACCATGTATAAAAATGGCTGTCTTTTCTAAATGGCTTATTCAATGTTTTTGTTAAAAGCCTTAAATTAAAACTGCAAGTCTGCACTTCATTCACATCTTGATTGCTTTATTTCAAATCCATTGTGGTGGCACACATAGTCAAAAAGATGAAAATTATATCACTGTCCAAATACTTATGGACCTAACTGTAACTACACCTAGGTATCCTCCCTTTCTTGTTTATCTACCTACACCTGTCCTTTTCTTGAAATTGGAGACATGCAGAAACAAACGCAGGCTGTTTCTAGATGGAGGCTCGTCTAGTGGACCAGTTATGGCTAAGCAGGATTAGTGACTGGCTCAGGGGAGTCACCTTGCATCATAACACCCCATTGGTCCATGAGGTGTGATAGGAAACCACAGGACTGGCTTAAATTTGAGAGGCTTGGCCTTTCACTCCTTCTGTCCGTCATCCCGTCATCCAGAGACCATGTCAAAGAAGACTGACCGCTAAATTTAAAAAAAAAGTCCCCCGGGACAACATCTTCTTTTGACATTGCTGCTGATCTTCAGAACATCTTCTAAGACTATAAATACATTCACACTTTGCTATCTATCGTAGGGAAAACAGACGACAGTGATAAAGAGTTAGGGTGCCAGTTTGGCCAACCCTTGTAATTGGTTTGTAAAAATTAAAAAAAAATTAAACGTAATGATTGTAGAGAGAACACTGCTATTTGAATAAGGCAGCACCATTTAGTTTTTTTAATCTGCCAAATTGCAAATTCTGCCATTTCAATGGTGATGGACTGCCAAGGGCCTTACCTCATAATGGAAGGACCGTGGGGAGAGTGTGCATAGGGCATCGTCTCCCACAGAATGCAAGATGGCAGCCGATATAGCTAGCTTCATGGGAGCTGGAGTTTGGTACAGCCCTGTTGGGTTCCATGGATGCTGCCAGGGGGAGCCGCATTGGGCTTCCACCTCACTCGGAGGTGCTTCCAGACCGCGCCAAAGGGCCACCAGAAGTATTCTTGGGTTCAGCATAAAAGGAGTAAGCCTCCTCTCCTCAAAGAGCCAGAGTCGGGAGGAAGAGGGCCGAAGCTTGCTGGAGGTGGTGGAGGAGTAGTGGAGGTGGACAGAGGCAGAGACAGACAGAAGAAGAAAAGAAAGTATTGTGTGCTTTACTTGGACTGTGTTGTGAAGGTGGGAAAGGATTCGGGAAGCGTTTCCCACGATTTGTGTTTGCCCTGCAATGGATTGGCAGTCCGTCCAGGGTTTGTTCCTGCCTTGTGCCCTATGCTGGCTGGGATAAGCTCCAGCAGACCCCTGTGACCCTGTTCAGGACTAATCAGGTTAGATAATGACTGACTGACTGTATATATTAGCGTTGTGGGCTGCATTGATTCATCTCTATGTAAAGCCTTTTGGCCCTAAAGAAGACCTCTGTTTGAAATGCTTTGGCAGGTGAAGTGTTTCTAATGTTAAATAAATGGATCTTCTGTTTACCTGCTGCAGTGAAGAACCTTATTATTTTAAAGGAACCTATCGCCACACATGGACCTTATTATCAGCCAGATGCAATGTACAGTAATTACCCATCACTCGGGTATGGCCATTTATTACTTGTATTTCATTTTGGTTTGTATTTTTGGCTCTTGGGAAGCTTGCTGTGAAATTATGCTGTTTATTATTATTATAGTAAGGCAATGAATAATAGGCTGCTAGAAACTTTCATTGGACTCTACTCTACTTTGTGGTTTGTTTTGATTATAACTTTAATTAGATAATTTAGTGTGGCGGATGGCCAGGATGCCTGTATAATGGATGGACCTGGGGAGAGAGTCTCTTCAGGGCTTTTTCTCCCCCAGGAGGTTAGAGGGCAGGCCCCCTGGGCTGCTATAGCACCATCGATTCCTGCAGGGTCTGCTGGGAGCTGGAGTTTACTACAGCCCTGTTGGGTTCCATGGGTGCCGGCAGGGGGTGCTGCAGAGCCCGCACAGCACCTACTACACTGGGCTTCAGCCACACCAGGACGTGCTGCCGGAAGAAGATCACCAGACACCTGAAGCACTTCTGGGTAAAAGGAGCCAGACGCCACTGCTCTGGGAGCCAGAGTCGGGTGGAAGAGGACAAAGCTTGTCAGGAGGAGTGGAGGCAGAAGAAAGAAAGAAAGAAAGAAAGAAAGAAAGAAAGAAAGAAAGAAAG
>JANRMT010062796.1:87211271-87222563 GCA_026402145.1 Polypterus bichir lapradei | reverse complement strand
ATAGATAGATAGATAGATAGATAGATAGATAGATAGATAGATAGATAATGTAAAGAATTTTCTTATAAAAGTATAAGAGGCTTCCACAAGGAAAAGGGTTTGGGGAACATTCTCCTATAATGTCCGTAGGACACAGAAAAACCCACAATTCTTGCAGTGATCAAAAACATATATCATGTTTTGCCATTGTTATCATACAAAATGGTGCTTTTATACAGAAAACGAAATGTAGACGGGAAGTGAGTTGGCAGGAGATGACGTTGAAGCTTTGGGACACGTGACGGCATCAAAGGCGGGCTGGAAGTGATGTGGTAATGGTAGTGATGTCATCAGGAGGAGCCGGAAGTACTGTCATATGAAAGGGCTGAAAGTGATGTCATCTGGAGGTGATGGATGTGATGTTTTCGGTGGCCATCTTTGGAAACCAGAAGTACGTACTTATTTTTTTCTTTTTGTCTGACAGAAGGAGAGAGAGGTAACGTTACTGCATATCAACATCTTGTCTCGTGATATTTCAGTCACCTTTGAGCTTGTTGACAGCCTCCTATGTACACGTGTGTGACAATAGATAGATAGATAGATAGATAGATAGATAGATAGATAGATAGATAGATAGATAGATAGATAGATAGATCGATCCTTGGCTTTTCACAGTTTAAAGAGATGTGTCTTTTCACAAATAACACAGTTCACTCAATTGAACAGAAACTTCAGGTGTCATGTTTCATCCAGCATTTTCCACTGGCTGGGGTTCAAAGTCATGTCTTGGGTCTATTGCATCTCATTTTATGTAATTTGATTGTATTAATGTTTGTTTTATTTATTATGTACATTTTTCTTTGTGTTTATTTGTAAGTAATAATGTCTTATTGTGTTTTGTGGGTGGTCCGGCCAAGGGGTGTGGCCACCTCCCAATCACCACCAGGAACAGCCCTCCACCGTATTTATGGGAAGACCATCCATAGTTCTTGGTGGTTCTATAATAGATAGATTCATAGATAGATAGAGTTTCACATTGGAGGTTAATTTTGAAATTAAAACCTGTAAACATCAGAGGTAACCTACGAAACTGGATCTCAAATTTGTTAACAGACAGGAGACGAAGAATGCAGATAAATTATCGATATAATTTATATTAGTGACATTGGTTCCAGTATAGTTAGTAAATATAGGAACTTTGCAAATTAGATGAACGGTAGACATGGGGGAGGCACCAAAAACAATTCAAGAAGACTTGAATTGAATCAGACCTGGGCAAGCACTTCAAAAATGGAGTGCAATGTAGTAAACTGCAAAGTGCTATGCGTGGGCAACAGAAATGTCAATTATAAACACAAGATGGGAGACACTGTCCTACAGAAGGCAACGTCAATGCCTCAGCATTGTGCAGAAGCCATTAAAAAGGTAAATAAAGGGTTAGGTTATATGATAAAAACCATGGAATATAATTCAAGGGACATTACACTCAGATCATATAATGCACTGGTGAGACCACAACAGAAGTACTGTGTGCAGTTCTGGTCAAAACAACTCAAAAAAGACAGCGCAGCATTTAAAACTGAGCAGAGGAGGTCAACCAGATGTATCCCAGGACGTATGTCATATGTCGAACTCTGACAGACTCCAAGAATTAAACCCGTTTAGTCTCGAGCAGAGGAGACTGTGTGGGGACCTCATCCAGGTTTTCAACATCCTCAGAGGTATCGATTGAGTAGATGTAGAAGGATTTTTTCAGTTCTTACAGATGAATCATGTACTCGAGAACACCAGTGGAAATGAAAGGCAAACCAGGAAGCACTTCATTTACGCAAAGAGTTGTGGGAATCTGGAACAAACTACTAAGAAATGTTGTTGAAGCAGAATCCTTGACAACTTTTAAGAAGACTCTGGATGAGACATTGGGACATCTTAGCTATTAGCTAAATAAACAAATTTGTTGGACTACGTTCTCCACTCATTTATCTTATTTCTTATGTTCTTATGCTAGTTAGGAAAGATACTACATAATACGAGATAGACAGAGATATTGTGAAGCGTGAGTCTCTGTCTTGCTCTCCAAAACACGAGGCTGAGTCTCAGTACTTTAGCAAAGCCAGCTTTATTCAGCTTGAAACAGGAACAGCAAGGTTATTTATTGCAACGGGAGCTACCACTCTCCTACACACAGACACAGCAAATGGGCACAGTCAAGGCCAGGTCAGTGGACAACTTATACTGTTCCCTGTATTTATAATGTCCCTAGCATCACCCATTGGTGGCAGGCACATAAAGCGCAATCTGGACCGGCTCGTAGCTATTTCCATGGCGTTATGCTGCTGCACTACAAACCTGTGGTTGCATCGGTGACGGATAAGCAGTCCTCTACAGATGCAGCAGTCGTGCTTCGACGTGTCGTTCCATTGGCATGGAGGGGTTCTTAAAGAGTTCAGAAACCTCACAGATAGGAAAGATACTACATAATACAAAATAGAGAGAGATATATAGATGTGAAAGACATTATATAAGATGTGCTTCTTTAGCAGTGTGTCTTCCATCTTTACTTATACTTACTTGAGCCTTTTGACAAGGTACTACTTTACTGGTAGATAGCAAGATGAATTACAAAACATTTCAAAATTGCAGATAAATCAAAAGGAAAATGTTATAATTGTGCGGGGAGTCAACAAATGCAATTTATTGAATGAAAATAATAAGAGATAGATAGTAACAGTATAATCCAGAAATTATGATAGTTGGTGACCTGAAATGTTGGGCTGGATTAGAGCAGAACCTGCTGGTCAATTTGAAAATTCTGACTGACTGAACCTCAACGACTGGGGTGTCTAAGAAACAAAACACTTTACCTAAAGTCAAATGGATCCCCTAGAAGCCACTCAAATTCAAAAGCTGGACGTGGCAGCCTCTCAAATGGCAAAGGAGAGGTGGATGTACTTTAACAAGTGGCCTTGAGCAGAGTGTGACGGAGGACCTTGGTGGGAATGCGGTGAACTAATGTTTCATTAATCTGTTGGCTAAACCTTTATACAGCCTGGTAAGATGTTACTCCACAGAATGCGACCTTTCATCGCCACTTATGATTTTGTGTAGATACATTTGTTCAATTAATATCAAATGACACTTGAAGAAAGTAGCTTAGGATCAAGCATGTGAGCTGGACTTTAAGATACCCAAATATAAATTGCAGGTCCGAGAGTTCATCGAGAAGTCCAAGGTTACCAATGTGAGCTGCCAGGCTGCTAAGTGTAATTATCAAGATTGTGATCTTGAACTTGAGAGCCCCTATAAGAATGAGCACATGACTTGTGGGGTCTCTGCTATGTAGTGTCTGACTCTTGTCTTCTCACAGCTGCATTTTTGGTTTTTGTCACATTTAGTGTTTATTGGAGGTCAATAGTTTTGTCACACAGTGAGGGATGACAGGTTACGTGAATCACTCAGTGCCACACCTGCCAGTTCAACTGATGTCAGTTCTTACAAGACCCTCACTAATGGCCAGTTTGTTCCCACAAGACACTTCTTGAAGATAATATGCATACATCTTGGTACTGCTCATTAAATCAGTGATGATATGCCTCCTAGATGGCACCTTAAAGCTCATTTGCTGGGCACTGGAGAACACTGGGAAAGCGGCAGTATAACAAAGAGAGCCACAAGCAAAGAATCAAGTTGCACTTTCAACTTTTGAGTACAAAAGTCAGCTGCTAGGTCATTCTGCATGTTTTTTTCTTGTTCAATGCCTTTCATAAATTAGAAATTAAACTGATGATAAACAGGTAGAACTTTCCTGAGAATACCAAAAAAAACTCATAACAAAGCAAAAAAAAAAAAGAATATTAGAATATTAGAACAATCTAACAGAACAGAACAGGCCATTCAGGGTGTTCTGGTGTGAAATTTTGTTTACAAGTTGATAGATATTTTGTATGTCTTTATTTGTAACTTAGACAAAGCAATGTAATATTAGTGTTATATCACTGATAAGAACAGCAATGGTTTAACTAACCATCCTGAAGAATTTTATGACAGGGTCAGGGGAACTGCCTAAAACCAGTCTGGCAATCGACCCCCACTGGAAAGCCAGACTACCAAGCTGGCAAGCAATGGTTTTGAGGGCAGGTGTGAAAGGTATTGTGTGCCCACATTGGTCTGAACTATGGCTGTTTGGGATTGGTTTGAATTAGAGGTCATTCTGTAGCACGACACTCTATTGGTGTGAGGATTTGGACAAAGAATGTATACATTTGGTTGCTTAATCCCTCCACTCTCTCTCACACCATCATGATGAAGGAGCATCTCACACACCATGGACTGAAAAGAAGACCACACTAAGAAGCACAATTCGACAGCCATATTGAGAC
Organism: Polypterus bichir lapradei; assembly: GCA_026402145.1. Lineage (NCBI taxonomy): Eukaryota > Metazoa > Chordata > Cladistia > Polypteriformes > Polypteridae > Polypterus > Polypterus bichir. The sequence goes on along the minus strand of JANRMT010062796.1, from coordinate 87,218,205 downwards.
TGGCATGAGGCTTGTTCTGAAGAAAGCTGACCACAAATGATGCCTTAACTAGAGACATTTAAAGCAATGACAAGTCTGTGTGCCACCTCAAACTACACATCAGCATTCATCACGTTGTATGGTTGCCAGTATTCACTTGTACTTTGCTTATTGTTATTTATGAATATTATCGATAATACATTAAGTTGTGACTTAACTCCTGCTTGTCTTTCACTCTCTGTAATTGTCTGAGGTTATAGATGTAGAAGGGAAGGTGAGGAGACGTTATAAAGTACAATACCTTATAAACAGTGGTAAGTCTATGGGATCTGAGGCATTCTGACAAAGGCTACACAATAAAGAATACAAAAGGGGAAACTACAGTAATTTAGAACTCTAGCAAGACAAAACACAGCCCAACAAAGCTCGCCAGTCCTACCCACTTAATTCTTCTAAAAAAATCATCAAGTCCAGTTTTGAAGGTTCTTAAACGCCTACTGTCTACCATGCTACTTGGTAGCTTATTCCAAGTGTCTGTGGTTCACTGTGTAAAGAAACCTTCGTAATGTTTGTGTAAAATTTACCATTAACAAGTTTCCAACTATGTCCCTGTGTTCTTGACAAACTAATTTTAAAGTCACAGTCTCGATCCACTGGACTAATTCCCTTCATAAATTTAAACACTTCAATCATGTCTCCTCTTAATCTCCTTTTGCTTGAACTGTAAAGGCTCAGCTCTTTTAATCTTTCTTCATAATTCATCTCCTGTAGTGAGCCTAGTCGCTCTTCTCTGGACCTTTTCTAGTGCTGCTATGTCCTTTTTGTAGCCTGTAGACCAAAACTGCACACAGGACTCCAGATGAGGCCTCACCTGTGTTTTATAATGGTTGAACAAAACCTGTGACTTGCACTCCACACATCAAGGCGCTATATAACCTAACATTCTGTTAGTCTTCTTAATGGCTTCTGAACACTGTCTGGCCATTGATAGTGTAGAGTCCACTATGACTCCTAAATCCTTCTCATAAGGTGTACTCTCAATTTTCAGACCGCCCATTGTGTATTCAAACCTCACATTTTTACTTCCTATGCATAAAACTTTACACTTACTGACATTAAATTTCATCTGCTACAAATCTGCCCAAGCCCGTATGCTAGCCAAGTCCTTCTGTAATGATATAACGGATTCCAAATTATCTGCCAGTCCACCTATCTTGGTATCATCTGCAAACTTAACCAGCTTTTACTTATATTCCTATCTAAATCATTATATGCATTAAAAATAGCGGCGGCCCTAGCACTGACCCTCTTGCCATCAGCCAATTCTGATGAGGTTCCTCAAACCATCAAACTCTGCCTCCTGTGTCTGAGCCAGTTCTGCACCCATCTAAAAACATTACCCTGAACTCCCACTTCTTTTAGTTTGATGCCCATCCTGTCATGTGGCACCTTATCAAATGCTTTCTGAAAGTCCAGATTAATAATATCATAAGATCCACTCTGATCGTATCCTTTTCTTGCTTTCTCATAGAATTCCAGCATGTTAGTAAAACACAACCTCCCTCTTCTGAACCCATACTGTTGAGGACGAGTAGAAGAATTGCAGCGTGATCCCAGTATTGGGGTGCCAGCTGGGTTTCTATTTTTAATCTTATTGGCAGGTTAAACAAAACACATGCACGACAGGACAAAGCACAATCACTTAAACAGAAGTTAAAGTCGCCCCCCTCAGTTTTAAAAGCCTTCGGGTCTTGCAAGTCCAGGTCCAACTGAGATGCCCCCATTTGACAATGTCGGGCCCTTATTGGCTTCCAGCTAGAATGCGTGGAGTCAGTTGTCCTTAATGGGTGTCTTCTCAGTACTGTGGGAAAAGAAGAGACAATACTGTTAGAGACAGCTCCCCCTCTCGCCCTGGAGGGGTATTACCATCCTTAGGTAAGCCCAGAAGGGGATACTCTGACTCAAATGCATGACACTATATGTTAATACAGCTATTTAATAATTATTTGTTTTTCTATGGTTTATATTTTGCCTTCTATGTTTTATATAGTGCCTTTTACTAAGAGTACAGATATAAGGCTTTCTATAAAGCAAATAGAATTCAATACATGATAACCCTGAGGATTATAAAATAATTGGCTGCTTCCCATGTTCTATGCAGTGCCCTTCACTAATAGTACTATTGCTAAGTCTTTTACACAGACAACATACAATAATTTAAAAATAAAGTAAAGGAAAATGACAGGTGAGTCATAAGTACTATTATTTATATACCGTATATACTCACATATAAATAGGGTCTTGAAACCCGAAAAATTGATCATAAAATCCGACACCAACTTATATGCCCGTGCAAAAACATGATACTTAATTTAGTTTTTTTACATCTTCTTGTTTCCTTCAATCTTGCACCAGTTTCTCAGACACATTGAATTTTGTTGCAGCAGCGCAGCCACGTCAGTGACTTTTAATTTAAAATCAGCTTTATATTATCTTCTGATCGAACGCTCCATTGCAGATAAGGGATGCTCTTACCATAAAGGTGTATGAGGGTTTGAGATACAAAAAACACAAAACAGTGCAAACGTTGCTTCAGAATAGTTTGGGTATTGCTGTGTGGTCACGTAGGCACAACACATAGAAATAAAAGGCCGTGTGCTCAGTGGTTACTCTCTCAGGTGGGCATTAGCATATCATAATCTCTTGGACCAATAGCGTGAGTTTTCCGCATTCGACTTATACGACCGGCATTATAAAATACCAGAAGTTATACGGTAAAATCAAGCCCAGACTTATCCATGGGAGAACTTAAACATGAGTATATGCGGTACTCGCCATATCCAAAGTGACTTACAAGTGTTGAGATACATTTGTTTTGATTTTTGTTTTCCTAATTGGAGCACAAGCAGGTGAAGTGACTTGCTCCTGGCCACCAATCTTCCAAAGCCTTCACCACTGTGCCACACTGCCTTCTGGGAAAAGCCTACACATGCAATGGCATCAAATGGGAATATAAAAGTACAAACACCATTAGATTAACAGCTGTGGGCTAATCCAACACTAACATATGTGCACTTCATTAAACACTCAAATTAAATAATTAAGCTTTCAAAACCAAAATGCCCTTTCAGCTTCTCCTAATAGGATCTGCTCATCAGGGTTTCTGGTTCTTTTGATGGCTGACTTGATTCAATTACTCCTGATAATGAGAAGCTGGGACGTGGGGATAAACTAAATTGATTACACCTCACGAGGCCAAATGCATCCTCCAGATGAAAACGTGCAGAGCTGCTGCTGGGTATGAGGGAGCTGACACTGTCTTGAAAATGATCACTTTATGTTGTGTTCAAAGTATTCAGCCCCTTCCCACCTTTTACAGTTTTACGACATTGAGTCCTAGTGCATTGAATTTGTCTTTTTTGACACTGATCAACAGACGACAACTCTTTATTGCCAAAGTCAACAAGGATCTCTGCACAGTGATCTAAATTAACTACAAGTTGCCACACACGAGTGTTTAGGGAGCTGCTAAAGGACCCAACAATCCGCGTGAAACCGCAAGACCGGGGACTACGACAGTGTGCTAACCGCTCTCTCTTTATTTCAACAGGAAAAACGAGCAACAAAAGACAGCACCTTGAATTCATGTCCAAAGCCCTATACAGACGTCTGGGCCGCTTCCGGCTTCCTTAGTCACCTCCGGTCCCTTGCTGATGACGTCACCACCTTCCCAAAATCCTTTGTGTCATCTGTTACCCAGCATTCCTACTTCCGTTCCCACCTCATAAAATGTCCGTGTTTTCTCATCTGGTTGTCACTTGTGTAACTCATAATTTGACCATAACGTGTGCTTATCTGTGCTCTACAGTATACGGGGATGGAATCCCCAACCCTTTAACGTGGTATCTTTACAAAGTATAGTAGACTAAGTAATTGATCTCCTAAATTTTCAGCCCCTTCCAGTCAGCACTTAGTCGATGCACTTTTGTATCCATGATAGCCCCAAGTCTGTGTGCACTTTAGTCTCTCTTGATCAGCTCTGCCATTTCCCCCCATTCTTCTTTGCACAACTGCCTTTGGCTCTATCAGCCTGCATGGAGATCACAAGTGAACAGCCTTTGTCAAGTCCAGCCTCAGATTCTCCTTTGAACTGAAATCTGGACTCTTACATTTTGGGACATTCATATTGGTGTTTTGAAGCCAATCCTTTGTAGCTTTGGATTTATGCTTGGGGTTGTTGTCTTGCTGGAAAGCAAATCGTTTCCTAAGGTGTAAGTTTCATGCAAACTTCATCAGGTTTTCCTCCATCACTTCTCTGTATTTAACTGCATTCATTTTTACTCTCTATCACACACATGCGAATAGGAGACAGTTTACAGGCTCAAATAATTGTAATTGTTCGCCAGACCGGGGTTGGTACTGTACTCTTACTCTTTCCCTCTTTTCCCAGTAGAACAACTGAAGAATCACCACAATAATAATCACTTCCATCTTATGATGTCACTGCTGCCTCCACCTCTCAAAGTCCAAGGTCTACATGATGACACTTTGATCCCAGAATTCCACCTGCTTGTTACATCACTTCCTGTTGTTCCATTCTACACATGTATGCCATTTTTACATTGGTCAGTTCTGTTCTGGACTGAAATCTGTAAAGACCAAACCGGGCAGGGAATCAAGAGGGAGGGAAAATCTTTGTAAAAATTCAAAACAATAGCTGTTATCAGTTAAGAAAATGTTTATGTACTTTGGTGATCACTTAGAATTAAAACACCCAGTGTAATAAGCCCTGGAATACACTATAAATAAATAAAGGGGTAACGATTTCAGACATCCATACTGGATAGGCAAGCAGCAGAAACCGAAATTGTGGGCAGTGTGGCTCCATCAGTTGAAAAAATTAAAAAAAAAGAAAAAGAAAAGAGAGAAAAATACCTGATTACGTTGTTGTCAATTTTTTTTTTATTTTATTAATTTCATTGTAATCATTCCATACAAATAGATAGATTTTTACAAAAAATAGGATTGAAAACAAATCGACCCCCACCCCTGAGAAAGAGAGCATGGCCAACAGAGTAAAACTTAAAGCTTGTAAACAAACCTAAATTGATGAGTTTTGATAAGCCAATAGAGATGATTGGAGAAGAAAAAGAAATGCGGAGAGAATTACTTCCTCGGTGCTTTAAGAGCTTATTCTAAAATATTACTGATTAGATCCTGCCAGGTTTTGAAAAAGTTCTGTACAGATTCTCTAACTGGGAATTAGATTTTTTCCAATTTCAAACAGAATAAAACATTGGTTTCCCACTGACTTAAAAAAGGAGAGTTAAGATTCTTCCAATTTAGCAAAATAAGTCTGTGTGCCAAACGTGTAGTGAATGCAATCACAGTTTGTTTGTCCTTCTCCACTTTAAAATCATCTGGAAGAGCCCCAAACATGGCTGTTAATGGGTTAGGAGGGATTGTGAGACCAAGGCTGTCTGAAAGGTAATTAAAAATTTTGGTCCAGAATGATGTTAATTTGGTGCAGGCCCAAAACATGTGACCCAATGAGGCTGGGACTTGATTGCAGTGTTCACGGGTTGGATTTTGCCCTGGAAACATTTTGGAGAGTTTTAAGCGAGACAGATATGCTCGATATATAATTTTGAGTTGAATAATTGGATGCTTTGCGCATATGGAGCGCGAGTGAATTCTCTGCATTGCTACCTTCCACTCCTTTTCTGATATGTTGAATGAGAGATCCTTTTCCCAGTATCCTCTTGGATCTTTGAAAGGGAGGGACTGTAAAATAATTTTATATATTGCAGACATGTTGTCTAAGTCCTCGAAATTGAGCAATATTATTTCCAGTATAGAGGTAGGTGGGAGATGGGGAAAATCTCCCCTAAAAAACAAACCATATTTCTTCATTAATACAGTCACATAATATACTATTCACACACCATATGGTTTTAAACTTGTCAAGATTCTTTGTGGATTTTTAAAAATTTAAATCCATCAAAATGCAACTAATGCACAGTATTTTAAAACTACAATTGGATCAATGGGTGGCACGGTGGCTCAGTGGGTAGCGCTGCTGCCTCGCAGTTAGGAGACCTGGGTTCTCTTCCCGGATCCGCCCTGTGTGGAGTTTGCATGTTCTCCCCATGTCTGCATGGGTTTCCTCCCACAGTCCAAAGACATGCAGGTTAGGTACATTGGCGATCCTAAATTGTCCCTAGTGTGTGTGTGTGCCCTGCGGTGGGCTGGTGCCCTGCCTCGGATTTGTTCCTGCCTTGTGCTGGCTGGGACCCCGTGTTAGGATATAGCGGGTTGGACAATGACTGACCGACAACTGGATCTTGCAAACCACCCCCTACAATTTTATATTTTCTGGCTTTCCATATGGCTAATTTACTTTGCCCCATAAGTTTGACAAATTTACATTGTCTACTTTTCGTTTTGTGTTTGTATTTTAAAACCGAACAATAAGCCCACCCTAGTGTACACCATTCCCAATCCCCCAACAAGCCTCACTAATAAATTAAACAAAAAGCTCCAGCCTTGTACAAAACATAAAACAGTTAAAAACTGTCTCTCTTTCCCTACTCTGTAGCAACAACTGTCAGACACCCCTGATGTAACAATTGACAAGAACAAGTTCACAGCTAAGATCCCATGTAAAACACTCCACTGTAAATCGCCCACCCTACTGATCAATGGTGGCTTGTACAGAGACCTCCAGGTTAGCTCTGAGAATCCTCTGTATCCAATCTTTCTCCTCCATGGAGTGTCTGGCATTATCCTCATGGAATCTCAGTGTCTTAATTTTTTGCACATCCAATACATTTGTTTCCAAGCAGCTGTTGGTAATGGCAGGTCCATCACCCTCTCCACTCAAACAAATGTACTAGATAGATAGATAGATAGATAGATAGATAGATAGATAGATAGATAGATAGATAGATAGATA
>JANRMT010062796.1:87186236-87211261 GCA_026402145.1 Polypterus bichir lapradei | reverse complement strand
TAGATAGATAGATAGATAGATAGATAGATAGATAGATAGATAGATATCGCTAAAATTTATTGGACATTGAGAGTTTACAGAAGCTCAATAATTATATAAGTGAATCTGGAAGGAAACTGGACAGCCGGGGGGAAAACATGGATGGAGAGGGAGGACAGGGGACCAGAGCTGGGACATGTGAGGTGTAACCAGTTTGCCTGCACGTTATTAAACATATTGTGCATGGAAAAGGAATAAAAAGATAGATGACTCTGTCGTTTACTTTTCAACTAATGACGGCCAGAACCTCTCTTCTTTTCATTAACCCTCACTGCACTGGATTTTGGGTGGCAGCCTTGTTATTTTTAAGTAACCTTCATGCTTCTTAATCAAATTTCTTTGTGAAAGGGGCCATCATCCATTTGCTTTTGTAACCCATCTAGCTAACTGAGGGTTATGTGTTCTCTGTGGTTATCCTAGCATCAATGCATTCATGTTGGGAAACAATCCTGAAACAGGACACCACTCCCTTGCGAGGCAGACTGAATATACAGGGAAAACTGAGTGTCACTAGTGAACCCAACCTTCATGTGTCTTAGAGAATCCAGAGTACCTGGAGAGAAGCCACACAAACATGGAGAGCATGAGTAGACATGGGTGGTGACCTCAGTGGACTATAGCTCTGAGGGGTCAGTGCTAACCAGTGTGCTGCTCTCTGTGAAAGGCTCCATGAATTCAAATACTGTAACATAACAAACAGTGTGTATAAATATATATAACACAAATACATATTGTATATTGTCAGTCACACATGCTGGGCGCTCTGCACAAGAGGTAAAATGGGGGGGCGGCTTTAAATCAGACAAAGCCACTATCTTCTCTTCCTTCTTCCACCCCAGTGAGGAGGATGATCCCACACCAGATGAATGGCCTCACTTCCAGGATGCTTCTGGCCTGAATACGATAAGAACAGACACAACCAGATGTCAGCGTTCACTTTGGGCCTGCCTCTACTGAACGTACTCTGACCCACAGAAGCCATGCACTTTCAAATCAAATCAAATTTCATTTGTCACATTCAAATTATACTTATGCTATAAGGTGTAGTGAAGTGCTTAGCTGCTCAACTCCAATGACTGTGCCTTTAAGAAGAATATAAAAGAACAATATCAATAATACATGGCATTATAAATATCAAAAAGCATAAAAAAGTGGTAAAAATAATTAAATAAATAAAGTAAGACAGTTAACAGTGGGGCATCATGTCCAGTATTTCTAGACTGTGGACAGAAGCTCCTCCTCAGTCGCTCTGAAGTGACTTTAGGCAGCCCAGACAAGAGTCCACTCTTGAGATGATTGTTTTATTTGCCCATCACTTTAGTGTAGATGTCCTTGAATTATGGGGGTGCTCACTCAATGGGGTGTTCAGCTGACCTCACCACTCTCTGCAGAGCTTTGCGGTTTTGTTGCGTGTTGTTCCCAAACCAGACAGTAATACTTCCTGTCAGGATACTTTTTATTGTGGATTTATAGAAGTTCCTTAGTAGCTGGGAGGACAGCCTGAAATTCAAGAGATGCCTGAGGTAGTAGAGACGTTCTTGTGCCTTCTTTACCAAGGTGTCGGTGTGTTTGGACCAGATTAGGTGCTCTGTGATGTGGACGCTGAGGTATCTAAATCTGCCCACCCTCTCCACTTGAGTCCTGTTAATATGGAGGGGTGGCAGTGGCTCTGCTGTTTAATCCCAAAGTCCACAATCAGCTCCTTTGTTTCCTTTCACTCGAAGATTCTGTCTTGCTGAAGACTCTTAGTGCTCTTTACTTTGGTTAACTTTTCATTTTTCATTTGTAACTGCCATATAGGATTGTCCAGCATCCCATCCAGAAAGAAAGGTGATCCTTTGCCAGGAGCGGAGGCCAGAAGAACAGAAGGATTGGGGGAGTTAGTCGGTTCAGAGTATATACCGTATTTACTCACGTATAAGTCAGGTCTTGAAACCCAAAAAATCGATCATAAAATCAGACCCCAACTTATACGCCTGTTCAAAAATACAACACTTACATTTTTTTTTTTAACATCTTCTTGCCTCCTACAATCTCGCACCAGTTTCTCAGACACATTGAAATTTGTTGCAGCAGTGCAGTTACCAATTCTTTCGCCACTTCAAGGACTTTTAACCCTTAAACCACCAGAATCGACTATAGTTGGTTCCCAATGCAATTTGCCAGCACACCGCAGCCGAGTATATTTGGCAAAGTACGTTCGTTGAACGCTACAACCGGCTAAATTCGGTTTCCAGTGCAATTTGGAAGCATGCCGGAGCCGAGTATATTCAGCGACATACATTCGGTGACGTACATTCATTGAACTCCGCAAAGAACTAAAGTTGTTTCCCAGTGCAATTTGCCAGTACGCAGGGGCCAAGTATATTCGGCGACGTACATTCATTGAACGCCACAACCGGCTATAGTAATATAGTAATATATAGCAATTTGCCAGCACGCCGGAGCTGATCAGTCAGTGCCGTACACTTGATGAGTAGCCACTTCATGACCACTGCCGGCTCCTGCAGCTCTGCAGCCTCACTGTCCCTGGGACTCAGCTGCTGCACTAGACTAGCCTGCCAGCATCAGCCCTTACCTCTGTGTGCTTGCGTGCTGCCAGTTCAAGCGCAGTTGGCTCAATGGTTTGCTGAATTTCATCAATGGCATCAGTTGCACCTTGTACTTATAAATAATTGATTGTTGCAGTAGTTTTTTTAATAGTTTTTACAGTTCATTAGCAGTGTATAAAATGATCAATGTTGCAGTAATTGTGATGCTCTTTGCATGAAAAAAAATACGTGTTCCATTCAAATTTCACATTTTCTTTGTGAATTGTGACATTTACTTAAAAAGTGCAGCAAAAAAGTATTTGGCATCCGGGGGGGTGCATTAACCCCCAAGTATGTGGCAGTTTAAGGGTTAATTTCAAACCAGCTTCATATTTTCTCCTGATCGAACGCTCCATCGTAAATAAGGAATGCTCTTACGATAAAGGTGTATGAGGGTGTGAGATACAAAAACACAAACCAGTGCAAACATCGCTTCGGAATAGTTCAGGTATTACCGTGTGGTGATGTGGGCACAATACATAGAAAAAAAAGGCAGTGTGCTCCGTGGTTACTCTCTCAGGTGGGCATTAACATATCATAATTTTTTGGACCAATAGTGTGAGTTTTCCGCATTCAACTTATACGACCGACATTATAAAATACCAGAAATTAAACAGTAAAATCAACCCTCGACTTATCTGCAGAAGAACTTAAACGTGAGTGTATACGGTACTTCCCTGACATGCTAGACAGCAGAGTCCATGTGTAGCTGCTCCCATTTTCCAGATAATGGGGCAGTCTGGGGATTGAAGTTCCATGATTCCACTCCATTGGGCCCTTGAACAAGGCCCTTAACCAACAATTTCTCTGCCCTGCATATGACGCTAACCTGCATCCAGCCCTGTAAGCAGGTCCTCCAACTTACAGGGAAATCTTGGGGATTTCTGGCAGGATTGGCACTCCAGCCATAGTAAAAAACTTCACAGTGTTCAGTGTGGTGTTGAGGTGTCACCCTAGGGTCCCAATCCGGGTGGTTTGTTGTGGGGTGGGCGCATGCTCCCAATGTCTGTTCTCTCTCTGAAGACAGCCCAGCTAGGTGTTGTGGTTGCCACCAGAGGAGTTACAGGGATCGACTATCCCTACCTTTTGCCTCTTCCTCCTGACCTCATCCAGACTTTGCCCAAACACCGGAAGTACTTCAACTGTCTGGCTTAAAAAGGGGCCTTCTGTCTTTCTACAGGGGTTTGGAATTGGGAAGCAGTGGACAACACTTGAGAAGAAGAAGAGGTGTTGGGAGGAAGAGAACAAAAAGGAAGGATTTACCATCTAAATATGTACTGAGTTATATATAAGGAACTTGAATGAAAAAATAATTGATAATAATTGAACCCTTGACAGTGTGTGTGACAGTCTGGATTTCGAGGCTAGGGGGCACTCCCTGTCTTCCACTCATTATTTATCAGCATTTTATTTATCATTTTTACTTTGTGCATTTTTCTCATCTCTTCTGAGTAGTCATACAAGTATAGGTTTCATTGCATCAATTAACACGGTACAATAAAGCTGACTTGACTACCAAAACAAAAACTGATAAAAAGACAATCAGTTCATAACAATTGAAAACTCTCTTATTGTTGTCTCTGAGCTGTTGTCCTCTTACATCTGTTTCTGTTGGTCAGAAGGTTTCTTAAACAGAAATGGCAGCAGTGTGTCCCTTCCCCAGCTCTGTAAATGCCTCGTATAAAATTAGGCCAAATGGCGGCAGCCCATTTTACGAGGGTAGTAAAGGGTAGCAGCAAAGCCCACAGCCTCATTTAAACTTAAAGCTGTCGCCATCACCAAAGCAGCTCATCAAGAGATAAACAACCTGCAGCCTGTGACTCAAATGTTTTATTTGCAGAACAATAAAAAGAAAAAAGAACCTGGTATGTACTAATAATCCCTTACATGGACTTCTCTTAATCCCCGTTTGGTCAGACTTTGAAGGTTTGACTCCTTAAATCTCTCATCATAGCTCACGTCTTAGTTCTCTTCTCTGTTATATTAAGCAACCTGTTACTCTCTAGTAAGTAGTGAGTGTATGTGTTTATTGTATCAATTCATAAATTAAGCTGTGTTTTTACTGAATGAAACAGGAATTTAGATAGATAGATAGATAGATAGATAGATAGATAGATAGATAGATAGATAGATAGATAGATAGATACTTTATTATTCCCAAGGGGAAATCTTTTTTGCTTTTTTTAAAATTTTGTTCATTTCAGTTTTCTGGTAAGCCTGCCCTGGTGTGTGTTACTCATGCTGTTAGCTTTTGGGTACAATTAAGAGAAGAAACGCTCTCAAATATTGAATTAAAAAGTAAATGACGCAGTTAACGCCAGTTTATACTTTACTCTTATGACGTCAGATTTGGAGACACGCCCCTGTGCATGCCGGGCTCACACGTGTTTTCTCCGCCAGCTGCGCACAGAAATGTTTCTAGCTACGCGGTGATGTGGACGCGGCGGCAGTGTACCCAAAAATGGTGACTTTCAACGAGGGACGTGGGTGCCAGAATGATAAACGAGGGGCTGGATATGACACAACAGGTCATCAAAACGCAAGGCAGACATGCAAAACCATTTGAAAAAAATATGTTCATCACGTAGGTCACCCACTCACAAGAATATTACATTCGTCCTTTCTTCATCGCTTTCTTGTCCTCTGCTGTGACATTATTAGCTATGCGACACTGATCAAACACAGTCATTTAATGACTAGAAGAATACCCACTCGCCTTAGTAAGTATAAAGGTGTTTTGGTCGCGATCTTTACTCCAAGCATAATCCAGGCTATAAGCCTCGAGACGTGGCAAAAATTACAGTTTCTTATAAGTGTCAATCGAACATCAATACACGTTTCTGGGAAATAAGTGAATAAATAAAAAGAATGAAACAATGGGATTCATTAAATGTAAAAATAACTCATCGATGGTGAAACTGAAACTGACTAAAGAGTGAAAACCTGCAGCTACACGGGGTCTGAACTTGAGCACCGCCGCTTTACTGTCCAATCTCTCAGCCCTGGGCTGCCATCTACTGGCCACAATAATCGCATCACAATGTGAAGCCACCACCGTCATCGTTCTTATTTTGCTTGTCACGACTTTGTCGGGGGCGGCACGGTGGCGCAGTGGTAGCGCTGCTGCAATAGGCAGTTTTAGACGGGGGCCAACAGGGGCCAGTGCCACTGTAGAACTGGCCCTGGCCCCTGTTGTGGCCCCTCTGCTGAAAAGATAAAATTTTAATTAATTACTTACGGTGATGTTCTGTGCCCCCATGAAAAAACACTGGCCCCACCGTGCCCCCCCTGGTAAATTTGGTCTGGAACCGCCACTGGCTGCTGCCTCGCAGTAAGGAGACCGGCGTGGAGTTTGCATGTTCTCCCCGTGTCTACGTGAGTTTCCTCCGTGTACTTTACTCCGGTTTTCTCCCACAGTCCAAAGACTGTGTTAGGTGCATTGGCGTTCCGAAATTGTCCCTAGTATGTGCTTGGTGTGTGTGTCCTGTGGTGGGCTGGCGCCCTGCCCGGGATTTGTTCCCTGCCTTGCGCCCTGTGTTGGCTGGGATTGGCTCCAGCAGACCCCGTGACCCTGTAGTTAGGATATAGCGGGTTGGATAATGGATGGATCGACGACTTTATCGGCAGAATCTATTATAAAAAGCAAGCGTTTACGGTCCTCTTTTGCCCGGACATGTCCACTTTTTACGTCCTGTCCGGGGCGTCCTGGCGGGTTTTATAAATTCACGAAAATGTCCGGTTTTTCATAGGACCATTACGCGTGTACGTAAATTGACTGGCGTTTTGCACACAATACTAGGGTACTACTTTTTTGCGCGACGTAATTACCGGGAGGCTGCCTTGTGGGCAGGTCTGCGCCGCGCGCGCAAACACACAGGCACAGACAGGGAGCAGTGCAGACGGGGATCAGAGCAGAGAGCAGAGCAGTATAGTAGGGAAAATGCCGGAGCGTAAGTGCAGCTTCACCGATGAACTGCAAAGAAAATTTCCCACATACCGTCCCGGTCGGGACAAGTGGGTGGCGGAGTGCACCGTGTGCAAAGCCGGTACATATGACTCGGTATCCAATAGAGTTGCTGGAGATCTGAAAGCCCACATGGACACCGAGAAACATAAAAAAAGCTGTGCGAGGTGAGAGATCATCTGCAAAGTTGACAGAGGTTTTTGTCAGACCAGGAAAAACAGAGGATGATGTAAATGCAGCAGAAGGTGCAATGGCTTTTCATACAGTGAAACATCACAACAGTTACAGGTCCATGGATTGCACCAGTACTTTGCTTAAAAAGGCATTTCCTGACTCTGACATTGCAAAAAAGTTTAGTAGTGCTCGCACCAAGACCGAAGCCATCGTCAATGGTGCTATAGCCCCCCACTCTGTTGAAATCACTCATGAAGCACTCAAAGAAATCCAGTACTGTGGTGTTTCAACAGACGGGAGTAACCACGGAGCAGTGAAAATATTCCCAGTCATAATCCAGTATTTTGACTGGAAGAAGGGTGGCGTGCAAACAAAATTGATTGAAGTTAAAGACACACCCAATGAGACAGCAGAAACCATTGCAAAATATCTCACAGAAACCCTGGCAAAAAACAATCTGTCGGAAAAATGCATTGCATTTACTGGAGACAATTGCAACACAGATTTTGGAGGAATCCGACGTGATGAAGCTGGAAAGAATGTGTTTGCAAATTTGAAGAGTTTGCTGCAAAACAAGACTCTGATCGGTGTGGGTTGCCCAGCACACATATTGAATAATTGTGCACACCATGGGGCAGGCACAATAGAAATTGACATTGAGAATATCATATTCCAAATCTACCAGTACTTTCACATTTACACTGTGCGCACTGAGAGCCTGAAGGAGTATTGTGATTTTGTTGAGATAGATTACAGAAGGATGCTCTCTCACAGCAAGACAAGGTGGCTGTCATTGTTCCCAAGCATTGAGAGGATGTTATAGATGTTTCCAACTTTAAAGGCATATTTTCTGTCTCAGCAAAAGCCACCCATAGCACTCAAGAGTTTTTTTGAAAATGATTTTGCTGAAATCTACCTTTGGCACATGCACACACTCATGTCTGTGTTCCACACCCACATTCAAGAAATGGAACAGGAGAACATGTCCATTATGGAAGTGAAGAAGATATTAAACAATATACATACCATTCTTCTTCAACGCAAGAGCAACAACTTCATGTCCCTTAAAGTTAAGGGACTACTGGCACAGAAGCGCAAAGATGGACTTGACAAAGGCTGTGATCAGTTCTGTGCAGATGTGCATGGCATGTGCAGTGTACGTCTGGAGTATCTGGAGAAGTGGATGACTCCCATGGAAGAGTTCTCAGCATTCCTGTGGATGGATCTGAGTGAGCCACCAAACTGGAATGATGTGGAGGCATGCATCAATTACCTTGGAGAGAAGGGGGTGGAAGTTGATGATGTTAAGTGTTTTGACCAGGTCACCAATCTGAGGAAATTCACAGAAACGTGCAACCATGATGAGGAGTTAAGTGGCCTGCAGGTACACCAGAAGTGGACCAAATATTTTGAAAAGGCAAAAAGCATTGCATGTTACTCAGAGCTACTGACAATTGCACAGTTTGTCTTTGCACTTCCCTCTCACAATGCGAATGTTGAGAGGGTTTTTTCACTAATGCAAAGCCAGTGGACCAAGGAGAGGAACCAGCTCTCCGTAGAGTCACTAAAGGGGATTCTACTAGTTCAGTACAACTTCAAAGACATGTCTTGCAAAGACTTTCATGCTTATTTGTTAAGCTATCGAAAACTGCTAGGAAGGATCAGCTCTACAGCAAAATATGGATGGGCTGACAAGGAGGATGAAGAAGAGAAGCAGGATGAAGAAGAAAACTAAAGATGAAAAGTCTAGATTCTTTTTGTTTAAGTTTTTTTGTCTTTGTGAGACTCTTCTGTTATTTATTTTATTACATTTAAGAGATGTATTGTTGAAGCTGGAACAGAATAGTTCACATTTAGAACAATATTTCATTATTTATTTGAAGAGTCTAAGAGAGCTATTATTTTGTTATAAGTTTTTACAGATTTCATTTTATTTTATTACAGAGGTTAATTCTGTACCATTGAAGTATAATAAATAATGTTCATCAACCACCAAGAAGCTTGTCTGAATTCGTCTGGAGGCCTTGCCGATCGTCCTCTTTTTTGGAAATCAAAATATGGTCACCCTAGTTTACCAGGTCAGCTTTAGGAATAAACGTTGCGTAAATTTCTATATATTCTTTATCCCAATAAATATGTTATGAATTCGTCAAAACACTTCTGTTTTCCATTTTCATGCCGTCCGTTTAGTACACAAGTACCGAATAAACATTTCAAAATTAAACAGACCCCGGAAGGCTGCCTAATACATGTCAGTATTGTGTTAATCATTAACGTGATGTTGCCCTCTTTTTAGTGTTATGCAGCATATGGCATTGATCTGTATAGTGCCTTTCGGCATTCCCTGTTTAAATTCTACCCGTTATATTACGGCGAGCTCCGCCTGGTGTCCGTCACACGTCTCTGGTGTCGTATGTGTTTCGTAGTTGCGCAATGTTGATCAGAACCCGATAATTAATTAGAAAACACACATACATTCATTTAATATGGTAGACCAGGTAAAGGCAAACGAAACACGTGGAAAGTAGAACGCAAGATTGTAATAGGAACCATTAACAGTTGCTTTGAGTGAAGTACACAATTAAAAATATCTGAATTTAAAAATAAATGAAATAACACAATTATCTCTGCTACTATGTACATTATACGGCTCAAGCAGAACAAAATGATTGCAAAGCTTTCACAAATGACATTTATTACATGCTGTCCAGCAGCGGCCCTGTCACTACCTGAAGTTCAAGGGGAGACGCATAAACTCACGGATGATGGTGTGTGTGTGTGTGTGTGCATGAGTGACGGCGGATCTCAGGGATAACAATAAAGGGTTTACAGAGGACTGGATCTGACAGTATAGTTGTAGAAACATGTATCTGATAAACAAAGAACAAATGTTTTATTCATACATTTTGTTGAAAAAGGCATTCATTCTTAAAAGTGTAAGGTGCAGGGGTGCCCATCTCCGATCCTGGAGGACCACCGTGTCTACAAGTTTTCATCCTAACCGTTTTCTTAATTAGAGACCCATGTTTGTCGTCAGTTAATATCATTTGATTTATTTGCTATTTAAGACTCAGACCCTTTAAATCAGGGGTGAGCAGTGTTGGTCATGAAGTATGGAGTAAGGTCGCTCTCAAAAATCATGAGAAGTCATTTATTGCTGTTGAAGTGACATTTTTCTGCTTTGTTTTTGTTATCTCACTTGTTAAGATTTTGCACCCTTAATTGCTTATTTAGTCTTAAGCAGTTGCATTCACTGTTTAATGGCTCCTTATTAGTAATATGGTGGAAATGACAAAGGAGCCAGCAGTTCTCCATCCAGCTTGTTTCCATTTCCACCTGTGTGAATTCATTGTGGACTATTTGGTTTAATAAAATACTCAGATGGAAACTGAAGAGAAAGTGAAGAACTGAAAATTACTCATTTGTGTTAGACTGCATATCATTTGGATTATTTCTAATCTACCCTTCATTTCCAAAATTCTTGAAAAAATAGTGGCTATTCAACTTCATTCTCATTTATCTCAAAATAATCTGTATGAACAGTTCCAGTCTGGTTTTCGCCCCCTCCATAGTACAGAAACAGCACTTATCAAAATTACTATTAAAATTCTGGTTTAATTACTATTCTCATCCTTCCTGATCTGAGTGCAGCCTTTGACACTATTTGTCACACGACTCTTCTCATTAGATTATCTTTGATTGGCATTACCCACACACCCCTAGATTGGTTCAGATCCTACCTCTCAGGCCGCACTCAGTTCATTCAGCTTGAAACTTTCACATCCCAACCCACCGCTGTTACTTCAGGTGGGCTCTGTCCTGGGACCCCTCCTTTTCATTCTTTACCTCCTTCCCCTTGGCAATATCTTTTGTAAATATAACATTAGCTTCCACTGTTATGCTGATGACACCCAGCTCTGTCTCACTAGCAAACCTACTTTTTCCTTTCCACGCTCCTCGCTTATTGATTGCATAGCAGAAATCAAATCCTGGTTTTCTTCAAATTTTCTTAAATTAAATAGTGACAAAGCTGAGGTTCTCCTCATTGGTACAAAATCAACATTATTCAAAACTGACAATGTTTCCTTTGTTGTTGATAATTCCTCTGTCTCCCCTTCCCCACAGGTTAAGAGTCTGGGTGTCATCCTTGACAGTACTTTATCCTTTCAGTCCCACATCAATAACATCTCCCAGTCTGCATATTTCCACCTGCGTAACATTAATCGTATTAGGCCCTCCCTCACTCCTCACACCACTGCTGTCCTCGTTCATAGCCTTGTCACTTCTCATCTGGATTATTGCAATTCCCTTTTCTTTGGTCTTTTTTTTACAAATCTCTTTATAAGCTTCAATCCATCCATCCATCCTCTTCCGCTTATCCGAGGTCGGGTCGCGGGGGTAGCAGCTTAAGGAGAGAAGCCCAGACTTCCCTCTCCCCGGCCACTTTTTCCAGCTCTTCCGGGAGAACCCCAAGGCGTTCCCAGGCCAGCCGGGAGACATAGTCCCTCCAGTGTGTCCTGGGTCTTCCCCGGGGCCTCCTCCCGGTTGGATGTGCCCGGAACACCTCACCAGGGAGGCGTCCAGGAGGCATCCTGATCAGATGCCCGAGCCACCTCATCTGACTCCTCTCGATGCGGAGGAGCAGCAGCTCTACTCTGAGTCCCTCCCGGATGACTGAGCTCCTCACCCTATCTTTAAGGGAAAGCCCAGACACCCTGCGGAGGAAACTCATTTCAGCCGCTTGTATTCGCGATCTCGTTCTTTCGGTCACTACCCATAGCTCATGACCATAGGTGAGGGTAGGAACGTAGATCGACTGGTAAATTGAGAGCTTTGCCTTACGTCTCAGCTCTTTTTTCACCACGACAGACCGATGCAGAGCCCGCATCACTGCGGATGCCGCACCGATCCGCCTGTCGATCTCACGATCCATTCTTCCCTCACTCGTGAACAAGACCCCGAGATACTTAAACTCCTCCACTTGGGGCAGGATCTCACCCCCAACCCTGAGAGGGCACTCCACCCTTTTCCGGCTGAGGACCATGGTCTCGGATTTGGAGGTGCTGATTCTCATCCCAGCCGCTTCACACTCAGCTGCGAACCGCTCCAGAGAGAGCTGAAGAAGCTGAAGAAGCAGTGTTATAAGCTTCAACTGGTCCAGAATTCAGCTGCCCACATCATTACTAGATCCCCCTCTATTCACCATATCACTCCCGTCTTGCAGCAGCTTCACTGGCTTCCGGTTAAGTTCCACATTGACTCCAATTTCTCCTGTTAACATTCAAGGCTATCCACAACCTTGCCCCTCCATATCTGTCCGACCTCCTCCACATTGCCATTCCCTCCTTCACCCTTAGATCCCCTTCTTCCATCCACTTGACTGTCCCCTTCGTCCATCTTACCACCATGGGGAGAAGAGCATTCAGTTGCTCTGGAACTCATTACCATCTGAGCTTAGAAATATCGATTCATTCTCACTTTTCAAATCTAAACTTAAAACTCATTTGTTTAAGAGTGCTTTTTCTCTTTGGCTACAGTTTCTCTGTCTGATTTTAAATTTTGTATTTTAATTTTGTTTATAATTTGTGTTTCATCCATTCTTCGGTGTCCTTGAGTGTTTAGAAAGGCACCACGAATAAATAAAATGTATTATTATTATTAAATGAAAAAAAAGTATGATATAAGAGATGTATGTATTGAACTTGCTTTAACATTTCTATTAATACTGTACAATGCATAATCCAGTTTACATACATATTCAGGCCAGAGAGAAGCCAAGGGACATCATAGCCAAGTGGGGGAATGCTGACCACCAGATGTCCCACCCGGTGATGGCATGAGAAGACACTTCTGACTTCATGCTGGATCCTCATCATTATAACCACTCACATTTTTACATATTCATAGAATGGGGTGGAGTGGTGGCTCTGAGGCTAGAGATCTGCATTGGCAATTGGAAGGTTGCCGGTTCAAATCCCGTAAACGCAAAAAGTGACTCTACTTCATTGGGCCCTTGAGCAAGGCCCTTAACCCAGGATGCAATTGCTCCATCCTGGGTATGACGTTAATCTGCATCCAGCCCTGCAAGTAGGCCCTCCAACCTGCATGGAAAAACCTGGGGGTTGGTGGCAGAATTGGCACTCCAGCCACCATTAAAAACCTCACACTGTTCCACTCCATCTGAACTAGTGTGGTGCTGAGGCTCCTGAGTCGGTTTGTCATGTGGTGGGTGCGGCAGTGCACTGTACCAGCGTGTGCTCCTAACCTCTCTGTCTCATCGAATTCCTGTCAGATGGACTGTGTGCCAAAGTAGCATGTTCCCCTGTTCTCATCATTGATGGCTCCTGCAGACTGTGGCTCTGTTTTGGCCCATCAGCACTTTTAAAATTCCCTGCTTGTGTGTCCTTCACATGTCTCTCTTGCCTGTCCTCCTGTTGTCATTTGCCCATCTCTCTGCCGGTCTCTTTCTCTCAGTTGAATTGCATGGCTTTGAAATAAACTTCACAGATTGCATTGGCACAAAATAACCTTCTTGTGGGGATTTCACCTTATTGCAATACCTTTATGCAAATTTAGAAATCAGTAACAAGAAAAAGAGAAAAAACAGAAAATATTGAAAAAAACTGCATCACACTCCATATGACAACCATGCCAACTTATTTTACCTCAGGTGCACATTCATTAAAAATAATATTGAAGAAAGAGCTACATAAAGCCAGTACATGTGATCATTTTGAGTTAAATGAATGTAAGGTCACTGTTGAAAATGAACTTCATAGAGTCCTTTTTGGACTGAATTGAAGCAAATTGCATTCTTCATTATGTTAACCACAATGTTTCAGTGAAGCGTTATTGTGAGTTTACCACCATACAACAATGCTCTTGAACATTGAAACAATAAATGCATATTGACAGCTGTAATAAGAAATAGTCAGAGGCAGAAAAAGGTTTGGAGACGGCCACCCCATAGGCCAGGCAGCAAAACAAAGAAACGCGTCTTTACAAACGGAGTTCAAAATGGAACTGGCTAACAAAGAAGTTCTCTGGTTTATGTATTGCACGAGCAGGAAGAGGCGGAGTCAGGGAGGCCGGAAAAGGAAGTGGGTTCTGAACAGGATAGGACGTGATTAGAGGATGCCGGAAGTGACGTCATCAGTGGGTGGATCGGAGGCGGTGCTACTGGGAGGTTCGGTCTTCACTCGGTTTGCCAAGGGACAACAAAAGGAGAGAGTATTAGAAGGCAGCGCCAAGCCCTGGTCTGGCTGAGAAATGACACCATTTGGGCCTGTAAACTGTCTACCATGTGTACGTGTGTGACACAGCTTAAACACTCCTTAAATTTAAATTGTACATGCATTTATCTGTTTAAAATTGTTGTTTTAACCACCTATTATATTACAGTTTTTTACTGTGAAAATATACAGTTTGTGTGATATATTCTTTATAGGATTTTTTACTTTCTCGTATACAAACTGTAGGAAATGTATTGGAATCGTCCAAAAATTTCATTTCAAGATTTTGATGAATCTCGACATTATAAACCTCCCTGAGTCAGAAAATAACATTTTTAGAATTACAGTATGTCTCTGTCTGTGTGTGTGTATGTATGTTAACACGATAACTTGAGTGCGCTTTCACTTCAGTCAACCAAATTTTGCATACTAGTATTAGGTACAAAATGTAGATTTCTTTAAATTTTGGGCTTTTTCCATTAACCGGAAGTGGAACTTTACCTTTTATTCATGCAACCGCAGAGTCTGATTTATTCAACTTTACTTTTGTAATAATTGTTTTTGGTGCCAAGCCTTCACAGTTGAAAGTCCTGCCTGGCATCTAAGAGCTGCAGAACTAATGCTGCCATTTCTTCTTTTCTTCAGGTTGCTCAGTACATTAGGTTTGAAATGCCTGTACTGATGAGCTTCATCACCAAGCTGCAGGAAGAAGAGGACCGTGAGGTGCAGAAGCTGAAAAGCAAGTAGGTCACAGAAATGGGGCTGCATATACATAATCATCAGCCTATGGTGGGACTGAGTATTACAGACTTGGTGGGAAACGGAAGCAATGAAGTTTGCAAAATAAAAAGGTGAGATGCGTGTCTTCTGCACAAAAGGGCTACAGGGGTTGAATTATGAGGAAAGATTAAAAGAGCTGAGCCTTTACAGATTAAGCAAAAGAAGATTAAGAGGTGACATGACTGAAGTGTTTAGAATTATGAAGGGAATTAGTACAGTGGATCGAGACTGCTATGTTAAAATGAGTTCATCAAGAACACAGGGATACAGTTGGAAACTTGTTAAGGGTAAATTTCGCACAAACATTAGGAAGTTTTTCTTTACACAAAGAACGATAGACACTTGGAATAAGCGACCAAGTAGTGTGGTAGACAGTAAGACGTTAGGGACTTTCAAAACTCGACTTGATATTTTTTTGGAAGAAATAAGTGGATAGAACTGGCGAGCTTTGTTGGGCTGAATGGCCTGTTCTCGTCTCGTCTAGAGTGTTCTAATGTGCTAAATATTATTAACTTGGTTTGATTTGTTGTTGATGATTCTTTAATGTACATCATATAAAAATATAATCATTGTCTTGCGGTTTACTCTTCAAATATCCATCCCCATATCTGAGTATACAAGAAAGTCAAGGGGAAGACCACTCCCGGTTTTTACAGTGTATCAAATCAGACAGTACTAAAAGCTTTTAACTTATCTTGTGGAAAAAAAAAATGTGTGTACACTCTATTGTAACCACAAGGTGGCACCAGGGAGCCCCACACTAAAGCACCACACGTTGATAGAATCAAATGAAGGATTTCTGAAGCACCTCTCCAACTCTCCATTCCATAACATGCCACAAATTTAGCTATGAACACAATAAACCAATGAATCTTTCCTCCTTCATTCCTCCAGCTGAGTGTTGCCCACTTCCTCCTGACTCTGACTCCAGGAGCTATGGAAGTGGGCTCCTTTTAAGGCAAACCCGGGAGTACGTCTGGTGACGTTATGTGGCCTGTTGATAATGCTTCTAGACTACAAGAAAGTCAGGGAGATCCTCCCCTGGCAGTGCCCTCTACCATACCCTCGGTAACCATACAGGGCTGCTCTTCTGGACTCCAACTTCCTTGCAGCCCTGTGGGTAAAAAGACTGGGACCCTACATGAGGAGCACTACCACCTATAAGGGTGTGGGGATGAATTGCTTCCCTGCTGGTTCCTGACGTGTTTGAGCATCCCAATCAGGACGGGAATCATAAAGCGTCCCGGCCGGGTATTGCAAACACTTATTCCATCCTTCTATTATGGCATCCCAGCCGGGTAAGGAATTCACCTCTGTCCTGGGTGGGACATCCACACTATATAGTGCCAAACACTATGGTGCCCTGAAATGTGGGGACCATGTAGAAAAAGTGTTGTCATGTCTACATGCTGTGGCCAAAATGTATGTAAATCCCCTTAAATGAAAATCTGCAATGTGCACTTTAATTACAATGGCTGAATTGTTTGATTTGTAATTTTAAACTGTGGAGCAGAGGGGTGAATCAAGGAAAAATATATTATAACTCTAGGGGGACGTACCAGCCACCCAACCTGACACAGACAGACGCCGGAGGCACACTTGTAAAAACACAAACATTTTTTATTGTTGCTCTTCACTCGTGGATACGTCTTCCCCATTCCCACGAGTACACAGCACGGTCCCAAACACAATACACAGCACATCTGAACACATGTATTTCTCTTTTCTCTCTTTCTCCTTTACTCTCCCCTGCAAGCTTCATCCTCCTCCTCCTCTTGACTCTGGCTCACCAAGTAATGTCTGCTGAGGGGACTGGGCGGTCTCATGGTCTGGAATCCCTACAGATTTTATTTTTTTTTCTCCAGCCGTCTGGAGTTTTTTTTTTGTTTTTTCTGTCCCCCCTGGCCATTGGACCTTACTCTTATTCGATGTTAATTAATGCTGATTTATTTTGTTTTCTTATTGTGTCTTTTATTTTTCTATTCTTTATTATGTAAAGCACTTTGAGCTACTGTTTGTATGAAAATGTGCTATATAAGTAAATGTTGTTGTTGTTGTTGTTGTTGCTGGCCCCTTATATAAGGCACCCGGAAGTGCTTCAGG
Organism: Polypterus bichir lapradei; assembly: GCA_026402145.1. Taxonomy (NCBI): domain Eukaryota; kingdom Metazoa; phylum Chordata; class Cladistia; order Polypteriformes; family Polypteridae; genus Polypterus; species Polypterus bichir. The sequence continues at coordinate 87,194,378 of JANRMT010062796.1, read as the reverse complement.
TGTTTGTTGCCCTACTTCTGGGTGTGGTGGACGAACCACCCACATGGGCTCAGGAACAACTGCAGCTCCCCCTGGCAGCACCCCGGATCTCCATCTCCCATGAAGCCCTGCAGGAGTCCGAGGAACCATTGACACTCAGGGAGGCTGCCATCTATCGTTCCAGTGGAGGTAATGCTCTATCCACACTTGTTCCCCCAGTACTTCCAAGGAAGAGGGGTCCCGGCCGGGCAATGACCCTGGCCATCAAAGACAGTGTCTTTGTCCCAAACATATGGAGGGCACTGTAGTCTTGAATCTGCCTATGTCCTTAATGCAGTGTAGTGGTGGTCACTGCTCCACATGGTTCAAAATCCAGCCCAGGTGTTGCCCGCGAGGGGTTTGTACATCGGACACATGTCCAGATGCCCATCCTAATGACACGGGGGTCACCTTGAGCAGCAGCCCTCACTGGACTGGGCTCTTGCATGGGGTCATTCAGGGTAAGAACAACATCACTGGAATAAGGGGGCTTAGAAAAACAATGAATTTATTATTGAATTGTCTTTTATCCATCCCTCATTTACATATGCCCACTTGACTGAATTCATGGCTGTCATTCCAAATATTTTTCCCAAATCTCTTACCCAAGGACTTTCTTTTTTGCAGGTTGAGTCACAACTAACATTCAAATGGAGGGCACTTTCTTTAAAGCAGACCTTTTTATTGCCCTGCCGTTCCTCCGAGTTTCCATTTGCCATAATGAAATGCTTTCAATCTGGAGAATGTGTGCTCTCACGGGATACATGTCATGTTTCATCAATTGTAAATAAAAGGCGTACTAAACATCATGTCGCAGAAGGTGGAAGCTGAGGCCCAAAATGAGATGTCGTAGCTCTTCGGAAGCTTCATTACAGCCCCTGTAAATGCTGGTGACACACTAAACTGCCGTGCAGCAGCGCACAAAGAGCGCCATACAGTATCTAATAAAGACAGAGGAGATAAACAAAGAAAGACACACGGAAGACAGAAGAGTCGGCTGTCCTTTATCTGTAATTAGCGGCTCAGCTGCTGGTGCTGTCTTCTCACGGCAACTTTGGTTCAGTTCCTGTTTGCACATTCCTTCATTTAGGCTTCTCATGGTACCCTGCTTGCTTGTCACATCACAAAGATGAACGGTGACTCTAATTTGATCTGTTAGGTGTGAATGTGTTCTGGGATGAATCATTTTTTCATCAAAGTTTGCTTTCTGTCTTTCATCCCTACCAAGCCCTGAACAGGAGAACCAACTGAGGGGAGAATGAGAACATTTGTCCTGGGCCTTGGGCTGATGGGGGGCCAGGACAGCCTCAACACAAATTCAAGGTTTTTGTAATGGCAGCACCAGCAACAACATACGGTGAACTAACAACAGCCCTTGAGTGTCTACTGAATCATCTGAAGATCTACTGTGCCCCATTTAAAGATGTTGTTTGAGTTTCTTAATGCCAATTCACGTTATGAAGCTTCAGAGAACAAACCTAGAAGTGTGTGTTACACTGCGGTTCTGTTGTATGCTACCAGTCACCGTGGCCAGGGCAGAAAGTAGAGATGAGCAAAATGATTCTCATAAAATCAAATTTGTGAAATAAATTGTGTTTTGCATCCTGCAAAATGAAAGCCATTCATCCAACTTAATACAAGGATAAGTGTCTGTGTGGACAAATGTGTCGATACCCCTCCATGCAAAAAAGTAGAACCCACAATTGTCTCTGAAATTACTTGAAACTGACGAAAGTAATTGGCACCCATCATTGTAAATTCCATATTTAATAAAAATCAGACTTTACTTTAGAGTTTTGATTCAACAGAATTTTTTAAATATACTGCTCAAAAAAATTAAAGGAACACTTTTTAATGAGAGTATAGCATCAAGTCAGTGAAACTTGAGGGCTATTGATCTGGTCAGTTAAGTAGTAGAGGGGCTTGTTAATCAGTTTCAGCTGCTTTGGTGTTAATGAAATTAACAACAGAGGGGCAACAATGAGACGACCCCCAAAACAGGAATGAATGGTTTAACAGGTGGAGGGAGGCCATTGACATTTTTCCTTCGTCATCTGTTTTTTCACTCGTTTTTCATTTGGCTACGGTCAGTGTCACTATTGGTAGCCTGAGGACATACCTGGACCCTACAGAGCTGGCACAGGCAGTACAACTTCTCCAGGATGGCACATCACTATATGCCATTGCCAGAAGGTTTGCTGTGTCTTCCAGCACATTCTCAAGGGCATGGAGAAGATTCCAGGAGACTGGCAGAGAGTTGGACAGGGCCCCTCGTAGAAGATCCTTAACCCATCAACAGGACTGATCGGTATCTGCTCCTTTGGGCAAGGAGGAACAGGATGAGCACTCCCAGAGCCTATAAAATGACCTCCAGCAGGCCACTGGTGTGAATGTCTCTGACCAAACAATCAGAAACAGACTTCATGAGGGTGGCTTGAGTACCTGACATCCTCTAAGTGGGCCCTGTGCTAGTTGCCTGCTCGTCACCGTGGAGCTCGATTGGCATTTGCCATAGAATACCAGAACTAGCAGGTCCACCACTGGCGCCCTGTACTTTTCACAGATGAGAGCAGGTTCACCCTGAGCATATGTGACAGACGTGAAAGGGTCTGGAGGAGCCGTGGAGAACGTTATGCTGTCTGTAACATCATTCAGCATGACTGGTTTGGTGGTGGGTCAGTGATGGTCTGGGGAGGCATATCCATGGAGGGACACACAGACCTCTACAGGTTAGACAACAGCACCTTGACTGCCATTAGATATCATGATGAAATCCTTGGACCCATTGTTAGACCCTATGCTGGTTCAGTGGGTCCTGGGTTCCTCCTGGTGCACGACAATGCCCGACCTCATGTAGCGAGAGTATGCAGGCAGTTCCTGGAGGATGAAGTAATTGATATCATTTACTGGCCCCCACACTCACCTGACCTCAATCCAATAGAACATTTCTGGATGGGACATTAAGTTTCAGTCCACCTGACACCACCAGGTTGCACCTCAGACTGTCCCCCAGGACACCATCCGTCGTCTGATTAGGATCATGCCCCCCCCCGACGTTGTCAGGCATGCATACAAATACGTGGGGACCTACAAACTACTGAGTACGATTTGGAGTTGCTGCAATGAAATTTCGGCAAAATGGCGAGCCTACTGTACCTGCCACATCATTTGTTCACTTTGATTTTCGGGATGTCTTTAAATTCAGCCCTCTGTAGGTTGATCATTTTCATTTCCACCAAATGATGTGGCATCCTTTCATTCCTAACACATTACCATACCAGTCCATATCAGTAGAGATAGCCAGCAGGATTTTTTTTCCCATTGAGATCTGATGTGTTTTCAAAGTGCTCCTTTAATTATTTTGACCAGTTTAATAACACAAATGAAAATGGCATGGACAAAAATGATGGGACCCTTAACTTCATATTTTGTTGCACAACCACTACAAACAAGCCATTCCCGGAGCTCTCCATGAGACATCTGCGCCAGTCCACAGGTAGTTTGGCCCACTTGTCCTGAGCAAACTGTTCCAGCTGTGTCAGGTGTGAAGGGGGTCCCCTGCAGACTGCGGATTTTAGTTCTTTCCATTGATGTTCAATGGGAATCAAATCAGGGCTCATAGATGGCCACTTCAGAACAGTCCACTGTTTTGTTCTTAAACATTCTTAGGAGTTTTCAGCTGTGTGTTGTGGCTCCTTATCCTGTTGTAGGATCCATGACCTGTGACTGAGACATAGCATTCTGACACTGGGCAGGACATTTCACTCCAGAATGTCTTGATAGTTTTGAGATTTCTTTGTTCCCTGCACAGACTCAAGGCACCCCAAACCAGACACAGCAAAGAAGACCCAAAACATAAGTGAGCCTCCTCCATGTGTCACAGCAGCTGTGGTGCTCTTTTGTTTGAAACCTTCATTTTTTCATCTGTGGACATTGAGCTGATGTGACTTGGCAAAAAGCTCCAGTTTTGTCTCCCAGAAGCATTGTGTCTTGTCAACATGCATCTTAGCAAATTCCAGTCTGGATTTTTGTATATTTCAACAGTGGTGTCCTCTGGGGTCTTCTGCCATTGATCCCACTGTCACTCAAAAAGTGATGGATGATGCACTCAGACACTGATGGACCTTGACCTTGGAGAGTTGTGGTCCACTAGGGTGCACACAGCTCCCCAGACCCCGACACAGACAGGTTGAGACACAAGGCTTGCCAGACAACACACCTTTATTTAAGAGGGGAAGCGTTTTTCTTTGTCTCTGCACTTCACAGCACAGTACAAAGCACCAAGTATAACACATTCCTTTTCTCTTTCTCTCTCTAAGTTCTCCAAAGGCCTGGTCCTCCATCTCCTGACTCTGGCTCCCCGAATAATGGTGAGGCAGCTCCTTTTATAGCACACCCAGGTGTTTCTTGACCTTTTTCCGGCTGCACTTCCGGGTATAGCGAAGTGTTTCCACTAAGGACTCAGCTGCACCTGCATCACCCCCTGGTGGCACCCACCGAGCCCAACAGGGCTGCTGCAGACTACAACTCCCAACTTGCCCTGTGGGGATCCATGGTGCGGCAACAACCCACGGGGGCTTCCCTCTAGTGTCCCCAATGTGGTCTCTCCCTCGCTTCTTCCAGTTACTCGGTGTCCCGGCTGGGTAATGGCCCTGGCCATTCGTTACAGAGTTCAACTTGTATCTCTTTGGAAGTTGTATTTAGCTTTTGTCTATCATTCTCACTATCATCCTGCCCATTCTGGGGTGCCAAAGGTGAAGCCAGTACTGAAAGTAGGAACTGTAAATCCCTCCAGCTCTCCCCTAGTGGACCCCATGGACTACTATAGGGCTTCCCCACAAGACTACAGGTCCCAGCATGCTGCCATCTAGTGTATCAGGTGAGCAAGTGATCCAAACAGATTAACTCCCCTGATTCCACCATTATATTGGCCTTCCAGCCACATAAAGAATCTACACCTGCTCCCTGGTAGGGACGTCAACATAAGATGATGTCTGGCAGGGAATATCCTTCCTCCTGGACAGGAAATGAACTGGAATCTATCCCAGCAGGGACACCAGCGCATGTGTGCTGTCTGTTACTGTATATACTATATAACAGGGGTCTCCAACACGTCGCTTGCGAGCTAACCCTTTCCAAGTAGCTTACCAAAGGGTTAATGAATCCTACATAAATTTGAAAACTTGATTAGTCAAATTAGGGGTGGGCGATCTTTCCAAAAAATCATATCACAATCCCTTTAAGACAAAATCACAATCCACGATCTGAATTGCAATCGATCTTTTCAATGTGGCGTACACGTATGAGAATATCCGGACTCCAACTCATCAAGACCTAAGTAACACTTTATTTTAAATATCAAACAAAGTTGAATTCAATTGTTCTCTCGTTCGCTAGCTAAGCGGAGTTAAGGAAGATTCCCCGAAGCTGGCGAGTGAGTGAGGAAGACCCCTCCCATCGGCCTGCTGCATGTCTCTAGGATTCACACAAATAAATCGGTATGGCAAGTGAACTATGATATGCAGTTAAAGTCTCAACAGCATTCTCAGCATTTCTGGAGCTTAGTAGAGCCAGATAACTATAAGAATCTTCACCAAGCAGCTCTGAAAATGTCTGCTTAGTTTGGGTCTCTGACATGAATGTCATGAAATCAAAGTTCAGAACAAGACTGGCAGACGAACATTTAAATGACTCCAGAAGAGTGAACCTCAGTGGCTCCACTCCACCACACACCTCAGTGCCAGTCATCTGACTAACTAAAAAACATGTCACACATGCAACAGGACCTGTGAATAAAGTGACACAGGGACATGTAACAAAATGACAAATGAAGAAGTCATATGTGTGGATTTAGAATTGTATTGTTTTGTTTTGACAGCATTCGTGTTTTAATTCAATGGTGTGAGATACACTAGAAAATGCATACAGACATACAAAATGCACTTGCAGGTGAACTAAATATTTTGTGTGATGTTTTAGTGCAAAATGTGAGTTGTGGACACCAACATTTTGTAAATGTTCTGGCAAAACAAGCTTTTTCAGTTTGTTTGGGTTGAAATAAGCTATATATACTGTATATATTGTCATGCACATGCGAGTAGGGGGCTGCGGACGAACCTAAATGAGATTGTGAAATCATACGCCAGGAGGGAGTGGCGGGGTATTAACCTTTCTCTCTTTGTTTCCTACAGAAAGAAAGACGCACCGCCGCCATGAGTCTACCTTCATCAGTTCCCGCACTACGTTACTTCCGCCCTTCCTCCGTCTACTCCTTATGACGTCATCAATCCCACCATCCATCTCGGCTCCTACCCAGCATACACCTCTACTTCCGGCCGCTCCTTCATAAATAGTCCTCCGCCGCCATCTTTGGACGGTCTATGATATAGCAAATTCATTTATTGACCGTGGCAATAATATTTGTCATAAATTTTTAATTTCTACAGTATACGGGGCCGGAAACCCCAAACCTTTATGCTTGTTGTCTGTTTATTTTACAATATATTGTCACAAATGTGCACATGGGGTACAGTTTACAGGCTCAAATAGTGCTATTTATCAACCCGAATGGGGCTTCTCTTGTTCCTCTGCAGTTCACCCTAAGGCCTGGCATCTCAGTGACATCACCACCAATGCACCCACCAACATCACTTCCAGCCAACACTGATGACATCATTTCTGGTACCCAGAGTTCACCTCCTTGTCACATCACTTGCTGTTCTGACCTCCCTGACTTCTCCTCTTTCTCCTATCCACTATACTTCTTTTATTTTGCTGATTTTTTCAATATATGGGGTGGCCATCTCCAAACCTGTCTTGTCTGTTGCCTTAGTTTTTACCACAATATATTATATATATGTAATATATCTATTATTATATATACAGTATATACAGGGTGAGCCAAAAAGAAGTACCACATTTTAAACGTTTATTGTACAAAAACACTACGAGATAAAATACATTTTATTACGACACAAGATAGGGTATACACAATAGATTTTTTTCACTGTGTTTAAAAAGTGATGTCTTCAAGGAGGTGGCCATCATTAGCAATACACTCTTCCAGACGATTTCTGAGTGCTCGCATGACTCGTTCGGCCATTTCAAGGGGAATTGCAGCAGTTTTGTGGAAAACAGCATCCTTGAGGGGTTTCAAGGTTTTGAGGTCGGTATGTGTATCAACTTGAGAAGAAATCGCACAGAGCGAGATCAGGAGAACGTGAAGCCCACCCAACATCGCCATACAGGGAGATCAGCTTCCCTGGAAACATCTCCCTCAAAACTTGCATGGATCTCTGTGCCGCATGAACTGTTGCTCCATCCTGTTGAAATCAGGCATCCACCACATCCATTTCTTCTAAGTTGGGGCCACAAAAAGTTCTCTAGCATTTCAGAAAAACGTTCTGAAGTGATGGTGACTATTGCTCCCTCTCCGCAAAAAAGTAAGGGCCCATATGGGAGAATAATTTTAGGGTAACAGAGCATTCATCTTAAAGAAATAGCATAAAGGGTTAATAAAATGTCAGAAACCAGATAAAGGTCAAGTGAACAACAAAATGTACTGAAAGATGACTAAGAGATGACTAAGAAATCAGCAGATGTCCTGAAAACAACCAGAATGGACGGTTGTTACATGTACAGAAATTTCAAGGGTGGTGGCTCAACTCAAGGGTATAAAGAAGAATCAGAATATAATATAACAGACTTTTATTTTATATAAATCATTTGAGTGTAAACCAACGAACCAACCAGAGTAAAATGTAGGCATTGATTGACACTGTAAATAAATTCAGTAGTTTATAAAATGATCCTCTATGCTTTGTTTCTCTGATCATTCTGACCAGGCTGTAACAGACTGCTTTTTGAAGAATGCTCCCTCCAAGGCATTTTGCTGAGGAGTAATTAAAAGATACCATGAATAGCTTTTCTCCTGTCTGATAAATGATTTGTCCTGTTAGAGGATGTTTCTTTCTTTAATAAGATGTGGAATTTCTACCACACCTACAATGCCAAATTCTGTAACGGTGCACCAAACTATAACACACTAACTGTGCAAGGATCTCTGATGAAGTTCACGAGGGTTGGTTACAGCCTAATAGCGATAGTTTTGCTTATTTACACAAC
>JANRMT010062796.1:87151043-87182857 GCA_026402145.1 Polypterus bichir lapradei | reverse complement strand
GACATGCTATAAGCGCTTGCTGTCGATGGGTGATACAAGGAACATTATAAAGATCCCGCTACAATAAATAACCGCGCTGTTGCTGTTTCAAGCTGAATAAAGCTGGTGTTGTTAAAGTACTGAAACTCAGCTTCGTGTTTTGGGGCGCAAGACGGGGACTCGCACTTCACAGCACACACACAGTCACAATGCTGTAGTAAACAGTATACGCTCATACAGATGTTGACTATATGAGTGAGGCACACAGACTCAGATGGAGAGTAGGAGATGATTGCCCTCAAGAGAAGAGAGAGAGAGAGAGAGAGAGAGAGAGATGCGTGCGAGAGCGAGCGAGATAAGGAACGACGCGGGCCCGAGAGGGATGCGGGCGAGCAAGAGAGATAAGGAGAGAGAGAGATGTGCGCGCAAGCGAGAGAGATAAGGAGATAGAGACGCGTGTGAGAGAGAGAAGAACCATCAGCTCAGTTGTGATCACATGACGCTCAGCAGACCATACTACTCGTATTGCAAGACATCGCTCGTTTATCAAGTCAAAAATTATTAAAAAATTTAGCTCTTCTTGCAAAACACTCGTAAACCAAGTTACTCGTAAACCGAGGTTCCACTGTATTTCTTTCTTTTTAAGTTTCATCCATTTTAGTCTTTCTGTTGTGTGTTCAAACCATAGTGTGTGTGTGCGTATGTGTGTGCGCGTGTGTATTTATCGACCTTTTTATTATTATTTATTTAAAGAGCCTTTGTAAAAAGCCAGTTTTCTTCCACAGCACAAATAACGTTTTGTCTGTCTAAACATGCCTGGACCTTTTTTATTAACAAAACACCAGCCACTAGATGGAGTAACAGCTAAATCTTTAAGTTTATGTTGCTAGTAAATTGACCTTAGTTTTTGCTTAGCTCAAACTTGAACAGAATGTACTTTTCACATAGATAATGGAAGGGTTCTGTTTACCCCCATGAGCTAACAATTTTAATGCGCTGCTGTCTCTCTGTATTTTGAAAAGAGAATGAGCTCAGATTGAAGTACGACAGCTAGAAAGAAACACGAACTGTTAGTCAGAAAGGCATTAGGCATGTATAGTTTTCTGATCATACGTATGAAGGTCAGATGTAAGTCCTAGTGTATGTGAAAACAGAAAGTTTAAGACATATAATCAAGACACATAAGCCTTAAACAGAAACATTATAGACAAAAACCTTTATTCTTTCCAGTGTATGTATTGTGGCAGATGGTCCGGACACAAACAGGTAGACATGTTTATAATCACCCAACACACGCTTTATTATACAACTAATATATACAGTGCACACACAACCCCCAAACTCCCCAAAAGTCCAGGCCCTCACACAATGCCTCTTCTTACTTCAGGCCGTCTCCACTCCACTCCTCTCCACCCTCTCCACTCTCCAGCCAACGAATGGAGGGATGCGGGCCCTTTTCTCCCCACATGGACATGCTTCAGGTGCCTCCCGATAATCTCCCGCCGGCACTCCCCAGTGTGGCGGAAGTACTGGCTGCACACCCGGAAGCGCTCTGGGTGTCCCTGGTCTTCTTCCCCTCAGCACTTTCGGGTATGGCTGAAGTGCTGAGGGCCAGGGCTCCTCAGGCATTCGGGCACCCCCTGGCGGTGACCACGGACCCCTATAGGGTTGAGCTTCTAAGTTCTGGTCCCAGGGTCCCCAAAGCCACCAGGGCAGTCGCCCCCACGTGGTCTGGAGGAAGCGTAAGCATCCCGACTGGGTACCACCCCTAGCCACTCACCACAGTATTTATCACCATTCTTCTTTATTTTTGGTGTGAACTGTTTGATTTGAATTTCACTAAAAAAAATTTAAAATGAAGACACTTGGACTGTGGAGTTTTTTATAATGATGTGTTATACGAACTGCTGCAATGCCTTCCTGGCACATTTGTTATCTGTAAACCCATCTCAAGTGCAGCTGCACATGGGGTTCAACTTGTGCTGCCCCAAACTTTTTTTATGTCTCTCTTTGCATTTCTATATACAGTAATGATGATAATAATGATAATAATAATGATCCCAGACATACTACTAAGGCAACACAGGAGTTTTTCAAATCTATAAAATGGAAAAATCTTGAATGGCTAAGCCAGTCACCCAATTTAAATCCAATTGAGCAGACCTTCCATATGTTGAAGAGAAAACTGAAGCCCCCAAAACAAGGAGGGGGCTGCATTAGAGGCTTGACAGAGCATCACATGAGAAGATCCTCATTCTTCAAGCTGTCATTGTATACAAGGGATGCACAACAAAGTCCTAAATATGACAGCTTTAATAGACCTGCCATTGCTGTGTCCCAAACATTATGGTGTCCTAAAATGGGGGGACCATGTAGAAGAAGTGTTGTCTTTGCTACATGGTGTGACCGAAATGAATGCAATGCCCATTAAAAGAAAGTCAATTTTAAACTACTGTATGTAGCCTGAGGGGTAAATCGAGGAAAAATGGGTCTTTGTCCCACACATTATAGAGGATGCTGTGAATATTGTGATGAGCAGAAAATTTTGAAAACAATGAATTCTGTGGAGAAAGTCTTCTAGTGGACACATCCGATTATTTCAATACTGCAGTTCTACAAATCAGAGTGATACCAACATACAGTATCTGCAGTATTTTTCTTTTTTCAGTTTTCACTTCTTTCATGAGTGTTTCTCCTGTTCATTCAGAGCCCGGAGTCTTCAAGAGAGGATTGGTGGGCTATGTGCTAATTATAGACGCTGACCTATAAACGTCAGAAGCTCTTTTTTCATACCAGCCCAATAAAGAGCACTTGCGGTTTGCACCTGATCAACAATTTTAACACCCAATCATGACACTCTTGTTTATTTTTATCCAAATCTGCAATGCTTTATTAGATCAGTTATAAAGAGTACATTAAAAATACATTTAATTCAATGGCAGTATATTTGCTCTGCAGCTTGAATACACAATGTCACTCGGTGCCTCTATCTCTATGATCCAAAAAAAATCTCATCAACTTGAAAATTCCTTTTTTTCCGCCGATGAAAGGACAACAATATTTGGCAACACACATATAAATAATTCAAGGCATTCATATTTCTGGAAAGTATATGAAAGGTTTCTGCAACCAAGGAATCAATTGTCAGCACGGTTTAAAAATATATATGAATGCAATTAGATTCATTTGATTTATTATATAAAAAAAAAGCTCACTCAACCTTTGGAATGACAAAGCGTCGTAGTATAATATAACCATTGAAGTCTCACAAGGATGACAGCAAAGAGAATGATAATCAGTCCTCTTCCGTGTTGAGGTCTGCTCCTGCCTCTGTGTGTGTGTGTGTGTGTCTTTCTGCCACACTATTTACAGTTATAAGCTAAAATGGCCTTATGGAAGCCAAATCAAGTCTGACAGATGAGGGCCCTGCAGTAGCAAGTAACATTTTAATGACAGTCTGCACCAGACCCTTAGTATCCCAGTTAGTGAGCTGCGAAATCGCTCCGTGTAGGCGGGCATCCAGGGTCAAGGTAACTAAAAAAAGAAAAAAATACACATACTGTACATGCTTATTCTTTTGGGCTCCATTATCTGAGTAACAGAGAGGGGGTTTAGTGTTTGCCTTAAGGGGACGCCAGTCCATCACAATGAAGCTGCTCTGTGAGGTACAGGAGTGCACAGACACGTGAAAGCGGGCCTCTCCGCTTCATTGCTGTTTTATCATTTGGTCTCCACTGCTCCCCACTCAGAGAAGGCAGTGAGGTGGGTACATACTGTTGGACAGAAAGCTTGTGAGGACGAGAATTCTTAACAGTTCACGATTACTGTTGGGGTATAAGAATCATTTGGGGTTATAGCGTATACACAAGTTTAAATATTCAGGGACAAAAAAAAATCAATGATAACAACAGGGATCTGCCACTGTGTCCCAGTTCACTAACTTCTTAGCATCTTTTAAGGTGTTACGTCAAGTTAAAATGACAAAAATGAAATATATCTTTCCTGAACAGTGTATCCCTCTTTCAGGAGGAGCCTTTGGAATAAAAAAAATGGAAATGCATTAAAGACTCTTGTTTCGCCATCATCAGCCATTAAACTATACATCCATCCATCCATTTTCTAACCCACTATATCCTAACTACAGGGTCATGGGGGTTTGCTGGAGCCAATCCCAGCCAACACAGGACACAAGGCAGGAAACAAACCCCGGGCAGAATGCCAGCCCTCTGCAGGTAAACTATATATTTAATTTATTTTTTTTAACAGTATATGGTGTCACACATGCACATCAGTTGTTCATCTGAGCTATGTACTACCACCCCGGGTCGAGAGGGGGCGCTGGCGCTAACCTTATCCTCTTTTGTTCTCTTCACAGTGCTGAGAATTGTATTGAATGCGCCCTTTCTGGACCTTCTGCTACATATCCTGAGGTTCCCAGAAGGATATGTCACTGGTTACAGGAACGCACCTTCTCACAGCGACTTTAATAGGCTTTGTTAGCCAAGAAAGGTTCCTGATTTTCATTTGTTTTGGTGCCATCAAGCATACTTTAGTCTCAATTAAATGGGGATGACCGGGTTGACGCTCCAATATTTCAGTTTGTGGACCTGCAATTTCTTCTTTCGACCACAATGTCAAACAAGGGCAGTGTTTTTTACATTTAAATGCAAGAAAAGAGAAGACGTTTGTCAAGGAATGTTTAATCTCGAGCTTGATACATATTAGGGGTGAGACGCGTGTACACTGGGGGATCACCTTCATGGCTCAATGGAGGTAAGTGATACCACACCAGACCGAGAGGGAGAACTGTCACTAATGATTTCTTTCCTACCATCCACATGTCCGAGACGACGCCCCTGAGAGCATTTGGCCACACCCACAATGTCCTGAGAAGGCCCCTCCCTTCTAGTCAGGGCCCTATAAAAAGGGAAGTCCTACAGAGAGAGAGAGAAAAAATAAACAGAATCTTGGCAAGCAAACAGCGATTGTGGCTTGTTTTCAGCTGTGCCCTCACTTTTAAGTTACAATTAAATGGGGTCACCTGGTTGTCAAGCCAACTGTTTTCAATTGTTCTGGCGCTAACCTGGGTTGCTTTGTTTTTCTTGAATTACTGCACATAATAAAGAATTGAAGGTGCCTTATACCCTTTTATGGCATTCTAGCACCAGATCCTGCCCATTAAATGCACAGGACATTTCTAGTTCTGGGTTTTGACAATTTTATGAATTTTTGCTTCTGGCGGTCAGCCGAATAACTGGAGAGATAAGAAGGAGCAGAAAAACAGCTACCTTGTGGCCATGAAAAGTGAAAAGTGTGCATAAAAAATGTACAGGTGGATGCATTAATGGATAACAGAAAATTAAAAACTTTAGCATAATAGCTTCAAATTTGTTAGATCATTAACTGCCCAACTAAAGAGTAGTAACAAAAATAAAACGTGGAAGAAACAAAACCTTTCCAACAGGAAACCAATGCACAAAAACTGTTTTCTTTATTGTTGAATATTATACTGGGAGAAACCAGTTTAGAAACTAAATCAGGTGTCTTCACCTTTGTTTTTCTTCATTTAGAAGACCCTTTCATAAACTTTGAGTTACTTAATGCACTTTTGCCTTGTAACAGTTTGACTGATCAACTGTGGTCAGAGTGTATTTTAGAGACCAGTGCCTGTACTTATCAGACATCTTCGATTCCTTGGAACTGCACTAAAAGTCTGACTAAGAGAAGAATTTGTCCTACTCCTGAGTAGAGAAGTAGATGTGAAGCCCAGTCCCAGTGAGGAGTAGGTGTTTGTGTCTGAGAATGAGTGATGTCACAATTTTACGGTACCCCAAGCTGCAAATTGGTCGTCAAGAAGGCGTTTTGTAGCCTCCTTGGAAATTATAAGGGGGCTTTGTAGTTTGATGATACAAATGCTAAGGCTCTACCACAAATGGAATAATAATAATATTCATAGTAGAAGAAGGAAAAGAAGAAAACATAATAAGGTAGAATATCATGCTAAGTGGGCATGTAATTGTTGGCACTTCACAACAACATCAAGAATAACACAGTTTGCAACCATTACCGTCTCTGTGTCAATACTGTTATATCACTTGTGATTAATACGTGAGTCTTATCCAGACTTGGCTGTCACTCACACCAACGACCTCAGTATTCAAGTGATTTGCATGAATGCAGTTTGCTTTAATATTAACTCACATGGAATCGTGGGGAAATATATACAATAAATCTGCGTAATACCTCACGAGTTGTAAGGGCTCTGAAAACTTGGTGTAAAATTTGAGACATGGTTGGCTGGGCCATACTCAAATCATCACTATTGCAAAGCTCCATTTTCCCCGTGGCCAAAGAACTTAACGTTACCGACATTTTCATTTTAGACTGACAGCATGTGGCCTCTTCTTGTAGATGAAGAGATCACATGACCAGATTTGTTACTAATACTATTCCATTTTTGTCAAATCAATATCTAATTATGAGTTTATCATTGTCCAGCAATTTCAGAAATGTACCATCTTTCCTGCAATGTGAGTGCCGATCTCTGCCTGAACGTTATCTTCTGGTTGCTCCTTCTGATAGCTCACATACTCTCCTAAATCCAAGTGAAGGTAGGAGTAGCTTCGTAACTTAGGTAAATTAATAAAATACTATTACTCGTGCTCCTAATGGTAGGACCGTTTTCCTACTTTGAGATGCTTGATAAATACGGGCATCGATTTTACACGGATGAAGTGAGCTGAGAAAACAAAATGTTGGTCTTACGGTGCACATGATTTGGCATAATATTGAGCAGAAACAACAAATCTGATGACCCACCACAGCTACACAGCACACAGTTCCAACCCTTCAGAAGTTAAAAGCTGATAGGCGCTCATGCGGCTTTTGAAAAATTTCTAGCTGTTATGAACAGGCGGACAAAAAGTGATCAATACCAGCTTTTAATGGAAGCACATGGATAATTTGCCTTTCTTTGTAGTGCAGCAAGAGATGAATACTTGTGATTGAAGTCTGGAAACCCGACAGCCGCACCTTTGCAGTAGAATACATGCAGCTGTAGAAACTGAAGATGGTGGCATCATAATAATTTGCTCATCTCATCCTCAGAAGCCATTCTTCAGAGAAGATAATGTGCACCAACCAACACTGGAATGTGTAACACAGGATGAGCACAAAGCGCCACCCCCTCCAATAGATACAGGCTCCACCCTCCCACCTACAAGCCCCACCCTATCATCTGATGAAACCACACAAGCAGTCAGCAGCTCCATATATATGCCATTTGGTACTCGAGCTCTCCAAACATTTTGGACAAGAATAAAATAACAGAGGAGTGGTGCGAAAAGCTGTTGAGCAATTTTAAACCGTTTATCCCATCTTTCAAAGTCTGGAGGCTCCATTTTTGTGTGTTGATAAGATTTCTAAATTTAGATTCCTGTTTAACATGAAAGTGACTCTTGGATTTTTTTATTTGCAGCAAAAATTCAGGAAAATCCCATGGCTGACAAATCAAGTTGTGTGTTGCGTGGTAACAGACAAGCCCTGTTTATTATGGTGCAAGCAGGCAACAAAAGGCTTCTTCTTCTTCTTCTTATTCGCAACCATTTCCAATCATCTTTCATGTTGTGCGTAGAAATCTTTTTTTCACATGATGAGTCCTCATCCCCACAGCATCTGAGTATCTGCACCTTGTTCTGCTACCTCCGCCACCCCTTCACATTAGTTCATTGGTTTTCTTTGCTGGTCCGTGTTTGTGCTTCAGTGTATTCAAATTTTCACAAATTCAAAAGTTTGCTCCTTTTTTAAAATATGACACAAAATGTGGCCTGCTTTCTCAAATGTGGCCACAGGAAGTCACCCATCTGAATATGACAATGATCAAAGGTCACTTGGGGAAATCCTCTCTTTTAATGAAGAATCTCAGCAAAGCTGCCACCTTCCTTGTATGAACAGCATACCGTGACAGGCCTTCACTAGGGCAGTGCTGGCTGACGTTTGTCCATGGAGGTCAAATAGTGGTATAGATGTAAACAAAGATGACCACGAGTAGGTTAAGCACTGTCCCGATGATCCCCAGCATGGCCAAAATTCTCTCCTCTCTGTCCTCCTTGGATTCATCTCCATTGTTTCCTCGGCTGTTCTCACCGCGTCCAGATGGGATCATTTTTATATCAATATTTTCAACCCTCAGGTTCAGCTCGACCTGCTGACAAAGAAGCAGAAAACACAGTCAGCACAAAGAAATAGTACTCAGAAAAATGGTACCTTTATTACAATTTTGATTCTGCACCTTAATCATATCTGGCGATGCATAAAAAGAAAGAGAATAAAACAAAGAAAAAAAGTGTACCTCAGTTCAAGGGTAAGAAAGGTTTGCTGTGCTATGATTAATGACAATGTCATAACACTGCACCAGCAAATCCTCCACTCGGTCATTAGCAGCAACACTGGGTTGTTAGAACAACAGAACAATTCTGAAGAGAACAAGCCATTCAGCCCAACAAAGCTTGCCAGTTCTATCCACCTAATTTTTCCAAGTTAAATTGAAAGTCCCTGTAGTCCTCCTGTCCACCACACTACTTGGTCACTTATTCTATGTGTCTGTGATTTGCTGTATGAAGAAAAACGGAATCGGTTTGAAGTGGTTTCGCGACAATCGATACAAGGGGTTAACACTAGAATTACCAGAGCCTTGGAGAAAACTCATAAATCCGGCCCACCTTAAATCCGTTCGCACCTCTCCGTCAGCGTCTTTTGTCCTGTAAATGTGCCGATTAAGACAAGCAGCCTGCTATTCCATCCCCCACCATCGCAGAACGTTCACTAAGTTCTCCCAGCTCATGCCTTGATTATCTGGGAGTGAACTGCTGGAGTTTTAGAGTGGAAATAATAGATCATTATTTGGAACACATGCATTTCATGTGTGTTCCGTTTCTACAATAATCTGTGTAAACACATTGTTAATCGGCTGCTTGTCTTAATCGGCACATTTACAGGACAAAAAAAGCTGACGGAGAGGTGCGAACGGATTTAAGGTGGGCCGGATTTACGAGTTTTCTCGTAGGCTGTGGTGGTTAATGACACTACTTCCGGTTCTGGCCCTGATGACGTGACTTCCTCGCCTCTCCCTTAAAACTGCCATCTCTGCCTCTTCAAGTTCAGTTCAGTTTAGGACTCAAACCTGTACAAAACTATACACAATTCATCCATTTTTGCAGCGAGGAAAATTTATACGGGTGGGTGCCCCATATCTTTTTGTGGCTCTTTGTCTCATCTTTGACAGCAGTCACGGCTATAACCCAGGATAATAATGCAACAAGTGTGCATGTGAAAAGTGTCCATCTTGACTAGTGATGAGAGAAATCATTCACCTGAAAATAAATATTGCCATGAGATTTATTTATATATTCATTTATAATCATTTGGTTGATCATTTTAACTCCAATAATTTACAGTATCTGAGTTCTACCAATCTGGCTTTAGGCGTTATCATGGTGTTGAGACTGCCCTCCTAAAAGTATTTAATGACTTCTCTCTCATTACTGACTCAGGTGGTGTAGCAGTCCTTGTCCTCCTAGACCTTCTTGCAGCTTTTGATACCACTGATCCTGAGATCTTACTGTTGTGGCTTGAGCATCTGGCGGGCCTTAAAGGGGCTGCTCTTAACTGGTTCAGGTCATATCTTACTGATAGACACTTTTCAGTAACTCTTAATTCCTCATTTTCGTCTACTGCTCCTGTTAAATAGGGTGCTCCATTCTGGGTCCTGTCAGTGTTATTTTTAGGAAGTTTAATGTTTCTTTTCATTGTTATGCTGATGACACATGGATTTATATTTCTATGTGTAACTTGTTAATGAATCGGCTGCACAATTGCCTTGTAGAACTAAGATCCTGGATGGCTGAGAATTTTCTCAATTTTAATTAAAGCAAAACAGAAGTGTTGATAGCAGGTCCCCCTGCCAATCCTTAAATTGGTTTTGAACTTATTGGCTCTTCCGTGGACTTTTGAAAACCTCAATTCATATTCTTGGGGTTATTTTTGATAGTAACCTCTCTTTTGTGAAAGAGATTAATTCTGTGGTCAAGCATTGCTTTTTCACGCTTCATCTTTTAGCCAAGGTTAAGCCTTTGTTATCTCCTAGTGATCCTGAGAGAATTACTGGCACTTCTATCTTTTCTCAGCTTCATTATAACAACTCATTGTGTTCTGACATCAGTACATCCCTGATATGCAGGTTACAGTTGGTCCAGAATGCTGCTACCTGTTTTTTGGTCGGAGCAAGAAAGTTTGATTCTGTATCTCCAGTTCTGGCCTCTTTACGCTAACTGTCTAATAGTGACAGAATTGAGTTAAAATTTTTGTTGCTAATTTTGAAATCACAACACGGGTCTGCTCCTGCGTATTTATCTGAAATGTGTGTTATACAGCAGTCATCCAGAGAGCACAGATCTCTCAGTCAGTTGTCTCTTGTTGACCATCACACTAAGTGCAAAACTAAGGGGGGCAGGGCTTGTGCAGCTGCTGCACCTCCTTTGTGGAATTCTTTACCTCATAACATTAAGGAGCCCCCCTCAATTGAACTGTTTGAAATGAGATTGAAGACACATTTCTATTCTCTAGCTTTTTGTGACCTTCAGTGATTCTGATGGTTCCTACCTCATAGTCATTTGTTTGTTTTCAATTTAATGCTGGTTTGTATTGTGTTTTTATTGTATTTTATTCTGTTTATTTCATTTAAGTTTATTGTTTATTTTATTATAAAGCACTTGCTGTTTTCAATGTGCTTCATAAATAAATTGACATTGACTCAATGTTTCATTGTGCGAAAAAATGTGTGAAACAAATGGCATTTTACATCTTGCAAATTTTGTGCCATTGACACAAAACAAAAATCTTTAGTCCTTTCTTGAAACATTTACATGCATTAATTCTTCATGCATCTCCCTGTGATTTACTATTGAAATAAAGATCTGTAGTGAAAAAAAAGATTCCTGTCTCATGTAGAATACTTCTTGAGCCGTTAAACATGTGTTGTGTTTGTACCGGTAACCATGAAACATACACAATACATAAAAACAGAATAGGTAAAGAATAAAATATTAACAAAAAATCATAAAAGTACACACATTCAAATGAGACAAAACCAACCAAAAAATGGAACTAGAAAAACATGAAAAATAACACCCAGGGATCAGAAACACAACAGCATGCAGATTGCGGTAAGTGATCTGCTCAGGGAAACGCATCAGAACAGATCTTGAAACCTTTTGTTTTGAAGCCCAACATAAAAATAATGGTTTTATCCTTCAAAAAGGAGCGTACCTCAGAAACCGAACAGGCCAGAGGGCTTAAACAATCACTTATGGGAGTGGGGAACTGCAAAACCTCTGGCCATAAAAACAAAATAAATAATTTTTTTCATTTTTTATTAATTAGCAACCCAAAAATGTCCAAAGTAACAATATTCGAAATTAACACAATACTTTCAAAAACAAATAATGAAATCCAAAGGATCACTAAATTAACAAAAAAAGGAAATCCTAACTAGAATGAGGCCAAACCTGCCAATCAAAGATCTGTACTATCAGTAAAACTAAACAGTGAGAAAGAGAAAGAACACAAGGAAAAATAAGCACAGTCAGAGAACAAAAGCTGAAAGTCCATTCCAACTCAAAACCCCAGGAGCAGAATCAGAGTCCTAAGGAGAAGTGAGAACTCCAGATCAGCAATAAATAAAAGAGACCCAAATCAAAGAGTTTTTCACTTGTTATATCCAATTCGTGCATAGACAGTGACGTGATGAGCTGGTATTTAACCTGTTGCAAAGATGGCATTCGTAATTGTGATGAACATAACCACACTCTTCAACAGCCAAGAGCAGAGTCCAGGCCGCAGACTCCACAAGATGGTGGTGTCCATGGCACATAAATTACACTAAAGCCAACATCACATTACGCAACATCTCTTTGTTGAATACAGTATATCAGAGTAGTTGCTGTTCTTGTGGCCGGACTGTGTCAATATACACAACTGAAAATTTCTGGGTACCTCACATTTAGCAACCGCATGCAGATCTTATGGCTTGTTTATACTTTACACTCAGAACACATCATGTCTGCCATGCGTTCCCAGCATTCATTTGATGCGTCCTCTGAGTAGGTCCTCAGAAATTAACGTGACGCATGCGTGAGTTGCAGTACCAGCAAAGAGTCGGGGGACGAAGTGTGATAAAAGTTGGAATGTGACGTCAGAGTCTCTGTTTACTATCTACATGTGTCAGGAAGCCGCTAGGTGAATCCTACAGGATTGAAGTGTGCGCTTCGATGTTTGGTGAATGGTTCAATGTGGTGAAGCAAAATGCCGACATACAGATGCATTCGCAGTGCTTTTATATTCAAGCGTCACATATTCCCAATCGTAATGACACGATACATTTTAAAAGTCTCACATACCATGTTTTGTGCCGTCTTTTTTTTCTGGGGCTTCCTCCTGACCTGACAGCAGCGAAAAACAGCAACAGATCACCACACAGAACACATTAAATGTATGATGTTCTAACTCTCTGCAAATTTAGAATCCTTAGATTTATACTTGATATCACTTTCATGATGAAATGCATTAAAGTATGTACGTTACATTTTACAGATGAATCTGTAATTTCGTTTAAATAATGAATACTGTTAATAATTACACACATGGTGGTGACACGGTGGTGGAGCGGTAGCACTGCTGTCTCGCAGGGAGTCATGTCCCTGATGTTCCCTGCCTGGAGTTTTCATGTTTTCCTGCTGGGTTTCCACAGTGTGCTCCAGTTTCCTTCCAAAGATATGCAGATTTTGTGACACTAAAATGATGACAGTGTATGTGTGTGCTTGTGTTCACCTTGCGATGAGCTGATGTCCCGTCTAGGGATTGTTTCTGCCTCCTGCCCAATGCTTGCTGGAATGGATACATCCCTGGATTGATGGATTTAATCATTAATCATCCTTGCCAGAGATATTGCGGTAAGGTGTCATGATTTTAATGGATGTTCCAGGCAATTCACAACACAGAAAAGCCAAACCTGTTCTCACCGTGATAATATCTCGCACTGCCACCTGCTGGATTCTTCCAGATTTACGTAAAGTACGCACACAAGTATAAACAGTAAAACACTGGCATAGCAGGAGTGTCCACTGGAGCATGCATCGCGTCGCGTGAAGTATAAACCTGGCCTTAGAGCACAGTTGTGCTCACTTTTTTTGTTACAGCCAAGAACGCACTGCCTGATGGAGCCGGTGCTGTACAAAGGGTTAAACGTTACAGTGAGTTCAGCTACAATCTCAGCCCTTTTTTTCTTTTTTCTATTCCGTCTTGATACATAAAATATGACACATCAAACAGATGATCTTCTCTTCAGTTTGTGAGGTCCAAAACACCCTCGTTCCTTATTTCTTGTCACTGTAATGCACACGTATTGTACTTCTGAATGAGCGCTCATTGGTTGTCAGGTCTCATGGTCTCAACCTACCACTAAAGACAAAATGAAACCTTTTAAATTTTAACAGAGCAAGTCGTTGACTCCAACTCACTAAAATTATATAAATGAATGCCGTGAATGGAAATTGCTGTAAAAGTCGTCTAACACAGGGGTCCTCAATCACAGTCCTGGAGGGCCGCAGTGGCTGCATGTTTTTATTCCAACCAGTTTCCTAATTAGAAGACAGTCCAATGTGGTATTGAACTGTTTGGCTCGTTAATGCTTGCATTCATCCAAAAGCAATTTGAATTGCACTGCAGAGTTTCCTTCTGTGAGAAAATTATCCACGTGTTTTGTGGACCAGAATAGATTTAAACTTAATGGTCCTACCAATTCCCCTCTCATTCATTTCTAAACATTTTTATCTCAGATATTTAATGGTAAGCACATTAGCTGGGGAGCTGCTGGTTTAGTGGTTATCTGCATCTCATTATTAACTAATGTCTGATTAAGAAAACAGGCCACAATTCAAACTTAAATGCAGCTGCAAAAATCTAAAATAGGCAATTAAGGGTTCTGAATGGTAACAGGAAAGAGAACTAAAATTAAGCCCAAATAACATATTGCTTTAGTAATAAATAAAAGGGGTCTAATTAAGAAATTGGTTAAAGTGAAAACCAGCAGCCATAGCAGACCTCCAGGACTGTAATTGAGGACCTCTGATCTACAAAGTAACTTTGTCTTTGATGAATGAAAGCACCAACAAGGCATGGAGTCAAACACCAACTATTATTATCAGCAAGGACGGAGTTCTAATTAGGCCACTGGCTGGAATGAAAACCCGCAGCCACTGCAGCCCTCCAGGACCGAGACTGAGGACCCCTGGACTAACATGACATGGCTTTAACTCACTAGTGCACTGAATAACACAGGAAACTAGGCTGGAAACACTCCATAAACCTTAAAGCCAACATTTCCTAACTCACACCCTGGGAAAGACTATGTAATATTTTACAATAGCCTTATTTATCTGGAAACCCATTACAACAACAGCAAGTTGTGAAAAAAAGCAAAATCCAAACAAAAATTGTCAGAACCAACAAACTTACCAACGATGAGCACAGGCCGAACATGAAGGGGAAATGGCTTTAAATTCAAATAATCAGAAAGGAAGAGAGGAAACATCAAATACGTTTCGTTCACAATAACAACACACTTCCCTTACATTTACAAATGTATTAAATAATAAAATGTGAAAAAAATGTGAAAAAAATGCAAACGTTTCCCAAGCAACTACGAGCCAAAAGTTTCAAAAAAGTACAACTATTTCATGAAAAATATTAGCTCATTTTGAATTTGTTGGCAGCAACACGTTTCAAAAAAGTTGGGATGGGGGCAACAAAAGGCAGGAAAAGTAAGTGAAAGAAACAGCTTGGAGGAACATTTTGCACCTAATTATGTAAATTGCCAACAGGTCAGTAACATGATTGGGTTTATAAAGAGCATCTTAGAGAGTCTCTTACAAGTGAAGATGGTTCACCGTTCCGTAAAAACATGCATCTACTAATTGTGGAACAATTTCAGAATAATGTTCCTCAATGTAAAATTGAAAAGACTTTGAATATCTCATCATCTACAGTACATAATGTCAGCAAAAGTTTCAGAGAATCTGAAGAAATCTCTGTGCACGAAGGACAAGACCCGAAAATCAATACTGAATGCCTGTGATCATTGTCTGTGAACACAGTTCACCACGCCATCCACAAATGCTCTGCAATGTGAATATGATCCAGGGTTGTATTGCAAGACTACATCTCCCAGCATTCCCTGTTGTTTCCCGAATGGGCACCTTCATGGAGGGCTGCTGCCATCTAGTGTTTGAGAGGAATAGAAAGCCCGCAGTGACCTCTTCCACTTCTGGTGGGCTGTCCATCCCTCTGTTCTGACCATCTCTTCCAGGTCTGGTTCCCTGTTCTGGCAGGAATGCCAGGCCAGCCCATATGGCATCTACAGTACTACAAATGGGATGGCCATACTAAAAAGTCTCACGTTAAAAACATCAAACCACTCCATAAACTTGTCAACCCAACAAGGATATTTTTTCCTCCTCTTTATATTAAACTTTGACTGATGAAACATTTTGTAAAAGAAATGAACAATGAAGGTGAAAGATTTCAATACATGAGACAGATGTTTCCATGAAAGCTCATGCCAAGATTAAAGAAGGCATTTATGTTGGTCCACAAATCAGACATGCCATCAATGGCAAGAAGTTCAAGTCCTGCTAATGGGGCCAGAGGAAGTTCCAAAGAAGGCTTTCAGGGATGTTGCTGAGAATTTTCTTGGTGAATACAGAGCACCAAACTGCAGTATGGTTGATAACGTGCTTCACATATACAAAACAATGAAGTGCAGCATGTCACTAAAGATTCATTTTCAGCACTCACACTGCTCATCTTGCTGCAGTCAGTGGCAAACATGTGAAACATTTCTCCAGGACATTGCAACGAAGAAAAGGTTGTATCAGGGCAAGTGGAATTCATAAATCAACTGTTATTATACGTGCAAACAAGAAGCATCAGATGCCGAGTACCAACAAAAATCAGAACCAATACAACGTGTCAGCATCATTAAGTGGTTAAACACACTAAATTCAGTAAAAGTTCATTCCATGTTTCTCCACATTCCTAATGTGGTATCATCAATCTGAATTGTCTTTTGTATTATAATCACCAAAAACTTTTCAGGAAGCAAAATTTTTGAAAAAAATAAATTGTTGCCCAGTGTGATCAAATAAAATAAAGACAACAATAACAAAAATGTATTTCTTATATAGGCCCAAATCACACAAGGAATGCCTCAATGGGCTTTAAGAGGTCATTTTGTTTGATAGCCACCTAGCCTTGACTCTCTAAGACAGGGGTCCTCAATCACGGTTCTGGAGGGTCACAGTGGCTGCAGGTTTTCATTCCAGCAGTTTCCTAATTAGAACTCACTCTTTGCTCACCACAGAGGTTAACACAATGGGCCGATGGTCATTCAGGTAGAAAAGAGCAGATTTCTTCAGCACGGGCACAATTCTGGGTTTCCTAAATCACTGAGGCACCATACATAAAGACAGGGACAAGCTGATGCTCAAACACAATTCTGGTTGAAATAAATGTTTTTTTGTTACACCTTCTTTACAAGAGCACCAGCCACAATTCACAAAATATAAATTCTCTCCTTCCACCTCCCATAGAGTGTTGCCCCCTGCCTCCTGATTCTGACTCAAATACGTGGGCTTTCTTTTAAATCTGGGAACTGTTTCCGGTGCCATGCTCAGGTCATCTGGAGTACTTCCAGCTCATGTGGAAACGAGCAGCATCTTCTGGCAGTATCTAAAGACAACATCAGAGCTGCAAGTCCCATGGCACCCTATGAGAATCCTCAGCCCTGAGGAACACTGCCACCTGTAGTGTAGAGAATGAACTATTCCCACGTATGTGCGTTCATCTGTTATGGCCGCCGATCTGGGCAAGAATCTATCCTTTGTCTCTTAGCCAGGATGCCTGTCCTTCCTTCATGGCATCTGTAAGAGCCATTTGCTAGTTATTTAGGTTATGTCAAGTAGATAAAAGTGTTTGCTAGCTTATGTTAAACGTTTGCATAGTCTAAGAGAGGTTCTTATAAATTAAATTGAATTTTGTTATCTCTCTGACTATAGATTCGTCTTAGTTAGTGACCTGCCTTGCCATAAGTAAGGCATGGATGGCAGACGGTCTTAAACCTTGCCTTAACGTGCCCAGTTGTATGTAACACAACAAGCTCTATTGAATGTGCAGTGCTGTACGTTTAGCACGTACTGAAAGTGAAGTAAAGTATCCTTTAGTATAGAAAACAACTAAAGTTTAACAAGAAAAGGCTAACTTTAGAAAAGAGACATTTTCCCCTTTTTTTTTTGCTTTTTATTCTAGGTGTTGTGAAATGCTAGGGGTCGCTGTTGCCCCTCTAAACCCAACAGACAGACACACAGACACAGGGTAAAAGCATGAAGAAGATTCTTTAATTATGAAGATCCCACTCCTCCCAACTCTGGCTCGCTTGCTGGGTGTTCAGCAGTCCTTTAAAAAGTCCTTGACCAGGAAGTACTTCTGTCTTTCCATCCATATGACTCGTCAGCACTTCCGGGTCAGTCAGATGGAGAACTTGTGTTTTCTTCAGCCTGAAAGCACTTTGTGGCTTCCTTCCTTGTGACTACTTCCGAGCTATAGGAAAAGCATGAGTCCCCAGGTCCTTCCATAGCTTCCTCTGGCGGCACCCATGGTACCCAGCAGGGTTGAGCAACTGAACTCCAAGTCCCAGGATACCCTGCGGGAATCTGGGGCACCACTACACTCCAGGGGAGCTGCTATCTATCATTTTGGGAGAGGCAGTGTCCGCAAATAGCTGCCTTCCCCCATCCTTCCATTTCAGGGGTGTCCCGGCCAGGTTGAACTGCCGGCCATCTACCACGGTGTGTAACAACCTTTTTCTTTATTCCTGTGTGGACTGTTTGATTTGAATTTTCACTAAACCTTTTAAAATGAATTGTTGGACTGAGAAGTTTCTTTTGGCACGTGTTTGACCCGTGCTTGATCCTGCCTTACCTTCCAGCAGCGACAGCACCTACACAGTCCACACCCATGACAGCTGGGTGACACATGCCTTTAGGACGCAGGACGGGATGCCGTCTGGGCCTAGACGTTTGTGGCGTTTATCTCACTTAAAACGTTAATTGGTGATGGAGTTTAAATGGGTCCTGTGTCTACGGGTGCATGTATGGGTCCTGTGAAGGACTGGCATACCAGGCTGGGTTGGGTCTTCCCTGTACCCAGAGCTGCTGGAATTGGCACTAACTCTGAACTGGTTAAGTGGGTTAAAAATTGATTTAATTTTATATATTCACTATCATTTAAGAGAGCCGAGTCAAATAAGAAACTCATTAGAATTGTAACACCGCCACTGTGGATTTTTATTTTGATTCTTTGGCTTCGCATAAAAAAGAAAAAGCAAACCCAGAATGCTAGCTACACTGCTGAAATTATACTGCGGCATGGACATGTCACCTGGTGTCACCAGAGAGACACACATTTTGTTGAAGTCAGTTCAAGCGGAAACTGGAGGAGGGGAGGCAGTCGAGGCGGCAGAAGGCAGCCTGAAATCTCCAGATTCTAGAAAGTTCCTCTGTCGGAATCCCTTAGGATCACAGCTGTTCACTCCCCCATGCTAAGGGATTTCCCTCTCCCTCCTGCTGATGCCGGATGACAAGCATTGTGGCCGATCGTTCACCGATCAGCGCACAACTAGGTGAAGCAGACAGGGCCTGAGCTGTAGTCGTGTTCTGTGAATTTGAAAAAAAGGAAAGAAAGAAAGAAAGAAAGAAAGAAAGCTGTGCCTTCAATGAAAAAAAAATCAGACAAAACGCAATGAGAGTTATAAGGGGAATCCTGAATGTTATGGCCAGATTAGTAGGACGTCATACAAAAAAAATGATAATTCTCTTTTCTGTGTAAATTAGTTCAGTTTCAAGGCCATTGCTAGTAAACAGACATGTTAATAGAACAAGCAAGTTGTGTTTACTGGAGCCACCAGAGGGAAAATGGAGGAGAACAAAGCAAAGCAAGTAGTGGCCAACAAGGTGGAAACACGAGGCAACACAGACTCTTGACGAAGGTGGACACTTCCATAGTGATGTGCAGCTTAAGCATGCTGTGGGTTGGGCACCGAAGTGCTGCCCAGGCTTCTCTTTGCTATAATTCTAGCTGGCAGAGACAGAAGATGAGCTCTCAGAGGAGTGGTGGTAATGATCAGCACATCAGTGTGCTGATGTTTCAGAAGGTGAAGAATACGTGGTGTGATGGACGGCTGGGTCCCATGCCCGGCCGGGACACCCCTGCTGCATATGTTCCGGGGGAGCAACCATGGACAGCTCAATACCTTCCCCGGGATGCTTGGTGGCAGCCTCCCGGGCCAACTATGATTCCCCAGCTTCCCGCCTGGTTCCATGGGAGTCCTCCACAGCCAGGTTGGGAGATGGGATGGCCTCTAGGGGGTGCTGCGTGGAGTCAACAGCCAGGCTGGACGAGTGTTTAGCCCCACATAGAAGTGCAATTAGGACCAGGTGGTCAAGCACCTGGAACGCTTCCGGGTGGGCTATAAAAGGGGCCAGCCACCACCACTCATGAGAGTCGGGAGGAGGAGGACTAGGCTTGAGGAGGAGTGGTGGTAAAGGAGAAAGAGTGTTTTGGTGGTGTTATTTGTGCTTTGGGACTGTGTATTGCTTGTGGGGTTCATGGGGAAGACGTGCCCCACAGGTGAAGAAAAATAAAAACCTGCGTTTATTTTGTACGTGCCTCTGCGTCAATCTGTGCCGGGTCGGGCGCTATATAGCACCTTGATTACAGTGGCCATCTATCACGATCTTCATGCATAATAAACAATTCTAGATCAAGTGATATACAGTTTCATTTTTGGGTGAGAGTAAGCAGTCTCACTAAGAAATTAATTCACTTTCTCTCTGGTTATCTTGGTGAGGCTTGCATTAGTAACATGCCAATCCAGACAAACTGGGCAAACTTGTCCTTATTCATATTTCTGTGTGTCTTCTCTGACATCCCTAGACACTCCTAGACCTCAGAGACATGCAGGTGGGTGAGCCCGTGGTGTCCTGGACAGTGGGCTGGCTCTCTGTCAGGCAGACCAGAGTTTGTGAGACTCAGAGACTCCTTGGGTGCCTCTAGGTGGAACTACAGGAGCTACTGTCATCGGGAGGTACCGCCTGACCTGGAATTGCTTCCCAGATGTAATGTGATGGCACCGTAAGTACTCCAGGGTTCGGTATAAAGGAAGCTACTCCAATTCACCCAGGGAGTCATCAGAGTAGTCGAACAAAGCTCACCTGGGCGGAGTGAAGAAGGGAAGAGTCATGTAGTGGTAGTTGTGGCAATACTTTTGTTTATTGGCATCTGGAACGGTGTCAGTGCTGTTCTGTCTGCGGTTTGGGGGTTTTGCAACGCCCCCTTACTGCTCACATGAATGATGGACAGAAAGAATTTTCCTTGCATGGGTGTCCTGAGTTTAATTCATAAATCACACAGTAAATCAATGAGACAGTCACTGGAGTGTCCATGTGGGCTATAAGAGATATCTGATCTCATGTGTGACAAGATGGCATCCAATTCACCCTTATCTTGACAAAATGAACCCAAGGGAAATACACTTGATGGTTTGGTTTAATTGTAGGGGCATACTGAGCTTTACTCAGGGACAGATCAAAAAGCACAGAGCAGAAAAAAAATCCCATCCCACCCAGCCGGCAGTGGGCCCCTGGAGGGCATAAGCAGCCCGGTAACTTAAATATGCATAAGAGATCTTGTGCGTTAGACTTTTTAAATTCAAGGCGACGGTCTGGGGTGAGTTAATTTTAAGGCAATTTTTTAAAGAATCTGTTTTTATTTTGTATAGCATATTTTTTCTTATTCATGACAGGAACATTCATATTGAGTTTTTCTAAATTATATAAAAGGAAAAAAATAATCTGAATCATGGCCATTTAGCGGCTGTGCCAAAAGTCAGAATAGCCCCTAAGATGCCAAGAAAATCTAAAAATAAAGGTGGTTGTATTAAGAAAAAAAAAAGAAAAATGCAAACAGATAAGGATGAATAATAATGCAATAAATAAATAAAGAAAAGAAATAATCCTGACAGCCTCAGTGGACTAACCCAGGGGTCCTGGAGGACCACAGTGGCTGCAAGTTTTCATTGTAAATCTTTTCTTAATTAATAACCTGATTATGGTGCTAATTAATTTTAATTGACTTGCTCTTGAAGACTCCGATCCCTTAATTGTTTATTTTTCTTGAATTAGCAGCCAAACAATAATGAGATACAAAATGAGCCAAAACAGGACCACCAAACTGCGACCATCATAGCATATCTAAAAACAGAAAAAGACGAAGGTCTTAGGAATCCTGATCTGCTCAGATCACCAAAACATTTTCACAGTGCTCTTAGAGAAGAGAAAATCAACAATTTAGGAAACAGAGCAGCAATAAGCCATGAAATTATAAACGGGTTTAATTAACGACAAGACTCGGCACCTAATTAAGCAACCAGTTGGAGTGAAATTGGTTGGAGTCTGAGACCTTGACTTAGTTGGTCTTCTGTCAGCTCACTCACTTCACATTTCATTTCTGTTTAAGGAAAGAAGTAAAGCAATTCAGAGGAACGATGAAGAAATTCTAGGCAACAAATCTTAAAAAACAAGTCAATTAAAATTAATTCAAAAGAAGTTAATTAGCAGCAAGAACAGGTCACTAATTAAGAAAAGGGTTAGAATGAAAACCTGCAGCCACTGTGGCCCTCCAGGACCCCTGGGCTAACCCATGCAGGAACTGAACCCTAAATGTCACCAATATAAAATATGGCACCAGTTTTTAATGAATGAATGAATTAATTAATATGATTCATATGTGTATTTTGCTTTGCTTTTTTACTCCGTACAATCTGTTCATCAGATTGCTTAATCAGTTGGAATTAGGAAGGCTCCCATTTCATTGTATTGCAAATACATTGAGTAGTCATGATTGTCATGTCAATTATGTTGTAGAATTCATTCATTTATTTTCTTATTCTCGGGTTGCAGGGGAAACAGTCTTAGTATTGAGGCCCATGTGTCCTTTTCCCCAGCCACACTTGACAATTCATGCTGTGGGATCTCATGTTCCCTAGACATCTGGGAGACATAATTTGCTCAGCAAGCTTTGGGTCTTCTTTGTGGTCTCCTCCCAACTTGTCATGCCCATAAAACCTCCTCAAGGAGATGTCAGGGATGCATCTGTATCAGATACCCAAACCACCTCAGCTGGGTCATCTTGATGTGGAGGGACAGTGGCTATACTCCGAGTTTCTCCTGAATGTCTGTGCTCCTCACCCTGTCTCTAAGGGAGAGCCTAGCGACCCTGTGCAGAAAGCTTATTTTGGCAGTTTGTACCCACAATGTCTTACTTTCGCTCATTACCCAAAGCAACAGTAGGGACTCAGATCAACCGGTAAATCAAGAGGTTTGTCTTCTGACTCAGCTCCTTCTTCACCTTTCAGATTGGTATACTGACCGCATAACTGCACTCGCCACTCTGATCTCACCATTCCTATTCTCATGACTCGAGCACAAGACCTCAAGGTACTTAAACACCTCCACTTGAGGCAGTAACTCATCTCCCACTCAGAGAGGACAGTCCACCTTTTTCCTACTGATGGCCATGGCCTCAGATTTGGAGGTCCTGATCCTCATCTCTGCTGCTTCACACTGGGCTGCAAACTATCACAATGTGTGCTTGAGTTCACAGCCCGATGAAGCCAAAAGGACCACATCATCTGCAAAAAGCAATGACGCAATACTAAGGCCAATGACCTAGACCAAAGAGCTGCACTTTGATATACTGTCCATGAAAACCACCAACAGGATAGGAGACAAAGCACAGCCATGGCCGAGTCCCACACCCACTGCACGATTTGTCTCTATGAATATGGCGCTGGTCACATCATACTTTATCCCGTAGTAGTTAGAATACCTCATCTGCGAATTCGGGCCTAGTTAGTTTCAAATCAAAGTAAGCTTGGTTTTGGTTGCTGTCTCATTCACCTTTTTACTGGATTAAGCTTACGTACTTCTGACTATGATTCATCTCCTGGTTGTTTTCCTCACAATAATCCTTTTACATTAAGAGTATCAACAACAACTTGTTAACAACTTGTTCTCGTGTTTTGATTTTCATCTTATTGGTTTCTTATCCTCTACTAATATTTATTTGAGTTTAGCTGTTGGTTTTTGCTTTGGCTTTGTCTCATCGCATTATGAGCCTCCTGTCTGTTTTCTGACCACTACTTTGCTGTGTCAATTCGTCTCCCAGTTCATTCCGACCCTGACCTTTTTAGGATGGCCATTTTCTGACTCAGGCATGATAACAAGACTGAGAGAGACATGCACAAAAAAATCTCATGTCACTATGTGCACACAACAATACACTTCGCCTTGAGCGTGATTTGTGCTAAATACCAGCCCACAAAGGTAGCGAGTAAAGTGGGATTCTGGAAAAAGATGACTTTGAAGAAGACGAAACATAAACAGAGCTTATGGGCAAATGCATGGTTTTAGAACCAAAGGACTTAAGAAACTCAACAAACGAGAGAAGACCATCAACTACCAGCTAAACTGTCCCCAAAAAGTAAGCCAGATAATGTTTAGGATAAAAGTTTTCTTAAGTCTAGATTGTTGCAGATTCCCACAACCCTTTAAATGATGAAGGGTTTCCTGGCTTACGTTTTAAATACTTAAATACTCTTAACTCTGGGGCTCACTGTTTTAAAGGCATAAGCTAATCCTAAATTAGGCCAAGTAGTCCAAAATCATAGAGACCACATGTGAAATATAGAACTACCAAAAAGCAAGAGTGAGCATGGAGCTCAGCCTGTACCCCAGGAAGTAGCTGGACGTCCACAGGACGTTAATCCAAGTAATTATGGGAAACAACTAAAAAGGGAGTGTAACTTTGTCACCAGAACTGGAAACACCAGGAAGGAGAGAAAGTCTACTTCCAGAGTTCATTGTAAAAAGAAAGGAAACTTATGACTTAGCAAAAGATAAAAAAGAGAAGTCACAATCACAGTGAGGCACTATACGGACATAGTGCTGCTCGTATAAAGGACTCCCAAGTCGTGTTACTGACACAGTTCTGCTGAATAATTCATTGGCTGGACGTTCTCGGTTTTATTGGGTCAGAGAATGGATGTGCAGAGTTGTTCATTATGGCACTCAGTTTTGTCTTCATTCTCTCCTTTGCCACTACATCCAGGGTGTGCCCCATAACTGAGTCTGCCCTTTCAATTAGCTTGATGTTTCAATGGGTTTCTCTTCTACACCAAAATGTAAAAAATCACAGTGGTTATCACGGAGTTGGAAAGGATATGATAGATGTCACCACCTGCATTAAAGGAACGCAGTCTTAAAAAAACAAGAGCCCCCTCAATCCTTTCTTGCGTAGTTCCTCTGTGCTACAAGACCATTCCAGCCCCTACCCACAAGTATTTGAAGCAGTGCATCCCTTCTACATCCAGTCCCTGGGTAGTGACCAAACATAGGGGGTCTTTGATGTGGTGAAAGTCAATAAGCAGTTCCTTGGTTTTGCTGATGTCAAGATGCAGACACTTCTCAAAGTTCTCCACCTGACTCCTCTCCTCTGTCTCATCCCCCTTATCAATACACCCCTTTAGTGCCAAATCATCTGAGAATTTCTGCATCTGGCATTACCTGCTGTTATATTTCTTGCCCGAGATGTACAGAGTGAAGAGAACAGGACACAGGACTGCTCCTTGGGGTGCTCCAGTGTTGCTCATGTCCACATCACAGACACAGTCCTTCTGCCTCACAAACTAACAGTCCATTATCCCGGACACCATATGCTCATCTTACCTGCATTTTCCTGAATTTTCTCCTTAACAGGAATGACTGGATGGCACTGAAGGCACTGGAGAAATCAAAAAACATAATCATCACAGTGCTTCCGGCTTTGTTCAAATGGGAATAAGCCTTATGAAGCAGACCGATATCTGTATCTTTTACTTCAAACTGATAGGCAAACTGCAGTGGGCTCAGGTTGTCAATCACAACAGGACTCATATAGTCCAAGACCAGCATCTTGAAAGTCTTTGTGAAGTGAAACATGAGGGCCACAGGTTTGTCGTCATTAGGTGAAGAGGCATCTGCCTTCTGTGGAACAGAAGCAATGCAGGATGTTGTCTACAGCAGCAGCAATTCTTGCAGCCTTAGTGACAGAGGTTCATAGGGTCAGTATTGACACATATACAGAAGAGTGTAAAAAAAAATCAAGACTAGAGCACGCAGCTGCTGGATGGATATGTTGTTGTGAACTAGGGAGTCCCAAAAGCTCCAAAGTACCTTCAAAAATAGCCCTATGGAGGAAATACTCTGTCATCAAAGGGCCTTGAAAAATCTTTATAAAAATAAAAAGCGTTATTTTCAAAAGGACTGTGCAAGTGTAGAAACTCCGAAGAGCGCAAAGGAATTGCCTGAAAGGGAAGGTAATATATAACAAACCAAGTCCCAGTACAGAATCCAGTAGTGTGGTCAAAAACAGAGCAGAAGTTAAAAAAAAAAATCAATAAACACAACCCCAAAATGAAGGAATAGTCATAAACATATCTCAGGCTCAAAAATCCAGAAAACGCAAAAGCAAAGGCACAAACAATCACAATACTCTCCACTTCCAAACGCGCTCAAAATGAACCACCAAGAACTATGGATGGTCTTCCCATAAATAGGGTGGAGGGCTGTTCCTGATGGTGATTGGCAGGTGGCCACACCCCTCGGCTGGACCACCCACAAAACACAATAAGACATTATTACTTACAAATAAACACAAAGAAAAATGTACATAATAAATAAAACAAACATTAATACAATTAAATGACATAAAATGAGATGCAATAGACCCAAGACATGACTTTGAACCCCAGCCAGGGGAAAATGCTGGATGAAACATGACACCTGAAGTTTCTGTTCAATTGAGTGAACTGTGTTATTTGTGAAAAGACACATCTCTTTAAACTGTGAAAAGCCAAGGATCTATCTATCTATCTATCTATCTATCTATCTTTTGTGAAAGAAGCCTGGATCACAGACAGACACCAAGGACACACAATGTCCAAAAGCACACACACTTATTCTACTGTTCTTTCTTGCACACAACACAGTGCCCAGAACACAAGCACAATCACAATTATTTAACTCTACTTTACTTTATTCCTCTCCCACAAGCTCTGTTCTCTGCCTCCCGACTCCGGCTGTCTGAATGGAGTGAGGTGGCCCCTTTTATAATGCACCCGGATTTGCTCCAGGTGCTCCCTGATGACCTTCTTGCAGCACTTCCTGGTGTTGCGTAAATGCTGCATACAATGGCTTCTGAACCATCCAGGTGCCCCCAGCCAGTGGCCACGGGTCCCCACATGCAATCCCTAAAGGGCTGCCCTCTTGCATCCAGGGGTAGGAATTTCCCCTCTCCCGGTCCCCTGGTGGGGCAAGGTCCTTGACCAACTATCTATCTATCTATCTATTATATAATGCCTTTCACATCTATCTATCTACCTATCTATCTACCCTCACATTTCTCTGCCTAATTCTAAATGAAAAATGTTTTTCTTCAGCAGTAACTTTGTAAATGGATTGCAAGGTGCAGAGTTCAAATTGAAGGAAAGTGCCAGATCTGGGTGAGGTTCACTCAGCTATCTGTGTTAAGACAATTGCGTTTTCTAATTTCCTTTCATTAATCAGAGTGTGGCAAGCGGCTGGGGGAGGTACCCAGTCGGTATGCCCAGAAGGACCCGAAGAGGGACTACGCCTCCTCCAGAACACAAGAGGCAGCTGCCCTGGATGGTATGGGGACCCCGGGAACACAGCTTGAAAGCTCAACCCTATAGGGGCCAGTGCTCACCGCCAGGGTGTGCACGGATGCCTGAAGAGCCCTGGCCCTCAGCACTTCCGCCACACCCGGAAGAGCTGGGGGGGGACGAAGACCAGGGACACCCAGAGTGCTTCCGGGGGCACAGCCAGTACTTCCGCCACACCAGGAAAGGCTGGCGGAAGCTAATCAGGAGGCACCTGGATCACGCACGGGTGAGCTTAAAAGGGACCACCTCCCTCCATTTAATGGTTGGAGTCTGGAGAGGAGAAAGACAGCTCGAAGGAGAGGAGTGGAGGTGGACCTGAGGAAAGGCATTGAGGAGGAAGGCCTGGACTTTTGGGTGAAAGTGGCTTGTGTGTGCTTCACTTATGTAAATAGTATGTATAATAAACGTGTGTTGGGTGAACTATCGGTGTCTGCCTGTCTATGTCAGGGCTGTTTCCCACAAGAGTTTGATCAAACAAACAAGCTTGTGAAATATTCTGGAAATGTAAGGATAGTCAATACATAATAAACAGCAAAAACAAGCCCTGGACAAGTGGGAGAAACACTAGAAAAAGCAATTCAATAAAGACAAGTGCAGGTAAGAGATGGGCAATGCAATGCTGACCTCAGCAAACTGTGAAGAGGATTTAGGGCTTTGTGTTGACACAGCATTCTCATCATCTGGGCAATGTGCACAAGCAGTTAAAATGACAAATAAAATGTTACAAAGGGTGTACCATAAAAACTGTGTAACATAAATCACAGGAATTTTTGCTCAACTTCTATAATGTGCTGACCAGTACATACTGTATAGTTGTATGCGCAGCTCTGGACACAATTGTACTTAATAAAAAAGACACAGCAGCACATGAAGCTGGGCAGAGAACAGCAAATAACTCCAACCCCAAAGATTAGTTTTTGTAACCCAGGGATTGAATTTACGTAAGTTACATAAGAAGTCCGACAAACGAGAGAAGACCATTTAGTCCAATTGTCCCTCATTTGTTTCACTAATAGCTAAGCTGTCCCAATTTCCTATTCGGATTCTTCTTAAAGATTGTTGAGGTTTCTGCTTCAACTCCATGTCTCGGTAGTTTGCTCTATCTCCTATAACTCTTTGTATGAAGAAGTGCTTCCTGGCTTCAGTCTTAAATCCGCTTCTCCTTAATTTCCACTGATGTCCTCGAGTACGTGATCAACCGTTAAATTAAAAGAATGTGGCTGTATCTACTTTATTGAAGCCTTTGAGGATTTTGAAGACCTGGATTGGGTCCCCATGCAGTCTCCTCTGCTTGAGACTAATCAGGTTTAGTTCTCGGAGTCTGTCACAGTAGCACATGTTCCTAAGTCCTGGGATGGCTGCTCTTCTCTGCACAGCTTCAAGTGCTGCTGTGTCTTTCTTGTAATGTGGGGACCAGGGGCCTCATGCATAACGCCGTGCGTAGAACTCACACTATAACATGACGTAAGCACAAAAGCCGAAATGTGCTTACGCACAGAAAAATCCAGAAAAAGCATTGGCATTGTTCCAGTGTGGTTTCCCTTTCTTTTTTAGATCCACATCCCGGACACGGCTTTATAAATACACTGAAATTAACCACATACTATTTATTAGTGTAATGCATCTGATTGTAATTAACCTGTAACAATATAATGGTCCACAGAATGGTCAAACTATTCTAAATACCATAGCTGCTTTAGTGTTGTTACTCTCACTGCACCTTCTTCTTCTTATTTCAGCTGCTCCCGTTAGGGGTTGCCACAGCGGATCATCTTTTTCCATATTACTCTCACTACACCACTCAGAGTGTTTATATCACTGTATCTGAGTGTGAATCACAGCTGTACAGCAGCTGATCAGAAAGAGAATTATCGGTATACAGCATCAAGCACACACTGCCTCAGCCATGCTGTCTATTGAACTGCTCTCATATGACAAATGCTTCAGAGCCTTTACTCGCAGTTCAGAAACAATTTCATCCCAAGAACTATAAACGCATTCAATCAGTTCATCAAGTGCTCCTTGTAGAAGCTGTAGCTTTGTACTTATAAGTACAATTACTTCACTAAAAACATGCGATACAGTTATAATATTGCACCACCTGAGCCACTTTATGTTTTTACATATGATGACAATATCATTTTTAAGATGAAATGCAGCAAAAATATGTTTATCTATACTAATAAAAGGCAAAGCCCTCACTGACTCATTCACTCACTCACTCACTCACTCACTCACTCACTGACTCATCACTAATTCTCCAACTTCCCGTGTGGGTGGAAGGCTGAAATTTGGCAGGTTCATTCCTTACAGCTTCCTTACAAAAGTTGGGCAGGTTTCATTTCGAAATTCTACGCGTAATGGTCATAACTGGAAGCTGTTTTTCTCCATTTACTGTAATGGAGATGAGCTCGAAAGCTGTGGGGGTGGAGTTTCGTGTGACATCATCACGCCTCCCACGTAATCACGCAGTACGTAGAAAACCAGGAAGAGCTCCAAAAAGCGCTGAAGAAAACATGCATTATATAATTGAGAAGGCAGCGAAACAATAAGAAGCGAGCGAGTGACATATACAACCATATTCATGAGTGCTGCTACTACGGAAACAAAGCACGGTGTAAACCTAAACTTTAAATTAAGTTCATAGACAGGCTGCCGCTGGCGTTTGTAATTTAGTGCCTGCCCATATAAGGCCGTCCGTCAGCGGCAATCCAATAGAAACACTGCCGCTAAATATTCACAGGTGAAGGACTGTGCTTATGCAGAGGAAGATGAGATGGCCAGGGTGGTGTTTGGCACAAACTCAGCGAAACTGCGAGAGAAAGTTTTAAGTGCCGGGACTTAGGTAACATTAGATACAGCCGTGGACATAGCACGACATGGCACCAGCACAGCTGGGAAACTTCGATGCATGTACACCGAGCTGCTCACGTGAACTGCCGCAGTGCACAGACAAAAAGCAACAGTTCCAAAGAGCGCTGAACAAAAACCGAATTACACAATTGAAAAGGCAGCAAAAAAAAATGAAGCGTCTGATACATACAAGCATATTCATAAGTGCAGCTACTGCGGAAACAAAGCATACGGTGGAAAAAGTCAATGTCCCGCTAAAGGAAGACAGTGTAAAAAAAAACCCGTGCATGCAGTGTGTCAGGTCTCAGATAAAGAAGAAGACGAGCTATTTATTGATGCAGTAAGAAACGAATCGATGAATGAAACTGTTATCTTTACAACAATTGACAAACACGGAATGTAACTTGAACACAACACATCCTACATATACGAACCTGATTGAAAGAAATAATGATAATCAAATCCTTGATGACAGCAACACTCAATAACACTCACAAAACAATTACTGTATATTGACAGTCATGTTACGTTATGTTTAAAATGTTCCCTTTTCTTTTTCATAGCTTCTTTAACACACTACTTCTCCGCTGCGATACGCGGTTATATATATATGTATATATATACCCCGATCTACATACTCGAATAATGGATACTTTATTCGCCATCAATGATTGTTTTGGTAAAGCCATACTCAGTGTATTCATTAGATGAACGGTAAAAAAGTAAGAGCGAGGGGAGGGTGACTTATTGAGGCACGCAGGCAAAACCACAATAGCATGCGGGCTCGATGTACTGTAGTGCGCGTCAACTCGATCTGAATTGCACGATCACAGTCGAAAAAATATATCTTTTCAAGTTCTATTTAGTCCATATGTGTCAAACTCAAGGGCCGCGGGCCACATCCGGCCCGGCGTGTAATTATATCCGGCCCGCAAGATCATTTTATATACTGTATTATTGTTATTAATGGCCCAGGTATATAAAGCGCTGGTAACACAATAAACTACCAATCCCATAATGCAGCGCTTCAGCTGCCTTGCCGAACACTTACAGCGTTAATCAAGTCTAGCTTATGATGCTGCAAGTTATTGCGAAGCTAGCCCACACGATGCTGAAGAGAAAAGTTGATTCTGAAAATAGAGCCTTTAAAAACCGATGGGAGGCTGAGTATATGTTTACTGACATTGCCGGTAAACCCGTGTGGAGCTAATGTGGCTGTAATTACAGAATTTAATCTAAGACGGCACTATGAGACAAAACATCAGGGTAACCTGAAAGACCTGAATGCAATGCAGAAGATACAGAAAGCAGAAGAATTAAAGAAGAATCTGACAGTTCAGCAGACGTTTTTACCCGTGCACAATCACAAAGTGATTTCAAGTGAAGCTACTTTTATGGGAGACACAAATGCACCACTGCAACTTGCCCCACTTTCCCTGTTGCCAAGTAATGTTGAACCAAGTCGGCACAACGGTGTTCCCAAATACGCACTTTGCTGATAAACTGAGCGCACTGCACACTGAGTTTGCACGGCGCTTTGGAGACTTTGAAGAACAAAAAAAGAATTTTGAGTTGTTTCGCAACCCATTTGCTGTCGATGTGGAAACTGCACTTGTGCAGATTCAAATGGAGGTGATTGAGCTGCAGTGTAATGGCACACTGAAGGCAAAGTACGATACTGCAGGGCCTGCACAGTTTATTCACTCCATTCCCGCAGAAATGCTCCAGCTCCATCTACATGCGGCTCGAACCTTGTGCATGTTTGGTAGCACATATCTGTGTGAGAAGCTCTTCTCAGTCATGAAGACTAACAAAACAGCACACAGGAGTCGCCTCACTGATGAGCACCTGCAGTCTATCCTGAGAATCTCCACAACACAGAACCTCACACCAAACATAAATGAACTTGTTGCCAAAAAAAGATGCCAGGCGTCCAGCTCTAAAATGATATAAGAGCAAAGACAACTGAATGATTTAAATTGTTATTGCTGAAAGGAACACATTTTATTTATATTTCCAGGTTTTGTTATGCAGC
>JANRMT010062796.1:87141043-87148543 GCA_026402145.1 Polypterus bichir lapradei | reverse complement strand
AAGATCAAATACAAAACAAAGCATTTAACGTGTTACTTTAGTTACGATGGGATTTGAGAAACTAGTAAATGAAATGATTTTAAGATGAAGTTTGTGATGTTCTACTTTAATGACAAAATAAACTATGCGGTTAAAGTGGAAATTTCGAGATTAAAATTGACATTTTGTGCTTTTTTTCCATTGTGTGCCTATTTTTTTTTTTTCGGTACCCTAATAAGCTTTCGTATGACACTCAGATGGTGGGCTACGACTTGCCTTTTCATGGCGACTTTGATATCTGACAACTTCTTTTTTATTTCAAGCACTGTATGACTTTGCGAACTTGAACTTTATACCATTGTTTAAACCAACAATTAGTATGTATTTCCTTGCCTCCACTTGGTATTTGCTGAAATTCTTCTATTTCCGCCCGTGCTTTAGCCATTGCCTTTTCACAGAACGGTGAGCTTAAGGGCTATTTATATTGATTTGCATATTCAAAGAGACGTAATTCTGGGAGGAGATGGGGCGGGACACGTGCATTACTTTTCATGTTGACCGGGATTTATTGAGCGGAAGAATGTGGAAGTTGATGTACGCATAGATTTATGCATCTGGATTTTTTTGTGCGTACGCACATTTCCACTTTTGTGCGTATGCCATGTTTTAGTGTGAATTCTTCGCACAGCGTTATGCATGAGGCCCCAGGTCTTTCTGAAATCTTTTTGCTGCCTCCTCAGTGTCCGCCATTGCTCCACTTTTACTGTTTTATAGGTTTACTAACTCCACCGCAGTCAGTGTCTTTAGTGTAAATCAGC
The DNA here is from genome assembly GCA_026402145.1 of Polypterus bichir lapradei. Classification (NCBI taxonomy): domain Eukaryota; kingdom Metazoa; phylum Chordata; class Cladistia; order Polypteriformes; family Polypteridae; genus Polypterus; species Polypterus bichir. The sequence continues at coordinate 87,147,746 of JANRMT010062796.1, read as the reverse complement.
AAAAGTAATGGTGTGGACCCTTTGAGGGACACCACTGATGACCCCTGTCCACGTGGAGCATTCTCTACCTATCTATGCTCTTTGTCTCCTGCTAGTTAATCAACTTTCATTTTTGGTCTGAGCTCTTCACTTGTGATGTTCAGTTTTGCACCCTTGTCCTGTCACAACTGTACCCAAAGTGTCCCCCAGCCTCACATTTACTTGATAATAACCTCTATTGTAAGTCGCTTTGGATAAAAGCATCTGTTATACCAATAAACGCATAAACTTACAATATGTTTCAGACAGGACAACTGAAAATCAAACAGTAACGGCGATCTTCCCAATGCCTCTTTGTGTTTCCCCCTTGCCATTGTGGCCTTGCAATGCTCTGCACTCTGGTCTTATGACACGGTTTCTAGCTTACAACCATAAAAAAAACAATTTTTAGGAAAATACATAATAAAATGTACCAGACTTAAATGTTTAAAGTTCAATATCTATTGTCTCCTTGAAAGTTTATTCACACAAATCCAGCAACAAAAGTCTCACATAATTTTAATTTTTTTACCATTTCTAATATAGTACATGCTCATCAGTTTTGCCGGCTGAAACTTTCAGTGAACCAAACTGCTAATTTTTGCTTGTTTGCTTAGAACTGGGCACCCTTAGAGAACAAGCTCGCTCGATATTGATATAATCGTTGAACTGTAACTTTTACGAAATGTCAATGAGAGAAATGTCAGAGCATTAGAATGGGTAAAAAAAAAGAGAAATCAGATTTGGTGCAAGTGAGGAAAATGTGCCAGACGGTTTGCTTGCATTCTGGTCTCCAAACGCCTCCGTTTCTGATCTCTTGAGTCTAAAAAAATTAAAATGACATTCTCAGGCCCTTTCAGTCTAGTTGAATGGGAGGCCAGTCCATAGCAGGTCCCCACGAAGGCCAATGTTTGTTTCCTTTTCTGTTCACCACTTATTAGTATGAACCGACCCAGCTTTATTCAAACTCTTTGGGTCAGTAGCAGCATACCTGATGTATTATCGCAATATTTCCCTCTACTTACCCTTTACCTAGGGGTAAGTGTACTCGTCAGGTCCGTTACCAGGTTGATCTACTGTTGCACCTTAAGATTAACATACACACACTTAGATATACGCATACACACAGAAACTCAACAGTGCCCTATGAATGAAACACATACAGCTGGTTAATCTCTAGCACTTTAAACCACACAAGTGCTTTAGGAATAACACAATCTGTCACTTTCTCAGCACTTCAAGAGACATACTTATTATCAGCACGTCAACATATGATGTTATAATGATATCTCAGACCTAAATATTACTTTTGGTCTACAAGAATACATTTAAACATACAAAGGCTCAGCACTCTTGACTATAGGCCATTTATCAGCCAAGCCTTACTTTACGTACTGTTCTCTACTTTTGGGTGGAGCTCTCACCCTCAGCCTTAATAAACCTCACAGCACAGAGGTAATGGCAAATCTCCAGCTGCACCAGGAGATCAAAGAAATCTACCTTATTACTTCAATCACTCTATAGACATTAAAACAAAGCATAGAATGTTAAAAGCAGCATGGTATTTATTACATAAATAATAATACCAGTAGAATAAAGAATAATGGAAAATAGGACTGATACTAAAGTCTGGATATATATATTCTTTAGAAAAAGGTTATGAAAAAATAAAGATAACAAGGATGAATGTCGCAGGCGGCTTGTGATCGAGAACTCTTAGTTATTTCATTAGATGCTTTTCTGATAATCAGAAGGAAACATCTACACGTTGCCGTCTCTCTTTTCTCTTCTGTCGTTTTCGTCCCTTCTTCTTCCTCCCTCCTATGTCACTCTTCAGACGAGGCATATTTATTATAAAATTCTACTGGGGGGTTTTGTAAGATGTGATTATTAGATATTCTGATTGGCTGGCTGTCAATATGATGAATGAATTCACTATCCATTTTCCCAAACAATAAAACTTTTTTGATGTTGCCTGAGGTATCTGCATTTCTTCCTTTCCCAGGCTGTAAAATAACTAGATGTCCATCCTTTTTCAGGTTATAAAGTAATTGGTAGCCTGAGCCACCAGCATGTCTTCCGCTTTGGCTTGAACAGCTGTTTTAAAAGTAAGGTACAACTAAGGATATGCTTTCATTTGTCCTGAATTTTGTTCATCTGTTGTTTTGTGTTGAACAAAATATAATGGAAATATAAACCAAAAAATACAGATTTTGTACCCCACAGCACCTGAAATAGTAAACTGCTAACAGCGGAGCAAGACCACACTACATAGTACGGTACTAAGACGTGGGGATCCTGAGGCCTCAGTGAACTGCACAACATCAGTCCCAAGTTGAACTAATCCACAACCCATCTTGTTTTTGGCTCTGTGTTTCTCTTCAGTTTGCTCAGCCAGCCTCCTGCTTGTCGATTAACAGTGGCACATCAGCAATTAAAATCTCAAGTTCACTCGATAACATTTTGATTTAACCTTATTATTGTATTAATTATTATTATTATTTATTGTAGTATTTATTTTTCTATATATTGAGCCTAAGGGGATGGGGCCACCTATTGTTGCAGCTGAAGGAGCTCCCAAAGCCATTTTAATGGCGAGAAAAACCTAAGTTGTCCGCTGAGACGTTATTCAATGCCTTAAGAAAGAAAAGCAGAGATATTTTTTTAAACAGAGAATGGAACAAATCTGTGGAGCTGTGCTGGCAGCGTGCTAATTTTTATTAGAAGTCCAAAAGAAAAGACGTAGCCAAGTCACAGAAAAGGGTCAGATACTAGGAGATCAACACCACAGCAACCAAAAATGCACCATTACAATCCACTACCCAAAGCTAATTCAGATCATCCTTCCCCATTGACTTCAATGCAATTCGCAGAGTTTGGCAAAGCTCTGTGATTTCACCAAACTCGAGATGAAGTGAATTCAGCGGGGTTCGCTTATTAGCAATACTTAGGAATCCAGAATCGGCAGCCCAAAACAGAATATTTGTTACTCTAAACAGGGGTGTTTGTGTGCTATGTTTAGAATGAAAATCAGATTGAAAAGGTTCAAAATATCAATTAATGTTCAATGGATCCTATAGTTGGGAACTAACAAACGTGTTCTAAATTTTTGGCTAGAAAGAGAAGATTGAAAATAGGATGATAATTTTTGAAATCTTTGGGATTACCACCAGCTCTCTTTATAATATGGGTGATGGAAGAAATTTTAAGATAATCAGGAACTACACCAGAGGAGAGGGAAGACTTAGTAACACTAGTCAAAAGAGGAATGAGGGGAGGTGAACAAGCTTTGACTGAGACAATGGGAGTAGGGTCAACCTGACATGTAGATGACTTCAATTTATGGATCATCAGTAAATATCATTTAGTGGAAAAACATCTGAAAAGTATGTTGTAACGTGAGGCAGTATTTATCCAGAATGGAAGTGAAGGCAATTGTGAAGTGCTGAGTTGCTGATCAATTGAATCATTTTTAGATTGGAAATTAAAAAAGATAACATTAAAGTTCTGAAGAAACTGTGAAAGGAAAAGAGTATTTATTAAATGTTCAAAGAAAAAATTAACTCCATAGTGGTGTGTGGATGTTAGGCAGCCCTGTGAAGGTCAGGTGTCCTGTCCAGGTTTGGTTGCTGCTACTTCCAGGGTAGGCTCTGACTCCTACCATGAACATGAATACGGGATGAGAAGATGATTAATTGTTATTTGGGTTACCACAGATTGTAATCCTCTAGTAGGCCCCATTTGATGTAATTCATGATGTGCAACTTACAGACATTTACAAACACTCGTTTAGCAGCACCACTTAAAATTATGGTCAGTGTCTTTTTCATGTAAATAGTCCCCTCCTGCCAGAATAATGGCACAAAATATAAAAATTGGTGTGGCTTATTAGAAACAAAGATGGGGAAGAACTGAACAAAAAGGGAGCAGAAGAGTCAAAACAAATAAAAAATGTTTTATGGTCCCTGTGTGTCTTAAAATGCTTGAGTCCTGAAAGCACAAGTAATAATTAATTATTATTATTATTATTATTATTATAAATTTTACTTATATAGCGCCTTTCCCACATTCATGCACAGGTACAAATTTCTTTCTAAACTCGCCCACTAATGGGAGAGAAAACACAGTCAAAAAACCTGACTAGCAACCCAAAGGGTAAAGGCAAATGTTTGTAAAATAAAAGGTTTATTTTCCAAAGGATCTGAAATGCACAAATCTCTGTTGAGCACAAGGATTTGCCTGAATAATCAAGGCAATCCACAGGGAACAAAGTCCCAATACAATAGCCAGAAATCATGGCCATAAAATAGAGCAGAGGTTCAAAAATATTAATAAACAAAGTCAGAATATGAAATCCAGAGGTGAAGTCAAAAAGCAGAGCAAGGGTTCAACACTCCAGAAAATCACAAGCAATAGCAAAGCACAGACACACAAGAACCTCCGGCACATTCAATGAACTGCAACGAACTATGGGAGGCCCTCCCTTAAATAGCATGGAGGGCTGTCCCTGGTGGTGATTGGCAGGTGGCCCCGCCCCCTGGGGGGAGACACCCACAACACCAGGGACATTACCGTGGCCACGCCCGTTCCCCAACACACACACAGATAAAAGTACATTATAAACAAAAGAAACATTAATGCAAATAAATAATGCAAAATTAGACAATACAGACATGAAACACAACTGTGAACAGTGGCCACGGGGAAAATGCTGGCTGCAACATGACACCATGGACCTTCTGCCCCTTTGTGGTCAGTGGGGTGGGTTGGATTGCCCACTTTCCCAACCATGTCAGACACTTTTCTCTTTGCCTCTGGTCTCTATCTCTGTCTGTTTCCAGGACAGGAGCATCTGCCTCTACCCTCCTCCTGAGTCCACAGTCTCCGGCCGTTGGTACTGTATGCCATGCCTTATTAGTTGTACTCCAGGGCTACATCAAGGCTTGAAAATTCCCTTTGAAATTCCCAGTGTTCCTTCTGGTAGCCAAAGGTACTCCTGGACCTCTAAGCCCTAAATCACCATCACAGAGCCAGTTAGGCCTCCATAATTGACGGGAAGGCCCTGCATGTTCAATTGTTACCCTCCAAACTCATTTTTAAAAAAGAATCTGCCAGTCTATCTCAATGATTCTTTTGTTTCCACACAGTATTCTGTCTACATTCACCAAATGCATTGTTTCCTATTGGTGCCCATCTACATACATTGAATTGAACTTCAAATTCAAATCAGCCTTTTATCATTATTTCTGCCACTTGACTTTTGCCCTTTATCTTGGACATGGTGAGGCCTCAATATGGGCTTTTCAGGCTTAGCCTGGTGAAAAGTACGATTTACCAATCAGTCGACATTTCCATTCTTACATGTGGTCACAAACTCTGTGTGGTGAACAAAAAGAATAACAATATGAGAACAAGAGGCTCAAATGAGGTTATTGCATGGTGTGCTGGGTTCAGTCCATAATGGGGTGAGGAGTTCAGAGATACCATAATGCACAAGTTTTATGAGACATCTCCTATTTAGAAATGGTCAGTTTAGGACTCATAATGGCTTCACTCACTGCTGTGTGCCTGTTAGTTAATTGGGCAGTTCTGTTCTGTAAGTATTGCAATAAATTAAAGCCCCCTTGGATCCCCTGTTATCAGCTGGGATTCTGAACAAGAGTGTTTGCATTTCGGCCAAAAAGCACCTACTGTGGTTGTCATGTTTGTCTATTCAAATGAAACAACTCACACACCAATGGGGTGATTTTGTGGCACACTTATTCATCAAGTACATTTGTCAGGACAGTTGTATTTCCATTGGGATATCCCAATTATGCAAACTGTACAAAGTTTAAATTTTAAAATCTCCCATTTAAAAACATTGGCAAATTCTTATAAGTTGCATATTGTAAAATGGAGAAACATTCTGTGTGACTTACGAGTTATGGATAAGTTTACTGTTTTAAATTTTTATGTTAAGGGAGGTCACTTTGACTTGTATATTTCCCTGTTTTATTCATTCAATAGCTGCTCATGACAACAAAACAGATGCCTAATATGAGTGATTCAAACAATGGGAGATGTGCTTGTAGTAGTTGCTGGTATACCAGCTTATGTTTCCTGCTGCTTGAGATAAATTAACTAAAACAATGCTGACTAAATACCTAATGTGCAGTTCATAAAAAGGAAGCAAGAACAAATTCTAAAGGAAAGAGCATGTGCTACTAAAATTAAATTTCAGGAGCAACATTATAAATACAAAAAAAAAACAACAAAAAAAAAAAAAAAAACAGGATAATGTGAATCTGAAAAGAAAGTCCCCTTTTCAGAAAAGCACCAGGCCTAACAATTCAATGCCAAAATTCAGCCTGTGCGCTAACATGATCTGCCTGAGGTTACAGGAAAGCTAACCAAAGATGTGACATACAGAAAATAAGAAGAACAAGAAGAAGCAGTTTGAAAGCATCTAGACAAGGTAATGATGGTAGCTAGTGGGTGTTCTTGTTTCTGTGTTCATTTGGCTCCCTTTTTCCATACTACTTTTATTTTGTAAATTAAATACATAATAATACGTTCAGCAAGGGAGATGTAATAGATAGATAGATAGATAGGAAAGGCACTATATAATAGATAGATAAAAATAGAAGGCACTATATGATAGATAGATAGATAGATAGATAGATAGATAGATAGATAGATAGAT
>JANRMT010062796.1:87052414-87127817 GCA_026402145.1 Polypterus bichir lapradei | reverse complement strand
GCTGGGTGGTCTCATGGCCTGGAACCCCTGCAGATTTTATTTTTTCTCTCCAGCCGTCTGGAGTTTTTTTTTTTTGGTTTTTCTGTTCTCCCTGGCCATCGGACCTTACTCTTATTCTATGTTAATTAGTGTTGTCTTATTCTAATTCTTACCTTGTCTTTTATTTCTCTTTTCTTCATCATGTAAAGCACTTTGAGCTACATTATTTGTATGAAAATGTGCTATATAAATAAATGTTGTTGTTGTTTACTGTCTAATTTTATTCTCTTAATAATCATACAAAATAATAATTCCTAATGTAACAGGGTTAATGTGGTTTTCATATATTTGTAGCTTGTGGTTTGTTTTTTTTGTATTTCCCCAAAATTGTTATATTACTTTTATGTAATATGTACATAATGTTAGGTAGGAACCAATCATTGGTAGAGCATGTGTTGCAGGGGTTCATTTATGGGTACTCATGTCCTTATATCAGTACATGTGGTACTTGGCTTGGTAGAAGTAGGATGGGCTTTTGGAGCTCTGTTTATTTTTTTGTTTAAAAATTATTATTTTTTTTATTTTTAGCATTGATTTGATTCTTTGTTTCTATTATTTCCCCTCTTTTTAAGAAAAAGTTGAATAGAAGCACACTAGAACATTTTGCAAGAGGCTCGTTTTATGTTGCAATTTCTTTCTTTTTTTTTCCTTTTTGCTCTCTAAGGTATTGCTGTTTGTTCATACAGTCTGATAGTGTATATTGGTTGTAGTTAGCTCTCTATGTAAAACATTTTCTTTTAATATTGTTATAGTACTTAAACAATTTTAATGTCTATTTGCCAATTAATTTTCTGTTAAGACTATATTGACAGGTGTGTATTTGGCTTGCTAGAGAAAAAGTCGAATAGAAGATTTGAATAGAAAATTTTACAAGAGCCTCATTTTATGTTATAATTTCTTTTTTTTCCCCCTTTTGGTCTCTCGGCGTGTATTTGGCTTGCGGGAGTAAATAAAGCAGCTGAGATTCTTAAAAGCAATGGGCGCATGATCCTTTAACTGTCTGCCGCGGAAAGAAGAAAGGAGGAAGTAGAAAGTTACACTAACATTCATAGATTTTTTTTTTGTCACGGTCCATTACGGACTATGCAATGATTTTATTACATTACTTTAAATGTCCAAAGCCTAAAACAAACTTAGAAAATCAAACTTACTGGTCTCAGGATGATTTGGCAGCTCTGCTGTGTAATTGAAAAGATAAGAATACAAATCTCGACTGACTGCCTGAAGCCTCCAAGTATGAATGAGTCCTTGGATATGTCCGCCCATTGACTGTCAATCTTTTTTAACATCTTCTGTTCAGGAGGTAGAAACCGTGAGCTCAGTGAGGCCTGCTTCTCTAAGAAGAAATGTCAAGGAGCTTAACTCGGAGCATCCATGACCTTTCAGTGTACTCAACAGACCCTCGGCACAAATTATTTACTTGGAAAGAGCTTCACTTGACAGTGGATCAACTGAGCGCAAAGTCTTTTAGCCCTCCTGGCCTGCTGCTCCTTTAAAGTTTAAGCTACATTCCAGGAGTACATGGAAAAACCGAAAACCAAAAAAACAAATCGGGAGTGGTCTCCCCTAGACTTTCGCGTATACTCTCTCGTATATGGGGATGGATATTTGAGGAGTAAACTGCAAGACAATGATTATATTTTTATATTATGTATATTAAAGAACCATCAACAACAAATTAAATCCAATTAATAATATATTGAACAATTATTATAAAAGTAAAGTTGAATAAATCGGACTCTCCAACTGCACGAATAAAGGGTAAAGTACCACTTCTGGTTAACTGAAATAGCCCAAAAGTTGATAGACATCTACATTTTGTACCTAATAAATTTATGTAAAACTAGGGGGCTCTGCCTCCTGCTCGTTTTGCTCGCACACCCCCGGGTTTGGTTAACCGGATATACAATTTAAAGGGATTGTTATTTTCATGGGAATTGTTACATACTCTTTTGATTCTATGTTGCATCACTTCTCCGTGATCATAAATATACACCTGACCGAATTGTGGTTTCTTCAAAATTAAACTTGCAGTAGCTTTAATTGTTGTCGGACCACAGATTCTCATAGCGTATGGTCCATTATTGCGTAAATCTACATTCTGAGCATTGAAAAAATGATTGTAGACTCGGATATTTTGCCAGTAGTGTTTGTGGATTTCACTTTCACCAATCAACAAATCTTTTAATTCTCGTGGATTTGCCTCTTCATTGGGAAGAAACACTACTTTTCCCAGATGGCAACACGTATTAGACGATCTACAAGTCTCTGACTTAAACTTTAAAGCCTTACAATATCTACATATTCTGACATATCACCTATGTCCATATATTTGATCTCTTTTTGCTCTTCTGTTATTTCACCAAGTAATAATTTCCGTTTGTTCATGGTAATTCAATCTTAACTTTATTTTTTTTGATACTTTAGAATTTTACTACTTTCATATTCTTTAACTTGCTTTGCATGTGTATCGCACCAATGTTTTTGAACGTCTTAATGAAGTCTTTTATTTCTGACCCCAACTGGACCTTCTCGGAAAGGCACTTTTGCCTTCTTTTCTGTCCAACGCATTTGAGTCTCTTTTCAATGCGCTGCTCTTTCTTCTTCGCTTAGCCATTAACGTGCCATCTAGAATGTATAAAATTTTTAAGAGCTGAGAGTACATGAAGTGTATCTGCCAAAAGCATTCCAACAACTGAGAGGTTAGATGTCTGCGATCTTGTTTTAAATTGGTTGTTCTCGCAGGATGTCAAAGTGTCTTTCCGAGAAGGTCACGTCTCGACCCAAGATTTTTTATATAATAGAGAGATTTGGTTGACCTAAGTGAAGGCGAACTCAGGTTATTATGTTTACATGCATACACACACTGACATACAGATATTATTCCACAAATGGTGTTTTTGGAATCAGGGAGGTCTAAAAGGTCGAGATTCATCAAAATCTCGAAGTGGAATTTTTGGAGAATTCCAATACTTTCCCTGTACTTCGTATACAAGAAAGTCAGGGAGGTCTAAAACTTCAAGAATCATCAGAATCTCAGCATCGAATCTTTGGACGATTACAATACTTTCCCTATACTTCGTATACGAGAAAGTAAAAAAGGGAAGAATTTAGAGGTGTCGCAGATCAGCCATGGACTTGTGTCAGTTATTTTTATAGAGCAGAAGTGAACAGGTGGCACAAGGAGCGAGGAGTTCACTCAGGGCAAACTTTAACTTGAAAATTGTAAATGACTTGGAAAATAGCAAAGGTGGACTGGTCGTGTGATCTCAAGATATGAAAATGAATTTGTCAAAAATATTTTTTACTATGATTTCCATCCTTGAAAAAGATTCCTTTCAACACTATACAAGGACACATATAGGGGGTAAAGAAAATGCCCTTAGCAGTAGGACCCCGTAAAAAGCCTCACTCATAATTAAGTAGCCACGACAATCCCTTGGTTATGGTGGACTAAAGAACGGCGCTCTGTGTCTTCAAGAGATATGTCCACAGCTGACTTAGGTACATCGTTATGAGGCCAAAAAACTAATAAACTAATCCTGCAAACCCAAACTTCTAAACATAAAGGTGCCTTCTCCAGAACAGTGCTGTAGGTGAACCATTTTTGTTTTTTAAAAGCACCATCCACAAGAAAGTTCAAGAAAGAATTTGAGCACTTTATTCGGGTTGAATTGGTTCACCGTCTGTCTATGTAAAGCACTTTGAGTAGTGAGAAGATAACCATATAAATGTAAGTAATTATTATCATTAATCCATGAACAGATGATAGCAGATCTCTGAAATGCCAGCGGTACTTCTGGTTTTATGTACATAATCACACGGGCTTAGCTGAGATTTTCTTCATCTCTCACTGTCCAGGTAAGCTCCTTACTATACATGAAAGAGTTCTGTTTTATTTGCTTAGTGTTAACCATTTCAAAGCATTGAGCGCTGATTTCATATGCAAAGAACCCATCCCAGAAATTAAATGACTCTTTGTCAAGCAAAGGTTCTATGAAGACCCACACAACCCAATGAAGCGCTATTTTAGAACTGTTATTTTTAAGAATGCACTTCAATTCAAGACTTTAAAGCATTTCAAAAGTTTCTTTGAGAAAATCAAAACCTTATTATCACACCGAATCAGTTCTGTTGATGATAGTGAATTTCATGTATTGTTTAATTGCGGCTCTGCTTAACAAGAGGGCTCCATTCCATGTTGCTAATTCAACTGAAATGATGGGGAGTGAGGTGGGAGTGGCTGTGGTGTGATGGGAGACATTCAACTCAAAAACAGCTATGTCTGCTTTCATGAAATTTTATACATTATTTTTCATGCAATTTAAAATATAATCTTCAGGGACTTTGAAAAATTTCATCAGGGAGTTGTAATGAGAGGACCAACACCACAAAAACCATGCATTACTCCAAATCAGCTAAGTGCAGGGCCGTCTCAACAGTATTATAGGCCCCCAGGCAAAGCAGTGCACTGGGCCTCTACTTACACAATCACTCAGCAAGTCACAACATACATAGATTAGCAAGGGGCCCCTATGCTCGTGTGGCCCCTCTGCAACTGCCCAGCGTGCCCATGCATTAAGACGGCCCTGGCTAAGTGGATGTTCATGGAATTTTGCCTGTACAGTATATTGCTATCATTCCAACTAAAGATATAGAGTTTACGGAGTTTCATCTTGAACAGGAGCTCAGTAGACAGAACAACACAGAAGGAAGCAGAAGGTGATGGTGCGAGGAACCTCATCAGAAATGGCCGATGTTAAGAGTGGTGTTCCACAGGGGTCAGTGCTAGGGCCGCTGCTATTTTTAATATATATATATAAATTATTTAGATAGGAATATAAGTAACAAGCTTGTTAAGGTTGCAGATAATACCAAGATAGTTGAATTAGCAGATCATTTTTGAATCAGTTATCTCATTACAGAAGGTCTTGGACAGCAGACAGGCTTGGGCAGATTTGTGGCAGATGAAATTTTATGTCAGTAAAGGTAAAGAATTACACATAGGAAGTAAAAATGTTAGGTTTGAATACACAATGGGCGGTCGGAAAATCGAGAGTACACCTTATGAGAAGGATTTAGGAGTCATAGTGGACTCTAAGCTATCGACTTCCAGACAGTGTTCAGAAGCCATTAAGAAGGCTAACAGAATGTCAGGTTATATAGCGCCTTGATCTGTGGAGTACAAGTCACAGGAGGTTCTGCTGAAGCTTTATAACACACTGGTGAGGCCTCATCTGGAGTCCTGGGTGCAGTTTGGGTCTCCAGGCTACAAAAAGGACATAGCAGCGCTAGAAAAGGTCCAGAGAAGAGCGACTAGGCTGATTCCAGGACAGGGGTTGAGTTATGAGGAAAGATTAAAAGAGCTGAGCCTTTACAGTTTAAGCAAAAGAAGATTAAGAGGTGACATGATTGAAGTGTTTGAAATTATGAAGGGAATTAATAAGTGGATCAGGACTGTTATTTTAAAACGAGTTCATCAAGAACACGGGGACACAGTTGGAAACTTGTTAAAGGTAAATTTCGCACAAACATTAGGAAGTTTTTCTTTACACAAAGAACGATAGATACTTGGAATAAGCTACCAAGTAGTGTGGTAGACAGTAAGACAATTAAGGACTTTCAAAACTCGACTTGATGTTATTTTGAAAGAAATAGATGGATAGGACTGGCGAGCTTTGTTGGGCTGAATGGCCTGTTCTTGTCTAGAGTGTTCTAATGTTCTAAAGTTTTAACACAAAAATAGTTGTTTTGCTCAGCTAAAATGTCATATCAATGGTCCAATTATTCAACAAGCTGTTCATTAAGGAGGTATTAAGCATCCATTTGTGAAAGCTTAATAAACCAGGAAATACAAAGAGGTAGCGTTCATGGCTCCAACCCAACAATTATAGAATCCAATCAGACAAAAATAACAAATCCACCACTCATGAGAGCAGAGACGTTGATAGAAAGGAAGTGGAGATGACAGATGGAACAGCCAACAATGACAAAAGAGTCAACATTTGAAAAACTCAGCAACACATGCAAGATAAGAAGGGATCCTACTCTGTTGGGTCCTTAACCTGAAAATTGCTCCAAGGGCCCTGTGCAATGGCTGACTTCCAAAGGTCATGCGGAAACACAATTTCCCCTCTAGGATTAATACAGTGTGTGGAAACCAGGGGTGCGTACAGCCGTCCCCAACCCCGACAAAGACAGGCAGAGACACGAGTTTTGCCACAGAACACACGGTTTTATTCATGTGGGGAGCACTATTTCCCTGCTCCCCACAACACAGTACACAATACAAGCACCAAATGCACAGTCCAGCACAAAACCCTTTCCTTCTTCTTTCCCTCTCTCAACCTCCACTCCTATCCCAGCAAGCCTTGTCCACCTCCTCCCGACTCTCACTCCTTGAATGGAGTGAGGCGGCCCCTTTTATGTTGCTCCTAGGAGTGCTCCAGGTGGCTCATTAGCGTTACCTGGAAGCAACTCCCAGGAGTGATGGCTCTGCAGCTCCCCCTGTTTGCCTCCATGGAACCCAACAGGGCTGCACCAAACTCCACCTCCCAACGTGCCCTGCGGGAATCTGTGGTGCCACATCTGCCCAGGAGGGCTGCCCTCTAACGCCCCAGGGGAGGCAGTGCCTTGCAGATGCTCTCTACCCCATCCAGCTGACGTCTAGGCCAGGTAATGACTGTAGCTGCCCATCACAAGTGAAACAAATACAAATGCAAATACGATTAAGAGGTCCATTTTAGACTGGATGCCACATATCAGGGCATTCAGCTTCAAGAAGCTTGAAATTCTTACTGAGCTAATTTGTGTACAATTCCATCAAGGCAAGATCTAAAGGACTTAGGGCCTTACTGCCTGCCACAATACTTGGTAACTTATTCCACATGTCTTGTTCTGCTGTCACTGTCCTGCTCCACTGACAGACTGAGGAGATCGTTCCTCCCCCACACTATGCGACTCTTCAGTTCCACCCGGGGGGTAAACGTTAACATTATATAAGATTATAGACTGTTATACCTGCCTCACACTCTCCACCTTGTATTTTTTAACTTGCACTGAGTTTATCACTCTTTAATTAATATTGTTTTTATCAGTATACTGCTGCTGGAGTATGTGAATTTCCCCTTGGGATTAATAAAGTATCTATCTATCTATCTATTGTGGAGCTCGGCACGGACACAGACAGGCGGACACGTTTAAGTCACCCACAACACGTTTATTATACATATTTACAATTAGTGCACAAACCCCAAGGTCCTCAAAAGTCCAGGCCAACAGTCCAATGCCTCACTTTCTCTTCAAGCTGCCTCCTTGCCCCCTCCAAGACCTCGTCTCTCGACCTTCCGACTCCAGCCCTCGAATGGAGGGAGGTGGCCCCTTTTATAATAACCCGGACGTGCCCCAGGTGCCTCTCGACAATCTTCCACCGGCACTCCCCAGTGTGGCAGAAGTATCGGCTGCACACCTGGAAGCACTCTGGGTGTCCCTGATCCTCTTCCACCCAGCACATCCGGGTGTGGCGGAAGTGTTGAGGTCCAGGGCTCCCAAGGCTTTGGGGCGCCCCCTAGCGGTGACCACAGGCCCCTATAGGGTTGAGCTTCAAAGCTCTGTACCCGTGGTCCCCAAAGCCACCAGGGCGGTCGCCCCCACGTGGTCTGGGGGAGGCATAAGCCCTCCTTCAGTCCTCCGGGGCGTCCCGGCCGGGTTGCCCCCCCAGCCACCTATGACACTATCTATCTAATATTCTCACTTGCAAATCTCTGGTTAATATTGTAATAGAAAACAACATGAAAAACTGAATGCCAGCAATAAACAGGTTGGAATAATCCCATGTCACTGGAGCCATGAAGCATCAGTGCTGACTAGTAAGAGACTATACTACCCTCTATCCATCCATTTTCCATAAGTGTTTATGAAACATCTTTGGCATGTTGGGTAGAGTTTACCCTCAAATTCAGTCGACCCTGAACAAGGCACCAGTCGATCACAGAGCACACTTTACACTCACTCAAAACTGGCTATTTTATAATTTCACATGTTTGACAAGTGGCAGGAAACCAAAGTAGCCAGAGACACACCTGCACTGACACAAGAAAAAGGTGGAAATTCAACACACGACTGTGTCGACTGTCACAGTGAATGACAACACATAACAATGACTGGCAGCCATATGTATTCAGACCTAACATTTTTACTTCCTTTGTGTAATACATTCATTTTAATTACATTAAATGTCATCTGTCACAAATCTACACAAAACGTGTCCAAGACCCAATGAATTCAACAAATTCAAGATTAGCAAGTGCATTCTGAGAATATTTTAGGAAGGATTATCATGGAAGTGGTTGATACAAAAACTTAATAATACAGCTCCCGGAGAACAAACAAAATGGCTGTGCTATAAAATACATATAAATTAAATATTTTGTCAAAGTG
Organism: Polypterus bichir lapradei; assembly: GCA_026402145.1. Taxonomy (NCBI): domain Eukaryota; kingdom Metazoa; phylum Chordata; class Cladistia; order Polypteriformes; family Polypteridae; genus Polypterus; species Polypterus bichir. Next base: position 87,119,339 of record JANRMT010062796.1, on the reverse strand, counting down.
TATTAAACACCAAAATAAAAACCAGAGTCAGAATCTTTAAGTCTTCAATCCATATTAAGAACACATAGCTTGCCAGATACCATGCAGGAATTTACACCATAAATGTTTCTAAGTCACAAATCATTTTTTTTTCTTTTTAGAAGAGGCTCTATAAACAAGAATGTTGAAATCTAACGGGTCCAAGTCTTATACTATCACTTGTCACAGATAGCAGGGATCCTTGACCTGCCGGGACGCCTCTTCACTGAGCGGACCAGGGGAGCAAGCGTGGGCAGAACAGTACCTCCCCCAGGAAGCTAGATGGCATGGGTTGCAGTGGTGACTCGGATTCCCGCAGGGCATCTTGGGAGATTGAGTTATCTACAGCCCTGTTGGGATCCAGGGGTGCTGCCAGCGGGCGCTGCAGATGTTCCTGAGCCCGTGTGGGCGGTTCTTCTGCAGCAGGAAGTGGGGCAACGAGCACCTGGAGCACTTCCAGGTTGCTTATATAAGGGGCCAGCAGAGACTACTCAGGGAGCCAGAGTCGGGAGGAGGGAGATAAAGCTTGCCAAGGAAGAGTGGAGAAGAAAGAAAAAAGAGTAAAGAAAAAAGAGAAGTGTGTTAAGCTGTGTTGTTTGTGCATTGGGACTGTGTTGTGGGCTTGTGGGAATGGGCAAGACGTTCTCCACGAGGGAAGAAAAATAAAAGCACTCATATTTTTATAAGTGTGCCTCCCGTGTATGTCTGTGTAGGGTTAAACACTGGTATAGCGCCATCTACTGTCACACACTTTTAAATTTGAAAAAGGCTTGAAGGATGATTACTTTATGAAGTTACTGAATACCCAATGTTGGACCAAGGGATCTCCCAGTAGGAGCCAAAATGAATTGTTTGACAAAAGAAAGTCTGGGCTTTCCTGCTCAGCCTTTAGCTGTAGTTATCTTCACAAGGAGAATTTAAATGAATAAAGGGAATTACGTCACCCAACTGCATTTAATCGATCCGCTAACAAGTGTGGAGTGGCTGGGAGGACCTGATCCTCCAAGTCTAAGGTCATTGTTCTTTCTTGGAAAAGAGTGGATTGCTCTCTTCAAGTGAGGGGTAGTCAGCTGCCATGAAAAGTTTAAGCATCACAGGATCTCATTAATGAGTGATGGAAGAAGGGAATGTGAGATCGACAAGCAGACTGACATGACAGCAGCTTTTTACACATACTCTGCTGGTCCATGGTGGAGAAGCGGGTGCTGAGTCTTAAAACAAACTCAGTCAGTTTGCTGGTTGACGTACAATCCCTGTCATCAACTATGCTCGTGAGCTGTGGGTAAAGACCAAAAGACTGAGACTATGAGTACAAAAGGCAGAAATGAGGTTTCTTTACAGGGCGGATGGGCTGACACTCCGTAACAGGGTGGAATGCTCAGTGATTTAGGAGAGCATCAGAGTAGAGTCGCTGCTCCTCTGGTAAGGTGGTGCCAGTTGAAATGTCATAAGGATGCCCCCCAGGCAGCGCCCTGTAGAGACTTTCTGGGCATGTCCCACTGGCCAGAGACCCTGCGGCAACCCCAGGACACAATGAAGGAATAATACATCATGGCTGGCCTGGGAACACCTGTGGCATCATATAAACGGTGCATACGAACAAAAATGTTGCATACTCCCATTTCCACGCTCAAATCGTGATGTATAAGACCTAAACTTGGTGTAAAGCCACACACATTTTCACGGTAGCTCAAACCCTGGCGTTTACAAGTTCTCTGCTCGGTTTTGCAAACCCAGCGTCAAAGCAGTGCTTTTGTTCCAGTGTGGTTTCCCTTTCTTTTTTAGATCCACATCCCTGACGCGGCTTTATCAAATACATTGAAGTTAACCGCATATTATTTTAGTTTAAGGCATCTGATTGTAATTAACCTGTAACAATATAATGGTCCATGGAATGGCCAAACTATTCCAAATACAAACACTGCTTTGCATTGTTACTCTCAAGTATTTATCCCACTGTATCTGAGTGTGGAATCACAGCTGTACAGCAGCTGATCGGAAAGAGAATTATCGCTATACAGCATCAAGCACACGCTGCCTCAGCCATGCGCTATTTGAACTGCTCTCATGTGACAAACGCTTCAGAGCCTTTCCTCGCAGTTCAGAAACAGTTTCATCCCAAGAACTATAAACGCACTCAATCAGTCTATCAACTGCTCCTTTTATATCTGTTTGTACTTATAAGTACAATCACCTCACTGTAAACTTGCACTGCAGTTATAATATTGCACAACCTGCGCCACTTTATAAAGCGCGTATTTACATATGATGACGATATCATTTTTAAGATGACATTCAGCAAAATATGTTTATTACATTATACAGATACAATGTTAACATCATTTAAATAATCTATGTTGTTAATAATTAAACATGTGAGGACACGGTGTCACAGCGCTAGCCACGATCTGGCGCTCCGTTCACGGATTGTTCCTGCTTCGCGCTGTATTCTTGCTGGGACTGGTGCGACACTGGAAGGATAGATGGATAGAATAATTAAACATGTACTACAAAGATATTTCAATGTTCCTTAAACGATTTGAAGAATCCACGTTCTCAGCTTACAGATGGCTTTACATCTATTACAGAGCTGATCGTGGGGTGATTGATTACTTGGAGAAAGACAAGGAAGGACAGGAATTGGTGGTTAGTACGTTCCCAGCAATAACAGACAGTAGTGCTCCATTAAATTATTTCATCGAAGGTCGCGCACAGCGCAGCATGCATCTTGCGGGAGGCAGGAACAATCTCTGGACAGGGCGCCAACTCGTCACTCTCACTGTGCCACCATGTTCCCATATTTAATAACATAATTTAACTCCTATCATCATGAAAATGATATCAAGTATACATCTCAGTAATTTAATTATTCAGAGAGCTGTAATATCACGAATGTAATGGACTCTGTGTCCTGTCGGAGGAAGAGAATGCCCGTTTAAGAAGCACGTAGTGATTCACACACATAGACCACATAGAAGATCAAATACAAAATAAAGCATTTAACGTGCTACTTTAGTTACGATGGGATTTGAGAAACTAGTAAATTAAACAATTTTCAGAAGAAGTTTATGATGTTCTACTTTAATGACAAAATAAACTACATTTTGAGATTAAAGTTGCCATTTCGAGATTAAAGTTGACATTTCAAGCTTTTTTCTCACTGTGTGTCTATTTTTTTTTTCTCTGTACCCTATAAGCTTTCATATGACACTCGACTTTTAATGGTGACTTTGATATCTGACTTCTTTTTTATTTCGGGCACTGTGCGACTTTGTGAACTTGAGCTTTCGAGTTTCTCCAATACTCTGTGTCACTCGATCAACTTCTTTTTGTTGATCATTCCACTGTTTAAACCAACAAATAGTACGTTTTTCCTTTTCATCCACTTGGTATTCGCTGAAATTCTTCTATTTTCCCCTTTGCTTTTGCCATTGCCTTTTCACAGAACGCTGAGCTCAAGGGCTATTTATATTGATTTGCGTATTCAAAGAGGCATAATTCTGGGAGGAGTTTGGGTGGGGCAGCAGGCGCGTGAACGTGCGTTACTGACTGGAATTTATGGAGCGGAAGAACGTGGAAGTTGGCATTCCCACCGATTTATGCATCTGGATTTTTTTGTACATACGCACATTTCCGCTTTTGTCCGTACGCCATGTTTTAGTGTGAATTCTATGCACGCCGTTATGCATGAGGCCCCTGGTGATTCTAAAGGAAGAGCTGGAATCTGAGGCTGGGGACAGGGAAGTCCTGTTTGAGTCACTTGTTGGTCAGCTGCCACTGTGACACTCATTTCAGTAAAAGAAATGCGAGGAGATGAGATGAATGGAATTACATAAGTGGGTGCTACAAGTATTACTGTTTTCTGTGATCAGTTGAAAAACAATGGGAGGACAATAACAAGTCATTGTGTTATTTGCATTATGTTCTGACATACATTGTCTTATGACTGCAACCCAGCATATAGAGTATTTGCACAATTCACTTTTTTTTTCTTTTGCATGCTAAATATAAATGATAGGGTTAGGGATGCTTTGTTGCTTTGTTTTTGATTTGCCACTGTACATTTCCTTAATTTTCCATTCCTTCTGCCTGGAGCCAGGCATCCTCTCATGCATTTACTACTAAATCAATCACCACCTGGATAACAGTCCATTACAGATGGCGGTGCCTGCCTGAGGTCACAGCCACAGTCCCTTATCCACTCAGAGCCCCCTTCTGAGAGTCACTGTCACTAATTATACAAGCATGTCCTAAATCTTATGGGGCCAGTACGCCGTCGTGCCCTGACATCTCTGTGAAGGCAGCTTTATACACAGTGCTTCAATGAAAATTAGAGTTGCACGACTGCTTTCTTCCCCTGTATTGAAAATACATTTTTGTTTCGCTTTCTACTCATGAAATAATTGATTTCATAAGGACGGAATAAAATGCAAATGCAAACTGGGCACAAGCCCCACTGTGGAGTTCTCAAGTGTTCTTGTCCTCCTGGGTTGGAGGCTTTACCAACTGCTGTCCTGCTGGATAAGCAGCTTCTCATCAGGATCTTGGACAATCACATAAATTTCTGTCTGGGAAGCCATTTAAATTTCCGTTCGCCACTATGGACAACATTGTGAAGTTTACACAAAGAGACAATTACCAGGGCTTCTGCATTCACCCATCCAAACTTAATATTCCTTTCCACCTCTCCTTAGCCCCACCTAATCCAAAACTTCTAAATTGTAACACATAAAGTGAACAGCAGAAGCCACGTTAATATTTGAATCTCATAAAAACCTTATGTCTCTGCATTACTGCTGATTCAACAAGGATTTTATGTTATTTTGCCTTTAGGGTTCAGCACCATGGAAACAAGCAGGTAGATAAAAAAAATAGCTCAATTTTGTGGGTCCTAGACTTCGGTCTCCAAGGAAGGAGATTATGGGGGCTGGTTATAGGAGATATTCCTGAAGAACAGTCATGCTTCAGTGCTGAGCCTGGGGCTGCTTGGCTCTGTGCCGGCACTCATTGCTTTTCTGACTTGCTGCAGGTTTAGAAATATGTTGCCTGGCCTCATTACTTATGACGTCTCTGAGAAGGGGCTTAAAAAAGATTGGATTAGGAATGGCAGAAAGGGGACATTGAGCGGCCTTTCATAAAGAAAAATCGGAGCAAGAAACTCGCATGACAGTAAAAAGCAGCATACTTAACAGGGGATGAAATGGTTCCTGATAATGACAGCCAAATATATGTACCATCCATGATGTGGTAGTTACTCCTCTAGGATCACAAATTCTAACTCACTGATGCAGTTAGTGATAAGAAGTGCAACTGCTGTGCTAACCTTCACTTTTAGGGCTGGCAAAAGTGTTATTTACCCCTAGTAGTGATGGCTGAGAACATTTTTATTCTCATGTAGAAGGCTGAATTCATTTACTTATTTGGCTGACACCTTCATCCAGCATTTGAGATACAATTGGTTTAATTTCTTTTGTTTTTTTCCAATTGGAGCACAGGCTGGTGAAGTGAGTTACTCTTGGTCACACAGTGTCAGTAGAACATTAGAACATTAGAACACTCTAGACGAGAACAGGCCATTCAGCCCAACAAAGCTCACCAGTCCTATCCACTTATTTATTCCAAGAAAACATCAAATCGAGTTTTGAAAGTCCCTAACGTCTTACTGTCTACCACACTACTTGGTAGCTTATTCCAGGTGTCTATCGTTCTTTGTGTAAAGAAAAACTTCCTAATGTTTGTGTGAAATTTACCCTTAACAAGTTTCCACTGTGTCCCCATGTTCTTGATGAACTCATTTTAAAATAACAGTCTCAATCCACTGTACTAATTCCCTTCATAATTTTAAACACTTCAATCAGGTCACCTCTTAATCTTCTTTTGCTTACAATGTAAAGGCTCAGCTCTTTCAATCTTTCCTCACAATTCAACCCCTGTAGCCCTAGTATCAGCCTAGTCGCTCTTCTCTGGACCTTTTCTAGTGCTGCTATGTCCTTTTTGTAGCCTGGAGACCTAAACTGCACACAGCACACCAGATGAGGCCTTGTCAGTGCATTATAAAGGTTGAGCATAACCTCCTTGGACTTGTACTCCACACACCATGCTATATAACCTAAGTAGTGGGATATGAACCCACAGCCTCAGAGTTTGCAGTCCAAATCCTTAGCAACCACGTCACACTGCTATGCAACAAGAATAGTGATAGTATATTTCCAATATAATGGATCCAATGGTGACCAAAACTCAACAGCATCGAAAAATATCAAAACGTCAGTGAAAAAATGTTGCTAGTGGTGCATTATCCACATGTCAAGCCATCCAAATGTCCCAAACACATATATTTTTGGTAAAATATTGTCAAATAAACCATCACTGGAAAACGTTCTCATAAAGGAAGATGCCTTGGAATTGAATATCCACCTCTCTCCTCATTCATTGGTCAGGAGTCCAGCCCAGTAACAGCTTATTCATTGATTAACACTGAGCTTGACATCAACACTAATTGTTCACTGTGAGGCATGTATAACAAAAGATTAAAATTTAAAGAAAAGCAAGTGAAAACATTATCAGGAATAGGATTCTTATGGGCAATTTCACATCTTTGTTGGTTTTCTTATATTTATCATTTCACAAAGTATGTTATTTGAAAATGTCATGCACGTGCACCCGAGGTTTGCTTTCTGGGCTCATCAGAGATAAGCACTACCACTCCAGTACATGAGGGGGCACCTTTGCTGCTAGTGTCATCTCCGTTTTTTTCCATAGCCATGACAAACCACCCACTGAGGGCAACTTCTGGTCCCTCCACTACAAAGCCGGGACCCTCACTGCAAGGAAGAACATACTAGGTGTGGCAGAAAAGTAATGAGACTGGCAACACTGCAAGCGATCTGGCAATGCTGCGATGTTGTCCTTGTTAGAGCACGTGTATCAGTACCCTCCCATAGCTCAGTGCGAGTTTCAACTCCTTCCGTTAACTACGTGATTTTTGTGACTGCTATTAGCGAAGTTGTGGTTTTGGTTGTGCGTCACGCAAAATGGAACAGCGGAATTTGGAGCAACGTTGTGCCATTAAATTTTGTGTTAAGCTTGGAGAATCGGCAAGTGTAACGTTTGAAAAGTTAAAACAGGCCTGTGGGGAACATTCTTTATCCCGAGCTCAAGTTTTTCGCTGGCACAAATCATTTTTGGAAGGCAGAAAACACGTTGAAGATGAACACCGTTCAGGGAGGCCTTCAACTTCGAAAACCAATGAAAACATCGAACGTGTGAACACTCTTGTGAGATCAGACCGTCGTTTAACATTAAGAATGTTGAGTGAACAATTAAATTTGAACAGATTTACCGTTCATCAAATTTTGACTGAACATTTGCACATGCGAAAGGTCTGTGCCAAAATGGTGCCGAAAAAAACCTCACAATTGAGCAGAAGGACAATCGAAAAAACAAGTGTCTTGATCTTCTTGACAGAATCGCTAATGAGCAAGATTTCTTTAGTCCTCTGATCACAGGTGATGAATCATGGATTTTTGAATACGATCCTGAGACCAAGAGGCAAAGTCAGGAGTGGCACACTGCAAACTCTCCTCGACCAAAGAAAGCTCGAATGAGCAAATCGAAGATCAAATCAATGCTGATTTGTTTTTTTGACAAAAGGGGAATCGTCCACAAAGAATTTGTTCCTCCAGGACAAACTGTCAACCAAGTTTTTTATAAAGACGTCCTTGAAAGGCTCAGAAAAAGGGTCATTCGCGTGAGACCAGACATTGCAGACAAATGGATGCTCCATCATGACAACGCCCCATGTCACACTGCCCTCTCCATAACAGAATTTTTGACCTCAAAAGGCATTCCTGTGGTTCCCCAGCCCCCTTATTCACCTGACCTCAGTCCGTGTGACTTTTTCCTTTTTCCTAAACTGAAAAATGTCCTCAAAGGACGTCATTTCGGGACTTTAGAAAACATCCAAAAGAGTGTAACGGACATGCTGAAGACCATACCGGTTGAAGACTTCCAGCGCTGCTACCAACAGTGGGAACAACGTCTCCATCGGTGTGTAGCTGCCCAAGGGAACTACTTTGAAGGGGATAACATTGATGCTTGAAAAAAATAAAAACTTTGGTAAATAAAAAATCAGTCTCATTACTTTTCTGCCACACCTCGTACTGCAGAATGGAGCTTCTGAGTGAATACAGACAACAGAGCCTTGAACCTGCCTGATTGCTTTTAATTAATAATTTTAGATTCTGTTATTATTCTACATGCAGGTTTAGGTTGTTTGGACTTTGCAAAAATGAAAAAGGGTGACCCAATTCTCTGTGACCAGTGTGTTCCTTTGGACAACAACAAAATATATTTGTTCACGGCACAGGCACACAATCCTGAGGAGTGAAAGTGTTTGGATACAACATAAAGTGCTCAATGGAAGTGGAAAGCGCAGGAGTGCCTCTCACGCACGTACAGACAAATGAACAAATGGACAGAGTTTTACAGGAGCAGAGAAGAATAGCTGATAATTTATCTGGAGAGGAAAGTAATTAAATCTATCAGTTAAATAAAAACTACAGTTGGAATGAAAGCTGCCATCAGACGAGGAGAAGAAACCAACAGTATGAAGTTAATTGCCCAGCCAGCGGTTAAACGCTTGAACGTGAGTGTCTACTAGTGACCCAGCAGACATTACTACAGACACAAAGGAAAAGATTAAATTAGCCCTAAATGTAAATTCAATTAATTCTCTGTCTGTTTAGGGAGCATTTATATGTTGTGTGTCCTGCAGTACGAACAGCTTAGGTTTTCCATCTGACAGTACAGACAACTGCACCTGCCAAAATGTACAGTTAATTTTGAGTTGGTCAGGAAAATACAAGCATTGATGGACCACATTAGGAATGGGATAGATATTAAGAAAGTTGAAAACTGGATTGATTTTTGTTTTGATTAAATAATTTACCCTCAGTCAGTACAGGTCCCACTGTAGTCAGCACTTGGCTAAAATCAGCAGCATCAATTCTGCTACAGGGTGAGTGGGTAACAGTGAAATGGACTGATCCCCATAATATGGGACTGGAGCTGATTTAAGCTTTTTCTCTCTGCCTCTCTCTTTCTTTCTTTCCATTCTCCATCTTGAGAAGGTCTCCTTCTCAAAAGCCACGTTCAGACAGGCGTCTTGGTCCTATAGAGATGATGACCTGAAGAGAGCTGACCACAAATAAGCTCACCAGAAAGAATCGAGTGTAATTAAAAGTTCTGGTGCAACCTGAAACTCCAAGTCTAGCACTGTCTGATTGTACTGGTTTGTAATACTACATTCTATTTGCTTTATATGACACTAGCTGTAATAAAACATATTCACTATCTATCTATATAATTCACTAAGTCCATGGCAAGCAAGACGCATGCAAGACATGGCAAGCAAGACGCACGCAAGACAGAGCCACGCCCGCCAACTCACAGAGACCCGCCCACCAACGCTAAGACCATGGGATACGACGATAACTCACAGAGCCACGCCCAGCAACTCTAAGAATTCACTAAGTTCATGGCAAGCAAGACGCACACAAGAGAGAGCCCCGCCCACCAACAATTCACTAAGCAGCCGACCATGGCACACGCATGACAGAGCCACGCCCGCCAACAATTCGAGCGAGAGCGAAAGCATTTGCCAAGAATGTTTTCATTAATCAAGAACGAAAGTCGGAGGTTCAAAGACGGTCACATACCGTCGTAGTTCTGACCATAAACGATGCCGACTGGTGATCCGGCGGCGTCATTCCCATGACCCACCGGGCAGCCAACCAGGTAACCAAAGTCTTTGGGTTCAGGGGGCAGTATGGTCGCAAAGCTGAAACTTAAAGGAATTGACAGAAGGGCACCACCAGGTGTGTAGCCTTTCGCTTAATTTGACTCAACACGGGAAACTTCACCCGGCCCAGACACGGAGGGGATTGACAGATTGATAGCTCTTTCTTGATTCTGTGGGTGGTGGTGCATGGCCGTTCTTAGTTGGTGGAGCAATTTGGCTGGTTAATTCTGAAAACGAACGAGACTCCCGCCTGCTAAATAGTTACACGACCCAACAGCGGTCGGCGTCCAAATTCTTAGAGGGACAAGTGGCTTTCAGCCACGTGAGACTGAGCATTAATAGATCTGTGATGCCCTTGTATGTCCTGTACTTCACACATGCTACACTGAATGGATCAACATGTGTCTACCCGGCGCCGAGCGGCGTGGGTAAGCCGTTGAACCCCCATTCGTGATGGAGACCGGGACTTGCAATTGTTCCCCACGAACAAGGAATTCCCAGTACGTGCGGGTCATACGCTCGCACTGATTACGTCCCTGCCCTTTGTACACACCCCCCCCTCGCTACTACCTTGGTCGGATGACTTGGTGGATTATATATAGAAAAGCAGCCGGAACCGCAAAGAACAATGAAAAGTCAACGTGGCTCAGAGATGCATGTGGACTGTACCACAGACAAAAGCGACTGAGGCGGTGTTTGGAAAATGAACAGTCAACGTGACTCACGGGTGCATGTGGACTGTACACAGACGAAAGCGACTCAGGTAAGGAGTTGGGGGCGGGCACATGATCAGGCATTGCGTACTGAACGAGCGCCGCCTAGCCCCATCCCTCGCTCGATGGCGCTCCTCCAGTTTTCAGTCACGGACAATTGTATGTTGGTTCGTAGCGTGCACTATTGCAATGTTACTTTTCTTGGTGGTTTATTAAATTACGGATTTTTCAAATGTTTTTACCCCTTTGCTTAAAAATCATTAAAAAACCGCCGTGATTATGCAGCGTATGCCACGCCGCGGGTTGGCTAGTAATATATAATTAAAACAGTGACTTCCTCACTTCATGGTTCTTTTACTTCATCAAGTTGCCTTAAGTTATAGAATGTAAATGCAAATGGGAAAGTGCTGAACTACAGTAGCTGGCAGCATAGTAAGAGTATGGGATTTGAGGCATTTTGTTAATGTCTACTAAATAAGTATAAAGTGGAAAACAGGGTTACCCTAGGACCATTCCACAACCAAACAGTCTTGAAGCAAAATGTATATCACTTGATAACCAAATAAAAAGTACCAAGAATTAAAATCAAATCCTCCACTTGGGGCACCTAAATTAATAACTTAATTTAAATAACAGTAGTTCAAACGGTTCAAAAAAGTTTAAAATTCTGCTTACTAAACCTTTTCTCACTTGGAAATGAAGCTGCTTTAGTAAATGTTATTATATCAATTTTAAAATTTGATTTGTGTTTTCTTACTGAAACCTGGCCTAGTAAATCTAATATTTTTCCTTTAGCCGAGGCAGCACCAAATGGGTACACGTTCCTTAATAAATCAAGAGAATATGATTGAGGAGGTGGACTTACGATAATTCTGTGTGAACTGTAAACTGCTTCTAAAAATGTAGGTGAATTTATATCACAGATATGACATGTTATTGCATCTAATTGTGGTTGGGCGCTATGTTTTTTTTACTTAAAAAGTTAAAAGGGCCATAATGGACCACCTTCCTCAGCATGTCTGGATACATCAATTTGAATGTAACTGTATTTAACGCTCTGAGTGATGTTAAAATACACATTGATGTGGAAAATGACACTTTTAGCAATCTGGGTTTGTCAGATTATCAATGGCCTGACTCAAAGTCATAACCACACAATAAATTTAATTATTAGTACAGAGTTGAGACACTCAATAAGAGCGTTGGTAGCTTTTCCATTGTTCAAGTGAACACAGCTAACTGTGAGGTTTCTCACTATTTGGGCATCACTGAAATTTTCACAGCCAACATAAGACTCTGCAATGTTCTGCACTTTTGTTTATTTCTTTTCACTAATAAAAACTAGAAAGGCTTTTTATGACGACATCGTTCACATTTCCCTCCAGCAAGAAATAACCTAACGTAGTGATGGCCACTTTACGAGCAATTTGTGTTTCTTTATGAATGACTCTTTCCAGTCAATCATGCAAACTGATTTGGTGGAGCATACTGGGAGTGCAAATGCTATGTTCACATGCTCTAAGTTGTGATGTTTCACCTTCCCACTTCAGTGCATTCACATGGGTTTCCAGTCAGACTATTCGGAAAAATACACGATTGCTGTTGATTTGTTACTTGGTCTGCAAAAAACCTGAAGAGCAAGAAAGGTGCAAAAAGTATGCATGGTGCAAACCTATTGGGTCACCAATTCGTTTAAGTGATGTCAAAATCAACTGGATGATCTTGAGTTAACAGAAGGTCACTTCCAGCTAGATGGAGCAACGTGTCACACATCGGCAAGGAGCATGGCAGAAATGGAGTCCTTCTTTGGCAACAGATTAATTTCAAAGGGGATTTGGCTATCACGGTCGCCAGATGTGACACCACCAGACTTCTTCCTTTGGGGTCTGCTCAAAGGAAAAGTCTATCAGAACAAGCCTCACACTGTCGAAGATTTGAAGGAAAACATCCAACGTGAAAATTGCTGCTGTTCCCCTTGAGCCGCTTGCTGATACATTCAGGAACATGGGGTGCCGCGTCGAAATGTGTCTGGCAGAAAACGGAAACCACTTCCAGCATCGCACGTAATGCAATTGATTACACATACGTCAAGGTATAGAGCATATTTATTTGGTTCAGATTGCTTCATCCTAGCAGGAGTTACGGCAGAATATCTGGGGTCTCTTTCGAGTGAATCTCCCTGTATTATTTCTGCTTGGAAGCTGCAAATGAAAAACTGCATAAAGCAACCATTGTGCGCAATATCAAGTTAGCATCGGTTCATCTGTTACTATTTGTTCTTGTAAAGTTAATGTTTACCATGTCAATATTCAGTATTATGAATTATGGTGATTCCTTCAAAGTAAATTGTTCTTATTAACAAATTAAACCTTCACATTTACTGACTGTAGCTGCGTCTTTTCCAGTCTCCCCAAAATCAAGCTGCAACTCAAGTTGGCAAAGTAGGATCCAGCATGTGCCAAATGCGTAACAAAAGAAATTTTTCAGTCCAATAAAGTTATATTTAACAAGGTTTAGTGAAAATTCAAAGCAAAATCTTTCACATAAGAACAGAGAAATAAGTTGTTATACACGCAGAATGAAAGGCAAAAAAGGAAAAAAATGTTTCTTCTACAAACTTAGCTTTTGCTTGTTAAACTTCAGTTGCTTTCTGTATTTAAAGGTTGTGCTGTTTCTCTATGGCAAACTTACATAAACTTCACTTCAGTAAATTCAATACATGCTGTACATGCGGAACATTCAAAACATTTAGTACGCTACGTTACGGCATATGGTTTGAAAACTGTTTGCCTTCCATGCCTTACCAACTGCAATTTAACATAACCCAAATAACTAACAAATGGCTCTTAACAGTTACTGTACTTACTGTCTGCAGTGTATGTCACCACTTTGGATTGACATCATAATCTAAGGTTGGGCAAATTCAACTTGGGAGACCAGGCCCGAGTTTGCGAGTAGGAATTTCAAATGTGGGCCGATTTTCTTTGCGTTTTTTGAGTGAGAGATTGGAAGTTAGAAGTTCCGAGGTTTAGTCGAATACAGCATTTTTTCTGTCTGAATAATCCGAGATGTAATTCTGAGATTTTTTCGAGCACTCACGTGGTATTTCCAACTTGAAAACACAGATTTACCGTCTGTCCAAGAGCATGTGAACGCAGCATAAATGACTTTGGTAAGTTACTAGTTGATATCCCCCCGTTAACATCACGTGTTTTGAGTAGATGTGACTGGCAACATTTTAAGTCAGTCTTATTTTCTAAATCTTGTTATGCAGATGTACGCTGCATAATCACCATCCATATATGCATTTTGCAATTACTTTAATAAGATTTAAATGAACTTTTCTACTAGTAAAATTTACGTTGGTGATTTTGCTGTGTAAGTTTACAATCAACTAATAATTTAATCAAGGGAGATGTGTATTCATATATATGTATGAAGTATAAGCCAATTAATTTAAAAACCTAAGCTACACAGTGGGCCAATGAGGAGAGTGGGCGGGCTTAGGCCCAATTCTGGCCCCACCCCTGGCCCCATGTAACGACTCATGTGCAGCACACAGTTAAGCACGTTCTGCGCTCTAACAGTACTGATTGCGCACAAATGTTAAATAGTGATTTTAGGCTTCTGTTTTTTTATTTTTAACTGTTTGTGGATTGTTAGTGCTTTTGATATGTAGTCTTGAAACATAGCAGTTCAAACCATACATTATAGTTTTCTCAAATATTATAGCAAACTCCCCCAGTTGAGTGTTATTTCTGTTACACACAACTTTTTCATAAAGTAACTGACGGATTTTAATATGCATAGGGAATTGCTAATAAAATCCATTTTGTTTTATAAATTCAAGTCAAGTCAAGTCAAGTTGGGGAGCATGCAGTGGTACAGCGCGTTGCCGTTCCCACCACATGACGAAACAGCTCGGGAATCCGTTTGACAACCCCCCAGACAGACACGCGGTCCAGTCCCACTCTCCGGAAATAACCCTCTGTCTGCCGCAGCCAGGTGTTACATGGGTGTCCCCTTGGCCTGGTCCAGCTGGTCGGGTCCTCAATAATAAGAATCCTCCGGGCTAGATCACCTTCTGGGAATCGCGTCACATGGCCATAGTGCCGTAACTGACGCTCCCTTACAATGCACGTAATGTGCCTCATTCGGGACTCCATGAGCAACCGCTCATGCGACACAAAGTCAAACCAATGGTACCCAAGGATTCTCCAGAGAGACACAGCACCAAAGGAGTCCAGTCTTCATCTCAGGTCACTGGATAGCGTCTATGTCTCGCAACCATATAGCAAGATGGGTAGCACCAGGACTCTAAAGACTTGGACATTCAGCCTTTTGCATAGATATCAGGAGTGCCACTCACCCATTCCAGTGACCTCATGACCCCCATGCTCTCCCAATCCAACTACTGACTTCATAGGAAGAGTCACCAGAGTCATGAATGTCACTGCCGAGTTTTTTCTGTTTTATAGAAAAAATATTAATATGCTTGCAGGAAATGGAATAAATTGAGATTAATGTATCTTTTTAAAAAGTATCATTTTGGCAGGAACACTCCTTTAAAGCTAAAGGCATTCCTACAAACAGAATGCTGCCTTTTGCTCCTGCTGGATTCTCAACCTCATCCCCAGATCATCATCTCTCACAAGATGCCATGTCTACCAGCTAACATAGCTAAACATCAAAACTGCTCAGCTGGTGGAAAGCTGGGAGTTGTCTTTAAAACCCAAAGTTGAATGTGCTTTCATTGCTCCTTAGCATT
The DNA here is from genome assembly GCA_026402145.1 of Polypterus bichir lapradei. NCBI lineage: Eukaryota > Metazoa > Chordata > Cladistia > Polypteriformes > Polypteridae > Polypterus > Polypterus bichir. Next base: position 87,104,038 of record JANRMT010062796.1, on the reverse strand, counting down.
CTCGGCTCGACCATCTCATGATCGCTCTAAGCCTCCAGTCGGCGGCGTTCATTCATCAGCTTGCACCTGCGTCAGCGGCCCAGCGGATGCTCCTTGAAACGGGACCACATTCATCTTCCTGACGCGAAGCAGCCACGACAGGACATGTGTGTGTGTGAGTCTCTGCATGCCCACTGAGCCCTGCTCTCATGCCTCTCCAGTCAGAGTGTTGCAGCTTTAAGCTCGCTGCCTAACAGTCCGGGTGACTCTAATTTCTAGAAACCTTTTTGCTTGAGGGCTTAGCATATTTAGTGAGGTTACACATTCCTGGATGAGCCAAACGCAGTTCTGACCCAAGTCAGTGACATGTAAATTTTATATTTATCTATCCAGATTTCTGTCCTTTTAGAAAACAGGAGATGACATTTACATCACATTTACGAGTAATTTAATTAGCGACTGCTGCTATCTATAGCGACTTAAAGACCACACGTACAAAGAAGAATTGCACAGAGAATGATTCTTTTCTTTTTAAGTTCTGTTCTGTAAAGTAAATCAATTGAGCAGCAAGTCTCTTCTAAGGAGTGCAAAGCAGTCCAAACATGACTGGGGTGAACCTGGAGTGAAATGGACCTCACGGCAGGTCAAGTGCCTTGCTTATGGTCGGGGCACGGGACTAACATGAGGGACTTTACAGGTCAGTGCTTTATCAGCCAGACCAAGCTGCTTACCGGTTAGTCACATCACAGGCTTGTTTGCCATTGTATTTGGCCTATTTTATTGTGGTAAGGCCTTTTACTTTTAAATTAGGTGACAACGATTTCAACACGTGTGCAACTGGAGCACTGACAGGCTCAGAGTGGTGAGCATTTATTTTGTCGTGTAGGGTCCCAGGGTGACCCTATTTTCTCCTTTAAATTATTTTTTGTGTAGACTTAACCCAAATGCATCAAATCCCAAACACTTACTGGTCAGATACACAACCTCAGTTCAGAGCTACCTCCCCGTGTCCCTTATTTATCGATAACTTCAGGCAATGGGACAGAATGAAAAACAGGCAGGAGAAAGAGCTATACTTTTAACTATTGCGATCACTAGGGGGCATTGCAGCACCCCGGACACAACTGCACAGTATAATAAAAAGACTTATTTGCACTACATTTACTTCACTCGGTATACGACATTTATGAAACAATTGGTAACATTTCTTTTGGGGTTCCAATTAAAACACAGGTAGGTCAAGTGACTTGCCCAGTGTCACACAGTGCCAGCAGTGGGAGTTGAACCCACAACCTCAGGGTCTGCGGTACAAAGCCTTAACCACTACACCATACTGTAATACCTTACCCTAACACCTTACTCGAAGGCTCCAAAAGTGGCATAAACACAAATATTCTTTTCTTTTTCTTTCTCTCCCTCTCTCTCTCTCTGCCTCTCTTTGTTTCTTCTCTTCCACAGCTCCCAGGTGAGCTTTGTTCATCCACCACTCCTGACTTCAACTCGTGATTGGGTGAATCAGAAGTCCCATAAAACAGGGTGCGTAATTCCCTGAATCACCCTCTGGTGGCACCCATGGACCCCAGCAGGGCTTCCCCACTGGACTACAGCTCCCAGCATTCACTGCATGTATCTGAATGGATACTGAAACCCAGGGATGCTGCCATATAGCGGGTCGGGGAAGCATACAGCCTTGAAATGGAGGCTCCCTCAATCTCTCCATTATATTGGCCTCCCAGTTGGTTAAGTGAATGAGGCCAATCCCGGCAGAGGATGCCAGCCCATGCATCCTTCACACTATGTATTATAAGTGACATATATTATTAGAACTAGTGCCATACAAGCAAACAGAACGTGGCTACGCAAACCAAGACCATACAACCTGATAATGCTAGATGTATAATTGAAGGTGGAGCAGTAACTTATAGTTGCACTCAGTTCTTCCTGTTCATCTCATCATCTGCACAGGCCCAGATAGCCTGCTTTCTTCATTTCATCATCTGTTCTGCTTTCATCAGGATGCAACATGGAAGAGAGAGCATGACTTTGCAAGTCTCTCCCTTTATTGTCCATAAGAACGAAAGAAATTTGAAAAACGAGAAGAGACCATTCAGTCTGTCAAGCCCATTTGTTTAGCTAATAGCTAAACTGTCCCAATATCTCATCATCCTGATACATCTTAAAGGCTGTCAAGGTTTCTGCTTCAATTTGCTTCAACCCTTCAGCCATGTGAAGCTCCTGACGAACACACACCTTCCTGGGCCATTCACAAATGGAATACCTCAGGCACAAAAGTAATTTAGTTTCTTGTCAAACAAACAACCAAGAAAGGAAATGCAAGTCATTAAGGAATAAAACTAACCCTCTCTGTTACAGGTAGCCAGCAATTCACTCAATAAAACCAGCATTCTCAAAGTTTTAAGGAATAAATACAACATATCACTCACTTACAACATTGAAGTGGCAACTGTTAACTGTCCAGACCGCAGCTACTAGAGGACCACATGACCTGCCCACGTGCAGTTGTCTAAGAAACTGGCTGCTGTATGATGAGATACTGCTCTTATATCTCTCTATTATAAATGGAAATTCTGGGATGAGACTTTCTCGGCGATAATTTCAACTCCCGCAAGACATAAATTCAGGTCCCGAGAGACGAGACTTTTTGCCAAGATATTCTGACAAGTCCCGCCCTCCTCTCAAACATTTACAACTACGCCCACGGTCCACTCACTTATCATTCGTGTGAATGCTATTGTCAGACACAGTTCCTGTGCTCTCAGCTCCAAGCGGGGTCGGAAATAAAAGACAAAGAGTAGAAGGCAAAATAGAACGTCGTAAAGAATTCAAAAACGTTAGCGTGATACACAAGCAGAGCATGTTAGAGATTATGAAAGTATTAAAATTCAACAGTCTCAAAAAACTGATAGCAAAGATCACATTAGTGCTAACAAATGGAAATTATTACTCTGTGAAATAGCGGAACAGCAAAAAGAGATCGAATATATGGACATAGGTGATATGACAGAAGTATATAGATATTGTTTGGCTTTAAACTTTAAGTCGGAGACTTGTAGATCATCTAATTCATGTTTCCATCAGGGAAAAGTAGTGTTTCTTCCCAATGAAGAGGCCTATCAGTGAAAATTAAAAGATTTGTTTGGTGAAAGTGAAATCCACATACGCGAGCGTCAGAGACGTGAAGTGGCTGGCAAATAGTGTGAACAGGGGGGCTGAACGAAACCCCTTGAAGACACGGACGCTTCTTCAAAACCCCATCTTAAACACTGATACAATGGGAATAAATACAGTTTACCCCCTCTTTGCTCCGTTAGTTGCTGGACTGCTCCTGCTGCTCTGTTGTGTGATATGCTTCTCGCGTGATTCTTCACATACTTAAAAGCATGAACAGCACCTGTCCTTTCTGCTCATTGCTTTGTCTCTCTCTTTTCCTCCAGACATTCTCTGCTCCTGTTGGGGGTCCCACTCCTGACGCGCACCCCTATGAAGAGGAAGATGTTTTTGCCTTCTTTTACTTGAGAGACGGAACTGTCACCTCTGTCTTCAGAAGGAGCTCATTTTACTTTTGAAAGAGACATATGTTCGTTTGAAGCGTTTGAATAAAGTTCCTGTCTCTACAATCTCCTGTGTTTCTGTGTAAATCTGTGACCCAAGTGTGACAATATCTCCCGCCCGGGGGTTGATGAGCGAAGTGAGCAGCGGGCAGAGCCCCCTAGTAAATTATATTTTATACAGCACCTTCCACAGTAAACATTACTCCACATATTATATAATTATAGTACAATACTATTGCTTCTGTATTTATACAGCACAACACTGGCAGGATAAGTGACATCATCAGAGTCACAGTGGGCATTGCAATTGTACCTGCTGATATGCAGTCCTGTCCATACGTGGTCACAGTGCCTGTTTTAAGGCAAAAAACCACGTAGTAATCAAACATTTACTGTATATACAGTGTCTACTGATAGAGTGCCAAGGCATGTCCTATAACTGACTGTTTCCAGATTTCTAAAATGTTTATTCATTGGCAGCTTTATTGACTTGCTGTGGATCACACAAACAGAGGGGTGGTGAGGAACGGCCTGATAAACCTTAACTTTGTATTCTAAACCAATAAGCCACACATCAATAATTGAAACTGCCTTCTCCAAAATGTAAGAAATCACTGAGCATCATTTATGGTTGACAATCAACATGCAAGCTACCCATTCACAGTCAGTGCTGGGGAAAGCTGTAGACAGAGAGAGACAGTGAGGCAAAGAAAATGATGCACTTGTTGAAGCACACTGACAATATGGACGGGTGCTGATGAAACCAGGTAGACACAGCAGTACAGAGACAGACGGATACAGTCACATAATAAAAGACACCGAGTAAGAAACACCTTCATCACAGCTCACAGCCTCATTGTCTGCTGAATAATTGTATAAATTTTGGTAATCAGAGAAATACTGTACTGTAATGCTAAATCCATCCATCCATCTACTAAACCCACTACATCTTGAGCAGGGAAGCTGGGGCCCATCCCAGCGAGCATAGGGCACAAGGCAGGAACAGTCCCTGGACAGGGTGCCAGTCCATGACAGGGTGAGCACATTCATGTACACACACACATTCACACAAACACACACTCACACAGACTTGAGCCAATTGAGTATCACCAATTCACCTAACCCACATGTCTTTGGACTGTAGAAGAAAACTGAAGCATCCGCACAAACACAGGGAGAACATGCAAGCTGCCCACAGAGAGGACCCAGGATGTGAACCCTGGTCTCCTTACGGGTAGGCAGCAGCACTATCACTGTGCCCCTGGGCCTCCTTGTAATACTTCATTTAAAATAACATCATTCTATATTGTGAGGTTTTACTCTGCACTAGTATACAAGAATTTACATTTTGCTGTACCCAGTTTAGGGTCACAGGGGCAGGCTGGAGCTCATTCTAGCAACATCAGGCATGAGGCAATACAGACCTTAGATAGCAGCTGATCCGTCCACATCTCAGCGAGCATTCACCTCCCCCACCTTCACAATGCAAGCAGGAGCGACGCGAGGTGGAAGGGGCATAGCACACCTCCCGTGGCTTGAGTGAATCGATCGAGACCTGATCATCTCGGAGAGACATTTTGACATCACGCGAGACTAGACATTACAACCTTAGGAAGCAAAACCCCTGAGACAGTGACTTTTGCACATTACATCCCAATTGCAAACAATTTAAGACAAGTTCACGGACATTTAACCTAGCGGTTGTTGAAATGCTTTTGGCAGACACACTTCATGTGCTCCCAACTCTTAAAACAATGACAAGCGACAAGCAATAAGCAGAACACGCAGCTCGTCAGCAGCAGCAGCAAGACAGCAGATGATCCGATCACATCTCCTTAATGTGTGTTCAGCCCTCCTTCACAATGCGAGTGGCAGAGACGCAAAGTGGCAAAAGGACAGCTGCTGTACTGGCTTTTAAATGATTGACGCACTGCGTGACAAGCAGAACATGTAGCTCGTCAGTAGCAGCAGCAAGACAGCAGCTGTTCTGATCACCTCCTTAGCATGCGTTCAGGGCCCCCCCCCCCCCCCCTTCACAGCGTTACACGTCCCGCGAGAAAGAGATTTAACCCCACCCGGGGCAGAAAATAAATAACAAATATTGTTTTTACAACAGTTTTAAAATCAAATGTGAAAATAATGCATATGTAACAATTCCCATGAAAATAAAAATCTGTTTAAATTGTATATCCAGGCGAGCGAAGCGAGCAGGGGGTGAGGCCATCTAGTCCTCTAGTATTATAGGTATATACTAGGGGGGCCAAGCCCCCTGGCACCTTTGGTGCCCAACCCCCAGTTGCGGCTAGAATATTAGTAAAATCTGTAAATGTACAAAAGAAAAATTATTATTTATTGGAGTCAAAATTATGAAATTCTATGAATATATAAAAGAAAAATTAATTATTATTTAATGGAGTAAAAATCATGAAATGAGAATAAAATATTTACTCTCTGACCAATTGGAGTATTCCCGTTAAACTGAGGTCCACTATGCTTGATGAGTATTTATAGGAGACTAAATAAACGATCCGTTCATTTTACTGACATTCTTATAGATAAAAAAATCTCATTTTTTAAAAAAATGACGTGAAAACTATAGTGGTAGGCAATGGGTCATCGTAACTCAACCTTCAGCTAACTAAATCACCTAAATACAAACATTGGTTTTATGAATAGATAATTTTTTTTAATAGTTTCTGTGAAAGAAAGTTTACTCGATCAAAAATAATGTAATTTATTGAATTAAATTATTAAAATAAATTATTGAAATAATAATGATTTATTGAAATTAAAAACCATGATTTTCTTGATATTTTAGTTTATAATTTAAAAATGGAATGAGAATCTGAAAATCTGACATCACATTAAAGTTCAAAAAATTCTGAAAAGAATGATACCAAACATATATACGTACGTTTTAAAATAAGCCAGATTTAAAGCGTAACAAAAAATGTAACATAAAAACGTAACATAAAATTGTTGCACTTTTAAGCTTAGGATTTTATATATAGAGAGTAGATTGATACAGTATATATATGTATATATGTGTGTGTGTGTGTGTACAGTAATAGATGGCACAAATGGGCTCACATCCCAGGAACTCTTACCCAGCCGGGAGGCCAGAGCAATAGAAGGATTGGGGTTGATGTTTTCTACCCCAATACACTAGATGGCAGTTTGCCTAAGCTTCAAGACCACTTTGGATGCCCATAGGGCATGCTGGGAACTGGAGTCCCAGGGTACAGTCTTTTTGGGTTCCGCAGGTGCCGCCAGGGGATGTTGCAGGGATTTACAATCTCTGCTTTGTGGGACTTCCAAAAGACCATGTCCTAACACTGGAAGTACTCCTGGGTCTGAGATAAAGGAGCCGCTCCACTTTGCCTAAGGGAGTCCAGGTGAGGCCTCACTAATGCATTATATAATTTAAGCACGACTTTGCTCGACATGTATTCCACATATAACTGCCTTCTTGATCGCTTTTGTGCAGTGTCTGGATGTACTGTAGATAATGATGTGTCACTATAACTCCCAGATCCTTCTCATAAGGAGCATTTTCATGCTTCAGACCTCCCATTGCATATTCAAATCTAACAGTTATTCTTCCTTCATGTAATACTTGAATGGTGTCTGAATGAATCTGTAATGATTTAGATCATTCTGCATCTGCCCTTCCACCTAGATTGGTATCACCTTCAGCTTACGGATTATATTTTTGTCCAGATCATTTATATACCTCAAACCAGTAGTCTCAAACTCCGGTCCTGGAGGGCTCCAGTGGCTGCAGGTTTTCATTCTAACCCTTTTTTAAATTGGTGACCAATTTTCCTTTAATTTTAATTGACTTGTTTTTTAATATTTATTCCCCTGAATTACTTCATAATTCCTCTGAATTGTTTCATTTCTTTCCTTAAACAAAAATATAATGTGAAGTGAGTGAGCCAATAGAAGGCTAACTAAGTCAGGGCCTCAGACTCCAACCAATTTCATTCCAACCGATTGCTTAATTAGGCGCAGAGTCTTGTCGTTAATTAAACCCATTCTTTAATTTCATGGTATGTTGCTGCCCTCATTGTGCAATAGCAGACATTTCCGAAATTGCTGATTTTCTCTTTTCTAACAGCACTGTTAAAATGTGTTGGGGACCTGAGCAGATCAGCATTCCTGAGACTTTCATCTTTCTTTACTTTCAGATATTGTATGATGAACACAGTTTGCTAGTCGTGTTTTGGCTCATTTTGTATCTCACTATTGTTTGGCTGCTAATTAAGGAAAAAGAAACAATTATAGGGTCCGAGTCTTCAAGAGCAAGTTAATTAAAATGAATCCAAAAGAAGTTAATTAGCAGCAAAAATACAGTAAGTCACTAATTAAGAAAAGGGTTAGAATGAAAACCTGCAGCCACTGCGGCCCTCCAGGACTGGAGTCTGAGACCACTGCATTACAGTAAACACACGTATCAGCCTCAGCACGGATCCCCTGAGGGGCCCCACTTTTCACATATCCTAATTCTTATGAAGTTCCCCACACCTTCACCCTTTGCTTCCTGTGTTTGTACCCACCTACAGACTGCACCCTGAATTCCCACATCTTTTAGTCTGAGCACTAATCTTTCCTGTGGGACCTTATCAAATGCCTTTTGAAAAAATCAAGATAAATGATATCAAGCACACCTCTTGCAATTGCATTTGTTGAAGGTTTCCAAGTAATTCAAAATCGTTCAGATGCAGCTACCAGAAAGGCAATCCAGCAAAAAAATAAAATAAAACTCCCCAGTCTAAATGTCATTGTTTAAAAGATTTTAGTGAAATTCAAAGCAAGCAGTTCCCACAAAATAAGGAAAACATTTCATAAGACACACAAAATGGTATTCCTATTGAGGATTTAGATTCTAGATTACATTTCTTAAGGTTTCAAAATCTTAGAGAAATTAATTCATTCATTTATTTCTAGTAGGACTGACTATACAGTAGCAATGCAGTGTTCAATGGTTGCTCAAATTGTTCTTTATACAGCTTTCAGTTAATTCAGAATGCTGCCACAAGAATAATTACACAAAAAAGAAAAGACAAACACTCAACTCCAGTCCTCAAGTCTTTACACTGTGTACCAATGTACCCCAGAAAATCGCTCACCGGGAGGTCCAACCACTGGCAGTGACTGCTGCTACACCCACCCTGGAAAAACCCAGGAAACTGGAAAAACTCTCGCCACACATCTATCAGATCAGGGGTCCCCAACTCCGGTCCTGGTGGGCTGCAGTGGCTGCAGGTTTCCATTCTAACCCTTTTCTTAATTAGTGACCTGTTTTTGCTACTAATTAACTTCTTTTGAATTCATTTTAATTGGCTTGCTCTCGAAAACTCAGACCCCTTAATTGTTTCTTTTTCCTTAATTAGCAGCCAAACAATAATGAGATACAAAATAAGCCAAAACACGACTAGCAAACTGTGACCATCACACAATATCTGAAAATAAAGAAAGGTGACGGTCTCAGGAATGTCAATCTGCTCAGGTCCCCTAAAACATTTTAACAGCGCTATTAGAAAAGAGAGAATCAACGATGTCAGAAATGTACTGTATGCTACTGCACAATGAGAGCAGCAACAGCCATGAAATTGAAGAACGGGTTTAATTAACAAGAATCAGAGCCCGGGAGTGAAACTGGTTGGAGTTTGAGGCCCTGACTTAGTTAGTCTTCTGTTGGCTCACTCGCTTCACATTTCATTTCTGTTTGGGTGGAAGGAAAGAAATGAAGCAATTCAGAGGAACAATGAAGAAATTTGGAGGAACAAATTTTACAAAAACCGGTCAATTAAAATTAATTTAAAAAAAGTTAATTAGCAAAATTAGCAAAAAACAGGTCATTAATTAAGAAAAGGGTTAGAATGAAAACCTGCAGCCACTGTGGCCCTCCAGGACTGGAGTTGGGGACCCCTGTATTAGATTGTTACCACTACCACAGCTATTGTAACATACTAGCTGTGTAAGTCCGTGCTGTAAAAAGCCAGGGGTCCTAGAAACTTGAAAAAAAACTGAAATGTAGAGATGTCAGGTAATTGAAAGGAACTACTCTGGGCATCTCTCTCCTAAGAAGTTTCGTTTTGCCGATGTGCTCACCTTGCTTGTGCATTAGTGGCTAAGCGACTGTCTTTCTTTGGAGGTTTCGTTTTGCCGATGTGCTCACCTCGCTTGTGTATTAGCAGCTAATCAACTGTCTTTCTTTGAAGGTTTCGTTTTGCTGACGTGCTCACCTCTCTTGTGTATTAGTGGCTAAGCGACTGTCTTTCTTTGGAGGTTTCATTTTGCTGACGTGCTTGCATTGCTTGTGTATTAGCGGCTAAGCGACTGTCTTTCTTTGCAGGTTTCGTTTTGCCGATGTGCTCGCCTCTCTTTTGTATTAGCGGCTAAGCGACTGTCTTTCTTTGGAGGTTTCATTTTGCTGACGTGCTCGCATTGCTTGTGTATTAGCGGCTAAGCGACTGTCTTTCTTTGCGGGTTTCATTTTGCCGATGTGCTCGCCTCTCTTGTGTATTAGCGGCTAAGCGACTGTCTTTCTTTGCAGGTCTCGTTTTGCCGATGTGCTCGCCTCTCTTGTGTATTAGCGGCTAAGCGACTGTCTTTCTTTGCAGGTTTCGTTTTGCCGATGTGCTCGCCTCTCTTGTGTATTAGCGGCGAGAGCAAAAGTAAAAGGGATACCGTTTTGCCGATGTGCTCGCCACGCTTCTGTTTTAGCCGCTAAGCGAGTGACTTTTTCTTCTGAGGTTTCGTTTTGCCGACGTGCTGGCCTCGCTTGCGTATCCTCAGAGGTGGAGCTCTTACCCCAACTCCACTTCTCACTTTTGGGCGGGACAGACAGACACATACACTTCCACGCATAGACGTTTATATATCATGGCAATATCATGTATGTGTTTAGATTTTAGGATTCAGTGGCTTATGTATTAATTTTAGGGTTTGAACAGGTTTAGATAATTGTTTTAGATAAGCATGAGCACGTCTAGCATGACTCAGATCTGAGTTTAGCTCTGAGGTTGCAAAGATAAGCTCACGGTACGAGTCTGCTTTGTGTGACTACTATCGGAGTTTATCTCTAAGATTCATAGAATAGGCTTGTATAGGGAAAAAGTGATTTTATATTAATGGTTTTAAAATACTAAGGGGGGGGGGGTTTGGCTAGAATTGGCTGATTCTCAGTCATTAGAAAAGGAGGAGAGGTGTGTGTAAGACATCACACACACTGTTGAAACCTTCTTGGTGTTGTGGGTCTTAAATCCAGCGAAACACCATATGATTTTCTGACGTTCAGACAAGTCGCAATGATGGCACAAATTACAGCAGGTTGGAAAGCACAGCACATACAATTTTGTTAAGATAAGGTGAAGAGGATCTCCTCTGAGTCACCTGTTTGGTGCAATGCACTATGTGTTTAAATATAACCCAGCATGTAATATTGTATCATAACCCAGCCAATTAGCTACAAAAAGAACTTTGATTATTTTCACCGATCCACACTTGTGATTGCACTCTCTTGATTAGAACAATAAAACAATTGTGATGGGATCAGGCCATTCAGCCCAACAAGTTTGTCCATCCCATTCTCCAAAATAACATCATCTACTTGGTAATTCATTCCACTTATCTATGAATCTTTAATGGACATCCTAAAGTACCCAGTCTGGGTAATACTTGGTTGTCATAGAACCAGAGAATGGTGGAGTGTGGCGTATTGACCACACATGCCAGCAGAATTTCATTATTCTCTGTAAATGTGACAATACTGACTCAAACGTCAAATATCAAAATTGGATTAAGTTTACTAAAGGTAAGTGCTTTGTGAAGTCTTAATCTATAAACCTTATTCCCACCACTCAAAAAAAAAAAGTTACTGCATATTTGCATGAGAATCGTGCTATTTTGTAAAAGTATTTCATTATTTCACAGTAAGTATTGTATTATTTTGTGAATGGAAGGACAGAACACTGCTGAACATATTCTCCTCCATTACAGATGGCAGTATCCCTGGGTTGGGATTCCCACAAAAATACCCACAGGGCATGTTGGGATTTGTAGTCCCATGGGACAGCCCCATTGGGTTCTGCCAGGTGGGAGCTGTTGGGGGTCCATGGGCCCTACTTTCAGGTCAACAGCACAGAGGTGCCTCCAATGGACTATGTCTTGGTACCAGAAGTGCTCCAAAGCCAGAAATAAAGAAGTTGTTGAGTCTCAGAGAAAGGAGAAGAAAATGTTTGATTTGCTGTGCTGTGTTGGGCTGTACTAAAAGGAAGAAACCTGTTAAAGGTATTTTTGGTAAATAAAAAATGTTTATTTGCACCTGGAACTGTTTTTGTGTAGTTGTGTCTGGAGTTTGGGGCTCAGCGGTGGCCCCTTGTGGTCACAGTAGATAGATACAGTTAAATAAGCACGATAGATAGATAGATAGATAGATAGATAGATAGATAGATAGATAGATAGATAGATAGATAGATAGATAGAAAATTTCACAAGGGATTGATAATATTTGAATTGTAATCCTAATTCTGCTAATGTACATGAGAGTCTGTGCAGCTCCAGAGAGTGTTAAAGGCAGTATTTGTAATGCTGTAAGATGGCAGTATACTAAGTGTCACATTTTTATGTTAGTGTGAGGGATGGCAGGGTGCCTTACATGGCACACCTTCAGCTGGAATGGACCAGGGGAGATAGCATGCAAAGGGCATTTTCATCTCCAGACTGCTAGGTGGCAGACCCCCTGGGTTGTGACAGTGCCACAGATTCCTATAGGGCATAATGGGAACTGCAGTTCTTCAACTCAGTCCCAATGGGTTCTGTGGGTGTCGCCGGGGGTGCTGCAGGGACTGTTGGGCCCTTCTTTGTTGGGATCCCACCTCATCCAGATGTGCTTCTGAACCACAGCTTCAGGACACTGGTAGTATTTCTGGGTGTAACATATAAAAGAAGCAGCCTGCAATAATACTGGGAGTCAGAGTCAGAAGGAGGAGGACAAAGCTTGCTGGAGGAGCAGAGGAGAGAAGGCTTAGAGATGACAAAGGCAAAGAATTGCTGCATTTTATCTGTCTTTGTGGTTGTGGCATGGGAAACGCTTGTTGTGTAAGAGTTTCCCACAATAAAAACCTTTTGTATTGTAGAGTTGTGTCCAGAGCCTGTTTGTGTCAGGTGTTTGGGGAGCTGCAGTGCCCCCTTTTGACCACAAGAGAATAGATAGATAGATTTGCTCCCTAGCTACAATATGACCATTTCTTTTATATATTTGGTTTCTGAGCTACATTCAGGTTTGGTAGCTGCTAATGAGCATCCTTTCAAGGCTATAGTAGGTAGTGTTTATAATTACTAAAAATTAAATTAAAATTACAATTTAAAATTACAAATCATTTTAAAAATGTACCAATAAACAAATCTGAATCTTGGAATTGGCACAAGTCATACTTACCACCACACCCAAACTCACTCACACTGGGCCAACTTAGGATGTCCTATGAAGGATATGTCATATTTTACGACTTTTCCAGCAATTTGTAGTTGTACCTTTCATTTACATAATCATAGAGAATCAGGGGCAGTTGGTCGCCTAATGTGACATCCTAAACAAGTCACTCCAACTAGTCTGCGGCTCACTCTGACAAATTCAAACAGGTTTGATTTTGTCATTAGCCGTACAGCTCTGGGTGGGAACACAGGGGCTTTGGACCTCAGAAATGAAAGAGAAGCCTGTCTCTCTGATGTCTTGTGTATTACATATAATGACAGAATGGAAAAAATAAAAAGAGGATGAGCATGTGATTGAATTCACCATACAGTGCCAGCTTCATCAGATATCACGCTATCGGCTTTCAAGTTCATACAGGGTACTCGTTTACTCATTAAAAATCAAATTAAAATATTTAATTAAAAATCAAAGCTACCACTAAGTAAAAAAATGATTGATATATGGACCAGAACCCTGGATTTGCCACCAGTTCATTTGAAGTTATGCTTACATCCACACCTGAACTCACTCATGATACTAAGGCCATGTCACATTACACAAATGTTCCAGCAATTTTCATTTGTAGCCTTCATTTACATGATAGTAAAGTGTGAGTCGGGGGAAGTCGGCGGTATGCACCCATTAAGGCCAGTCCCCTAATGTGACATCCCCAGCAAGTCACTCCAACTAGTCTGCAACTCGCTCCGACAAATTCAAACAGGTTTGGTTTTGTTTTTAGTCATACAGCTCTGTGTGCATCGGAGCCAGAGGTGGGCAGAGTAACCAAAACTTCTACTCAAGTTAGAGCAGCGTTACTTCAAAATAATATTACTCAAGTAGAAGTAAAAAGTAGTCCACCAAAAACTTACTCAAGTAAGAGTAAAAAAGTACTTGGTGAAAAGACTACTCAAGTACAGAGTAACTGTTTGAACATAATAAATGATTTATTTTTTTAGAAATGTAATAAGACGGACAAAAATATAAAATAATGTGCAAATTCTGCTATTTCCAAATAATAAAATAAAAAAATGAGTACAAATAAATAAAATCTTTACAAAATGAATATGCACAAATAACACAAAGTTCCAAATCTCAGTTTTTCACAACAAAGCTTTTGAAGCCGATGCCTACAGTAGGTAACATGTATGTTTGAACAGTGCAAACTACTTACAGTGACAAGATATACTGTACACTGACAGTGTAATACTGTATATTCACTTTGTGGTGTAGCCGGTCGGAGGCTTAAAAAAAAAATAAAGCCATTTTCAAATCCATAAAGCTGTGTCACTCTCCATGGGCACAATTGCACAACCGCGGGGAGTTAATGAGGTAGTTGGAGTGAGATCGTTCTCAATTGCTTCATTGGCTTCCTGCGGCGTGTGATTAAGGCCCCCGGAGACAGGAGTGTATATATACAGGTCAGCACAAAAAAAGAAGGGGGAATCAAAGAAAAGGAGAAAAGAAAAGAGGTTAAAAGACATGAAAGGCAGGCTTGGGAATGACGATCTGGCCACCTGGAGGGAGGAAGCAGTGCAAGCTAGGGCCACGTGAAGGAGTGTCAGCTGTGGCGCTCTAGGGGCTGGTTCGCCCCACTGAACATTCAGGTGGAGTGTGGCGAGCAAGGCAGGTGTCCTTCCTAGGCTTCCGAGGTGCGACAACGTGAGCGCGACGGAAGAAGGGAGGAGAGCCGACCTCGGACCGTGCTGCCTGGAGGCAGCCAAGACGGAGGTCGGCCGAATGAAGCTTTTGGCTGCTGAGTCTCCGCCGGCTACGCGAACAATGGGTGAGCCAGGAGAATGAGAAGGAGGTGGGATGAGATCAGGAGTATTTGGACTGCATTTTAACCTCGGATTTTTAACCGATTTATTTATTGATTTTTTTATCCTTACTTTTCACAATGATTTTTATGGATATATATATGTACTGTTTTTTAGAACACTGCACCATTGACACTTTTGTTGATTTTACTTTTGACTGGTTTTTAATAAAAGCACTTGAGCACTTTTTCCACCATCCTCTGCCCTCATTAGTGAATTATCCTCATACGTCAGCTCATCTCGGTCATAACTATCAATGGTGTGGGTTCAGCAGACTCCCATGTTGGAAGAGGGAGTCTGTAGGGGACAGGCATTGCCACACACTTGCCCTCCAAATAGCACAGCTGATAGAAAATAACATTAGAACAAGGCAGCTTGTGCACGGAGAAGAAGTCTCACTTTACCTTGACTGTCTGTGCATGTTTGGTTAAATCGTGCTTGTTCTTCACTCAGTGAAGTGATGGTTAAGCTTCAGCAGGAGTTGGCTCTCAAGGTTCTTGCAGTGAAGCTGTGAGCATTTAGCAGTGAACAGGAGCCCCGCATGACAGGCTGAAGACGCAGGAAGTTTGTGTATGGTCATGTGACTGCATGGCTACATCTGATTGGTGAAATGGAGTAATGTGATTATTATAGCTACGTCTGATTGGTGAAACAGTCGTGCAGTAGATCCACTGGCAACTTCTCGCTGGCAAAAAATAGTGTAATGAGTAAATGGAAAAAAGTAACGAGTCGAGTGTTGCCCAATATAGTCGGATAAGAGTAGCGTTTCTTCTTCACAAATGTACTCAAGTACGGCCCTTAACCTTCAATTCTTCCAGGGGCACTGTACAATGGCTGACCCTGCGCTCTGATTCCAAGGGGTATGTGAAAACCCAAGTAATTTCCTTCAGGATTAATAAAGTATAATAAAATTTAAAAAAAATAAATAAAAAAAGTAAATGTAACTCGTTACTACCCACCTCTGATCAGAACTGACAAACAATGAATTCCCTCCCAGAAGTACAATGTGTCTAATGCAGCGATGAGGAATAAGGAACAGTTGGCAAATGTGATATGCCCAGTGATCATCAGTTGTGTGAGTTGACAGGGTCTGGCACTGAGATCAGCAAAGACAGTCAGCAAGTCTGACATACCCCATAAATAGAAGTTGTGTAATTCTCATCTAGATGTACAATGTGTCTGATCCAGCGATGAAGAATAAGAAATGCAGGTGTTTGGGACCTCAGAAAAAGAAGAGGAGCTCCTGTCTCTGATGTCCTGTGTTTTGTGTACCTCAACAGAATGAAAATAGGAAATGAGGATGAGATGGTGGCTGAACTCCTTCAGGCATCACGCTAAAAGGGGAGAAGTATCCAGCTACAGTCAGGACAGTTTTAGGCCTTGGACAGATGCGAGCACTTGAGACACTATGAGGTCCATAAATCGACGCCCCCTTTTAGAGCCCCTCCCCTGTTTCACTGATGAACTGACTCCTATGTTACATGCGCCTCATGACGATTTCAGTTCCCTTTAGTTCCTGCACTCAAATGTTTAGCATTTATTAAAACTTCTAAACTGTTGAGGTCTCTCAGTTCTGCATCCGAAGCAGTTGTTTTGGTGTCATATATTAGAAACAAACTGAACAAAAAATCTTAACATTTTGTATTTTATAGTATACACTTTATATCTGCATTTGCC
Source organism: Polypterus bichir lapradei (assembly GCA_026402145.1). Taxonomy (NCBI): domain Eukaryota; kingdom Metazoa; phylum Chordata; class Cladistia; order Polypteriformes; family Polypteridae; genus Polypterus; species Polypterus bichir. The sequence continues at coordinate 87,087,509 of JANRMT010062796.1, read as the reverse complement.
ACGTCTCATTCATGAGACTGCACTTTTTAATACGTTAGTTGTATGCTGCACCCAATGGAGTAGTGGCTCGGAGGCTAAGGATCTACACTGCTAATCAGAAGGCTGACCCCATATAAAAATGGGAAATGCAAAGGAAGAAGATGAAGAAGAATAAATGATATGCTGCACTCCGCTGCGATTAACACCACATTTTCTTATAGACTCTGAATCGAATAAATCATACTGTATAATTTCTGCAAACAGTCAAAATAGGCAATTCTATGTGCCAGACATTTAGGAGCTCCTTCGAGTGCTGTCTTTGTGGTCCTCTCTGTGTCATATTATTAGTTCTGAGTTATTACTAGTGTACAAAATCTTAATATTTATGTTGACGATGCATTAATTGTGGCGGAGTTTATGCTCCAGAGGAATGACGCACTCGCCTTCAGAAGCACAAAGAGGTGTAAGGTAATCGTTTGAGTCACCCACTTAAGACCTTCTCTGTTAGCTTGAGCAGCTTTTCGTGCCCATTTTGGGGATGATGGCTCGCAACCTCGCAACAAGTACAAAGAGATATTTATTACAATAACACGATAGTTTATCCTGGTGAAGCTTTTTTTTAATTTATAATAAATATTTTTTTGCACACACGCTCAGTTTGCCACCATTGCTATAATAGTACATTTAACATAAAAGTGTACCGCAAACACGGGATGGGGGCGTGAAAAGTGGGTGGAGTCAAAAGTGATGCAGCTTACAGGGGTGTCGTCTTACGGGCCTCAGAATGTCTCAGGTCGCTGAATCTGTCCAAGGACTAAGACTGTCCTGACTGCAGCTGGACTCTATTGGAAGAAGCGATTGAGCGCGATTGTGCTGCAGAGTCGCCAAGTAGTTGGCAAATGTGGCATACCCAGCGATCGTCAGTCGAGTGAATTGACAAAGTCTGGCAATGAGATTAGCAATCACAGTTAGTAAGTCTGACATACCCCACGACTAGAACTCAACTGCTAAAAAGCATCCCTTTCTGTTCATAGTGGGTAGATGTACTAACTTGCTCATCCTTCCATCCATTATCCAAAATGCTATATAATAACTACAGGGTCACGGGGGTCTGCTGGAGCCAATCTCAGGGCGCAAGGCAGGGAACAAACCCTGGGCAGGGTGCCAGCCCACCGCAGGACACTCCCACCCACACACCAAGCACACAGTAGGTACAATTTAGGATCGCCAATGCACCTAACTTGCATGTCTTTGGATTGTGGGAGGAAACCAGAGCACCTGGAAGAAACCCACGCAGACATGAGGAGAACATGCAAACTCCACGCAGGGAGGACCCGGAGAGCAAACCCAGGTCTCCTTACTGCGAGGCAGCAGCGCTACCCACTGCACCGCCGTGCCTTACTCATTAAAAATTAAATAAAAACATGTAATTAAAAATAAAAATCTACCACTATAAATAAAGAATGTACTAATAAACAGACCTGGACCCTGAACTGGACACCCGTTCATTATAAGTCTTACTTACACCCACACCGAAACTCACTGATGCTGGGCCTACTTTGAATGTCCTATTAAACTCCCATACATATCTGTGGGATCTGAGGGCAAAAGCCATTCTGAAGCCCTTCAAAGTAGAGGAGGAGGAGGAGAAAACAGAAGAAAGGAAATAACTAAGAGTGTGTGAAGGTCTTTAACAGAAGGTGTCACTCATGCGTGATTAGGGGACACCTTCAAGGCACTTCCACCCAGGGACAAGAGAAGGCGCTGCCACTAACTGCCTCTAGCTTTGAGGGGTAAAGTCCAGATGACATCTGACCTTACTTTAGGTGTAGCTACAGACAATGGCCATTTGTTTCGTTTATTTGCTTTTATTTATTTTTTATTTTTTTGGTTGCAGAATTAAACAGGGTTAACCTGAAGTTACCCCAACCCTTGAACTATTGTCCAAGCAGTTTATCATAAAGGATAGCCGACACCTTCAAGAGATCAAGAGAGATTATGACCCAATAAGAAAGGCCACATTAAAGTGAAGCCCATGAAGAAGTCAAGTTAGGGTGTTGCAATGTCTGGTGGTCTCCTTCTCCTGCCACTCTGTCAGTAGCTGGCACATCTGTATTCTCTGAATGAGTATCTAGGCAAACTAAACCCCCCTGGCTTCTAACAGCACATATTGGTTAAGGCCCCAGGGGTGGCCATTGAGTTTTATAGGCAGGTACACTTTACAAATGAGGATTTATAGTTTCAAGGAGGATACAAAGGAGGTGGGATATGATGGGGGGGGGGGGGTCTAATCTATTACGCACATTTGTTAACTCGATGCTCCCATCAAAGCTGCGCGGCGCCAAACTGGAAAGATCCCTGAAATCCAAAGCGTCCTTAAACATCGTCATGAAGCCATCATGCACTTACCAGGCACTGCATCAGGACCCGTTCGCCAATTCCATGGATCTGCCCCCCAGTTTATCCGTTTCAGGCTTCTTTCTTGTTCCGTTATGTCGCTCTGTCTCCGTTTTCTTCTGTTTCACTTAACGCAGGTGGGACTGTCGACTTTTTCTTCCTTTTGGACCACGATAACAAATTTAGCTACATCACTTATAATCCCCATCCCTCGATATCCCACCCCCCTCCCCCCAGCCCCCCACCCCCAAAAAAAGACAAAAAGTCCTATTTGGACTGGACGGACTTAGGAAAAAAACTTGCGAGATACTGGACGGCCAAGGATTAAACTGGCCCGGCGCCTTTTCCAGGGTGGCAAGGACATGCAGACTGGTTGAGGGGGATCGGTGGGTGGGTGAGTGCGGGTGTGTGTGTGTGTGTGTGGGGAGGGGGTTAATCAAAATAATTAAAAAACATATATATAAAAGAGCAGCCTGATGGTGCAAACGTTCGTTACCGATAACGCATTTACTTCCTCGAGAGAAGCAAATGCCCTTTGGAGGCGTGCATTCTGTCTTTCTGCTGTGTATAAAATCAGTTCCTGTATGTTCTCGTTGCCGACATAGTCCTTATCTCGTGCGTTCGGTTTGTATATCCAGGTTCTCGAGTGCCTAACGTATTCTGTTCACTGCGTTTATTACAGATTTCCAATTAGCGTTTCTTTTCAGCACTTAAATTTGCGAGTCATTTTTGTTGCCGATGATTTTTCTCAAACACGCAGCCGCACAAACCGAGCGGCACCTCGCAGTCCGTGGCGTTTCAGCGCAGCTCGATCACAGCCGAAATCCCACGGGTCCAAGACGGACTCCGCTCCCCATTCCTCTCGAATCCGTGGGTTACTTTGGGTTATAACGAGCAGTAAAGAAGAGCTTCCCACCCCTGTCACTACGCGATGCCTTCGGTTCAATCAGCTTAGACCCCCAGGCAGACCTCTTCGGTCTAAGGTGGGCACAGTCCTTGGTGGAGAAACCCCGTGTCCACTCTTTGTGATGCCGTGCAGACAGGAAGGTAGAGCAGACAAACAAAATCATGAAGAAGGATCTTGCGATTTCCAGTCGTGTCCGAGAAGGTGGGCTTTTTAAATGTTTTGTGTTCCACGTACCAATCCCTGCTGTCTTTTCAGCACAGTTCTATTTCTACATGCCGGTGCGGGGTAGCCCACCACTCAGCAGCGCATTCCTCATCTCGTTCTGCCTCCTCTAATCGTCTTTCTCTGGAAACTCCTAGAAGACCTGCCGCTTTCGGCAGCTCGCATCCTCATTCGTAACCCAAGCTAATAAATCATAGCGAAAGCGACGGCTCAAGGGACAAAGCGACAGCATCGCAGCCACCCATCGTCACAGCAACAGACTGGGGCTGCTGCCTCTCCCTGAACTGTCGGACAACCAGACGAAAGCGAATGTCATCTGCGTGACGGAGTGGTGGTGGTGGGGGGGATGTTGTAATGGGTGCCGGACAATATATTATCTATTAACTGGGGGCCTAACGTCGTTTTTAAGGACCAGAGTGCACTTGATGGTATGAAGTTCCATTAGTCTCTAACTTCAAATGGTAACATTTTGTATACATAACGGATTTTGTGTCACAGCTCAACAGCTACGATTAACCATCCGTAGGCGGTGAAAGTTATCGCTCGGGGGTCACTCGCCCTAAGCATCGATACAAGAAATTCCCTCAGTTGAACCATAATGTGCTCGGACGCAAACAGACACTCGGGGTCGCGTATCAATGGCTGTGACATGAGTGATTAGGCAATGTTGGGGGGTTAAGGGGGCAGGGGGAATGATTGTTGATATGTAGCTCCTACTACCTGCAACACCATAGAGGTGTCCGGGGAGCTTCATCCGATTCGGTCTTGCCTGAAAACTCACCTTTTCTCCTTGGCATTTAGATGGGCTGTGCCCAGCATACTGATAACCGTACCCACTGTGCTGCTTGCACATTCAGCTCTTCCTTGCGGTCCTGCTTTTAAGCTGTGCCTAATGTGTATGTGTCTATCATTCCCTTTGTATGATCAAATATTGCACGATTTTAATTGGTAGCTTAGTAAAAGTTGCTATATTGAATAATTAGGCGCTGTGGACAACTGTGCAAATGCAGAACCATGCTGCCCAATGATTACTCCGTACAATAAAAAAGTGACACTTAGTGCACTGGCATCTCACAGCACAAAAATACTGCCTTTAATACACTCTGGAGCTGCACGGTCTCATGGACATTTGAAGTGGGATTAAAATACAAATATTATCAATCCCTCATAAAATGATCTATCTATCTATCTATCTATCTATCTATCTATCTATCTATCTATCTATCTATCTATCTATCTATCTATCTATCTGAGTATGTGAATTTCCCCTTGGGGATTAATAAAGTATCTATCTATCTATCTATCTATCTATCTATCTATCTATCTATCTATCTATCTATCTTAATTTGCCTTACATTTATATCTACATTTCAAAATTGTATATAGTGCTTTACATATACTGTATGTCTTTCTTATATAGTTTCTTTCATATCTATCTATCTATCTATCTATCTATCTATCTATCTATCTATCTATCTATCTATCTATCTATCTATCAGGGGGCACTAGCCCCCTTAGATTTCAGTCCTTTAAAAGAACAGTTTTCAATTAACAAGTAATAAAACTTCCCTTCCCCACTCCCTGACAAAAAAGGACTATAGTTTATAAACTGCACATAGCCACAATTAATTTTAATATTGATTGCTTACAATGAGTTGAAAGAAGACAACCATGAGTGAATTGTGCTTAATACTGGGAGGGGACAATTAGACGCCTCACTGAGTGTCACATTTGTAAACCAATGCACAGCCTCATGAAAGTGGTGCTCAAATTTGGGGTGGCAATTTAAACAAAGCAAATCAAAGATGCTCTCATTAATCTGATCACAGAGTGTTGATTCAGTGGACGTCTCTTAAAGTGATGTTGCCGGCCCAGCAAACCACAGCACAGAAAATCGCGCTGGCCATTAAAGAGTTGTAGAAGATGTGAAGGATGTCATTTCTCACATTAAAGGGTTGTAGTCTCCTAATACAAGTAGTGTTCTGTCTTTTCTTCTGTACTTCCTTTGCGTTCTAAGACTGGTTCAATCTGTCACTGATATAGACCCCAAGTACATGGTAGAGTGGACCACCACTACATCCACTCCCTGAATAGTGACCGGACACAGAGGCTCTTTGGTGAAAGTCAATCATCATTTTTTTTTGGATTTGCTGATGTTAAGTTGCAGATAATTCTCTTTGCACCAATTAATCCAGTTCTCCCCCTGACTCATCCCCCTCATCAGTACGCCCCATAAGTTTAGAACAATCTGAGAATTTCTGCAAGTGACATGACCTGTTGTTATATCTGTAGTTGGACGTGCACAGAGTGAGGAGAACAGGAGACAGGACTGTTCCTTTTGGTACTCCAGTGATGCCCACTCAGTCCTTGAGTCTGACAGATTGCAGTCTGCCTGACAGATAGTCCATCATCCAGGACACCGTAGGCTCATCCACCTGCATATCTCTGAATTTACCCCTTAACAGAGATGGCTGGACAGTATTGAAGGTGTTTAAGAAATTAAACCACACAATCCTCACAGTGCTGCCAGCTTCGTCCTGCTCAGAATAAGCCTAGTGTAGCAGATATTTAATTTTAATAATTGCACCCTCCACTCCTTTAAGATCACTCCTTTCTCCACTCACCCAAATCAGAAAGCACATCCACCAAGTAAAAGGTGGTAGCCAGGACACCGGGAGATGGTGGCAGTATGATGATCCAAATGACAAGTTGGTACAGTAACTGCTAGTGTGACCAGGTGTCCTGCACAGTGCTGCACGTGGACTCAGATCTGCATGTCAAGTTACATGACAGTTTTTTTGGTCATTTGTGGTATAAGATGATGAAAGCAATCCAAAAACCAGGCTGCCCACCCAGGCATGTCCTCACCTACGGTCTGCTGATAGTCTCATGTTAGTCAGCCACTGATCAGGCAAAGCTGTCAGATCTTTCAACTAGGAAGAAGGACTTAAGGGATCACCATGCCTTTAGATAGACGTGGTATCTCCTAGAAGAGGTTCAGCCATCCAATTATTTAAATGGCACTGAGACAAGAAAAAAAAACTCTTATAGAAGGTGTGATCAGATGGGATGCCACATGTACCTAATCCCAGCATGGGTACACCCTGGGCATCTTGTAGTTTATGACCAAGACCAGTTACAAAGAGTAACAAGATACAGACCAGGACAAAATGTGAAGAATCAGCAACAGTGATCAAACCAACAAAAAGATGTTATCACAAATCAGTGTGGTGTCATCATCAAAAATTGTTACCCAGAGTCCTGATGATATGTTGAATTAAATATCAAAAAGGCACAAATATTTATAAAAATATTCTTCCTTACTAAAAAAATCAAGAAAAATCAATGACAGGATCTTTTAAAAACTGCTTACAAAACAAAAGAAGACAAGCAAGCAGCTCGGCAAGCCCACCCTACTGGTGTCTTCTAGGGCTTTGACTTTTCTACACAGCTCCCTTTACTCCTTTCTCTGCTCCAGAGGCTTTGTCTTTCAGCTGGACAACCTCTAATATGTGTAAGAGGTGTCCGAACATCCCAGCCAGGATGGACCCTGCTCCCTTGTCTGGACAGAAGGTCACCCGAGAGGATGGTCAGTGAGGAAGCTGTAATATTCCACCAGGTTGTGGAAGACCCAGAAGGATGTTTATGTAGCTAGAGTCACAGCAGCCACAGAGGAATTAGAGTGGTTGGGCTTTGAGGGCTGGAAGGACGGGACATTGGGTGACTGCCTGCCATGGGCTGCATGCCCCACTATACACTAGAAGACAGCATCCTGTCTGTTGAGCCCCAGTATGGATACCTGAAGGGAAACATGGGAGTTGTGGTCCCATAGGGCTGCCCTGCTGGGTTGTGTGGGGGCCACCAGTGGGAGCTGAACTGCACCCTGACTGTGGTGGTCCCACCTGACCTGGAATTGCTTCCAAAAGACAACAGATTGACCTCCAGAAGTACTCTTGGGTCAGGAGTTAAAAGAGAGGCTTCCACTTGGCCCAGGGAGTCGGGAGAGGAGATGAACAACACTGACCTGAACTGACCAATCACTGAACATGTTGTGCTGTATTGTTGGGTGTTGGAACACTTTAGAGCAGTGTGGGTAAGAAACCTATACAATGTATACTTTGGTTGTTAAATTAATGAATTGGGTTGGAAGCAGGCACCATGTCTGTGGTAGTTGTGTCTGGGGCTTGGAATGCTGGTGCACTCTCTAGTGGCCACATATTCATCTTGCCTTTTTATAATCTTGCTTGTGCTGATCCCCAAATCAGGCAGCACAATGCGATGTACTTATGCCATGTCCCCCCTTCGGCACTGAAATCTAACTGGTTTCTCTGTCCCTCTGTGAAGTATCTCATGGGTCTTCTTTCTTTTTCAGATTGTGTCTTCCTCTTTGTAGCTTCAGGTACATGCTGAGATGGCAGTGTGCTCCAAGGTGTGTGCCACCCAGCATTCACACATGCCATGCATTCCTCCATACCCAAAGTATGATGCCATGTACCAGCACTGCCGTCTCTCACAGGAGCCTCGCACTACCTCATCTGCAAGAAGTAAGCACCTTTAACTATTTATACATTGCAAAATGAGGCTATAAATATTTATTACTATTCCCAAAACTAAACTCATGACACAGGCCATCACATAACTAAAGGTATTAATGTATAGCGTTCTAAATTCTTCAATAGTACCATGGGCACTCCTAGATCAGCAGGCTTTGAATGTTGATTGCACACTTAATGTGAGGTTTATTTGCCTTAATTAAGTGAGTAGACCACATGGGGGGGGGGGATTACACTCTGGTAATAGCAGGGGAGTGCAGGCTGGGTCCCCAGAGTGTCCAGAGCTGAGTGTGAAAGAGCTTACTGCCCGGGTCAATGACCTCAATCCTTAAATGAGAGACTGGATATCTGCCACATACAAACAGATAACCAACCATCAATCAGTGAATTAATGAAGAAGATGAACAATGGACGAAACGACTGAGTTGAGGAGCCTTGCCTGGAGAGGCATGGGTGTTCATTTGTTAGCATCAAATAAGCCAAAATGCTGCTCTTCCTCATTGTCACTGGCTTTCTGTACAAGCTTTAGCATAAGTTAGTACTCCCAAACCAGAGCAACCCAATTGTCAGGCGGTGTGGGATTGTGGAACAGTCTGTTCTGGCAGCAGCAAATGGAAGACAGGAATGAACCCTAGAAGGGGCACCAGACAAAAAAAAACATACAAGTCAGAATCTCCAATGAACCAACAGTAAAAAAATGTACAGGTAGGTGTAATCATGATCTCTATCCTAAACTCTAAAACGCACATTAACCAGAGTACTAGGGCTACATTTTTCCATCCAAGGAATATTGAAAAAGTCTGTCCTCATATAACAATGCAAGATGCCGAGTAGTTAATTCACAAGTTTGTGTTTTCATCAACTAAATTACTGTAATGCACTCCTTACAGGACTAACTATGAAGGACATCAATCAGTTGCAGTGAGTTTAGTGTGCAGCAGCAAGAAACATAACCAGAAAAAGAAAATCTGCACACATCACACCAGTCTTAGCATCATTGCACTGGTTACCCACTTCCTTTAGAATTGACTTTAAAATACTGCTGATGGAATATAAAGCTTTAAAAAATCTGGATTCTTTGTATATTTCAGAATATTTGTTTCTCAACACTACAAGTCATAACCTTAGATCTTCTAATTGCGGTCTGCCTATTGCTTCAATAACTTAGCATAAAAGAAGTGGTGAGCCAGCCTTTTACTGTTATTCACCAAAAATTTGGAATACACTATCAATAGAGATATGCCAGGCTAACACCATGGGTAAAAAAAAAATCCAAAAATCCACTTTTTATTTTTTTATTTATTAATTTTTTTTTGTAGCTACACTTTAGTTCTACTCCTAATGGACTACACGTGCACCAAAAGAGCATATTTGTTATTGACTTGCAATCATTGTCACACGCTACTGTTCTCTAATCTGCTATCTGTTTTTTTCCGCGGTGGCGTTTGCACCACCACTACCACCCGATTGGGGTACCTGTGATGCTCAAATGAAGACCAACGAGACCTATTGCATCAGTATTTATTACAGGAATAATAATAATACCACTGGAACAAAGAATAATAGAAAATATGGCAGATAGAAAAGTCTGTATATATATATTCTTTAGAAAAACCTTACGAAAAAGTAGAGATGACAAGGATGAATGTCGCAGGTGGCTTGTGATCAAGCACTCATAGATGTTCATGATGTTTTTATAATGATCAGATGGAAACGGCCACACGTTGACATCGATCTGTTCTCCTCTGACGTCTTTGTCCCTTCTTCTTCCTCCCTCCTTCCTTACTTCATTACTATATCGCTCCTCAGTTAAGGCATATTTATTCTAAAATTCTGCTGGGGGGCTTTGCAAGATGTGATTGTTAGATATTCTGATTGGCTGGTTGTCAATATGATGAATGAATTCACTGTCCGTTTTCCCAAACAATAAAACTTTTTTATGTTCTCTGAGGTATTGGCAGGTCTTCCTTTCCCAGGCTATAAAATAATTAGATGTCCATCCTTTCTCAGGTTATAAAGTAATTGAGCCACCAGTATGTCTTCCTTTCTTTGTTGGAATAGCTGTTTTAAAAGTGAGATACAACTGGGAAGAAGACATGCTTTGATTTGTCCTGAATGTAGTTCATCTGTTGTTTTGTCTTGGACAAAATATAATGGAAATATAAACCAAAATGAATAGATTTTGTACCCCACATCACTAGCCTTCTGACCTTTTCATCGGACTCATCTTTAGAGACTTGAAAACATTATACAAAAAATAAGGACTCTTCATTTCCGCTGATTATATATCTAAGCACATATTGATTTATTTTTTATGTTATTTATTTGTTATTATTTTTACCTAATTTTAATTTGTTTTTCTTTTTTTGTAACTATTTCTTTGACATACTGTAAAACACATTAAGCCTCATCCTGGGTATGAAAATATCTCTTTATTATAAATGAAAATCTTGAGACAAGACTATTGGCAAGAGATTTTTTTCAAGGCCCGCCCTCCTCTCAACCATTTTCCTTCACGCCCACAATCCTCTCACCTCTCATTCGTGTGAATGCTTTTGACAGACACAGTTCCTACACTCTCAGCTCTTAGAAATTTTTACGTTTTCCTCACTTTAAGTTCCCAATAAAAGTAGACTTATTATGTCCAAATCTTAATGAAGAATTTCATCCCAAAGAGTTATCAACAGAAGAAGTGAGTACATGAGCAATCCTAGCACCCAGAAATGATGAAGTCATATGAATTCACGTGAAAATTGTCGATCGGTTACACAGCAAATTGGTTAAATGCTGTGAAGGATGGCCGGCCGTTTATCCTGGCCAATACCCCCAAGCCACCAGGTGGAGCCCTCCTTGCAGCATGGAGGTCCCCAGAAGACCAGCAGGGCATCATGGACAATGGAGTTTTTATGCACAGCCCTGCTGGATGCCATGGGGGCCACAAGAGGGAGCTGCACGGAGGACCGAAGATTTCTTCGTGCCCTATGACCCAGAAGTTCGTCATAGGAAGAACGACGGACTTCCGGGTTGAAGAAAAGAACTTTTACCTGACCCGGAAGTGATTGAGAATCACATGGACTGGGGATTGGGAACACTTCCGGGTCAGGAGATATAAAAGGACTGTGAGAGCTCCCAGACGGCGAGCTGAGCTGGGTGGAAGGGTGGCAATGCATCTGGGAGCTGGAGGATTGCTTTATTGTATTGTTAATTTAATGAGTATAGTGGTGAAGAGTGTGCTTTGTGCACTGTGGAGATTTAATAAAGTCAGATTTTGGACTTATACCTTGTGTTTGGAGTCGTGGACAGGGGTTCAAGGGAGCGAGAGCGCCCCCTATCTACCACAATGCATATCAATAGACTATGCTGAAACAGTTGGTGGTGATGTTGCGGAAGATGAAAACATCAACTTACAATATCCCATGGAATATCTAAAACCGTTAATACCATCCGGTCTTCCACCGGCCGAATTACTGTTGAAAAAAGGATGTATCGTAATGTTATTGTGTAATTTATGTCTGAGTGATGGGCTATGCAATAGGACAAAATTAGTTGTATTCAAAATTGGTTGAAAACAATTCTGACATGTAAAATTTTAACAGGCAACAAGAAAGGTAATGTAGTACATCTTCTGTGGAAAACATTAGACACCAAAGGAGATCTTCATATGCCATTCATATTAAAATGTTTACTGTTTTCCGTTAGAACTACTTTTTCTATGACAATTAACAAATCATGGGGACAAACATTCGGAATAGTTGGCTTATTTATTAGAGAGAAAAAACGATATTCACTCACGGGCAGTTATACCTTGCGTTTTCACTATGTAAGTCCAAACACGGAATCAAAATTCAATGCGATGTTGACAAAAGGTTAATTCAAAAAATTGTTTTTACCGAAATTTTGCAGTGAAAGGGTAAGTTTAAAAAGTATTTGTGTGTTAATTTCAAAGCCAAATAGAACAAAAACGTATAACGCAAGGAATACCTCTAACGCACCATGAAACATAATTTTCTTTCAATTTTTTACATTTTACTAGTTTTTACTAGTATTAATTACTAGCTGTAATGTAAAATAGTTCTATTATGCAAATGTAATAATTCCCATGAAAATAACAATCTGTTTAAATTGTACATCTGCTTCCCGATACGTGAGCAGCAGATCCATGAAGTGGCTATCTTGTAGCGTCCGCCCGGGTGTTGGCAAGAGAAGTGAGCAGGGGGCAGAGCCCCCTAGTACTATAAAAATTAAATGTTGCTGTTCTTGAGCCTACTGTGCAGGTCTTTGAAAGATATTATGCTATAACCAGAGCTATATCTTTGGATCAAGTATGTTTAATTTTTCATTAATCTTTTTTTTTTTACCATTTTTGTAAATGTTGTCTTTTCTTTATTTGTCTTATATTGTTGTTTTTTGCTAATCATACTGCATATTTCTTCCTTCTTTTGTTTCTTGTATTTTCTGCATTGAGCCTGGGGGGGTGGGGCCTCACAGTGCTGCATCAGTAGGACCGCCTCCAGAGCTGGATAAGTTTAATAAAGCCACAGAGCCTTAGAACCAAGACTGCAATGTTAGTGTGAACTTCTCTTGTTTGACTTATTTTCTCCTTTTTTTTTTATAAATATGTATATGGATACTGCGGTGGGCTGGCACCCTGCCCGGGGTTTGTTTCCTGCCTTGCACCCAGTGTTGGCTGGGATTGGCTCCGGCAGACCCCCCGTGACCCTGCAGTTAGGATATAACGGGTTGGATAATGGATGGATGGATGGATGTATATAGATATGTAAATTTACAAAGTTGTTAATTCTTTCATGTAAGAGAACTATTATGAGAGGAGAAAATAACCAGAAGATAGTTACAGTAGCTTAGTGTAAGAAGAAACAATTGTTAGGCAGTAGAAAGTTTGGGCTACCAGTAGGTAATCCCTGTTTAATATTGGGTGGTCAAAAAAATAAAGTGCACTCGTCAGCCGAGTCAAAAGAAAAGTGATGCTTGCGGTGAGTCGCTCTGTCCTCCTCCAAGTCAGTTCCTATGTTAAAAGACGACTTCCGGAGGCTTGCAGGTTTTAAATGCACAGGGCTTCACAGCAGAAGCAGGAACAGGGTCACTCACCGTCCAGTCATTGAACTTCTGAACCACGGACAGAAAAATAAATGGAGTTAGTGGCAGTGTCTCCCCTCTGCTCAGGGTGGTATTACCTCAGTTACTGGAAGAAGGTAAACATGTTGGACTTTAGAAGCTTCTTAAGAGAGGAAACAATCAGTAATAAAAGAGGAAAAGCGATCAGACAAACAAAACCTGAGGGAAAAACAAAAAATCAGAGACAGAAAGGTGTTTGATAAACTGAAAACAGAACATCAGGGCCTGCTTGCTTGAAAGCTAACTACCACTAGAATTATTTTAGAAAACTTAATCCAATTTGAGGGCGACATGGTGGTGCAGTGGGTAGTGCTGCTAGGAGACCTGGGTTCACTTCCCGGGTCCTCCTTGTGTAGAGTTTGCATATTCTCCTCGTGTCTGCATGGGTTTCCTCCCACAATCCAAAGACATGCAGGTTAGGTGCATTGGTGATTCTAAATTGTGCTTGGTGTGCGTGTGCCCTATGGTGGACTGGTGCCCTGCCTGGGGATTTGTTCATGCCTTGTGCCCTGTTTTGGTTGGGATTGGCTCCAGCAGACCCCCGTGACCCTGTGTTAGGATATAGCGGGTTGGATAATGACTGACTGACTAATCCAGTTTTGGACTGGTGATTGATCATATTTAGTTTGTCACATATTTCGAGCGTCAAATGACAAACCTATCATGATGCATAAGCAAATAATGAAAAATGAAAATACAGCTTTTCCAAAACCAATCAAAATGACAAGAAAAACTTCAAAACAGAACCTCAAATATTAAAATAAATATATAAAATAACTGAAAATCTACACACAGGCTGCAGTAATTATTACACTTTATCCTTTTTTACTTTTTCCTATACATAGTATAGGGAAAGTATAAGAATCGTGAGCAAATTTGACCTTGAGATTTTGATGAATCTTGACGTTTTAGACTTTCCTGAGCCTGACAATACCATTTTTTAAATTATGTCTGTCTGTGTGTGTCTGTGTTTGTGTGTAAAGACGATAACTTGAAAACGCTTTGACCTCAGCCAGTGAGATTATGTACACCTGCTTTATACCAAAAATAAGGAATCCTATTAACTTTTGGGCCACTTCTGGCAACCGGAAGTGGTACTTTAACTGAATACTTTTGTGAATTTTCAAGTAAACTATAATTATAATTATAGATTTTGTATAGATATTTGTAATGATAAAAGCAAACGAAAGTAGTATTTTATTTAAACAACCATCCAAATTTTTTGTATAATCAAAATATAAATGTGTACACGATATTAAAAACTGTATTCAATATAATGCATATTCTTTCAATAACTGTTATTAATTTTATTTTAATTTATACATCATCAGCTTAACAATAACGTGTAAACAATATAAAGATGTAATGGAAACAATAAGCTGTTACATTCCCGTCGTGTTAATGGTAATACATTTAATTGTATGATGTATATTTATTTATTTCGACCATCATTTTCATAATTAAATGTACCTAAATGCAGTTTTAATTATAGCAACAAACATTATATAATACTAACACTTTTTCTATGTTTTTAGGTGACTATAACTCTTTTTACTTTGCATGTAATCTAGGTAATGCAGATGTAATCATGAAAAACCACCACCGTTTTCGACCTCCCTAAGTGTGAAAATATTATTTTAATATAAATTTTGATTATAAATAGAGATAAATGATTGTGTATCGATATCATCAATTAGTTATGATGAGAAACAAAAGGATATGATATTTGAGAAATATTGTGCAACTGGAAGTGGTTCTGGTGACCTTCTCCTCAGTCTCAGCATAGGACAAAGTCAAGGGGAGAGCACTCCGATTTTTGATCTGTAGTTTAAGGACGTGGCTTTGCTTATAGATTAAGATTACTGAATCTAAGAGTTAGTATTAGTTGCTTTTACTTTAATTTTGAATTTTTGTTAAGGTGGCATGGTGGCACAGTGGGAAGCGCTGCTACCTCGCAGTTAGGAGACACAGGTTTGCTTCCCGAGTTTGTATGTTCTCCCCGTGTCTGCGTGGGTTTCCTCCGGGTACTCCAGTTTCCTCCCACAGTCCAAAGACATGTAGGTTAAATTGTCCCTAGTGTGTGTGTGTGCCCTGTGGTGGGCTGGTGCCCTGCCCAGGGTTTGTTTCCTGCCTTGCACCCTGTGTTGGCTGGGATTGGCTCCAGCAGACCCCCGTGACCCTGTAGTTCAGATATAGCAGGTTGGATAATGGATGCTTTTGTTATTGTGGGCCAGGGTTTTAAGCTTTTCCTCTCCCACTTTTTCATCCCTTTAGAGTTTTGAAGCCTTGAACCCTGTTTTGGCCTGTGAAGGTTGAAATGCCTACTTCTGAAGTCTGGGATAAGGCTTGCTTTGTCATGAAGGATAGTTTTTGAATTAAAGCACGGTTTTGAGTTTTGTAGGGCAAGTTACACAAAACCTCCGCACAGACCCAGGGGGAACGTGAACTCCACAAAGAAAGCATTGATTGCCAAAATGAATTGGGACACAGACTGCAGGAGATAGCAGTGATATGTATTGCACACTTTTCACACTTTTGTTTTACAACCATTCCCTTATTAGTAAGAGATGAGTTGCTTTTGTCTAACAAATGACAAACCTCTGAAAGTGCATCATTGGGTTTATTTCTGTAAAAATGTTAGACATACAGATAGGCATAGGAGGTCTTCCATATCTTTGACTACGACAAAGTGGTTGTTGGCCGAAAATACTTTGAGAAGCATTGCTGTAGAGGAAACTGTAGTTTGGTGGCCTTGTGTCCTTTGTCCTGCATGTAATTTCAGGCTTACACTGCACTTCATAATCTTTGGGACAAAGACACATTTTTGCTTGACTTACCCTTCTTCTTCATAGTTTAAAATTACAAATCTAATAATTTAGACATGATTAAAGCGCACATTGCAGACTTTCATTTACATACATTTCTAACACACCACGGAGAAATTGCAACGCCTTTTATACACAGTCCCTCCGTTTCTGGGCACCATAACGTTTGGGACAATTGGTGTCACAGGTGTTTGTGATTCCTCAGGTGTGTTTTATTCCTTCATAAGATACCTCAGCTTGCTTCTAACCTTTGGAGTCTGTTGTTACTAACATGAGGACAAGAGATGTGCCAATGAAAGAAGCCATTATGAAGTCATAAAAAAGAAGAAAAAAGCCATTCAAGACATCAGCAAAACCTTAGGATTGCCTAAATCAACTGTCTGGAATATCATTAATAAGAAAGGACACACTGGTGAGCTCAGTAATCACAAAGGGCCTAGTAGGCCATGGAAGACCTCCACTGCTGATGACAGAGGAATCCTCACTATGGTAAAGTAAAAGCCTTTGTGACAGATCAGACACAGTCTTCAGGAGGCAGATGTAGAGGTGTCAGAGATGACTATCGGCAGAAGACTTCAGGAACAGAAATCTAGAGGACACACTGGAGGATGCAAACCACTAGTGAGCAACAAAAACAGGATGGCCAGATTACAGTTTGTGAAAAAGAGTCTACAGAATTCTAGAAAAAGACAAAGAACCATTAGAGTGATGGCAAGAGCAAAGTGTGGAGATATAAAGGAACTTCCTGAGATGCAAAGCAGACCACCTCATTTGTTAAACAAAGTATGGGGTGTTATAGTGTGGGCATGTGCGGCTGTCACAGGTACTGGCACACTTATTTTCTTTGATTCTAACAGCAGTGGCACAATCAATTCTGAGGTGTGTAGAAACATCTGATCTGCTCAGGTTCCAGTCAATGCCTCCAAACTCAGTGGAAGACGCTTCATCCTACAACAAGATGATGATCGAAACATACTGCTAAGGGCAAG
The DNA here is from genome assembly GCA_026402145.1 of Polypterus bichir lapradei. Lineage (NCBI taxonomy): Eukaryota > Metazoa > Chordata > Cladistia > Polypteriformes > Polypteridae > Polypterus > Polypterus bichir. Next base: position 87,070,504 of record JANRMT010062796.1, on the reverse strand, counting down.
CAGGATTTTTTCAAATCTAAAAAATGGAAAATTCATGAATGGCCAAGTCAACTGATTTCAGTCAAAATGAGCAGGACTTCCATATGCTGATGAGAAAACCGAAGGGGACAAGCCAACCAAAACAAGCAGGAGCTGAGGGTGGCTACATTAGGGGCTTGGCAGAGAAGATCCTCAGCACCAGGTGACGTCTATGAATCCCAGACTTTACATAGTCATTGCACACAAGGGATATGCGACATGAAATATGAAGGCTTTACTAGACCTGCCATTGCTGTGTCACGACATTATGGCTCCTTGAAAATGGGAGAACATGTAGAAAAAGTGTTGTCATTTCTACTGAAATGTTTGCAAATAACCTTAAATAAAAGTCAGCAATGTGCACTTTAATCACAATATATCAAGTATTGGAACAGAAAGGTAAGTCAAAAGATGTTTGTCCCAAACATTATGGAGGGCACCGTAGCTGGGAATTGAGTGTGGAGTAGGGAGGTAAGTTAGGGGCCGACACTTATCAAGTAGGAGGGATGGAGGCCAGATGTAACGTATAGGAGATGAGAGAGTGAGAGGGACCTAAGGGATCTGTGGTTTGTGATTACTGTGGTGGGAATCTGGTATTTCCACCAACCTGATCGACAGCCTGCTTCCAATACCCCAGAGAGGTAGCAGCAGCATTTTTGTTTCCTTGCAGTTGTGTTCTTTATTGCTCATTGTGTTCCTCTATTTCTATGTGCTTCATGTGTGCCCTTCTTTGATTATTTGAGCCTCATCTTCTTTGTCCCGGGTTTTACAAAGCTACGACAGGACCCTCTGTCATCCCTGAAAACATCTTATTTGGGACTGCTGTTTGATTAAATCTCCAAGTCTGGTTGCTTGTCATGCTGACAGACAGCCTTCCGACATCCCACTCAGCCGACAATCTACAGCTTGCTTCTCTTTCTCTAACCCTGTCCCTTCACATTTATTTAAAGCTTCTCCTTCATGTTATACCGTATATCAAGAGTACATTTTCTTGGCTTTCTCAAGATGAACACCTTAGTCTGTCACCTCCTGTTTCAAGCGTCACGCACGCCATTCAGCCATTCAAAAAAAAAAAAGCAGCTGGTTGCTAAGCAACTGTCTCCAGGGAGACCCTGCCTGCATCACAACCAAAGCCTTCTGACGACAGCATGCTGGGAGAGGCGGTGCAGCGGATTCCCCCTAAGTCAAGGCGGCTGAGAGGTCTTTATTGTTTGATTTATTCTTTTTTCTTTTTTTGTACATTTTTTGTCGCAGTGTCTTCAATACGAGTTCACGCAGCTGCTGCTTGCCCTTGTCTATCGAAATCGAGGATTCACCTTGGTTAGCCTCAGCCATGTGCTCAGGTGGTCTGCTGCCCTCAGCTTCATATTTCATTAAGCACAACTGGATTTTGGATTCCCTTTCCACTGCTGTGGTCTTCTTATATTAGAGCCTCAGAGTTCTAACTGATCCTGATGTTCTGTATCAAGGCAGTGCACTCTGTAAACAGAACGTCTTGTAATCTTAAGGAGCTCCTTATACAGTAAATGCAGATAATTAAGGACCTTTACTCAGTCAGTCATCATCCAACCCGCTATATCCTAACACAGGGTCATGGGGGTCTGCTGGAGCCAATCCCAGCCAACACAGGGCACAAGGCAGGAACAAATCCCCGGGCAGGGCGTCAGCCCACCGCAGAGGACCTTTACTGGTCACTGAAAAGATGCAATGTCTAAGGAAACGGACGAGATGCCATGAGGTCACCAGCTGACTCCCAGAAGGCCAATTTGCTGTTTGTAAATGCTCATTATTGCTCATAGCAGATGTTTTCATATAGAGTGTAAAGCACTTGGTGATGGTGTTGACTATGCAGGATGACAGATACATTTGTGCAAAGTGACCACCAGGTGGTGCATTTTGATGCAAAACTGTCATTTTCTCCTGGATGGTTTTTCAGATTTGTTTGCTCCTGGAGTCAGGGCCGTTTTAACACATGGGCACGCTGGCCAGTTGCCCCAGGGCTCCATGCTAATCTATATATGTTGTGACTTTCTGTCAATAAATAAGTAGTATACTATATATATATATATATATTTGTTATTGTGTTACAAGTGAACATTGGCATTCACCTCTTATTTAGTATCACGGTCACGTCTGCCACCTCACGTGCCTGTATGCGTATAGATCTCACGCACCACATAACGTAAAAGTGGATATTTTAACATCACTTCAACTCAATTCTCTGCAAAGAAATTTCGCAAATGTTTATGTTAAACACGTGATTAATAATAATTCATAGTAATTTCATACTGTGCCATCTCCAACTGTATGGTTTACCAATTGAGTATCATTTATATGTTGAAAAATCTTTGTGTTTTGCAAGGCTCGTGTTATATTGTTCAAACGTTTGTGTTAATTAGTCTTTGCCGTACAGCATGTTTTTTAATGTTTAAACACTGATTTGTTTGGATCTACCAATACAATAAATATACATTTAATTTTATCAACCATTTAAATTTTTATTCCTGTGAGTAGTTGTGTAGGTAGGGGCCTCAGTGCACTGATTTGCCCGGGGGCCTCTAATGCTGTGAAGACGGCCCTGCCTGGAGATGAGATTTAATGAGCTTCTTAGCAAACAAGGGTTTTTATACATCCACAGTGTTCTGTGAAACCAGCATTTTCTGCAACTATGAATGAGTCTCAAGGACATACCTTAGGTAAGCTGGCCATTTTTAACATCTCATGTGTTTTTGCATGGGCAACTGTATGTACACTATATTGACAAAAGTATTGGGACCCCCCTCCAAATCATTGAATTCAGGTGTTCCAATCACTTTCATGGCCATAGGTGTACAATACAGAGCACCCAGGCATGCCGACTGCTTCTACAAACATTTGCGAAAGAACGGGTCACTCTCAGGAGCTCAGTGAATTCAAGCGTGGTACCATGATAGGATGCCACCTTTACAAGAAGTCCATCCATCCATCCATTATCCAACCCGCTATATCCTAACTAAGAAGTCCATTTGTGAAATTTCCTCACTACTAAATATTCCATAGTCAACTGTTAGTGGTATTATAACAAAGTGGAAGCAATTGGGAACAACAGCAACTCAGCCACAAAGTGGTAGGCCACATAAAATCACAGCGCATGCTGAGGCACACAGTGTGTAGAAGTCATCAGCTTTCTGCAGAGTCAATAGCTACAGACCTCCAAAAGCTCAAGAACAGTGCGGCGTAGAGAGAGAGCTTCATGGAGTGGGTTTCTGCATCCAAGCCTTACCTCATCAAGTGCAATGCAAAGATGCAGTGGTGTAAAGCCCACTGCCACTGGACTCTGGAGCAATGGAGATGTGTTCTCTGGAGAGATGAATCACACAATCTGATGGACGACTCTGGGCTTGGTGGTTGCCAAAAGAACAGTACTTGCTTTAGTGCATTGTGCCAAGTGTAAAGTTTGGTGGAGAGGGGATTATGGTGTGGGGTTATTTCTAAGGGGTTGGCCATGGCCCCCTAGTTCCAGTGAAAGGAACTCTTAATGCTTCAGCATACAAAGCCATTTTGGACAATTTATTGCTCCCAACGTTGTGGGAACAGTTTGGGGATGGCAACAAGACTGTGCACCAGTGCACAAAGCAAGGTCTATAAAGAAATGGATGAGCGAGTTTGATGTGGAGGAACTTGACTGGCCTGCACAGAGCCCTGACCACAACCCGACAGAACACCTTTGGGATGAATTAGAGTGGAGACTGCGAGCGAGCCAGGCCTTCTCGTCCAAGATCAGTGCCTGACCTCGCAAATGCTCTCCTGGAAGAATGGTCAAAAATTCCCATAAACACACTCCTAAATCTTGTGGAAAGCCTTCCCAGAAGAGTTGAAAAGGGTGGGCCAACTCCACAATAAAGCCTATGTATTAAGAATGGGATGTCATTAAAGTCCATGTGTTTGTAAAGTCAGGCAGCTTTCTCGCAAGTCAGAAGGGCATCTGAGGTGAAAAGTAAAATTATGGATACTCCTCTGCAGGTTAATTTACTTTCAAACTGCAAGAAAGTGTGAACTGAAAATGTTGCCCGTGCTGAGGTATTTAATTGTAAGAGATTTCAACCATTTGACACAGGCTTGTTAATTTTTCTTACAAAAATTGTCAATAGCTTTCACAATGCTAAGAGAGTACCATGCAGAAGGGGGTCCACATCCCCTGCTCTGGGTTAGTAATTTGAGTTAGGTGATATTTTTGCACTTCGATTTAAACACTGGACTAATAGTCCACTATTTATCATGGACCAGGCCAGCTAGTATATTTAAAATCTTACAGGCCTTCACTCTCCATTACAGGATATAATGAGGCAGTCTTTGTGTGCAGCATCAGGTGTACAACAGTAACCAACATTGGATGGTATAGCTGGCTGAAACTCACTCAGACCCGCACTCTGTCCTTATCTACTCAACTGACAGACACAATTTCTTTGGCCTAAGAACTGTGCATTGCACAAGGGTGATAAGTAGCACAGCTGTTGCACAGGGAACTGTATTAGCCCCCTTCCCTTTGACCCTGCACACCTCAGACTTTAAATCAAAGCTGTCCAACTCCGGTTCTGGAGGGCCGCATTGGCTGCAGGTTTTCATTCTAACCAGTTTCTTAATTAGTGACTAGTTTCTGCTGATAATTAACTTCTTTTGCCTTATTTATAATGGACTTGCTATTTGAAATGCAGACCCCTGAGTTGTTTAATTTTTCCTTAATTAACAATAATGAGACACAACGTGAGCCAACACATGACCAGCTAAACTGTGCCCATCACACAATATCTGAAAATAAAGAAAGGTGAGGGTCTTCGTAATGTTGATCTGCTCAGGGTTCTCTTAGAAAAAAGAAAATCAACTGTTTCTGCTGTAGCAGAATGAGAGCACACGTTAATTATATGGGTTTAATTAACAACAAGGAATTTTCTTCTAATTAAGAAACTGGTTGGATAGCAATAGATTGGAGTTAGCTGGTCATCTGTTGGCTCATTTCACATCTCATTTTTGTTTGGATGCCATTTAAGGAAAAAAAGATCAATTCAGTGGAAGGAGTCTTTAAAAACATGACAATTAAAATGAAGGAAAGAGAAGTCAATTAACAGCAGAAATTGGTCCCTGATGAAGAAAGTGACATAAAGGAAAATGAGCAGTCACTGTGGCTCTCTAAGATCAGAGCTGGACACCACAGCTTAAGATGCAATACTGAATTGTGTCATCTGTAGAAATTTTCAGATGGCACAGCCATAGTGGGATGTGTTGTATCAGCGGTGGGCAGGACACTGAATATAGGACATTAGTGGAGGACTTAGTTGAACACTGCAAAATGAACCACTTGCAGCTCAACATCAGTAAGTCAGAGGAGATAATCCTAGACTTCAGGATGGTCAAGTCCACTCTGCCCCAAGTCCTCATTGATGGTGAAGATGTGGAGGTGGTGAGGACTGATAAAGCCTGGAGTGGAGTATCAGCACAGAGCCTAAATGCAAGAACAGTTAGAGAAGCCTCTGTTTGCTGAGGAGGTTGAGGTCGTTTCATGGAGTCCACTCTTGCATGTTTTCTACCAGTCTGTAGTGGCCAGTTTATTACATTGTAGTGGGGAAACGGCATTAGTACAGGTGATGCCAACAGACTAAACAAATAGATTCAAAATGCTGGTTCAATCTTGAGAGTCAGGCTCTACTCTTGGCTGCCATCAATGCCTTTACTTCCTCATATTTCTGCCAAAAGTCTGGATGTCTCCATCTAGGCTCACCATCTTGTTACTGGTACACAGTGGAGCCCTGCCCTGCCTTAGAGGCTGTATAAAGTCTTGCTGGCTTTTATCATGAGATCACCTGAGGCATGAACCTAACATTTAAGGGGAAAACTAAGCTTTTAGGATCTTTTCTTGATGGGGAATAGGAAGAAATGTCAAAACCAGCTATGCAACTGTTACAAGTGACCTCTTACCTGTCTCACTATCCATGTTTTATCCTCAGGTCCTCTATGGCAGGCTGATCGCTTTACTTTCTAACCTTTACTGCAACCCACTTTACCACCAGTAGAAAACTTCACAAAGGTGTCCCTTGTGCCCTTAGGGGACTGCAGGTAGACAAGGAATACAAGAATCTAACCTGACTGGCTTTAAGTTTTCATTCCCAAACCATGATGATATGCATCAAAAAGAATAGGAGCAAAATATAAATTGATACAAGAAATCATAGAACCTGAATGAATTCATGCAATCCCAGAAGCAACAGCAAGATTTTGATGATCATACCCAGCTGGCTTCTTTGTCTTAATTGCAGATTATGTGTTTTCAAGCAAAACAAATATATATATATATATATATATATATATATACACAGAGAGAGATTTGAGAAAAAAAAATCAGTTTTTAAAAGCAGCTTGGGGTTGCGGTGATAGGGTCAAAAATATCTTCTTGTAAAAAAAAAAGAAAAAAAAATAGCATTAGTTGCCCTCCATTGTTGACCAAGTGAGCACATAAATGAAACTCCTGGCTTACTGGTTTTCATTACTGTTGGCAGAGTATGTTGGCATTTTTGAAGCTGCTCAAAACTCAGAAAACGTTCCAGACATCATTATCACTTAAGCTCAAGGTTAGTTCTCTAATATTCAAAGATAACTAAGCAGAACACTCGAGAATCCTACTCACGCTCCAGCTTTTCCAGCCTGTCCTGCACTTCTGTTCAGTCTGACAAAACTTCAGACTTGAAGCAAAGGGTCTATTACCTGAAAAGTGGAAAGTATCTCCAGTGCATGTTGTCACACCTGTTCAGATCTGCACAACAAAGCATTCCAAAGGTTATAAAGTTAGCTATAATAGTACTGGGACACAGCTCCCTTCAATCCATCCAGGACAACACTATCACACACAAACGCCAGCCAAAACACACCAAACAAGTACATTTCATCCTTGGGTCCCAATCCAGATGGTTTGTCATGTGGTGGATTAGGCAACACGTTATCAGCACATGCTCCCAACCTCTCTCTCTCTCTCTCTCTCTCTCTCTCTGCTGGACGATTTCCTTTTATGTTGGACTGTGATAAGCTAACTTCAGAGGCTGTAAATTAGCAAATAAAGAGTCAGCCGATGGGCTTATTTATATATTTGGAAAGCAAAATGTAAAAGAAATAAAGTTTTCCTTTGCCTGTTTCAGTGCCCCTAGGCAGATTAACACGGCAGCGGTACAAAGTTTTAGAGGCAGTTTGAGCGCCGGGATGTTCGAAGGGGTGCCTGGAGGCCTACAGGTGCCCTCAGAGCAAGTTGTGGGGTTCAAACTTACCGACGCCAAGGCACGCTTTGCGTCTGAGGCCGTTTTTCGAGCGCGCACGCGGTTTCTGACAGCCAAGTGCGGAGGCGCACTTCCATAGCCGCTGGAGGAAAGAGGGCGAAAGTGGTATATTTAAAATCAGAGGAACCGGTCTGAAGGATTTAAAGCTTCATTTTAAAGTAGCCGGCAAAAAAAGGGAATTCACACGTGTGGCAAAGTATAGCGGTGAACGCGGGAGGAAGTAAAATAGTACTTATTTAAAAGAGGCTGAAAACGCAAGTCAACAAGACAGACGGGTACGCACGCACGCGCACGCGCGCGCGCGCGCGCGAGAGAGAGAACATTTAAATTGACTGGACCGTACCTGAGCAGGTACTCTGGAATGGCGCACGTCCTGACATGTCTGATTATTGAAAGTCCGTGGGAACGTAAAGGTGGATTGGATGGTGAAAAGGGCTCTCGATATAAAACCAGGGTCCGAATGCCAGAGGTTGTCTTTTGACCAGGTCTTCAAGCTGTAGTGTAAATCTGTGCTACTGATTTATTTAATATAAGTAGTGAAGATACAGTACATACTGTTCTTTGTGTATATAGTAGGTGTTTTGATTATTTTTTTAGCCTGTCCTTCGTGATCCGTTTTGTAGCTGGACGAAGGAGGTGGAAGATATTTGTTTTTTGTCTGTTTTGTTCTTTTCTTCACTTTTGATTTGGAAACTGCTGTAACTGCAGAGGGGACTGGGCGGTCTCATGGTCTGGAATCCCTACAGATTTTTTTTTTTTTTCTCCAGCCGTCTGGAGTTTTTTTTTTGGTTTTTCTGTCCCCCATGGCCATTGGACCTTACTCTTATTCGATGTTAATTAATGCTGATTTATTTTGTTTTCTTATTGTGTCTTTTATTTTTCTATTCTTTATTATGTAAAGCGCCTTGAGCTACTGTTTGTATGAAAATGTGCTATATAAATAAATGTTGTTGTTGTTGTTGCTGTAAATAGTATAACACCTGCACTGATTTTTCTTTTGGGAAGTGTCTTTGCATTAGACTTTGTAAATATTTTTTTTGCAAGACATTTCTTTGTAAAATAGAATGGACATTGCTGGAATGAAACAGATTGCTGATTTTTGAATAGTTTTTTTTTTTAGTCTCTCTTACTCCAGCCCTTGGATGCTCGGTCTCGTCTACTGACACCCCAAGTTGGGTGTTGCACAACTGGGTCCTTATCCGGGGTGTCACATGGACCTGGGAGTACTTCCGGTGCCATAGTGCTGAATGGCCGTGGCATTTCCGGGTCATGCGGAAGCCCTAAGAAATTCGTGGTCCCTCCTTCTGCAGTGCCCACTGGTGGCACCCAAGGACCCCAACAGGGCAGTCCTTCAGGACTATAATCCCATGGGTTACAGCCAGGGCCGGATTAAGACGAAATTGGGCCTGATGCTACAGCACAAAAAAAGGCCTATTTTTTCTTGGCATTGGTGCATGTGCATTCGACACTCACCGTACATGCGCATTCAGACCGACCAAGGAGCCTTAATTGCTTGCAACGCAACCAGCCAGCCTCTATTGAACATGAATAATAATAACGACATAGTATTATTAGAGATTAACATCAAACTATGTAACATCAACATTCAATAGCAATTGTCTGAAAAGTGCACTTAATGCAGAAAAGGCTAAACCAGATTAATTTAACCTAGGCATATTGTCACCCTAACTACTGCACTAGTGCTGCTTACTTATATTGCTGTTTTTCAAGCCTTAGCAAGAGCGAATTCTTCGATCGTGTCAGTGAAGTCAAGGCTGCACAGCAGCTCATGCAACTTCAGCTTCCGGAAAATTCTCGTCTGTTTTCATCTGGGTCTATTTCAGGAATGGGCCTAATGCTGCAGTATCATTAGTACCCACCTTAATCCGGCCATGGTCCCAGCTAGCATTTACACTGGGTCCACAGCAGAGGAATCAGGGATGGAGCAGCTCTTGAGAAACAACCTACCTCAGTCCCTCCATTAATCCTTCACCCTCACTGGAATAACAATCAAGTCTCATCCCGGATGGGTTATGCCTTCTTCCATGTTGCCCTTCCATTATGGCCTTTTGGCTAAACAAGGATTCACCCTCCACCCCAGTCTTGCCGCCAGTTCATTCACAGTGGCACTTACAGCTTGTAGTCCTGAAAATGCCCATAACTGTAAAACCTGGCTAGTGACAAGGACAAACAAGAAACTTTACATATAAAAATATTTATTCCTCACAAGAACAATATTCTGTAACACTGAAAAGCTCAGAAGAGCACAAAAGGCATACAGTGCCAGTTACATGCAAATCAAATAGAGCCCCAATATGAAGCTCCCAAAAATAGTCCAAAAACAGAGTAATAGGTCCAAAGATCCAGTAATTTACTAAGCACAAGCAAAACACCACAATTCAAAACTCTGAAACACATTCACAAAGAAATGCCAGGAACTTTGGGTGATTCTCCAGATTTATGGGGTGGAGGGCAGTTCATGGCAGTGATTGGCAGGTAGACAAAACACATGAAACATACATAATAAGCAAAAACATAAAATGATCAAAAAGAATCAAAAGCAGACATATTAAACCATGAATTTGAAATCCAGCCTGGGGAGGAACCTTGGCCAAAACATGACAGCCATATTGTTGGAAGTGCAGAAATCTCTAAAATGTCTTTGTATGCTTTTATATTAACAGTACCCTTCACTTGAACCAATGGATCTAACCCAAGCTCTGATAAACAAATCCACTGCCCCCCCTCCACCAAACTTTGTAGTTCAGAAGAGGGTGCTTTCCTGGTATCCATCAAACCCAGACTGGTCCTTCAGACTGGTAGATAACGAAGCGAGAGTCATTACTCCACAGAATACATTTTCACTGCTCCAGAGTTCAATGGCAGAGTGGCAATTGGCATAGTGATCACAGAGTGATCTTAAGCTTGTGTGCCGATGCTCAGCCATTGAAACCCATTCCATGAAGCACCTTCTGTTTGTCACTGGAGACTACTTGGCACCTGATAACAATGTGTGGGACTGAGGCACCTGAACTTAATAATTTGAACGGGTGTTGTATTTAACCTGTGGCATTGTTTTTGCTGTCTGAGTGTTATTGATTGTCTGTAGTTTGTATTTTGTTACTGTCACCAGTCTGCCAGTAAGAGTCTCATTGTGCTGTTTACATCTGACAATAAACTTGAACTTGAACCTGCAGTGGTTCGGGCACAAATCCAAGCAAACAGAGGTGGAACAGATTGATTTCACACTCAGACGGTGCCAAGAATTAAATAAGGACATTCTGGCAGAAGCACTAACCGCTGCTACTCTGTGCTGTCGTACTGTAATGTAATCGTAATGTATCAACCTGAATTTATGTGTATTTTATGCGTTCTTGATGCTTTTGTTAAATTTGAATTTATATTTCATGAATTTGTGCAATTATTGTTACTTTTGTTTATTAATCTGTAATCGTGTAGTGTCACTTTAAATGTGAGTGCATTCCTTGGGTTCTGTGGGTGGGTCCCCAGGAGGCGGGTCCACCCTGACGTTCCCACTCATGAAATGGCTGTTTATGGCCAGGGAAGATGAAGTTCAGGCAGTGGTGCATTGACATTGTGTGGAGTTCAGTAAGTATCGTGCTTTTCCTTTGAATTTTCTGATTTTTTTTTGTTTATTTCTGCTTTGTCCCTGAATTCTTCTCTTTGGGTTAGTGTATTGGGATCTGTATGTTTTGGAGTGTCAGTCTTTTGACAGATGGCCACACATCCTCTAGCACCTTCAAGGTACAATGAAGAATTCATAGCAGATTCTATGATGGTTAGCTGTCCAGGTTCTGATGCAGGAAAGCAACCCCAGACCATAACATTTCCACCACCATGCCTTACAGCTGATATCAGGTTCTTATGGTCAAATGCTACCTTTGGTTTTCACCGTACATATTTTCTGGTCCTGTCCAGAGTAGATTGTTCCAGAAGTTCTGGTTTGTGTCCAGGGGCGTCATGTATAAACGGTGCGTACACACAAAAATGTTGCATACAAACGTTTCCACGCTCAAATCACGATTTATAAAATCTAAACTTGGCTTAAAGCCACGCACATTTTCAAGGTAGCTCCAACCCTGGCGTACGCAAGTTCTCCGCTCGGTTTTGCAGACTGGCGGCACTCAGCATCAAAGCAGTGCTAATGTTCCTGTGCGGTTACCCTTTCTTTTTTAGATCCAAGTCCCTGACGCGGCTTTATAAATACACTGAAATTAACCACATATTGTTTATTAGTTTAAGGCATCTGATTGTAATTAACCTGTAACAATATAATGGTCCACGGAATGGCCAAACTATTCTAAATACCATAGCTGCTTTAGCATTGTTACTCTCACTGCACCTTCTTCTTCTTTCAGCTGCTCCCGTTAGCGGTTGCCACAGCGGATCATCTTTTTCCATATTACACTCACTGCACCACTCGGAGTATTTATATCACTGTATCTGAGTGTGAATCACAGCTCTACAGCAGCTGATCCGAAAGAGAATTATCGGTATACAGCATCAAGCACACGCTGCCTCAGTCATGCTGTCACTTTGAACTGCTCTCATACAACAAATGCTTCAGAGCCTTTCCTTGCGGTTCAGAAACAGTTTCATCCCAAGAACTATAAACGCACTCAATCAGTCCATCAAGTGCTCCTTGTAGAACTGTTTGTGCTTACTGTATAAGTACAATGCATAAGTATAAGTACAATTACCTCACTGTAAATTTGCACTACAGTTAAAATATTGCACAACCTGAGCCACTTTATAAAGCATGTATTTACATATGATGACGATATAATTTTTACGATAAAATGCAGCAAAATATGTTTATTATATTAAACAGATAAAACTTTAACTTCATTTAAATAATTTATATTGTTAATAATTAAACATGTGAGGACACGGTGTCGCAGCTCTAGTGAGGAGCTGGCTCTCCATTCACGAATTGTTCCTGCATTGCGTTGTATTCTTGCTGGGGCTGGCGTGACACTGGAAGGATAAATGGATAGAATAATTAAACATGTACTATGAAGATATTTCAATGTTCCTTAAAAGTTTTGAAGAATCGGCTCTCTAAGCTTACAGATGGCTTAACGTCTATTACAGAGCTGATTGTGTGGTGATTGGGTATTTGGAGAAAGAAAATTAAGGACAGGAATTGGGAGCTAGTGCATTTGAAAGAGACAAGCATTTTGCGTGAGACATGAACAATCACTGCGCCACCGTGTTTCCATGTTTAATAACAAGCTTTAACTCCTATCATCATGAAAATGACATCACATATAAATCTCAGCATTCTTACTATTCAGAGAGCTGTAATATCACGAATGTAATGGATTCTGTGTCCTGTCAGAGGAAGAGAAAGCCCGTTTTAAGAAGCACATAGTGATTCACACACATAGAGCACATTGAAGATCAAATACAAAACAAAGCATTTAACGTGCTACTTTAATTACGATGTGATTCGAGAAACTGGTTAATTAACCGATTTTAAGATGAAGTTTATGATGTTCTACTATAATGACAAAATAAACTACATGATTAAAGTGGAAATTTCGAGATTGAAGTTGACATTTCGTGCTTTTTCCCCACTGTGTGCCTTTTTTTCTCTGTACCCTAGAAAGCTTTCATATGACACTCAGACGGTGGGCTATGACTCGCCTTTTCACGGCGACTTTGATCTCTGACAACTTCTTTTTTATTTCCGGCCATGTGCGACTTTGTGAACTTGAGCTTTCAAGTTTCTCCAGCACGTTATGTCACTCGATCAACTTCCTTTTGTTGATTATACCACGGTTCAAATAAACAAATAGTATGTTTTTCCTTTGCCTCCACTTGGTATTTGCTGAAATTCTTATATTTTCCCCCGTGCTTTTCCCATTGCCTTTTCGCAGAAGGCTGGACTTAAGGGCTATTTATATTGATTTGCATATTCAAAGAGGCGTAATTCTGGGAGGAGTTGGGGCAGGACATAAGGTGCGTTACTTTTCACGCTGACCGGGATTTATGGAGTGGAAGAACGCAGAAGTTGGAGTACGCACAAATTTATGTATCTGGATTTTTCTGTGCGTAAGCACATTTCGCCTTTTGTGCTTACGTCATGTTATAGTGCAAATTCTACGCACGGCGTTATACATGAGGCCCCTGGTCATCTGTTGGCCCGTTTCACATCTCATTTCTTTTTGGCTGTCATTTAATAAAAAAAAAGAACCAATTCAGAGAGCTGAATCCTTAAAAACAGGGCTATTAAAATGAAGGGAAAAAGAATTTAATTAGCAGTGAAAACTGGTTACTGATTAGGACAATGGTTAGAATGAAAACCTGCAGCCACTGCGGCCCACCAGGACCAGAGTTCGACACCCCGACGTAAACCATCCTAGATAAGAGACTCAGCTTTGACCGGCAAAGAGTTCTGTTTGGATGAGAAGTGAAAACTAATCTGGATTGCTGCAAACCCCGTTAATGCCTACATCATCAATGATCTGACTACTTAAGTGCCTGGGTTTCAGCTAAGATAATGCGAATAGGTACTATTGAATAAAATCAGAATGGACAAAGGAAGGTACGCTTCTCTGATGCATAAATGGGGCATTGCAGAAACACCATCATGCGACTGTGGGGATGAGAAGCAATCAACTCAGCACTTATTAGACGCATGTCCAAATAGGCAAGTTGACCGCAGCTTAAATGTCCAACATCGATTTCTATCTACAAGGGAATATCTGCAGAGTCTAAATATTAATTTGTAAATATGTACTAGTTGTGTTTAAAACTCATAAAAATAAATCAATTAAAGCTAGTGGGTCCCTATGTGGAGTATTGAGGAGTGACGGACTGACAGGCATTACTCATAATCCACGTTTGCATGAATGGAGTCTGTGTGAGTGTATTTGTGTGCACTTTTATGTGTGTGAAGTTTAGGGTGCAAGAGAAGACCGATCCAATAACAAATTTAGGGAGTTCCACTTGTCCTTCAATAATACAACTTATATATTTGATTCATTAAATCAGCCAGCTGCTTCAGAGATACCTACACAACTTCCTCAGACAACACACACTATTAAAGGTATTTCCTGAAAGGACTTGCCCTCTCCTAGTTTCAGAATTCTTCTTTGTTGATTACTACCCAACTTCAACTTCATCCATCTTGCTGCAGGTGGATGTTAATATAATCAGGAATGAGAGTAGGCAGGCAAAGCTGAAGGATGGAAGGAAAGATGGATTGAGAACTTCAGTATCTCCCCAAATCGAGGTAAGAAAAATGGTGTCCCTATAGGGTGATTGTCTCCACTATAAAAGACTCTACTTAAAATTAAGCCTGGCCGTCCATCCTCAATGGGTTAATTGACCTTCTGCAGTAATTCAGTTGATAGCTTTAGTGGTCTGTCAGAAGGGGGGGGGGGGGGTGTTTTTAATCTCATTCATTGAGACTGAAGCCTCATTTCTAACCCTAATGATGAGCGTTCTGTCTTTACAAAAGTGGCTGAATGGTGTCACGAAAGGTCAGGGTGTGAAGGGCATGACCTCCCTATGGTAGCACCAAAGCCAACATCTTGCATCTTTATATATTTACTTATTTTTATTTATTTATTTTGCAATCTGCAAGTAGATTTTGACTTGATCATCAGACTTAAACCTTGCTAAAAACTGATCTGGTGGAGTAAAGGAAAAGTAAGAAAGCTAAATATAGAGAAAATAGTAAAATCAAAAGATCAATGCACTCCATACCACCACAAACCTGGTAACCAAAAGCCACTCCCTGATGTTGGATCCAGAAGTTCTGTTAATCTTCAGTGCTGAGAGAAAGAAATAGGTTATAGAAAGAAGATCTTCAAGGAACAACAAAGACAACAAAAGAAGGATATCCATTGAGAAGCCAGAGCAAGTTTGGTACCGATGGTACCCAGCGTGAAGAACCTGTGCTGGTCTTGCTGAAGGTGAGTGTGGAAAGGTTCAACAGAAGAAAAATATGAGACAAGAGAGAAATCTGAACAGACAGCATTAAAGACAGGGAATTACAAAAAAACAGCTAGCCTTTAAGGAGTGACAGCGAGGGAGTTCCAAAACATGAAGCAATGTTCTGGAAACATTTAAGGAGGAGAAGTCACAAAGGGGAACACTGGATATGTCTACAGCAAAACATTTACATGGGGTAAGATACAAACGATAGGTGAAGTTGATTAAGCTGACGATTGGGATTCCTGGAAGACAGAATGATATTTTGAAAGATGGTGTTTTATGACAAGGCAATGGAGGATGGAAGATCCCTTTGTCACACAAAATACAAGAGTAAGAGCAAGTAGAAGGCTTTGCATAGTGCAGCAAATAAAGTGGCAACTGTTTTATTTTTGTCTGATGAGAATGAATGAGCAAAGACAAAAGGTGGATGAGAACAAAGAGGAGAGGAAAGTGATGCACCGCATGTATTAAGGACTGACTGAGAAGAAGAGGAAGTGAAGAACATGGACCTTAGCATTTGGAATGTCAGAGATATGCCTAATTAAGACCAATGTGTGAAAGAAATGGGCTAACCACCAATAGGGAGGGCTTGACTATGAAATGTGGGGGTATTTGAGTGCCAAATGAGAGTGGAACATAAAAGCTATTCTACTTGGCTCCAAGACTTTAAAGCATAAGGAAAATAAGGATCACATTTAAACTTTAAGGGGCTTCAGTTTTAAGGATGTGAATGTAAGAGTATGTAGGGGGTGAGGGGAAGCAAGCCTTTGTTCAATGAAAAGCCAAGAGGGAGGATGGCCTGAAGTATGAAACCATTTCTAGATAAGCCCAAGGGTATAAGAGCAATGGTAAAGTTCCAAGTCAGGAATGGAAATTCACCCATCAGACTTGTCTCAGATTATGGAGGAATACTTAATACAAGGTCTTTCACCATTCCAAAGAAACTTTAAACCAGTAATAGATAGGACAATGTGCTTTGTTGTGATTTCTGGTTAGAAGAAACGTTGTTTTTGTTATTTTTCACAACTACTTTTGGGTTATGATTTTTGGTTTGACGAAAGACAGGACAGATTTCTTGTTTTCCAGTTAGGGTGGACTGTCGGATGTCTGTCGTGTACTTAAAAGACATAAATGATCTGCCTTTTTCCAGCATAGGCAGAATAAACAAAGAGCAGGAAATAAGTAGAATAAAATTAAGAACAAAGAAACAGAAGCTAATACAAACCACACACTAGAATAGAAGCAAAAGGACCTGAAAATACAAACAAATAATAAAATAAAACTCTTCAGTTACAGTCCTGAAAAAAATCTCAAAAGTAAAAATCCTAATGACAGTAAAGAATGGTCAAAGCCAGAATTTGAAGAAAAAAAAATCAAAACCTCCAATTCAAAAATCCAAAGCGGAATTCCAAAAAGGTGCAACTATTACAAAAAGGCATGAGAAGGCAAAAAGTCACAAGCAGAAAATTTTACTAATTGCGTCCATAATCCCTAATGGATCAACTCGGAAAGTAAGGAGTGCGAAGGGAGTGTGCCACAGCAGAGACCTGAGACCAAGTGGAGTCTTTTATTTCCCTCAGGTGACTACAACTCCAAGCAATGCTGCATTGAAGAGCTATAACCCAGTTGAAGGCTCCAGAATAAATGGGAAATTGTTAGGAAACAGGGACAAGAGACGTGACAGATGGGGAAAAGGGTGTATATGGGGGTGAGGCTTATTTGATAAAAGTTTTGCTGTTTTATTAAGAACTAGCTGTGCTACCCATATAAGAGGGGCTGAAATCTAAACAGTCAATCTTTACATAAGTGTTTACAGTGCACCATCCAATGCATATGTCTCTGTTACATGCTATTTGGTGTGAGATTCGTAAAAGCAGTGTTCATGTTTTCGGATGCACCATCAATTTGAATAACAGAGATATAGCAACTACACAGACACACAGACATTTATCCTTTTACTGAACTGGATCTCATTATTCAAAGCAAATTAAGCAATAGTTTATCTGATTTACTTATTGAGTTTTGAGACTCTCTGAATTTTTGCCCCCTACTTGTTTCTGAATTTGCGTTTTCTTTTTCATCTCCTACTCACTGTACCTTTTTGCCAGTTCAGCCTGCCATTTTTTTCACCAAGACAAGTTTTGATCATTCATGATCTCCTAGTTCTACAAAATTGTTAGGCTGCTGTTTGCAAGTGGTCAAAACAGAAACAATTTTAATTTGATTGGGAAGGAAAGGGAGAAGATATAAGAAAATCATTTATTTTAGAAACTGGTTTGAAATGGAGCTAGATAAAGAAAAAAGAAGGAGGACAAACTTCTGCAAATTCAAAACAATTAGCCTTTTTACTTTTGGGCTATTTGTTTTATCTATAGTCTTTGCCATAGCTTGATTTCATGTCTTTGAACATAAGATCATAACAAATTTGACAAACAAGTGTTGGCCATTCAGTGGTCAGCTAATACCTAAATTGTCTTAATATCCCACCAGATACTTTTTAAAAGTTGTTACGTCTTCTGGTTCAACTACTTGATTCATCGTTTGATATCAATGACTCTTTCTATGAGAAAGTGCTTCCCAGTTTCAGTCTTCAGTGTGCTTTCTCTTAATTCCCACTGGTATCCTTGAGTACGTGATTCAATTTGCAACTGAAAGACTTCTGATGCATCTCCTTTATCAACATCTCTAAAAATGTTCAGGACCTGGATGAGGTCCTTCAGCTTCATTATAAGACAGACAGATAGATAGATAGATAGATAGATAGATAGATAGATAGATAGATAGATAGATAGATAGATAGATAGAT
>JANRMT010062796.1:87005620-87051214 GCA_026402145.1 Polypterus bichir lapradei | reverse complement strand
TAGATAGATAGATAGATAGATAGATAGATAGATAGATAGATAGATAGATAGATGGATAGTGTGGACTGTAGGGGGTGCTCCAGCTCCCCAAACACCTGACACAGACACATGTCCAGCACAAATTAAGGCCTTACTGTGGGAAACTCTTCTCCCAAGCATTTCCCATGCCACAACAATACAGTATGTATAAACAGAGTACAAATTACACCAAGCAGCACTCAGCAGCCATTTGTCCTTGACTTATCTTCTTCTTCTTCTTCTTCTCTCTCTGCCTTCACTTTTCCTGGCAAGCTTCGTCTTCATCCTCCCGAATATGGCTCTCCAATCTATGGTAGTCAGCTCCTTATATTTTATCCTCGGAAATCCTTTGGCCAAGTCCAAGTCCCATGATGCCTGGTGGGAATCCGTGGTGATACCACAACCCAGGGTGGTGCCATCTAGCACACACTGAGGAAGACAAAGCCGTCTGCAAGTTGTCTCCACCAGTCCTTCCATACTGTGAGTGTCCCAGCCGGGGAAGGTTCCCGGGCAGCCCCCTTCACAATAGATAGATAGATAGATAGATAGATAGTGTTAATCATGCACATCGGAGAACCTCCTTGCATGTTCAGTCAAGGTATGTAATAACCCGCCACGATGAGAGGAAGCACTGATTCTAACATTGTCTAACTTTGTCATTTCCTTCTTTTTCCACAGAAGAAGGCATCATTCCTGGCCAGAGCAACCCTCCAGATGGTGTTCTGCTAGAGGGACTGCAATTTTTATCTATCTCAATCGATTCTGCTGAATAATTTGCTGTCTAAAAATCCTCAGTGTTAGTGTACAGCAGTGTTCATAATGGTTTTATCTTTATTCATTACTTTCACTACTACTTAGTGCGTAACTTACGACCGAGTCTGCCTTCGTAATTAGATAATTGATTCAGTGGGCATCACTAGAAGTGAAGTTTCCAGCCCAGCGCACCACAGAGTAGAAAATCACACTGACCATCACAGAGTTACATTATTTGTAAAGAATGTCACAACCATCCATAATGGCGTAAAGGTGACACATTTACTTTTTTGTAATGCCTGTCTATTTCAGTCGAACTGTTCTTAGGTTTGACATTTTACCTACAAAAGGTGAAGGTAAACCAATGTAATCGATTTTTAGGCACCAGTCTCTCTGAGTCATTCAGTCCTTGTAGTCTTGTTGTATCTTCATGTATTCAGGTCAGAGCCGGATAGGATGTCCTCGAGACTCATGTAGATCATCACAGTCCTGCTGCTTGAGCTCAATGTTTCTTTGTGAGTCGTTGAAGAATTCTTATCAGCAACCCCACCTTGACCCACTGAGGCTGAAGGAGTGACAAAAGACAAAGTGATGGAATTAAATGGTTAGCACCACAGAACATACTTTTGTTATTTTATTTACTTTGAGTATGCTACCCTTGATGGCACTAATCCCTTTTATTGTAAAAACTAGCAAAATATCCGCGCTTCGCAGCGGCGAAGTACTGCCTTAAAATTTTTATTAAGAAGAAAATTAAACCTTTTTAAACTGAGGGAAAATATACCAACAATTATTTGTTAAGGATCTCTTTGTATACCACATTGTAATTTCAGCCCTCCGGTTGTAATATGACCAAACTGTGCACTGAGCTTACTCTTGAGCATACAACTTACAGTTGGCCATGTGAAAAGTAATCTTGTTTCAAATCTCACAGCTTGGATTGCTGCTGTCATAATCGGTTTGAGTTTCATGGTTTGTTTCAATTACGACAGTATTTGTAGGACTTGTGTTGAAGTGACATTCGGCATCTGTCAAGCGTTGTAAGCTTACAACCGGTTTCATCGATAATTTCACATCCAGCTTTTGAGAGTTTAAACATTCATAAACATCAAAGTATCCACTACTGAAATCTTCACCTGTGAATCTAAGATATTTAAGAGGCATTGGCGGTTGTCCAAAGGTGTAAAATATTTGGCCATTATGGTAAACTTGAAAGCGACAACCGAACAATTCAGCGGCAGCCATCAACTCACATGCAGAACCATAAGTGAAGGGCTTAAGCATTTCACTCTTATAGTGCTCCTGTGTAGTATAATTATCTCCTGTACCGTCATCAGTCCACACCTTGAACCTGTCCCAGTCATTCAATACATAAGACACAATGTTCAACATGGCGGATGTTGTCGACCGTTATGACTGTTACGCATAGAATTTCGAAATGAAACCTGCTTAACTTTTGTAAGTAAGCTGTAAGGAATGAGCCTGCCAAATTTCAACCTACACGGGAAGTTGGAGAATTATTGACGTTGGAAAGTTCAAGATGGCGGCCGACAGTGGTGTCATACCACCGAAATAAGTACGTACATCGGTTTCGGTTAGCGCAGGGAAGCCGCCTACCAAATTTCGTGAAGATGGGGCCATAAATAAGAAAGTTCAAAATGGCGGACGTTGTCGACCGTTATGACCGTTACGCGTAGAATTTCGAAACAAAACCTGCTTAACTTTTGTAAGTAAGCTGTAAGGAATGAGCCTTCTACCTACACGGGAAGTTGGAGAATTAGTGAGTGAGTGAGTGAGTGAGTGAGTGAGTCAGTGAGTGAGTCAGTCAGTTAGTGAGGGCTTTGCCTTTTATTAGTATAGATTTAACAAGAGGCTGCTAAGCTGCTTTTATTATAATTTTTCTGAGAAAGTTGGTTGTTTACCACAGATGGCTAGTGGTTTATAAAATTTTATCTAATAATTACGATCGTGTGGTACAAAGAGCCACCGACACAATGAAGAATGTAGGAGGAAAATGTACTTGAAACTGCCTGCCTGTTTAACTAGGAGATCCTAACATTTTGTGGACGCTAGGGGTCACTGTTGCCCCTTAAACCCAACAGACAGACATTCGGGACACAAGGAAAAAGCACTAAGAAGTATTCTTTAATTCTTTTCCTTCTTGTACAGAGCTCTCCAAGCACCACAGCCACAGATAAACAGGCAAGTAAACAACTACAAAGAACAATATTCTCTCTGTCTCCTCCTAAACACCTCCCAGCAAGCTTATTCAACCTCCTCCTGACTCAGACTTGCTCACTGTGTGTTTCACAGTCCTTTATATATGGTCCAACCCAGAAGTGCTTCTGCTTTTCTGTTCACGTGACTTGCCAGTACTTCTGTGTCAGATGGAGAACTTGAGTTTTTCTGTTTTGAGGGCTTCTGGACTTCTGTCATTGGGACGTACCAGTACTTCCGGGCTATGAGGGAAGCATGACTCCCCAGGTCCCCCTGCAGCATCTTCTGGCGGCACCCATTGGGGATGTGAAGCCAAACTCCAGAACCCATGGTACCCTGTTGGAATCTAATGTCTTGGGGGTGGCAGTGTCTAAAAGTAGCTGCATTCCCCCATCTTTCCATTCTCAGGGCGTCCCAGCCAGATTGAGCTGCTGGCTATCCCTTATAATTTGTGCCAACATATTTTAGATTAGAAAATGACATCATATCTAACGTTTACCTTTGTGTTTTGTTCTCTGATAACAGTTTACATATGAGTAGTCCATCCATCCATCCATTATCCACCGCTTATCTGAGGTCGGGTCGCGGGGGCAGCAGCCTAAGCAGGGAAGCCCAGACATTCCTCTCCCCGGCCACCTCCTCCAGCTCCTCTGGGAGGACCCCGAGGCGTTCCAGGGCCAGCCAGGAGATATAATCCCTCCAGCGTGTCCTGGGTCTGCCCCGTGGCCTTCTCCCAGTGGGACATGCCCGGAACACCCGCCCAGGGAGGCGTCCTAACCGGATGCCCGAAGCACCTCAACTGACTCCTCTCAATGCAGAGGAGCAGCGACTCTACTCCGAGTCTCTCCCGGATAACTGAACTCCTCACCCTATCTCTAAGTCCAGCCACCCTGCGGAGAAAACTAATTTTGGCCGCTTGTATCCGCGATCTTGCTTTTTCGGTCACTACCCAAAGTTTGTGGCCATAGGTGAGGTTAGGAACGTAGAGTGACTGGTAAATCGACAGCCTCGCCTTTTGGCTCAGCTCTCTCTTCACCCCGACGGACCGTTGCAGAGCCCGCATTACTGCAGATGCCGCACCGATCCGTCTGTCAACCTCCCGCTCCATTCTTACCTCACTCGTGAACAAGACCCCGAGATACTTGAACTCCTCCACTTGAGGCAGTACTGTGCTCCCAACCCAGAGAGAGCACTCCAGCCTTTTCCGGCTGAGAACCATGGCCTCGGATTTAGAGGTGCTGACTCTCATCCCCGCCGCTTCACACTCAGCTGCAAACCACTCCAGTCAAAGCTGGAGGTCACTGTCCAATGAAGCCATCAAAACCACATCATCCGCAAATAGCAGAGACGAGATTCTGAGGTCACTGAACAAGACCCCCTCCCCTCCTTGGCTGCGCCTAGAAATTCTGTCCATATAACTTATGAACAGAATCAGTGACAAAGGGCAGCCCTGGTGGAGTCCAACCTCAACAGGAAATGAGTCCGACTTATTACCGGCAATGCGGACCAAGCTCCTGCTCTTCCTGTACAGGGACTGGATGGCTCGTAAAAACGAGCCTTGTACCCCGTACTCTTGGAGCACACCCGATAGGATGCTTCGAGGGAAACGGTCGAATGCCTTCTCCAAATCCACAAAACACATGTGGACTGGTTGGGCAAACTCCCATGCCCCCTTCAGGATCCTGGCAAGTGTGTAGAGCTGGTCCAGTGTTCCACGGCCGAGACGGAATCCGCATTGTTCCTCTTGAATCTGAGATTCGACCATCGACCGAACTCTCTTCTCCAGCACCCCTGAATAGACCTTACCGGGGAGGCTGAGGAGTGCGATCCCCTATAGCTGGACCACATCCTCCGGTCACCCTTCTTAAAAAGGGGAACCACCACCCCGGTTTGCCAATCCAGAGGCACTGCCCCTGATGTCCATGCGATGTTGCAGAGACGTGTCAACCAGGACAGCCCTACAACATCCAGAGCCTTGAGGAAACCAGGGTGAACCTCATCCACTCCATGGGCCCCGCCACCTCGGAGCTTTTTAACTACCTCGGCGACCTCAGTCCCTGTTATGGACGGGCCCCCCCCCCCCCCGGAGTCCTCCAGCTCTGCTTCTGCTTCCTCTAAGGAAGACATGCTGGTGGGATTGAGAAGATCCTAGAGGTATTCCTTCCGCCAGTCAATAATGTCTACAGTTGAAGTCAGCAGGGCCCATCTCCACTGTACACAGTGTTGTTGGAGCACTGCTTTCCCCTCTTGAGGCGCCCGAGTCATTTTCCATGGCTTCCCCAAACTCCTCCCATGCCCGAGTTTTTGCCTCTGCAACAGCCGATGCCGCCACACGCTTGGCCCGCCGGTACCCCTCAGCTGCCTCTGGAGTCCCACTGGTCAACCAGACCCGATAGGACTCTTTCTTCAGCTTGACGGCCTCTTGAACCTTAGGTGTCCACCACCGGTTTCGTGGATTGCTGCCACGAGAGGCACCGACAACCTTGCGGCCACAGCTCTGTTCTGCTGCTTCGACAATAGAGGCTCGGAACATGGCCCATTCAGACTCAATGTCCTTCGCCTCCCTCGGAATGAGGTTGAAGTTCTGCCAGAGGTGGCAGTTAAGGATCTTTCTGACCGGTTCCTCCGCCAGATGTTCCAAGCAGACCCTCATTATTCATTTGGGTCTGCCTGGTTTGTCCGGCAGCCTCTCCCACCATCTGATCCAACTTACCACCAGGTGGTGATCAGTTGACAGCTCAGCCCCTCTCTTCACCCGAGTGTCCAAGACATAAGGTCGCAGATCTGATAACAGGATTACAAAGTTGATCATCGAGCTGCGACCTTGGGAATCCTGGCGCCAAATGCACTTATGGACACCCTTATGCTCAAACATGGAGTTAGTTATGGACAATCCATGACCAGCACAGAAGTCCCACAACTGAACACCACTTAGATCAGGGATGTCATTCCTCCCAATCACACCTCTCCAGGTTTCACTGTCATTGCCGACGTGAGCGTTTAAGTCTCCCAGCAGGATGATAGAGCCCCCAGAAGCTGCACCTCGCAGCGTCTCTTCCAGGGACTCCAAGAAGGCTGGGTACTCTGAACTGCTGTTTGGCGCATAAGCGCAAACAACAGTCAGAGTCCTTCCCCCAACTCGAAGTCGTTGGGAAACAACCCTCTCGTCCAACGGGGAGAACCCCAACGTACAGGCCTCGAGCCAGGGGGCCATAAGCAAGCCCACCCCTGCCCGACGCCTTTCACCCACAGCAACTCCAGAGTGGAACAAAGTCCAGCCTCTCTCAAGAGGAATGGTTCCAGAGCCCAGACCATGCGTAGAGGTGAGCCTGATTATATCTAGCCGGTACCTCTCAACCTCTCACACCAGTTCAGGCTCCTTTCCCGCCAGAGAGGTAACATTCCATGTCCCAAAAGCCAGTTTCAGCAACCAAGGGTTGGAATGCCAGAGTTCCCGCCTTCGGGTACAACCCATATCACATTGCACCCGACCCCTATGGCCTCTCTTGCAGGTGGTGGGCCCACAAGAGAGCGGAACCACGTTGCTCCTTCAGGCTGAGCCCGGCTGGGCCCCATGGTCGAAGGTCCAGCCACCAGGCGCTCGCCAGCGAGCCCTTCCCCTGGGCCTGGCTCCAGGGTGGGGCCCTGGGTACCCTTTCCCGGGCAAGGGAAACGCTGATCCTTGTTTTAAGTCCATATGGGGTCTCAGGGTTTCATATGAGTAGTCTTTTTTGTTATACTTAGGACTTTTAATATATTTAATTAGTTTGGGGCTTTGCATAATATGTGTGTGTTTAATAATAATAATAATAATACAAAGGTGTGTTTCTGCAGTATACCATTTATTTAAAACTGATTGGTGAAAATTAAAATATATTGAAATGTGTTGTGTAAATGGAAGCTTTCTGTTAGGTTTCTTCAGTCTGCCATGATACTTTGAAGAAGGCACATGGGGGCTCCACAAATAGGTGAAAAATAAAGGACAGCCATGTTTGAATTTCACATATAACAATGGCTCAAGACTCTTCTCTATTTGGTATTTTCCACATCACCAGTGAGGCTTCAGTCTGTGCAACAAGAAAGTAATAGCCAGACAACATGGAGAGAAACTCCACACAGACAGATGAAGAAGTTTCAGAATCGACTCAGACAATGGCTAAGCCAAGATCAGAATCTGGATTTGTGGTACTCTGGGAAGGAAGGCAATGAATAACTGGACAGCCACATTGTTCTTTGTCTCTTAAAATATTTAATCATATGAAGTCCTCCAAGGTGATGCCACCCTTCCACCACTATATGCATTAATGATTTTTCATGGTTGAGGACCAAATATGGAATGCAGGGGAAAAAAAGGATCTTCTTAAAAGGAAAGGGAGCAAACTTTACACCTGATTTGGCGTGCAGAGTGCCACTAGGGGTCAGCAGATCACTGTGTCACAGCAAAATGAGAGCTCAGCTTTGGGACATTCAGGGAGGTATCTGATGTATCAACTGTCAGGGCTCATACTGTGGTAGCTGGAAGTTAAACTGCTATCTCTTCTTTTTCATCATGCGTATAATTAGCAATAGAGCAACCCAAAGGGGGCCTGTTGCAGGTACCATTAGGGGTCTTGTGAATTATGTAGGAGAAGAGGTCAGTGGTGCAGAGCTTGGACTATTAGGCCATTTTATAATGGTCACTGTAGTTTTAAAGGAAGTTTCTGTGCCTGGATATCCTAAAGGCAATGGCCCAGAAGACAGCATGCAATAGCCCATAAATGACCACTTCTTACTGAGAAATGGAAGGAAGGGCTCACCAGAATGAATTAGATTGGTGAGACTGAGAAAGGGGGTTAGATAACAACAGATTTTTTTACCCTTGTTAATGTCCCTCAGGCCACCAGAGTGCACTATGGTTAGATCTGATGGGGTATCGAAGTGGACAGAGAGACTGACCCTCCCCAATCACACTCTGTGGTATGAAAAGTCTGCAGGCAAACATAGTGCTACTAGGGTGAGGTCCTCAGGGACCTTTGAGTGCTCGCCTGGCTGAGTAACCCTGAAATATCTGTGAAGGCTTAACTGGAAGGGTTTCCAGATCTGGATTTAAAAAACTCCTGTGGTGGAATATGGAAGAAGCCATCGGTAAGTGGCTGGATAAGTAAAGAGGCTAGAAGTGAACTAAGCAAATGGTAAAAAAGGAAGGTGTCGGGTTTTGCTGTTATTTAATGCCCTATGTGTTTATGGGATCGGTGTTTTGACTGTTCACCTCCTTTGGTAATAAAACCCTTTTCTTTGTTACTTTTGTCCTTTTGGGTCTTCATCTGGATGCAGGGATGACCCAGAGATGCCCAAACTCGGCCACAGCTACTTGCTCCTTCACTGCAACCTCTGAATGGTCCTCAGGGATCCCATTCTGCTACCCCAAAATCGGGACCTACAAAGCATAATTTGATTTTGCCATCTCCCCTACCTCCACGATCCTTTCACAGATTTGGTGATTTCATCTCGGCAAAGGAAACTACATAAGATCATCTCCAAAAACTGACCCTCTCCTTTCTTTTCCCCACTCTGTTCATCCTATGCAATGCAGACCTTGACCCAATTAACATCGGGTGCAACTAACAAGGAGTGTCTATGCTGATCATTCGATTACATGTGCCTGTTTACCAACCTACTGCCCCGGCAGCCGCAGCGAGTCAGCTCGTGAGTCCACCTACACCAATACCATTAGCCTGGAAGCACCGCATTTCACAATGCACTTGCCATTGTGTTTTGTTTTTGAAATGTCTCCGTGATGAAGAGTGTCACACCCACTTCCAGAGGCAGCAAAGAGACCCCAAAACATCAGTGATCCACCTCTATGTTTGACAGTAAGGATTGTCAAAAACTCCACAAAGACCCATAGCAAGGTTTGGGGCAGCCACTCATATATTCATTTCCTGGCTGCTAGAGTTGCAAAAATAAATGACAACACTGATGTGCACTAACTGGAGTCCAAAACAGAACTGAGGGAATAGGGGAAAGATGAAGGCTTTTAAAGGTCAGGATAGGAACTGACACCTAAGAGGCTGGGATCAGAAGGGTCTTCAGCCATAGTCTTGAGCCCAGACATGACATCAAGGGGGCCAAAACCGGCAAGGACTTCCTCTATAGGTCCAGACCCAGAAGTGACATCAACAGGGCCAGGTGGATCTTCCCGTGAATGGTCTGTTGGAAAGCGAGAAAAAGAGTCAGTGCACTCTGCCACGTCCCGGTCGGATTCGGAATTGCCCTTACTCAGGCCCTTTAGCTGACTCCCATTCGCACGTGTGTGACAGAATACTGTTCTTTTCTTTGAGAGCTTAATTTTGTTTTCCTGCCATAGAGCCCCCTTTCACTGAGATGGCAACAGATAGTGTGAGCTGGTGATTTGGATAGGAATATAAATAACTAGCCGGATAAGTTTGCAGATGATACCAAGATAGGTGGATTAGCAGACAATCGAGAATCCATTGAATCTTTACAGAAGGACTTGGACAGCATAAAGGCTTGGGCAGATTTGTGGCAAATAAAATTTAATGTAATTAAATATAAAGTATTACACATAGGAAGTGAAGATGCTAGGTTTGAATACACAATGGGATATCTGAAAATCGAGGGTCCACCTTATGAGAAGGATTTAGGAGTCGCAGTGGACTTGACACTATCAACTGCCAGAAGCCATTAAGAAAGCTAACAGGATGTCCGGTTATATAGCGCCCTGATGCGTAGAGCACAAGTCCAAGGAGGTTCTGCTCAAGCTTTTTAACTCACTGGTGAGGCCTTATCTGGAGTCCTGTGTGCAGTTTGGGTCTCCAGGCTACAAAAATGACATAGCAGCACAAGAAAAGGTCCAGAGAAGAGCGACTAGGCTGATTCCAGGGCTACAGGGGCTGAGTTATGAGGAAAGATTAAAAGAGCTGAGCCTTTACAGTTTAAGCAAAAGAAGATTAAGAGGAGGCCTGACTGAAGTGTTTAAAATTATGAAGGGAATTAGTCCAGTGGATCGAGACTGTGTCTTTAAAATGAGTTTAGCAAAAACACTAAGACACAGCTGGAAACTTGTTAAGAGTAAATTTCACACAAACATTAGGACGGTCATCATCTAGAGAGTCACAGACATGTGGAATTAAGAACCAAGTAGTGCAGTAGACAGTAGAACTTTAAGTTCCTTCAAAATCAGACTTGATGGCATTTTTCAGAAATTAAGTGGATAGAACTGGTGAGCTTCGTTAGGCTGAATGGCCTGTTCTTGTTCAGATTGTTCTCACGTTGTTCCTTGTGTTGTGTTTGGCAGGTTCTTTCTCCACTGTTTATGCAGTCCTTCGTTCCAGTCTTTCATCAATGTTTCACTTTCATCCATGTCCAGGGAGGTTGGCTACAGTGCCCTGGAACTTGATAATGTTGCATACAGTGAACACGGGAGCATGAAGGTCTACGGAGATGGACTTGTAGTTGTGCTTTTCTACGGTTTTGTGTCTCACCTCTTCAGACAATTCTTTACTTTTCTGTCTGTATTCCCTGCTGATTGCAAGGCATACAGAACACAAGTCCAATCAAATATTTTCTATTTAAACTGCTTAAATATGTGAGTTTTAAATTGCCAGCTCCTGTAACTTGTCACAGATGATTTGGAATACCAGGCACAGCACAATCACCTGCTTGAAATCCAATTATTCCTTACAACTTACAACCTGCCTGAAGGTGGGGGGGGGGCTCAGTTGCCTTCAAAACTTGCATATTGTAATCAGTTATCTTAGCCAATAAAGGGGGTCATTTTGCTTGACTTCTCATTGCTTCCTTAAAACTTCTAAAAAGTTCCAATGATGCTCTCAATGCCTTTTTTAGGGGTGTCGCATGAAATAAGATTAGATTTGGCTTTTATCCCCATTGTTTGTGTTCATCCAATACAAATAAATGAAATACATATGTTAACACCAGTCCTTTTGTAATGGCATAATTTTGTAGAAGATCCTGTGCATTATCTGAAAAAATCAAGCAGCCATGGCAATATTTTTAACCTCAATTGTATGCCAGACCCCAGTTTAATACATTATTACCAGTCCTCTCTTTAAGATGTGTTGGGTTCTGCTGTCCAGTTAGGCTTCTCTACCTTTTCTACCAGGTCATCTTTAAAATGAGGAAAACAATATAAAACTGAAATCCATCCATCCATTATCCAACCCGCTCTATCCTAACTACAGGGTCACGGGAGACTGCTGGAGCCAATCCCAGCCAACACAGGGCACAAGGCAGGAAACAAACCCCAGTCAGGGCGCCAGCCCACCACAGTAAAACTGAAATACAAACACAAATTAGTTGTTGTGGTATTATCACGTGGAGAGAGTACAGTGAAATCCTTACTTGCATGTCCTACCAACAAGAAAAATGTCATCATAATAAGCAAGAATACAGAATTTAATACAGAGTTTATTCTTTCATGTTATAGTGGCTGGAGTGGTGATGAGTTGGAGTGATGCACCTTAAATTAGAATATTCTTCACACTGGTGCCCTCTGCTGGTAGAGGGAAGAAAATAACTGGAATGTGTTTTCTCTTCCCTAAGGTTGGTTTTGCAGTTTGTTGTGAAATTATACAATGTGGCCCACGAAAAAGTGGCCCACCTCCACCGAGACGAATGCATTACTTGGTGATGAGAAAAATGATCAAAATTGGCACTCACATTTACAGAAGATGCTGAAATTGATCTCCTGGTGCGTCAATACATCTTGTTTCAGCATGTTCATGTACAGTCTATGCAACGGGAGTCATCTCGGTGGAGGTGAGCCACCCTGTACAATGACTATCTGGACCAAGTGGTGTTCTGATTACCCCTGTGGCCACACAGATGAAGAGACCTGCTTTCCATTTCTGGCTTGTTGTCGTCTGTTGTTGGGTTCACTTTTACTATTCACATTTCATGTGGATTTCACGTGACACTTGGGCTTACACACCCACTGTCTAAAGATCCATCCATCCGTTTTTCTAAACCTACTTTATTATAAGTAGGTTTGCAGGAGAGCAGGAGCCTAATCCATGGCAGGGTGAGGTCACACACACACACACACACACACTCACAAGGACCAACCAGCACGTGTTTGGACTGTGGAAGAAAGCTGGAGCACCTTGGGTTCTCCCTGCGAGGTGTTTGCCTGTTCGCCCCTTATCTTCATGGGCTTCCTGTGGAAAGATGTATGTTTTAATTTATATTGGGATAAATGCACATAAATGAATGCAACTGTTTGAATTACAGAAATCAGTCTAAGCATTCCACGGGATACTCTCAGGCTCCAGATGCCCAAAATTGTATTACATTGGCTTAATGTGGAGGCACTGAAAACTGGCAGGCCTCTGCCGCCACAAATATAATGTTTTCACCCCCTTGGAAGTTTTCATTTTTGTGGTGCTACATCTACTGATGCTAAGCTAGGGCACTGGTGTTACCTGAAGTCATTGAGTATTTTACGTCTTGCAAACATCAGACCCTTTCTACTAAGCCAACCGAGCTGAAGGTGAACAAACATCAGCTTGTGCCCTGGCAGCCATCTCTAACAGATCTCCTCTCTTGATCCACAGCCACCTGGAGGCGTTCTCCGAAGCTTCAGTGTTGTTTTTCTAAATGTCTCCCCTCCTTCTTCCCCTGAGATACCCAGTACAGAGGATGTCCTGTACAAAGATTGCCCTGCAAAGCTTCTGAACCCGCTCTCCATGGGCAAGTACCTCACCTTCCAGCCTTGTCGGTGACTAGGCCTTCATACTTGCTTTTCTTCCACTCAAAGGCCTCCTCCAAATCCTCATCTCACTACGCCATAGGTTCCAGCATGGCCACACTTGTTTGAGCTTCCTGATACTAGGACTATGTCTGGTTGGACAATGTTCTTGGTAATATGCTGCCCAGGTCGGCCTTCAGCTGTCATTCCTGTTCTGTGTTTAGCAGTCCTGAGGATACTTTTGCTTCTGGCTTCTCTAATAAAATGGACGAACAGCCCTACAGTAATGGTGCTGATGGTCTCCACAATGGTCTTAAGTACGCGGCTGTTTTGTCGGTGATATCAAGCTTTTCCCAAAGTCTTTAGATGGTGTCGCGGAAGCCAGGGGCGACGACCCGGCCGGGACGCCTTGGAGGACCAGAAGTGGGCGTGTGCCCATTTGGGATCACGTGGGGGCCGCCTTCCTGGTTGCTTTGGGGGCCATGGGTTCAGGGCATGGAAGCCCCACCCTGTAGGGGCCTGTGGTCACCGCCAGGAGGCGCCCCAATGCCTTGGGGACCTGTTCCCTCAGCACTTCCGCCACACCAGGAAGTGCTGGGGGGAAGATTTAGAAGGGCACCCGGAGAGCTGCCGGGAGAACAGCCGGCACTTCCGCCACGCTGGGGCGTGGCCAACGAGGGAATGCCGGGAGCCACCTGGAGCTCGTCTGGGAGAGGATAAAAGGGGCCGTCTCCCTTCATTCAGGGCTAGAGTCGGGTGGAAGAGGACGAGGCACGAGAGAGGTGTGGAGGCGGCCCGAGAAGAAGGCATTTGTGGCCAGGACTGAGTGTTGGGGTTTATGCACTGATTGGACTGGTTCTTAGTGACCAATATATTATTGTAAATATTGTAAATTAAACGTGTGGTGGTATTTAACAAAATGTCCGCCTGTCTGTGTCCGGGTCGGCTCCACAATGGCTGCTCAAAATGTGCTCTCTACATGGCACAGACTGCAGAGGGTGATCTGCTTTCTCGACAACACCTAATTCCCCAGCAGTGTAGGTTGATTGAGCTTGGGAAGACGTCATACACCGCCACACTTTACTGTTATACAACATTGAATTTGGCATTTTTGACACTGGTCAACAGAAAATGACACTTTAATGTCTAAGTCAAAACAGATCCATGCAGAGTGGTCTAAATTAATTCTAAATAAAAAAAGCCAAAATAGTTGATCTCATAAGTATTCACCCCCTTTAATGTGACACCTTAAATCATCACTGAGGCAGCCAATTGCTTTTTGACGTCCTAGAATTTGCTCAGTGGAGACCACCTGTTTGGGGGTCCAGTTGATTTTGTCTAAATGCACCTGAATTTATACCACCTCTGTGCTGCAGTGTTGTTTATGGATGGTATGACAATAAAGTCACCTGACTTGTGGAGAGACAGTATGGTGGCCTAACCTACACAATGTAGACATGGAACATGTGGCTGAAAATCACAAGTCAGGCAATGGAGAGGGGAAAATATCCCTGCCACTGACTATTCAGTTAAATCAATCATCAAGAAATGGAAAGAGTGTGGCTGAGCTGTAAATCTGCTAAAGCAGACCATCCACAAAAATTGTGCAAAAAAAAGATGAATGAAGGAGGAGACCTCTGAATGCTCTGAAGGAATGACAAACTACAGTGCAAGAGATTGCAGAGACTGTGCAGATAACAACTCTTGTCAAGGTTCTTCGTAAGTCCCAGTTTTATTGGAAAGCAGCAGAGAGACATTTTGGCAAAAGGCACATGGGAGACACGGAAATCATCTGGAAGAACATTCTGTGGTCTGGTTGAGCTTTTTGGTCATCAGAATAAATGGCATGTTTAAATACTGCA
This sequence comes from Polypterus bichir lapradei, assembly GCA_026402145.1. Taxonomy (NCBI): domain Eukaryota; kingdom Metazoa; phylum Chordata; class Cladistia; order Polypteriformes; family Polypteridae; genus Polypterus; species Polypterus bichir. The sequence goes on along the minus strand of JANRMT010062796.1, from coordinate 87,036,655 downwards.
CATTATCAAAAACACACCAACCTCACTATGAAGCATGCTGATGGTAACATTAGGCTGTGCGGTTGATTCTCTGTAGTAGGACTTGGATGGCTCGTGATGCCAAAATTAATGCAACAAAATACAGAGAAGTTCTGGAGGAAAACCTGACAGAGTCTGTAAGACACCAGCACCTTGGGCAAAAATGTGTTTCCCACCAAGACAACAACCCCAAGCGTAAAGCCAAAGCTGTACAGGAATAGCTTCACAACAATTATGTAAATGTCCTGGAGTGGGGAGTCTGAGTCCAGATCTCAGTCCACTTGAGAACTTGTGGCTTGACTTGATTAAGGTTGTTCACTCACAATCAACATACAACTGATAGAGCTTGAGACATTTTGGAAAGAAGAATGGAAAAAATGGCAGTGTGGAGATGTGCCAAGCTCAAACAGACAGAGACATGTGCATGCAGATTCAAGGCTGTCATGGCTGTCAAAGGTGCATCTACAAAATACTGACTTGAAGGGGATAAATTCTTATGAGATCAGAAATTCTGTGTTTTATATTTGTAATTAATGCTGACCTTTGTGTAGAGATCTGCTTTTCATTCTTCACTATAAAGAGTTGCCTTCTGTTGATCAAAGCAGCCAAATTCAATCCATTGTGATCCAAGGTTGTGCAGGTTGTACAGGCCACTGGAGTCATGGAACCATTTCTGACGTGGCACATTACCCTTTTGAAAAAGGAGACCACTCACATGTTGCACTGTTAAAGTCTGCTCTGAGATTCAAGTGAGGTTCAATTGATGATAAGAGGCTTAATGTGTGGCAAGTAAACATTGACCACAGCATCAAAACATCACACATACAAGACAGTATTGCTGACTCATGGCGTAATGGACTGGACCATCAGCATGCTACATCAGAAACGGACACTTGTCAGACCAGCTGACATTTAAAAAGTCTTTAGTTGTCTAGTTTTGGGTTATCACATGCTTATTGTAGCCTTTCTTATAGCAGTGGGCCAATGAGTGGTCTTCCACTGCTGTACCCACCCATTTCTAGATCCGACATGTTGTTCATTCAGAGATGCCCTCCTGCACACAACTAGTACTACTGCTACCAATACAACTACCAATAACAGCACTTCTTCCACTACTACAACTACCACTGGTACAACCAGTGAACTAATACTACTTCTGCTACCACTAATACTACTACTACTATTGCTATTACCATTACAACTAACACTACCACTACAGCTACCAATATCACTACTACTACTACCACAATTACAACTACCACTACCACTACTATTACTATTACTATCAACATGACTAGTACTACTAGTGCTATGGCTACCTTTGCAACAATACTACCACTACAACTACTGCTACAGCCAGTACCACCACCCCTTTTACTACTATTACCACTACTATTATTACTACAATTACCATTACCACTACTACTACTATGACTACTAGTACCACCACTAATACCACTACAAATACCATTACCATTGGCACTATTACTATTATTACTAACTTGACTACAACCATTACTGCCACCACCACCACCACTGCTGCTATAATTACCACTACCACTACTACTATGACTATTAGTACTGTTAATTGTGTTATTAAAGCCATTGTGAATGCCTGTAGCAGCACTACTACCACTACCACTATTACCATTAAAACTACCAATACCACTGATACAACCACTGCCACTACTATTATTAGGTTTACTGCAGCTACTACTACTACTACTACTACCTCTACTATTATCACTACAACTGCCATTACCAACACTACCACTACAACTACAAGTGCCACCACTACTACCACAACAATTACCACCACTACCACTGCTACAACAACTACCACTACTAGTATTACTTATACTACTACTACTATCTCTACTCTTACCACTACAAATACCATTACCACTATGAATACCTGCACCACCACTACTGCCACTACTACAACAATTACCACTACCACTGTTACAACCACCACCAGTACTAATGTTTCTACAACCACTACTACTTTCACAAATACCACTATAACCACTGCCACTATTATTACTACTACCACTACTACTACCCATACCACTACTAATTCCACAACCACCAAACATTCTTGACATGTCAAAATACCACTGGAAGCCCATAAGCCACTCAGATCATGTCAGTGAGTATCTCATTCCTCATAAACAGTGACTTTAACTCCATGGTTTTGTGTGGAGCTCATAAGTTAGTTTAAAATCTCATTGAGTATGCCCACACCAAGGTGCAGTGCCACATAGGACAGGGAGGTCACTCCACTTGCACTCTCCTCCCCAAGAGGGGCCTGCTGAGATAGACTACATTAGTGAGTGTGGGTATCCCACCAATGTCTGTGTGAAGTTTTCAAGTTCTGCCCCGTGTCTATGTGAGGTTTTGCTCATTACTATGAGTTTCTTCCAAAATTTAAGTGAATGAGTGTCCTCTTAATGGATTGGCACCTCAACCAGGTTTGCCTCCTGTCCTATTCTTCCTTCCAGACCTTGAAATCTGAATTGGATTAGCAGGTTAGATCAACTAAACCCTCTTGCTTCCAAAGAACGGTAATCACAATGCATACAAAATCCAAAAAACCTTGGATTAGAATTAAACCCAGGACTCTGTGCCCACTGTGCCACCTTGCATATAATGTATTCTTTTGTTGCTTTTATTTGCTTTGAGGTACCAAAGAGCTCACAGTCCCACTTCCCAAATGGTCTGAAGCTGAAGAGCAGATGAAAGCCATAACTCAAATTTCTGTGAACTCTACACTTCATCAAAGGCAGGACTACAGAAATTCAAGCCAGTGTCTCACTGTCAGTTCTTTTGGAGCCTTTGGTCGCAGCTCTGGCTTTGCTGTCACTTCCTGTTGCTTAGATACTTCAGCAAATTGGTTATTTTTAGAACCTTTGGAAGCCATCCACTTCCACGCCTCCACCCTCCCTGACTGTCGTCTCCCACATCCATCTCTTTCCAATCTCCCTGGTGGCTTCACCTTACTGAATCGCCAACAACAAGGACTGCTGCTTCTGCTTCACCTTAAATAATAGAAATGGAGAGTGGAGATAAGGTAGGGAGGATGACTTAGTTTGAAATGTTTCATGTTGGAATTTTAGGCTTAGGTTATAGCTCCAAAATCTGTGACAGCACCCAGCATGTATTGGGTGTGTTTGTTTAATGTGCCAAAAAAGTCCTCAGTGGCCTCTCATGGCAGCACAAGAGAGCAGGGCAGCGACATAATGTACAGTCTTCACTTTTTGTGCTTTGTGCTAAAGTCATTTAAATTAATTTATTTCTAATCAAGTAACACACCAGAATGAAAAAGCAAAAAACAGGATTTTAGACATTTTTTCAAATTCATAACAAATAAAAAACTGAAATATGACACAAGTTTTCAAACCCTTTGCTATGACACTTGAACTTTGCCCCAAGTGCATGCCATTCTATTGACTATTGTTGAGATGTTTCTACTCCTTGTTTTCAGTCCACCTGTGGTCAATTCAACTGACTGGACATTATCAGAAAAGGCATATGTCTGCATATTTGGGGTCTCACAGTTGAGTAAAACCCCAAGCTATGAGGTTGGAGGTTGCCTCTGACCCCTGAAGACACACCCATAGAGACACTACAGAAGCCCTGGTAACCATTGTGCAAAATGGTTCCAACAGCCCCCATCCAAGTTGGCAGCAAAGACAGTAAAAGTGAAATAATAGCAATAAACGTAGATTGAACTTGTTAAAACTAATGGCAGATTTTTAAACTGCAGTGCTGAAAACCTCTAATTAAAGTGCTGTCATGCCCCCAAAGGCTGAGAGAAAATATTGAAAAATTACAAATGGAAGGTCAAATTAACAGATGTTGTGTAAAAGAGTCAAAGACATGGCAAAAAGGGAGCATGAGGCCTCCACAACAAGCTTCTAAAGCAGGCCAGAATTTTTAATAGCGAGCCCAGAAGAGGCTCACCACAGCAGTGCAGCCTCCATACCATGCACGGATGCAGCTAGTGAGGATGCTCTCGATTGTGCCCCAATAGAAAGAGCACATGATGGGGGAGGAACTTGTGCTCTCTTCAGTTTGCGTAAGGAAGTAGAGGCAGGATTGAGTTCTCTTGGCCAGTGATGTCGTGTTATCTGACCAGGAGAGGTCCTTGGAGATGTACATCCCCAGGAACTTGGTGCTACTCATCCTTTCCACAGCTACACCATCAATGGTCAGTGGGGGGTGCTGTGGATGACCACTCCTGAAATTGGCCACAATCTCTTTGGTCTTACCCATGTTCAGAAAGAGATTGTTGTCTTTACACCACTGGACCAACTCGCTCATCTCGTTTCTGTAGTTGGCTTCGTCATTATTGGTGATGAGGCCAACCACGGTTGTATCGTCCGCAAGCTTGACAATGTGATTGGAACTGTAGATTGGTACACAGTCGTGAGTCTGCAGAGTAAAGAGCAACAGGCTGAGCACACACCCTTGTGGGGCCCTTGTACTCAATGTGATGGTCTTAGAGCTGTTATTGCCGAACCGCACATTTTGTGGCCTCCCTGTAAGAAAGTCCAACACCCAGGTGCAGAGAGAGATCTTGAGTCCCAAGTTGCTGAGATTTTGTATTAGCTGCTGGGGAATGTTTGTGTTGAATGCTGAACTAAAATCTAAGAACAACATTCGCACATAGGAGTTCTTGGAGTCCAGGTGGGTGAGGGCTGGATGGAGAGCAGCAGAAATAAATAGCATCCTCTAAGAACCAATTTGACCTGTATGCAAACTGAAACAGGTCATGGGAGGGGGGAAGAATGGACTTAATGTTCTGTATAACCAGCTGCTCAAAGCATTTCATGATGGTGGAAGTCAATGCTACGGGCCGATAGTCATTATAGCTAGATGGGAGGGGCTTCTTAGGGACAGGAATTATGGTTGTGACTTGTAGGAACAACAGCTTGGTCCAGGGAGATGTTAAAGATGTCAGCAAAGACATCCTTCAGCTCCTCAGTACAATCCTTCAAAGTACGACCAGGTATGTTGTCTGGTCCGGCTGCCTTCCATGGGTTGATCCTAGAAAGGGTTCTCTTCACGCTGGCAGGGACCAGACATATGGCCTGTTTGCCCGGGGGGGGGGCTTGGTTTCTGTGCCGGTGTGTTCTTTTGTGTCTCGAACCTGCCAAAGAAGTCATTTAGACAGTTGAGCAGTGTGATGTCACCTTCACAAGTCTGTGGTGGAGGTTTGTAGTTAGTGAGGGTTTCAATGCCACGGCAGAGAGACTGTGCATCTCTGGTGTTGCTAAAGTGTCCAGATATTTTCTTGCTGTACTGGTTTTTTGCTTCCCTAATGCCACGGGACAGGTTTACTCTAGCTGTTGCTAGTCCTGCAGTGTCACTGGCCCTAAAGGCTGCATCACGGACCCTCAGAAGCCTGTGGACCTCTCCTGTCAGCCATGGCTTCTGGTTCTGGTTTTGCAATGTATGCTATAACCACCTCAGTGTACTCCTCAATGTCTGTGTGGTCATTGTAAGTGGCTGCTTGTTTGAAAATGTCCCAGTCTGCAGTGCTAAAGCAGTCCCTCAGAGCACTGGAGGCACCCTCTGGCCACACACGTATCTGCTTTTGCGTTGGTCTGATGGTTCTCACTCTGGGTCTGTATGTAGGTCTCAGCATGATGGTGATGTGATCAGAGAGACCTAAGTGGGGGGGGGGGTGGAGGCCTTGTAGGCTCCCCTGCAGGTTGTGTACACCAAATCCAGTGAGTTGTCTCCTCTTGTAGGAAAGTCCACATGTTGGTGTAATTTGGGCACTAAAACCTTTAAATCTGCGTGGTTGAAGTCTCCAGCTGTGATGAGGAATCCATCTGGGTGTGCTGTTTGTTGTTCACTAATGGCCTGGTAGAGTTCATTAAGCGCCTCGCTCCTATCGCTGGTGTTAGCGGTTGGAGGGATGTATACAGCGACAAGTAGAATCGATGCATACTCCCTCGGTAAGTAGAAGGGTCGGCATTTAATAATAATAAACTCCTCCAACAGAGAACAGTGTCTATGGACAACGATAGTATTTCTGCACCAAGCGTCACTAAACACACCACTTCCATAAAGACTCGGTCGGCCACGATAACATGTTAGTCCAGCTAGCTGGATAGCAGAGTCCGGGATGTTGTCATTAAGCCAAGATTCTGTAAAAATAAAAACACAGCGGGGGATCACTGCACTACACAATCGACTGAGAGTCCAGCCAAGGCCCTAAGTCTGTCTTGCGATGCGGTGCTTCTGAGGTAATTTTTGATGAGTTTTAACTTGGAGAACGATCGTTTACACGTAGCAACAGTCATTGGCGTAGTCAGCAGTAACATGTAAGCCGTGCAAACGTCACTGGAAGTAGACAACAGTGCACAGTGATCTATCAGCAACACTTCAGCTACTTCGAAAACAGTCGACTTGGTTGACAGGATGGATTTAAAACAAGCACAAAATGACAACAGTTGAGCGAAAAACGCCGGTGAAATGTCGGTGTTATAGCGTTCAACGAGAAAATCAGCAGAAACATACAATTCATCATCAGCCATTGAGATCAGAGTTGATGGTAACAAGACTCTGAACGTTGATGCCACTGCAACGAGACTGCGAAACCGCTGTTTTAGTTAAGTTATTAAAAATACATTTTTAAAAATCTATACGGCCCCGAGTGGGCCCCCCAAGCTTGTAGTCTTGGGGTGGTTAAGTGTGTGCCACAGAGGACAAATGGACATCCCAGGTGGATGATGGCATGACTTCAGGATAAAATGGAAGGCACCAGGATGAACAAGCAGAAGCTGAAGTCCAGGAGCAGTTCCATCCCCCATATGCTAGGTGGCAGTGGTCCACTGGAGGCATCCCAGCTTGGACACCAACAGTGGTTCATGGGAACTGGAGTCTGGAAAAGTACCCTTGTCGGGTTCCCTGGGTGCTGCAAGGGGGGTCTTTTGGTGGAGGACTATGCTGGTTCTCAAACAACCTGGAAGTACTCCCCACTAGTCATACCGGGTCACCAGAAGCTGTTCCAGAAAAGGAGCCCACTGCCTTACCTTAGGGAGTCAGGAGGCAGCAGACAACACTCAACTGGAGGTGGGAGGAGAGGAAAAACTTTATTGCTTGTACAGTTTTTGGCCTGTGTTTCATTGTTTTGGTGAATGTTGGTTTAAAAAATCCATTATCTGAACCCGTAACTGTATTGAATATTATTGGGTCGGGGTGGCGCCCCTTGCTGGTTACAACACGTACATATGTGCCTTTCTTAACAATGTCCAGTCAATTCAATTTGCCTCTGGTGAACTCCAATCAAGTCGTAGATACGTCTCAAAGGTAATTCAACCAAACACAATCCTCCTGAGCACAATCTGGAGTGCCACACAGCAAAGGGTCTGAATACTTATACGAAGGAGAAATTTCAGTTTTTGATTTCTGCTATATTTGCAAAACATGTTTTTATTTTGTCATTATGGGTTACTAAGTGTGGATCACATGTTGGGAGCAGCACCCACCACACGACGAACCACCTCAGGATCCCAAATTAGGACCCAAGCGCAGCCATGAGACGGGTGACACCTCAGCACCGCACTAGTTCCAATAGAGCAGAATAGTGTGAGATTTTTTACAGTGGCTGGAGTGCCAGTCCTGCCACCAACCCCAACCGCAAAAATGGCAATTTAATCCATTTAAAAATGAAGTCAACAACACATTAAAATGTGCCAAAAGTGAAGGGGTCTGGATACTTTTATACTGTATCTCATTGATGGTGCTCATTTTTAATTGACTTTTATTTAACTTCACATGAGGGGGCCAGGTTTATTATCAAATGTGTAAAAATACTGTAAAGAGGGTGCCCCTACGTTGCTGTAGTTGGGTTACCTAAGGGGAATACTTTGACTTTTAACCTTGGAACAGAATTAGGGCCCATCAAATTCTAGTTAAACTCGTGCCATAATTGAAGTGAAAGAATGATTTCCATAGTTTCCATAGTTTTGAAAAAGTATAATCCATTTGTCATTTAGTTATTAAAACCTGTAAGTTATCGTAGGTAGTTTGATTTTGGATGTAAATGTTAGCTGAACAAAACAAAAATAAACTGTGACATATTCAAGGTAAAAGCAGAAGATATATTTCGGCAGTCAGGGGGCATACAGAAGGTGCTCATCACCTCCTCATGTCCTGCAGCTGCCATCTGATAACTTTGAAGGCATCAGTGCTAAAGACAACAAGGCAAACCTGAATATTCTCCTCCTGCTGTAGTTTAAGTGCTTTCTTTGCTCTTGTGCTGCTTAATAAAGCTTTGGTTTGCCTGTCTGCTTAATACAAATGAGTGGAGCAGACAGGTTTGAGCCACCAGTGGTAAAGCCACGAGCCCCCAAGTCCTCATTGTTCATGTGGGATTTGCTTCAAAAGGCTAATAAATAATAGATGTGTCATTTTATTATGATGGTGCATTATTTAAGTGCAGTAGGAGCTCCTTGCAATCTCTTTCACTTGAACTAAGATCCGATTTAATTATTCACAAGGCAAAAAGTTTCTTTCAACCCTCAGAGGACCATTGGAGTTTCGGAAAAAAAGCAGGGATTTCTACCTTTCACATTTTATAAATTAAAAAATGAAAATCTCTGTGTTGCTCTTATTCACTCTCAACCCCAGGGCTTATAACCATGCAGGAGCTTTCTATAGTCATACCTTCCAATAACGTTGAGGCCTTTACTAAAATTGCCTTTGGAAAGATTTCTGACCTCTTCACTTTTTACAGTTTGTTATCTTGCTGCCTCGTGCTTAAATCATTTAAACTTCTTGTTTCGCCATTCTGTGGTATTGAGTGTTGCTTGTTGAGGGAAAAATGAATTTAAATGATTTTAGCACAAGACAGCAACATAACAAAATGTGTAACAAGTGAAGAAGTCTGGGTACTTTGTGTAGGTACTGTACACACTGGCAACGATGTCACCGTTTAGCTAGGTTTCTGGGGACGGAATTAAAGAAACACAGCGTGGGCTTCTTGGCTTCAAAGACTTCACAGATAACGTGTTTCTCTGTTCCTGTAAAGACGCCCATTCAGATTACTGTCATTATTTGATACAAAATATGTGGAGCGGTGAGGGGAGATCATAGAGTAAACCCAAGAGCGGTGTTTGGGGGTGGCAAGTGGGGCAACTGCCCCAGGCCCCACGCCTAAAGAGGCCCCGTGTCCTGTTCGAGCGGATTTGTCAAGTTATATTCTCCAGTATATACTGCGAATGATAGAAAGGAAGAGACAACACTCTTACAAAGGTTTGGGGTTTTCCTGCCCAGTATGGTGTGAGGTCCGCTCATCTAATCAAGACTTTCTTATACATAAAAAATACAGCCACGACGACATGTTGGTATAACAGGTGGATTTATATAATGGACAGACAGGAAGTACAAAGGTTGATGGGAAAATCCAAGGGACGTTTGGATGATGTAGAAGCGTAGAACCAGAAATGATGTCATCATTGATGTCAGCGGGGGTGCGCTTATAAACACGGAAGGGAACTCGAGTGCGTGACTTCTTATGGGGTTGTTTGCTCTTCAGTTTTCCTACTAAATAAAAGAGAGACGAGTCAGCACTCTGTTCCAAACCTATTCCCTGTGCAGTATCACTCTCCGTTGAGCCGTTCAGCTGCTCCCTACTCGCTCGTGTGTGACAATATATATTTGAGATGCTTCTAAGAGGAACCCATTTAAAATCTCTCTTCAAGGTCAAATTCCGTACACATACATCTTTGAAAACATTCCATAGTCCGCCAACATCGCCCAAAAAGGGTCGCCAGTATAATCCCTTCCTAAAATAGGTATAGCCCATTAGTCGCTGGGTTGGCTTCTCCTATCTATAGAAAAAGACATTGAATCAAGATTGGACTACAAAGATGTCATCAATGACTTTTCCAATTGGATAGCAAGAAAAGTGGATTTTCGTCTCTGAACCTGGAAACCAGTAAGAGATTTCTTGTAAATTAAATTATTAATTTCTCACTTCCTGTTGAAACACTGAAACTCACATTTTTATTTTTAGGCCATAAACATGTCCAAATATGAATGCACAAAAACATGTATCGCTAATGATAACCGGCTGCCATGACATTAACGCGAGTTATGACTATGACATCCTGCATATCGAGTATACTGTACTTGCAATTTGGGTACTTTTCTAGAAGAGGCCCTGCTAATTTCCACATGACACTGCATGGCGTTTTGCAGTGTCGTGGTATTGTCATGAATTATGAATTGCACTTTTTTAATAGATTATATTGTTACATTTGGATAAAGTCCACATGTTATCTTGCAAAAATGTAGCTGAATACTGTAATGAGAAAATCCGGTGTATGTTAACATTATTTTTATTAAATTCGCATGCAGGTTTATACAGTCCACACCTACTGCTAACAGAGTTTGACGTAACTGGACCCGCGTGTGATTGGTCAGCTGTAGGCCCCGCACACCCCTAAGGCCGCCTCTGAGTAAACTAGTGGTCTCAAACTCTGGTCCTGAAGGGCCGCAGTGGCTGCAGGTTTTCATTCTAACCCTTTTCTTAATTAGTGACCTGTTTTTGCAGCAAATTAACTTCTTTTGAATTCATTTTAGTTAACTTCCTCTTGAAGACTCAGACCCCTTAATTGTTTCTTTATCCAGCCAAACAATAATGAGATCTAAAATGAACCTAAACATGACTAGCAAACCGTGTCCATCATACAATATCTGAAAATAAAGAAAGATGAAGGCCTCAGGAATGTTGATGTACTCAGGTCCTCCAAACATTTTCACAGAGCTCTTAGAAAAGAGAAAATCAACAATTTCAGAAATGTCTGCTATTGCACAATGAGAGCAGCAACAAGTCATGGAATTAAAGAACGGGTTTAAGTAATGAAAAGAATCAGAGCCTAATTAAACAACGGGTTGGAGTGAAACTGGTTGGAGTTTGAGGCCCTGACTTAGTTGGTCTTCTGTTGGCTCACTCACTTCACATTTCATTTCTGTTTGGGTGGAAGGAAAGGAATTTAAGGAAAGAAATGAAGTGATTCAGAGGAACGATTAAGAAATTCAGGAGAACAAATCTTAAAAAACAAGTCAATTAAAATGAAAGGGAAAGGATTTAATAAGCAGTAAAAATTGGTCACCATTTAAGAAAAGGGTTAGAATGAAAACCTGCAGCCACTGTGGCCTTCCAGGACTGCAGTTTGAGACACTGGAGTGAGCCCTGTCCATTAAAAAATGTAATTAAATTAACTTATTAAACAAATGATTCAATAAACTCAATAAACAAAAGAATTGTTATAGATAAAAGCAAACAAGGCAAAAAATATATATAGTTTTAGAAATACTGAACTAAATATTTCGCCAAAGAAAATTTCAAGAAAATGCTCTAATTTCAGAACAGAAGAAACCAAGACAAAAAGAAAGGTGTACAAAAGTTCAAGCATTAAATACAAAGCTAACAACATTTAAAAACATGACAGATGACTAGGCTTGTGCTCACTGTGTTATTAATAATGCACACAAAATTGAAAAAGAGAAGATAATCCTCCCAATAGTAATTTAATCCTTACAAGTCAGAACAGAAATTTCACTGGCCAACTAAAGACAGGCCTCATCCCAGGAAACCAGACCCCAAACTCTGCAGGCAGGCTTTGGCCTGTACATCCCCAAAATGGAAAACTGGCTTTACTACAGTGTTTCTCAGTCTTTAAGTATTTGCAACCCGAGTTTTGATAACAGTTTTAATCACGCCCCCCTAACCTTTTTTTTGAAACCCTAATAAAATGTATTCCTATATTTTTTGCTGCCGATACACCGCTACAAGTTTTATTATACCTACTTACCTTTTATCGATATTTATCTAACTCTATATTTGTTTTCTAGTATCAGAATGTAGTTTAAGTTAATTTGTTTTGGTTTCAATAGATGTATTTTTCATATTTTCGATTCCTGTTTTCTTTTTTTCATATCTTCATGCCCCCTTTTTTGCCCCCACAGGTTGAGAACCGCCACTTTAGTAGCTTGGAAATACAGTAATCCCTCCTCGATCACGGGGGTTGCGTTCCAGACCCCCCCGCGATAGGTGAAAATCCGCAAAGTAGAAACCATATGTTTGTATGGTTGTTTTTATATATTTTAAGCCCTTATAAACTCTCCCACACTGTTTATAAATATTTCCCGCAGAGTTATACAGCATAATCCCTTTGTATTCTCTTAGATATTAGGTAAGATTCATTGAAATTATGTATATAAACACACTGTTTATATACAGTAAAACCTAAATATTATTTTAAAGATATTGAGTGTCTCCGATATCACATATGTTACAGCCATTACGATAGACAGGCCACCAGCAATAAATACGTACAATGCAAGAAAAATAGTATACAGTAAATGTGTGTACAGTGACACTAAACGTACATACATGTACTAAGCACTGTAAGAAGAAAATTAATTATGGTTACTCACCAACAATGACACGATTACTTGTCCGATAACAATGAGTTTAATTTTACTGCACAACAAAGGAGAGCGTTACAGCCCTTGTAAAGGAGCCACTTCAGGCGATTGTGTAGCACTGCCGTTGTTCTTCTTCTGGCAGTCTTCAATCCAAATCCCTAAAGCAGATTCCATCCAGACTACTGCCTTATTACATCCACTTACAACTCGTTTTGCACCCTGGTTAAAAGGACGCTGCAGCCGTAGATCTTATATTCCTTTCCTACTTTTTAAATAAAAAGAATCGTAGCCTTCAACAAATCCAAAACGTTTACCTTTTCGGCAATCGTTAAGATCTTCTTCTTGCGCTTGGGCACGGCCCCTGAAGCAGTAGCAGATTGTTTTGGAGCCATAATGAAGGGCTTGACTATGCACAAAGATAAACACAAAAGAGCACAACTCTTTACACAGCGAAACACGTTGATGCTGAATGAGCGAGATGAGACTTCCTGGTTAACACTGCATTCAGCGCGCAGGAACTCAACTGCTTGCTCTGATTGGTTAGCTTCTCAGTCAGGAGAACTTGACTGCGTGCTCTGATTGGTTAGCTTCTCAGCCATCTGCCAATAGCGTCCCTTGTATGAAATCAACTGGGCAAACCAACTGAGGAAGCATGTACAGGAAGTAAAAAGACACATTGTCCGTAGAACCCGCGAAGCAGCGAAAAATCCGCGTTATATATTTAGTTATGCTTTCATATAAAATCCGCGATAGAGTGAAGCCGCGAAAGTTGAAGCGCGATATAGCGAGGGATTACTGTATTTAAAATGTCTCAAAAATGTGCAAAAATGCCCCTCAAGGGAAAGTAAACCATTAAACCCCTGGCCTGAGAGATAAGCCCAAATAAGAATCTTTACAAAAGGAAAAAATTATTAGAATATGGTTTAAAGTAGGGGTGTAGCCAGGAATATATTTTATGGTGGGCCTGTGTAAAAACAGATGTTCTAGTTTTTAGTAGGATATATAAGGGCACTTTTCCATAAAATTAATCTAATAAAACTGTGGTACATTCACATAACTGAATTTTTACGACTATGCAAAATCTGATCAAAATTATCAAGGCAATTAAACGTTGTTGTGGCACAGCAGACACACACACAAAATCATTCCCTACCTGTCCTGTAAAGATTTATGCAGACGCGGGCATCAGGGCTTTAGATTGATCTGATCAATCATTACGTCACAATCTAGATTTTCAGTAAGACTGGGTTTAAATGATAAGGAATTCAATTTGCTGAGATGAACTGATGGCACTGATGATCTCAAATGTGTCTTGATCTGATTTATGGATGAAAAAACTCTCTCAACACTGCAAGTTGGAAGTGTGACCTTTACTCACAACAAAGCATTAAGAAAATAGTCCACAGGGTACATGCTAAGCAACTCCAAAAGAGATGACAATTTTTGCTGTCTTGTTTCCACTTTTCTATTCATTTGTTGGGCAAACACTGTGTATTCAGCATCCTGAATATTTATTCCACATAGCTAAATGAGGCTTCTTGAAAAACCTTGATATTTCCATTTGTTTTGCTGTGTCAGAAATAATCCCTCAAAATAGGAAACTATCTCTTGGTGTTTGTTGAAGATACTCAGTTAAGCAATGTAAGGTTCTGTTAACTGTGTAATAACTACTACCAGTCAGGCTACACATACACCGTAACACCACCCCATTTATTCATTTAATGAAAATTCAGAAAATCAACGGGATTTCACATAATCTCTTTAAACCTAAACAAAAGATAAAATAACAAACACTCAATCAAATACAAAATTTAACAGAAAATTTCATACACGATGAACTTATTGGCTGGGCCTATGGCTAATCACAGTGGACCTGGGCCCAGCCAGGCTCACCCTTCTCTACGCCACTGGTTAAAAGACAAAAATGAGGCAAAAACAGTTAGCTGAACAGGCAGCCCACAACTAAGAAATCCTAATCCATAATCCAGATATCGTAATCCAAAAACAGAAGTGAATTAATCAAATGTAATGAAGAATGTAGTTTTGAAATAAATTCTTATTGTCTTTCCAAGAATTTGTGCACTCGTTTTGGGGTTTCTGGTGGTGCCTGATTCTGAATTTGACATTAGTTTTTTGGCCAGAAGTCATCTCTTGCTTTTGTTAATGTTTTTGTTCTGATTGTATATTTTTTTTATCTATAATCACCACCATTTTGTCTTCTTGTCATTAGAAGTGTTAGTGTAGTCAAAGGCTGTGACCCTTGATTAATGACACAACAGGTTTAAAAAATCACAAAAAAATCACTTCTTATCCATGTTTATGGATAAAAAATCCTTTGTGTCAAACATCTTTATACTTTTCAAATTTCTTCTTCAAAAGTTTATTTTTAGTCTAAGAGACGGCCAGCAGCCCAGCCTGGCCAGGACCCCCAAAGAGTGAAAGGATTGGGGAAGGCAGCCTCTTTATGGCATTGCTTCCCCAGAACGCTAGATGGCAGCTTCCTTGGAGCGCAGTGGTGCCCCGGATTCCCACAGGTCACCATGGGACATGGAGTTCTGTATCTCAGCCATGTTGGGTGCCACCAGGGGGTGCTGTGGAAGAACCATGGGACATAAGGTTTCCGACTGACCCAGAAGTGCTGGCAGATCACGTGGTCAGAAGAGCAGAAGCACTTCTAAGTTGGATGATATAAAAGGACCAGACCAGCCTCATAAGGGGGAGCCAGAGTCAGGTGGATGGTGGACAAAGCTTGCTGGGAGGAGCAGAGGAGGAAGAAATTAAGAAATAAAGAGAGAGAGAGAGAGAGAGAGAGAGAGAGAGATAGAAAGAAAGAATAACTGTGTGCTGTATTGTTTATTTTCTTGTGGCAGTGGTGGTGGAAAGTCTTGTGAAGAGTTTGACAAAAATAAACAAGCTCTTGGTGATTTTAATTTGTGTCCTCAGTGTTTATGTGTTGGGTTTGAGGATCGACAGTGCTATCTAGTGTCCACATTAGATTTGAATCTTTGGGACTTTCTTGCAGAGAAATCATGGGGGTTGGTGGCAGGATTGGCATTCCAGCCACCGTAAAAAAAAACTTCACAAAGCTCCAAGACTACAGAAAGAACTCCTTTTTGCTCTCCGTGAGATTAGCTCTGCTGTAGCCACCCATAGGAAGTCTGCTCATATCATGAAGGGAATGGGGGAAAGCCCTCGGGAGCCCCGTCCCCGGAAGAGTCGAAACTGTTGGAGAGCCAATAGGGTCAGGTCTGTTGGGGATCGGAACTGGTGTGTTGCTGAGGCGTCGCCTGCTGTACAGCAGCACTCGGGTCCCAATTTGAGGCGGCCCATACAGGTGGGCGCATGGAACGTCTTGTCTCTCCGGCAAGATGATCATCTTCCTCTGCTGTTGGAGGAGCTACATAAACTCCACATTTCAGTGGCGGTACTCTCTGAGGTGCGCAGACCGGGGACTGGCCAGATTTCTGTAGATGGATACACCTTTTGTTGGTCTGGTCGGTCTGATGGCTGTCATACTCAGGGAGTAGCTGTTGTTGTAGCGGATTGGCTTCTTCCGATGGTGTCCGATGTCACTCCTTTCAACGAACATATTATGAGACTCAGATTACAGCACTCTCTGGGTGCCTTGTCTGTTATCTCAGTATATGCTCTAACCACGGTGAGTGATGTCTCAGCGAGGGAGACATTTTTTTCGCAGCTTCGTTTGGTGGTTGATGGTTGCCCACGAGGTGACACTCCTCTGGTCATGGGTGACTTTAATGCAGCCACTGGCACTGACAGGGCTGGCTATGAGGATTGTCTTGATCCCCCAGGGTTTGGTGACTGTGGTGAAAGTGGCTCCATGTTCCTTGACTTTGCAAAAGGTCAATGGCTGCGAATCGCTAGATCCTGGTTCCAGCACCCTGAACAGCATCGTTGGAACTGGTACTCCAATATTGGTGGTGCTATGAAAGAGATCGATCACATCCTCGTGGGCAGATGCTGGTGGCTCTTGCAAAACTGCAGGGTCTGCAGAAATGCCCAGTTTGTGAATTCTGACCGCAGATTTGTTGTTGCTACACTTAGGATCCAGCTTAGGTCCAGTAGGTTACCACCTACTAGGATAATGAGCCTGGACTTGGCCAGACTCCAAGACCAGGCTTTTTCTAATGAGTTTGTACACAGTTTGTGTGAGGAACTTTCAGATTTGGGTATGACTGCCGATCCTAATGTGATGTGGGAGACCTTCCATCACAAGACCCTGAAGGTTGCTGAGGGTTGTGTTGGTGTTACCGCTGTCCCAGAAGGAGGTGTTTCATCTCGCAGGGCATCCTGGATATCATCGAGAGGAGTCGCAGAGCATGGCTCAATGGCAACTCTGGTCTGTACCGGGAACTGAGAAGGATGGCTGCGAGGGCTCTGAGGGCAGATAAAGAGGCATTTGTTAGAGGAATCTGTGAGCAAGTGACACACATTCTGTGGTCTAGCAATCCACATCCTGCTTATAGAGGAATCAAACCATTACGCATCTCTGAATCTGTTCCTTGGTGACTTGCAGTTAGGGTAGCTGATGGAAAGGTTCTTACAGATGACACTGTAGTTATGACCCTCTGGGCTAGCTACTTTTAGCAACTGTTCAAAGCTGATCCTCCGGCTAGGACGCTGGATATCTCTGGGTCCATGGTTCTTGAGGCTGATCCTCCAATTAGCTGTGAACCACCCAATCTCACTGAGATTGCACAGGTGGTGAACCAGCTGAGGGGGGGGAAAGGCTGCAGGGATCTGTGGTATCTGGGGTGAACTACTCCAGGCTGGTGGTATGGCTGTCCTCCTGGCATTGCATGCAATCTTTGCTTCCATTTGGGAGACTGGCATTATCCCAACTGACTGGAAAACGGGACTTGTCGTCCCTATTTGGAAAGGGAAGGATGATCACCTGGATTGCAGCAACTACAGGGGGATAACACTGTTCTCTGTGTCGGGTAAGGTCCTTGCTAGGGTCGTCCTTAATAGGATCCATGATCACTTGCTCACCTACCAGTGACCGGAACAGTCTGGCTTTACGCCTAAGAAGTCTACCATCGACTGCATCCTGGCACTGAGGGTTCTCATGGAGCACAAACATGAATATCGGCAGAGTTTCTTTGCAACCTTTGTCGATTTCTGCAAAGCGTTTGACTCAGTTGATCGAGCTTCCCTGTGCAACATCCTGAGGATTCACGGGATCCCCTTGAGGTTGCTGGATATCATGGCCAGCCTATACACTGGTACTGTGAGTGCTGTGCAGAGTGGAGGCAGGACCTCTGTGTTTTTCCCAGTTGATTCTGGGGTTTGTCAGGGGTGTGTTCTGCTCCTACTCTGTTCAATGCTTGTATGAACTGGGTGTTGGGCAAAGTCGTGGGGTCCAGCGGCTGTGGGGCATCTGTTGGTGAAGAAAGGTTCATGGATCTTGACTTTGCTGACGATGCTGTGATCTTCGCGGAGTCAATGGAGGCTCTGATTGGGGTGCTCGAGAGACTGAGTGAGGAGTCTGAGTGTCTGGGCTTGCGAGTGTCCTGATAAAAACCAAGATCCAGGCCTTTAATGACCTCTTGGGCACAGCCATCAGCAGTGTGTCTGTCTGCAGAGAGAGTGTCGACCATGTTGAGAGGTTTACTTACCTTGGCAGTGATATTCATGTCTCTGGTGACTCTTCCTATGAAGTAATTAGACAGATTGGGACAGCATAGGGTGTCATGAGGTCACTGGAAAGGGTTGTGTGGCACTCCCGATATCTATGCAAAAGGATTAAGGTCCAAGTCTTTAGAGTCCTGGTGCTCCTGTCTTGCTATATGGTTGCGAGACATGGACGCTATCTTTGGTACTGTGTCTCTCCGGAAAATACTTGAGGACTGTTGGTTTGACTTTGTGTCGAATGAGCAGTTGCTCATGGAGTCCCAAATGAGGCACGTTACCTACATTGTGAGGGAGCATCAGTTACAGCACTACGGCCATGTGTTGCATTTCCCCAAGGGTGATCTGGCTTGTAAGATTCTCATTGTTAGGGACCCGAGTAGCTGGACCAGGCCAAGGGGTTGCCCACATAACACCTGGCTGCAACAGATAGAGGGTAATTTCCGGAGGGTGGGACTGGACCACACGTGTCTGCCTAGAGGGTTGCAAACCAGGATCCTGAGTTATTTCATTGTGTGGTGGGTGCGGCGATGCACTGTACCAGTGCATGCTCCCCAACTTGACTTGACATCTCTGCCTCTCATTTTGCCTTCAATAATGGTAGAATTCTCAGTCTTTACTGTTTTTTTTTTTTTTTTTTTTTTGCCTTTTTGATGACGTGTTTTCTCTCGGTTACTCTGAAATACTTTTGGTGTTTTTTCCAGCTTTAGCAGTGATATGATGGTGGCCCACCACAGGAAACAATGAACATGAGAGAACATACATTTCATAATTACTAAACAATAAATAAACAAAACAGAACTGAACAAGATTAACAAAAACTAACAGAATAAATACATGAAAAATAATACTTCAGAATAAGCAAAAATATCAAAAAGGAAATATAAACCTAAGCCAGAAAACACACCCTGGCTGGATCATAACACTCTGTAGAGTAACGGCAGACAATTTTTACTTCTGAAAGACCAGGAAGAAGAGAAATCAAGTGAAGTCAGATCAACATGGCAAATGCCAAATACAAGAGAACAAAATGATCAGGAGACAATTTAGAAACACAAAGAAAAATTCAAGGTCCAAAAACTTCTTTTTGAAGCAATAACCACAGGAAATAGAAAGGTTTTCCCAAAGCTGGGAGAGTTTGCCACCATCCTAAATAGTAACAGCAAATTGCATCCAATATAACAGCATCACCAATTATGAGGTAGCAATGGCATGTTAACTATAAACAACAGGGCTGCCATCACAGTTGAAACATACAAAATGGCGGTGCCCATGATGTTAAATCTTGCAGCCAAAGGTGGTGTCAAGTGCTCTCAACTGTCATAACAAAAAATCATAATAATAAACTTATACCTCAAATCATGAGAGAACCAGGTTACATAAAGAAGCAAAAACAGAAAATTACAAAGAAAACCAAATTCAAAATATCAGAAATCTAAGCATAAGTAAGCTGGCTCAGGAATCTAAGAAGTAAAATGAAAAACCTCAAACCAAAAATTTAAGTTCATAACAATTTAAACACCAAAGGGTTAGGGTTAGGGTTAGGGTTAGGAAATGAGTGCTTTTTTATTTTGTTTGCTGCAGACATCACCCGTTTATACAGGATTATGTAGCAGTTGCTGTGTGGTTGCTATGGAAAAGCACTAAGAGTTGTGTGGTGCAGGATTTTAATGAGTATAAAGATCAGCTTCTTGGATTTCTAGATTGTCTATGTTTGCAAATTCTCAAAAGAAAATAAAATTCCATGTAAGGCAATTATCTAGTTTCTGGGTTATGACTGAGTTAGGATCATGTTTTGGCTTTGGCACTATTCTGTCTCAACAAGACACAGTGAAAAATATTTTAATTAAAGGATCCAAGGATGAATGTGGTCAAAAATTACAAGAGGAGATCAATGCTAAAAAGGCAAACTAATCTTTTGCCAAGCCAAAAACCTAAGACAAGAATCAGAAACTATTCAAGAAGACAAGAATCAGAAACAAAATGAAAGTCAGAATACCAAAATGAGGAAGACACAGAGAATTGCATATAAAACATCTCATGTGCAAGAACTTATAGTTTGCACTACTGAGGCGTCATGCACTCCCATGGAACTCTGGGAGAGTTGCCTAGGCAACGGATGATGCTCTGACCACAAAATAGCAGTGGCATTTCACAATATGAAGATGCTAAAAATGATTATGTTTTAAAGAAAGGCACATCAAGAACAACAAATGTCAGTTAATGGCTATAAAAACCCCAGTTTAGCCATGTGGATTTCAAAAAAAGAGCAAAGAGAAAGACATAAAAACTGAATGACATGTACCAATCATAACAGGCGCTAGGTATTCTTGATTTTCAACCTTTTTACAGCATTTTGCTTTTGATTTGACTCCCAAGTATTGTTTCACTTGCCCTTGCGGTGTGTCTTATTCCAGTGCCACAAGAGATCTTCAAAAAAACAATAACAAAATACGCAATGCAAAATCTCACAAATGGGATCAAATACACCATGAACTGATTGCTTACTAATTCTGTTCCAAAGTGAAAAATCAAAGTATTTATTGCCCTTAGGTTCTGCAGCATAACCCAACTACAGCAACGTAGGGGCAGCATCTTTATAATATTTTTACACTTTTGATAATTCACTAATGCCAAGTTGTATATTATAAATAATTAACCATTAAAGTGAAAAACAAAATTACAACTCAGGCAGAAGAAACAAAAAGATAAAATCCACAGTAGATCATAACAGAAGGCACACGTCACCCCAAACCAACTGCACTTTCTAACGTTCCTTCCAGTTGTCCACCACAAAGAAGTTCCAGTCATCTCATTCACATTCCAAGACCAGGTGGAAACACTTTCTTCTCTCTCTTAAGTGCAAGGAGTACCCTGGCATCACCGGGCAGTGCATTAATGCACCCTCATCACAAATCAACAATTTATTCTCCATCTGGAACCTCAACCCTAATTACATTCCACTTGGGTCATTGAAAAATATATAGATGATTTCAAAAAATGACAAAAAATATTGACAAATATGCTAGATTTCCAATAGTGAATGGACCTGGCATCCTGACTGGGATGGAGAGTGGTCCTGTACCAGGTCGGGAGATGGATACGCATCATGGACATGACGGCTTCTATTTCCTTTCTTAGTTGGGATTAAGATATAATGGATGGGATGGACTCGGGGAGACTGCCTGCCACAAACAGTTGTTCATCTAGGATAATAGGTGGCAGTGGTCTCTGGAATGGCTCTGATATGGACACCCACAGGGCTGCATGAAAAGTGTAGATGTGTAGGGCAGCTTGGTGGGTTCCCTGGGTGCCACCAGGGTGTGCTGTCAGGAAAGGACTCTCTTGTTTTATGGAAGTGTGCCCTGGGTGCAATGATCTC
Organism: Polypterus bichir lapradei; assembly: GCA_026402145.1. Lineage (NCBI taxonomy): Eukaryota > Metazoa > Chordata > Cladistia > Polypteriformes > Polypteridae > Polypterus > Polypterus bichir. The sequence continues at coordinate 87,015,150 of JANRMT010062796.1, read as the reverse complement.
CAGGATAAAAGGAGACTGGAGAGTGTCACACACGTGCGCATGGGAGGCAGCTAAAGGGGCTAAATGAGAGTAATTCCATGCCAGACCAGGGGGTGGCGGAGTGCGCTGACCTTTTCTCTCACTTTCCTGCAGACCATTCACAGGAAATTCCTCCTAGCCCTGATGACCTCACTTCCGGTTCTGACCCTTCCGATGTCACTTCCGGTGTAGAACTCATGAACGAAGAGCCTTCCTGTTCCGGCCCTTTTGATGATGTCATGTCCAGGTCCGAGCCTATGGAACAGGACCCTTCCGCTTCCACCCTGGATGATCTCACTTCCCTTTCTGGCATTTAAAGCCGCTATATTTTACCAACTCATCAGTTCTGTTTAGGAACTAGTGAACAATTTATTCTTTTGCCTCCAGGAAATATCATACGGGTGGCTGCCCCAAACCTTTTTATGACACTTGAGTCTGTTTTTTGTGAGGAAGACAAAGCTCACCAAGAAGGAAGGAAGGAAGACAAAGGTAAGAAAAGAGATTGTATTGTTTAGTGTATTAGAAGAGCCTCCATAAGGTATCTTCCTAAAAATCAATGGTCATTTATACCTGAGTCGGTGAATCTATCTAGGATTTGGGTCTTTGAGATGCCCCCTACAGCTCACACAATAAATGTTGTGTATAAATAAGCATAATACACCAGTAACAGCACACTGCATGATAACCTGCAGTGAATACACTTGACTTGACCATCGATTAGCCTCTTCCTCAGTCTCATATGCTCTTGCGATTCTTTTTCGCTCAGTGTCAGCCTGCCTTCGTTGTATGGTCAGTTCTTTGCTCTCAGTTGCTCTTGCAATTCTCTTTCGCTCTGCGTCAGCCTGTCGTAAATGCAGAGTGCGCTCTTCTTAGTTTTCATACTCTGTCTCTGTACGTTTAGCACTCATTTGCTCAGAGGTTGATGCGCTTGCTGCTTCCTGAGCAGCTCTTCTTTTCTCCACCCTAGCAGCCCTCTTCTTCTCTTCTTTCGGTGGCATCTTTTCACATTAAAACTGATGAAGTCAGTGTTTGTGTTGCAATTACTTGGTACGTTTTCTTTCATTTTTCACTTAGCTGGCACTTAAGTCTTCAATCTGTTTCAAGAATGATTTAAGATATGAAGAGGAAGGGGAAGTCGATGGCGAAGGTGGTAGGGATGAGAACACTACCGAGAGTTGATTCTACAATAAAATAAAATAAAAATAAAAAAGTAAGAATTCCAAAACTCTTTGTTTTTAATATAAAGCTGTAGTGCAGAGTTTCAGCGAAGTATATGTGTACCAAATTTCAGGCTACAGGTTATTTGATTTTTGACCCTGACTTTCCTGGGTTGACCTTTGACCTTGGGGGTCAATCATCACCCTGAAAGCGGACAGTACAGGTCACTTAGTATATGCATACCAAGTTTCAGGTCAATAAGTCAAACGGTTTGTGAGCTACAGGTAATTTAAAATCCTGGACAGACAAATGGACAGCCACAGTAGCATATTATGTAAGAAGATTTTATTGTATTAAATAAAAAAACGGTTTTCAGATTGAAATCTACTTTAAGGTATATAATTAAATGTTGAAGTCTTCTCTTAATCTGTAAATGGATAACTTTTATATATTTAAAGTGATAATATATTTCAATGTCCTGTTGTCCATTCTTTTTAATTTTAGGTGAGTGAACTGACCTGCGTGAACTCACAGGGTGGTGGAGACTAAAACGTTAGTCTTGCATTTTATAGCCCACCACCTTAATTACTAAGCCACAATAAATCTGAATTTGCATTGTAATTCCAAGTATTGCTAAAGAACTGGGCATGTTTAAGGTATTGTTTCCTTAGCAACTACTCAGATACAGTAAGTAAGACATTTTTTTCTATTTCATTCTGAGCCTGGCATCCATTAGATCAGGTTAAAATAAAGTGCAGTGGGAAAATAAATGATGGCAAATAAAAAGGCATATTTCGGCTTACTGCACTTTAATTCTGAAATATAATTGTTTTTTTCGTTACTGTAAGGGTTTTGTCTGTTTGCATGTTGTGTATAAATCCTAATTCTGACTGTTATTATGGTTTATCTAAAAACTACAAGGATCACACATAAATATCAGGATAAAACTCTAAATCTGTATGTATCTTGATGCCCATCTACCCAATGACTTCTGAAGAGACTGTGAAGAAATGCATTGTGGATTCACAACATGGAAGATGAAGGTGCAATTTCCATAGTGCAGCAGAACATTTGGGACACGTCCGTACACACTAGATCTTAGGCAAAGGAAACCCTTCTTTACTGGTAGAGATGGAGCCGTAACTTATGAGGGAATCTGAAAAGTGGAAGCTTGTTAAACCTTTGTTTAGCATTGGCTGTAGCAGTAAGACCTCCACTGAGGATGGTCACTCTCCTACCCTCCAAATGTGGATGAGAGTACTCGGATGTTTGCTGTACAGGTAGACTTTATAAAACTAGATAACAAGGTCACCTCTGCCACATGTGTGTGCATACGGAGCATCTACAGTGATCTACTAAGTTAAGCCACCCCTTCCCCAATGAGTGAGAAAACACAGCTAATTCTCTGAATGGACATCAAAAGAGTCGAGCTGAAGACCTTGAGCGCTCCGCCTGCTTACACTATGGTTAAGATTAAGATTGAGGGAATGTTATCTGATTCAATTAACTTACACAACAGTTTTTGACATTAACTCCACTTTCTTGGAGCTCCAGAGTGGAGGCTCAAGGCTGCAGAGTTACCAGACTCAATCTACAAGCACAGCCCCTTTTTCTGACAGCTAAAAGTGTGCTGCTTGACGGAGTCGGCACTTAGTGTTAACAGCTGTGTTGGGTTCAGGAGCAATATCTGCCCCTTTATTTCTTTTTTTCCATTCTGTTAAGATGTGTAAAATATGATGCATCAGACATACAAGCTTCTCTACTGTCTGTGAGATCAAAAGCCCCCATGCTGCCTGACGGGGCTAGCACTGTACAAAGGGTTAATAGATGTGATGCTTTCAACTTTGTGTTAACAGCTGCATTGGGTTCAGGAGCAATCTCTACCCATTTATTTATTTTTTCCATTCTGTTATGGTATATAAAATATGACACATCAGACAGACAAGCTTCTCTTCTGTTTGTGAGGTCTACGGCCCCCATTCTGCCTGACGGAGCCAGCACTGTACCAGTACTTTGTGAAGGGTTAATAGCCATGGTGCCTTAAGCCTTCTTGTCGCCACATTCTAAGTATTGCATTGTTGGCTGAATGTTCATTGGTTCTCACATGCAAAGAGCCCATGGCTGTGTCCAAATTGAAAATCACACCTGGTTGATCTATCGTAGATACAGAATTTTAATCAATATTTTTAATCAACACATGATATAATTTTACAATTGAATACAAATCTATACTATTACGAAGTTATAACAATGAATTATTAAACATTAGGATAAGTGTTGAAGGTAACTAAAGGGTTAAATGAATGATGTTTTAAGCCTAAATACGTAAGGCTTTTGCCTCATCAGATAGTTGCTAAAGTTAAAATAAAGTAGATAAGTAACAAACACCCCTCTAGAAAGCAGGAATAAAATAATGGGAAGGCCCAAACATTCCACCTATGAAGCGATGCTAAAATCAATAGATGAGTCTGCAGATCACCCCTATTTAAAAGGCAATACTCAGATTAATGGGAGAGTCAAAAGGAGTCAGAAAATACTGGTGACACTCATTGATTGGATGAAGCTCTGCATATCATGCATATTAAGTGTCAGATGATGGGATGTTTAGATGAAGTAATATAACAGAAAAACATAAATGCAGATGGATTTTTTTATTGATTGCTCACTCCATGGACAGAGACATTTGTGCATACCTATGTGCAAAGAAAGAACCATTCTGCATTTTCTTTGAAAATAGAGGAACGTTTTTTTCCACAATTGAGACTGGTTAGTCTCAGTCGTTAGGTGTGTCACATTAGGTGATCATCTTCATGGAGCGTGGCCCCTACTGTCCCCAACTGGCTAAGATTAGGTAACTGAAGGCTACGACTGCAAATCACATGGAAAGGTCGTCTAATGTGACGTAGGCTTTAGGCACCACTTTAGAAAACAGACAGCTCACCTGTAGCCTCTTTCTTGTGTGATCTGGAAAAAGCATTGCTCTTGGTTGCAATATTAGACTAATGTGTTAAGTGTTAAGTTTGGTTGGGCTTAAATGATGATAGCGGTGTGCTATTTGTGCTTGTGGATATCTGAAGGTGTTGTGCATTCTGCATGGCTGCATGACAGGGACGTGCGGTCAGGGCAAAGCCTCACCTGTCATCAAGAAAAGTAAAAAAACTAATAATGATAACATAAAATAAATGTGTCTACTGGTCTGTGCTATAAATTTGTTTTCTGTATGATTCCAATATTTTTGATTATTTTTTATAGTCAAAATTCACTGATTTGGCAAATTTCCTGTTCAAATACATAAGAGAAACGCGAGGCACTGCAGCAACAAGACGAGCCTCACCTCACCTCGGACTGCGCTCTCCCTCACACACAGGTTTGATTCATGCAATTGGCGCATGCATGTTGCTGTCTCCCTGTATATCGCCAGTATAATGTTTGCAGACACGTTTATTATACACCCTGACTTTCCACAGTCTGGCTAATATCTTTAATGAATGTGTGTGACATATTTAGTCTTGCTGATCGGATATAAAATGACAGTGAAAAGGCACAAGAGGAGGCAAACAGTACCGTGCCGACCTGAACGGGGTGCATGTGGGGCCCAACAGGTGCTTGTTGCTGTTCTTCTTCTACACAGAGGCACCAATAACTTAGCAATATCAGAAAGTCAAGTGCACTGTAGCGGTCTATTTTTATTTTTTGTTCCAACTGACTGCTAAAATGGAAGATTAAGATTTTTAAAACTAAAGGAAAATAAGGAGGACTTTTACAAGAAAGTGACAGAGATTTTCGTGGAGAAGGATAGGCGCACAGACTTCATTTACAAATAAATGTAAGACTATAAATGGTTTTCATAAATGGTTTAAAAAAAAAATGGTATCAGACTAAGAAAAAAGGTCTGTGTACTTTTTGGTATTTGAAATTTTATTTTAGAAGCAAAAACAAAAAAACAAAAATGAAAGGTATTTTTTTTATTTTATGGTGACAAATAGCAGTCATAAACTTAAAATTAGATATGCTTTTCTGTATTTATTTGTGATTCAAATAATGAAAGTGTAATAGCTCAAAAACAACAAAACAGACGCATTTTCATTTTCTGAAACCAGAAGTACTTCTTTTTCATGTGCGATTTTTGATGAAACGTGTGAACAGTCCTCCTCACAACATATTGATCGACGGCCTTGAAGTTACACTGGCATCAGCAGAGGATGGACCATTGCGTTGATTTTCGGAACAGTAAAAGAGTGACACTCCGGGACGAGGACATGACTGCAGAAAAACTGAGTCGCATCTTTCAGGTAAAAATACAAGCTTTGCAAACTTTTCTTCATTGATGTAGCAGTCCTTTTATGAACATTATTGTTATTACTTACTGCGAAACAGCTAACATTTGGTGATTTTATTTACTAACACTAAGTCTTGCAATTTTTATAGTGTTAGCAATTTGAATGTGTGTAAAGGTGTGAATGGTTGCTCATTGACTTTTACCGGCTACTCGTTATTAGCTAATTAGTAAACGTTTCGAGTATTAACAGTGCGCACAAGTGTAACACATGTTAGGAGAGCAACGTGATTTACAGAAAGTTTTCTTAAACAGGTGTCAGCACACACTCTGTACATAACGGATGACTCAAAAGTGGCTATGTTCCCCAGAGGAGCCTCTGGTGTTTTCAACGCGTTGGACCTGACACCCAGAGGTCACTATGTGGTCCACGGAGAAGACATGGAATCGATGCCAGCAGCAGGTTCCAGAAGCCAGCGTTTTGCATTTATGCAAGCACCGCCTTGTTTTGCCATCTCTAAAGTCACGTCTGAGTACTGTTCCAACGTCATGATGATGGTCCAGTTTACACACCAGTGACTAGTGTTTGCTGCAAGTGGCACATTACCTAACCAGGTTGTTGACCTACAAAAACGTCCGGTTCAGACAAAATAAATAAAGGGTGTTTTCTCGGTCCGTGTACTTTTTGGTATTTGAAATTATGTTTCAGAAAATATCATTTTAAAAAAAAAAAAGAGACACTTATTTGATTTTCAACTTAAGAGGGAACAATGAAAAACACAAAACAATTACTTTTTTCCTTTTGTTCTTTCGCACATCAGAAAAGAAAAATGCAAGAAACGAGAACAAGAAAACACCCTTTATTTATTTTGTCAGAACTGGAAGTTTTTGTAGGTCAACAACCTGGTCAGGTAATGTGCCACTTGCAGCAAACACTGGTCACTGGTGTGTAGACTGGACCATCATCATGATGTTGGAGCAGTACTCAGACGTGATTTTAGAGATGGCAAAACAAGGCCTATCATCGAAAATTATATCTGTAAATCACCAAATGTTAGCTGTTTCACAGTAAGTAAAAAACAATAACATTCATAAAAGAACTACTACATCCATGAAGCAAAGTTTGCAAAGCTTGCATTTTTACCTGAAAGATGCGACTCAGTTTTTCTGCAGTCATGTCCTTGTCCCGGAGTGTCACTCTTTTACTGTTGTGAAAAACAACGTAATGGTCCATCCTCTGCTGATGCCAGTGTAACTTCAAGGCCGTCGATCGATGTGTTGTGAGGAGGACTGTTCGCACGTGTTGTCAAAAATCAAGCAGAAGAAGAAGTACTTTTGGTTTCAGACAACGAAAATCCTTCTGCTTTGTTGTTTTAGGGCTATTACACTTTCATTATTTGAATCACAAATAAATCCAGAAAAGTATGTGTAATTTTAAGTTTATGACTGCTATTTGTTACCATCGAATTAAAACATACCTTATTTTCCCTCATTTTATTATTTAATCAAAAATCAAAATCTGAAAATTCCTTTCATTTTCATTTTTCTGTTTTTGCTTCTAAAATGAAATTTCAAATACCAGAAAGTACACGGACCTTTCTCGTTGTCGTTCCTTGCATTTTTCTTTTCTGATGTGCGAAAGAACAAAAGGAAAAAGTAACCGTTTTGCGTTTTTCATTTTTCCCTTTTAAAATGAAAATCAAATAAGTGTCTCTTTTTCTTTTTTAGATGATATTTTCTGAAACGAAATTTCAAATACCAAAAAAACAATCCAATATTTAAAAACTACATTTTGACCTTAAATATTGTTTTGTTTTCCTTGTTATCCTTTTGTTGATCAGTCTGTATTAAAATTGATTAAAGCATCAGAATTAAAAGCTTTTAAAAACAACTAAATATTTCAATTAAGGTCAAAATTGCTATCTGTTTTCTTTGTACACCACTCAATACTTTCATTTAATAATAATAATAATAATAATAATAATAATAATACATTTTATTTATATAGCTCCTTTCTCATGCTCAAATCACTTACAGAATATAAGAAAGAACGGTAGGGTATACAGTATATAGCATTGTACAAACCAAATAAATAAATAAAGAAGATTAAGACAGTAAATTCAGAGAAAGCCTAACAGACAACAGAATTGATGTTCCAGCACACACACACACACACACACACACACATACAGGTTAAATGAGCGTCTTGACATAGAGGTAAACTGAGACAAGGGTAATAAAGTCAAGTAGAGCTGAAAGCCTTCCTGAACAGATGAGTTTTGAGTTGTTTTTTAAAAGAATTCATGGAGTCAGCTGATCTGATTCATTTCAGTAGGTCATTCCAGAGTCTGGGCGCTATACAGATGAAGGCCCCATCACCCATGGAGTGTAGATTAGTGTGGGGCACAACAAGATTGCCAGAATAAGAGGACCTTAGTGGGCAGACAGGCACATAGTGATGGAGAAGGTCACTGATGTAGTTTGGCGCGAGGTTATTTAAGGCTTTGTAGGTTATTAGTAGGATTTCATATTCAGTTCTGTAAGACACAGGGAGCCAGTGAAGACGGAGCAGGATGGATGTGATGTGCTCGCTGCTGCTGGTTCGAGTAAGGACTCTTGCAGCTGAGTTTTGAATAAGCTGGAGCTGTGATATAAGATTAGAAGGGGCACCTGCCAGCAGCGAGTTACAATAATTTATGCGGGATGTGATAAAAGCATGGACAAGTTTCTCAGCATTAGAAAAGGAGAGGAAGGAGTGAACACGGGATATGTTACGGAAGTGAAAGTAAGAAAGTTTCTTAAAGTGATTTATGTGGGATAAGTAAGAAAGGGAGGAATCAAAAATGACACCAAGATTCTTTGCAGCAGAGGTAGGTCCGATGAGATCACCGCCAAGATGGACTGTGAAGGAGCTCATTTTATTAAGCTGCATTTTAGTCCCAATTTGCAGGAGTTCAGTTTTGTTGCAGTTTACTTTTAAAGAGTTCTGCTCCATCCAGGTTTTCATTTCACTAAGGCAGGTTGTGAGCTGAGAAAGCTCTGATGAAGTTCCACTTTTAACATTGAAGTAGAGTTGAGTATCATCTGCATAAAAATGATAACCCAGTCCATAGCTACGAATAATATGGCCAAGGGGAAGCATATAAATACAGAAGAGAAGAGGGCCGAAGACAGAGCCCTGAGGAATTTGTATTGAATGAGTATGAATTGTGGAATTGGGAACAGCAAATTTGGAACACATGAGGGTGCAGAGCAAATGCGCTCTCTCCGCTCTCTCTTGCAGCTATAAAAGTAACGTACTTTCTTAGCCAAATATGAACCTTACCTATGTGTGTGTAAAGAATGCTGATGAGATATGAAACATAACCAGTAGTCAATGTGCATGCTGGCTGCCAATTGAACAACAACAACAACATTTATTTATATAGCACATTTTCATACAAAAAAGTAGCTCAAAGTGCTTTACATAATAAAAAAAAATAAAAGACAAAATAAGAAATTAAAATAAGACAACATTAGTTAACATAGAAAAAGAGTAAAGTCCAATGGCCAGGGAGGACAGAAAAAACCAAAAAAAAACTCCAGACGGCTGGAGAAAAAAATAAAATCTGCAGGGGTTCCAGACCATGAGACCGCTCAGCCCCTTCTGGGCACTCTACCTAACATAAATGCAATAGTCCTCTTTGTATTTAGGGTTCTCATGGAAGGACTTGATGATGATGGTCACGTAGACTTCTGGCTTTTAATCCATCACTGTTGGAACATCACGGTGCTTTGAGTAGATGGTGGTGGTGCAAGCCACCACCAAAAGGACACCAGAAAAGGAAACAGAAGAGAGAGTAGGGGTTAGTACAGATTTTAGAGCCACCATGAATAGTTATCAAAATAAATTGGATATGCAGAGTATCAGGATTTTGATTACAGTGAAGTTATGAGAAGGCCATGTTAAAATAATGTGTTTTCAGCAGTGTTTTAAAGTGCTCTACTGTATTAGCCTGGCGAATTCCTATTGGCAGGCTATTCCAGATTTTAGGTGCATAACAGCAGAAGGCCGCCTCACCACTTCTTTTAAGTTTTG
>JANRMT010062796.1:86942089-86995620 GCA_026402145.1 Polypterus bichir lapradei | reverse complement strand
TTTATTGAGGAGCACAGTACAAACAGAAGAAAGTAAAACAACTTCTTGGTGCTTTTAACTCGCGTTGTCAGTGTCTGTGTTTTGGGTAAAAGGAGCAACAGCGCCCTCTAGTGTTACACCAGCTAGGTACTATATTATACTCTACATTAAAGATCTCATCTCTTTTTCTGCATATTAGGAAGTTTTTCAAAGCTCAACGAATCAACTTCATATGCAAAGAACTCTTCCTAGAAGTTTCAATAAGGAACCACACAATCCAGTAAAGAACCGTAAAGTGCAATTTAAAAAACAAGATTTTTCAGAGTGTGCTGTCGGGTCCAACTTCAAAGAAGCTTCTCCAGATCAGCCAAGTAAGTCCAAGTCAGGAGTGGAGCAGGATGAAGGTCACTTGGAATTGAGGGTGAGAATGAAAGGAAAAGGAAGAAAAGAAAGACAGAGAGGAATACTATCGTTTTTGTGAAGATTCCTGTAAAACAGGCTTATTTGAACCCAGGACTGCGTCAAGAGTAGCTGTATCTGCAGTTTTGGGCTGAAAAATGCCCTCTACAGGCTATTATATATATTGTGGTTGAATAAGGAAGTGCATGTTCTCAGCAGAAAATGTTGGAATGCCAACTTGGTCGTTCCATTTAAGTCCGTCACAAAATAAAACCAAAAAGGCCACTATGCATGTCAGTAACAACAACAACAACATTAATTTCTATAGCACATTTTCATACAAATAATGTAGCCCAAAGTGCTTTACATGATGAAGAAAAGAGAAATAAAAAAACAAAGTAAGAATTAAAATAAGACAACACTAATTAACATAGAATAAAAGTAAGGTCCGATGGCCAGGGAGGACAGAAAAAACAAAAAAACTCCAGAAGGCTGGAGAAAAAAACAAAATCTGCAGGGGTTCTGAGGCCACGAGATCACCCAGCCTCCTCTGGGCATTCTACCTCACATAAATGAAAACAGTCCTCTTTGTATTTAGGGTTCTCATGGAAGGACTTGGTGATGATGGCCATGTAGACTTCTGGCTTGTAATCCATCAATGTAGGAACATCACGGTGCTTTGAATAGGTGGTGGTGGCTCAGGTCGTCACCACAGAAAACCGGGAAAAGAAACAGAAGAAAGAGTTGGGGTCAGTACGGATTTTAGAGCCATCATGAATAGTTATTACAATGAATCGAATATACAGAGTATCAGGATTAAATTAAAATGAAGTTATGAGAAGGCCATGTTAAAGTAACGTGTTTTTAGCAGTGTTTTAAAGTGCTCTACTGTATTAGCCTGGCGAATTCCTTTTGGCAAGCTATTCCAGATTTTAGGTGCATAACCGCAGAAGGCCGCCTCACCACTTCTTTTAAGTTTTTCCTCTTGGAATTCTAAGCAGTCACTCACTTGAGGATCTAAGGTTACGATTTGGAATATAAGGTGTCAGACATTCCGATATATAATATGGAGCGAGATTATTTAAGGCTTTGTAAACCATAAGCAGTATTTTAGTCATTTCTGAATGACACAGGTAACCAGTGTAGTGACATCAAAATAGGAGAAATGTGTTTGAATTTTCTTTTCCTAGTTAGGATTCTAGCAGCTGCATTCTGCACTTGTTGCAAACAATTTATGTCTTTTTTGGGTAGTCCTGAGAGGAGTGTGTTACAGTAATCTAGTTGGCTGAAAACAAAAGCGTGAACTAATTTCTGAGCATCTTTCAATGATAAAAGAGGTCTAACTTTTGCTATGTTTCTTAAGTGAAAAAATTCTGTCCTAGTGGTCTGATTAATATGCGATTTAAAATTCAGGTTACAGTCAACAGTTACCCCTAAGTTTTTTACTTCCGTCTTGACTTTTAATCCACTGCATCAAGTTTATTTCTAATAACCTCATTATATCCATTATTGCCAATAACTAAAATTTCAGTTTTCTCTTTATTTAGCTTGAGAAAATTACTATTCATCCATTCAGAAAAACAAGTAAGACATTGTGTTAGTGAATCGAGAGAGTCGGTGTCATCATGTGCTATTGATAAGTACAGCTGTGTGTCATCAGCATAGCTGTGGTAGCTCACGTTGTGCCCTGAGATAATCTGACCTAACGGAAGCATGTAGATTGAGAAGAGCAGCGGACCCAGGATAGAGCCTTGTGGAACACCATATAGAATATCATGTGTCTTTGAGTTGTAATTACCACAACTAACAAAGAATTTTCTACCTGCCAGGTAGGATTCAAACCAATTTAAGACACTGCCAGAGAGGCCCACCCATTGACTAAGGCGACTTCTAAGAATGTTGTGATCAATGGTGTCAGATGCGGCACTCAGATCTAAGAGGATGAGACCAGATAAATGGCCTCTGTCTGTATTTACCCGCAAGTCATTTACTACTTTAACAAGTGCAGTTTCTGTGCTGTGATTTGTTCTAAAACCTGACTGAAATTTATCAAGAATAGCATGTTTTTTGAGGTGGTCATTTAACTGCATAATGACTGCCTTCTCTAGAATTTTACTTAAGAAAGGCAAGTTAGAGATGGGTCTAAAATTTTCAAAAGCTTCAAGATTATTTTTCTTGAGTAGGGGTTTAACTACAGCAATCTTAAGACAGTCTGGGAAGACCCCCATATCTAATGACGAGTTTACTATGTCAACTATGTTTACTAAATCACCAAAGCTTAAAGAACCGTGTCAAAGAAAGCCTGGTTGTGACAAGTTCTTCAATTATGTTTTAGGGAGCTCTGCTCTGTGGTGCAGTTGGTTCAGAACTGACCGCCTACTTCTGGCAGTGCCAGGCTTTAAAGGCAGGAGACCTGAATAGCCAGAGTCAATTGCCCTCACTTAGTGTCTTCTTGGTGTTGTGGAGGGGAAAAAAGAGGAGAAAATTAGTAAGGGTGCCCCTCTTGACCCAAGGTGGTAGTACCTGCTTCAGATGAGCCCATGACAATATAAATAGTTATTTTAGGGGGAGAACGGGTATCCTGGCCGGAAAGGAGGATAGTTTCTCACCCAGATAGGAGGTCAGAGCCGAACGACAGATGGAGGATCCATAAAGGATGACCAGCAGAAGCCGAGAGTTGGGAGCTGTCCCATCCTCCAAACTCCAGGTGGCAGTGGTCTTCATATTAAAACCCAGTTGGAACACCCTCAGGGGTGCTTGGGAGTTGGAGTCCGTAAGTGCAGCCCTGTTGAGGTCCCTGGGTACCGTTAAGAGGCCACTGTCAGGGGAGGACCTCCCTTCTTTCTTCATGGTCTGAAAGAGCTTCCAGGAACACACGGCATAGCACTGGGAACATTCCCAGGTCCAGCTTATAATGGAGCCTCACATCAATGAGTCAGGGTCGGGGGACAGCAGGCAACACTCAATGGAGGATGAAAAGAGGAAGAATTGTTTATTTTTTTGAATGTGCAACTGGTTTTTGGGAGGTTGGATTCATCCTGATGTTTAATAACATGTGTGTAAAGTATTACTGTATCTGGGGTCTGAGGGTTGGTGGTGCCTCCTGGTGGAACCAGTTTTGACACCCAAAAGACCCCTCTACATGAAGGTTTCAGAAAGACCCTTTATTTATTTAGATCTGTAACAGGTTGTATAAATGGCCACTAAGTGGTGATAACTGGGTGAGTTCCTGATTTTAAAGGACTTTCAAGGCATACAATCCCAAAGATTACATTCAGTTTTTCCTGATCTATTGTATCCCGCTAGGCAGCCTACTATAAACTGAAGATTTCTGTTTTTCCACATTTTAGGAACCTTTTCAAAACCCAAAGATTTCATAAGCAAAGAACCCATCCTACTGTAGAAGGAAATGATTCTTTGTCAAGCAATGGTTCAACGAGGAACCACCCAACCTGTGCCATTGCAGAGCCGTTATTTTTAAGAGTGTAACTGAACAACATATAAACAAATGTGGCAGTGCATTGCCTAGGGCTTCGCCGGCAGGCTACTCTGAAGATGATTTAAGCAGACATAGATTACATTTTAAGAGCTGTCCCCGACTTTCTGGAGCTGCACAGCCTTGAGGTGAAATGGGTGACTTAAAAGTCTTGTTTTGACTTGTTAATTTGCTTTACATTCATTTAAGTTTTTTTTTTATTTAATATTCTGCCCTTGCGTTTCTTTGCACATCAAATGGCTTATCTGTTCGTGGGAAAGACCACATTCACCTGCCACATCTCTAAGTGTGCCCAGCATAAGAGTTTGGATACGTTAGACATGACACTTCAATTTAGTGGCTAAGGCGTAATTTGCATGGTGCCCTAATTTTTCTTTTTACCCTGAGATGACACCCTGAGATTAGGAGGTGACATGTTAAAAGTGCTTAAAATTATTAAATGAATTAGTACAGTGGATCCCAGTTGTTATTTTAAAATCAATTCTTTAATAAGAACACAGGAACTAGGATGGTAACATGTTAAGGGCAGATTTCGCACAAGCATTAGACTTGGACACATGAAATAAATAACCAAGTAGTCTGGTGTAGAGTAGGATTTTAGGGACCTTCAAATCTCGACTTGATGTTATTTTAACGATGTTAGATGAATAGGATTAGCAAGCTTGCTGGGATGAATGGCCTGTTCTTATCAAAATTGTTCTAATGTACTAATTTCTCTCTTTACCCCCCTGGCCTAATGTATGTTTTTGATTGTAGCTTTAGATTTCTTTGTCTTGTTATATTTATTTAGAAAATGAGTAATTGAATATGATTGGAATAAACTAATTACCTTTTAATCTAGCCATATTCGCAAACTCAGATGATATTGTGTCTAATGTGTTGTATTTTATGTTAATTGTGGTATTAGCAAATTACACCATCTTTTAACGGTAGCAGTTCAACATAGTTGCGCACATAATAAATAAAATGGCACCAAACGTGGCCCAATGACTTTATTAATAAATAAAAATAATATTAATAATCAAAAATGTATACAAAATATGATGCAGCATTTCAGAAAACCCAAAATGGGAAAACCTAAGAACAAAAAGTTGAAAGAAATGCTCAGCTATTTTTCAAAACACACAGAATCCTAACTGGGAACAAGTGACAAAGGTATAAGGAACAATTCCTGAACCTTAGCCAATTGATCCTGAATATTCCTGCACACGGGGGTTTCTGTTATTGGGCAGCAAACCCATGGGTGGATGTTGGCATGACATTGTGTTGAATGGTATGTTTTATTGTAAAAAGAGTTCACAAAATATACTTTAACTTCTAAGATTGTTTTATATTGGTGGACAAGTTAATAATGGAAATGCCTAAACTGTAGCATTGATTCACATGTGGGCGGCACAGTGGTGCAGTGGTAGCGCTGCTGCCTCACAGTTAGGAGACCTGGGATCGCTTCCCGGGTCCTCCCTGCGTGGAGTTTGTATGTTCTCCCCGTGTCTGCGTGGGTTTCCTCCCACAGTCCAAAGACATGCAGGTTAGGTGCATTGGCGATCCGAAATTGTGCTTGGTGTGTGGGTGTGTGTGTGCCCTGTGGTGGGCTGGTGCCCTGCCCAGGGTTTGTTTCCTGCCTTGTGCCCTGTGTTGGCTGGGATTGGCTCCAGCAGACCCCCCATGACCCTGTAGTTAGGATACAGCGGGTTGGATAATGGATGGATCGGTGAATAGATAATTTGCATGTACTTCCTGCGATTAGGGATGCCTTAACAGCATCATAGGCCCCAAGGCAAAGTGGGGTGTTTTGATAGAAAAACAGAAACCTACATAGGTATAAGAAAAATAGTGGGGCCCCTGGCCAGTGCCCATTGTGCCCATATGTTAAGATGCCCTGTGCTTCAATACTTACTTATTTAACATTTACTCAGCACAAACAACCTCAAATGCAAAGCAAGAATATCTCAACACCAGCCAGGCTGAGTGCATCAGCTTAAATACCTTACTAGGAGCTAGATGCCACTCTGCTCACAAGCCATCTCCTACCAGGATTCACACACGTGTCCATCCATCTTCATATTGCTTCCTCTGAAAGTGCTACATTTCAGAATAAGTTAGCAAAGGCCAAGAGCCGCAGCAATGGCTACTCCCACTTAGATAGCTTCCTTTGAAAGGCTGCACAATCTAATAGAAATCCAAGGATTGTCTTAAAGGCCTTCCCTTCCAGAGTCATGGCAGACCACAATCAAATCACATGAACAAACACAGCTGGTTATATTAACACTCATCACTCATACAGACATCAGTGAAAGCATACAACCTAAATGATTCAAACCAGGGATCTCACATCAACCTTTAGATCAGCTGGTCATGGTTTCAGTTGTCGCAGACGCTGTCTTCTTAAGCCAGGCATGAGTGGAGGGACAGTAGATGGCAAAACAGAGTCATCCACTCTCTCAGGTAGTTGTGATGTCTCTTAAAATGCTTGTAAAATCCTACCCTTCATAGTGTGCTTTTTGATGGCTACTTTGTGTAAGGTGTCAGTCAGATTTGGAGTCTGTAGTCTGGTTGCCTTTCAACTGAGTTTAATTAGTTGACTTGACCTGTTGACTTATAAAGTCCTTAAAAGCCCCAAAAGTATATACACACTGGTTAGTTTATCTAAGCTTAAACATATACATTCCATTAATAATGACACTATGAACATTGACTTTTACATCTGTCTTCCCAGAATTCTTAGCTAATTTTGAATTCAACACTTTTGACAACACATTGTCTGTCGCTTATTTTATTTTTCTTAAAAAAAGTATCTTCTTATATAATACACTACCGTGGCTGTTTGCTTGTCTGTCCAGGATTTTAAATCACCTGTAGCTCACCTGTGGCTCGCAAAGCGTTTGAACTATTGACCTGAAATTTGGTACACATATACTACATGACATCTACTATAAGCTTTCAGGGTGAGGATTGACCTCCCAGGTTATTCCTCTTTTTGTTTTTATTTTACTTTATTGTAGTAACAGCTTTCAGCAGCAGGGCAGCCATGTGGCACATGCGTACGGGCACCGTTCTCATTCCCTACCACCTTCTCTGTCACTTCACCTACCTCTTCAGATCTTAAATCATAAGTGCCAGCTTAAGTGAATAAGAAAGGAAAACTTACTAAATAATTGCAACACAAACACTGACTTAATCAGTTTTAACGCACAAAGATGCCTGACGAAAGAAGAGAAGAAGTGGGCCGCTAGGGTTTAGAAAAGAAGAGCTGCTCAGGAAACAGCAAACACATCAACCTCTGAGCAAACAAATGCTAAACGTACAGAGAAAGAGGATGGAAACAATGAATGCTCGAGTCAAGTGTATTCACTGCACGTTATTGTGCAGTGTGCTGTTACTGGTATATGATATATTTGGTCCTAATAAGCTCAGCTGTACCTGCCTTTTGTTCCAGTTACAGAATATTTTGATTACACAATTAAGCCAATGTCAGTTTAAGAACTCTGGGCACATTGTTTAAAATCTTTACCTAAATAACTATAGTAAGAAGTCAAGCAAAATGACACCTTTTATTAGTTATCTAAAAAGATTACAGTATGCAAGCTTCAAGCCTGAAGAAGGGGCCTGAATTGCCTCGAAAGCTTTGCTGTTGTATTGTATTATCTTTCTAGTTAGCTAATAAATGGTGTCATTTTGCTTGACTTCTCACTACATCCATAATGGCTACCATGGTACAACACCCTAGTTCTAATTAACCCTAAAATAAAACATTAAATATTACAAGATGTGTTTAGCATACTGTAAAAGCATGATTTCTTATGTGCATTACAGCATCCATAGTGTCACTTTTCTTTGTCCATTAAATGCTCAGAATGGATGGCCTCAAACGTATTTAACTGAAGACAGAGGGATGCTGGTGGCAGTCATTTTTTGTCCATCTATGAATGGCACCAAGTGGGCCTGTCACAAAAGGTCCATGATGTGAGAGCCTTATGATTTAATTGTTGCATTATTTCTTGTTTTCATTTTAGACTTACTGATATTTTTTTCATTATATCTAAATGTTTAAATTTTGGTTTCTGTTTCTGGTAATGAGTCATTATTTGGAATTCTTTGTTGTTGCCATCCCAGACATTGCTATGTGTGATGCTATCAGGTTGCCGCTATTCACGCTGATGGTGCACTGTTACCAGTTATCCAAGTTTCTGAGCTAACTTCTGAATTTTGACTTTTGTTTGCAGAAACAGAGGGCAGGGCTCTCAAGCTGTAGGCTGATGATTGGGTCTTTGATTGGTTGATTTGGTATCCAATTATCTCAACACCTGGCTCCTATTGCCTCATTAACTGAGCTAATGAACTGTGAGCTTCACTTATCTTTTTTTGCACATGAGCTAACTTTATTTATCACTTCCTTTTTTCTATTTCATGCATCAGATCTCTTACAAAACACATGAATTAGTAGACATTAACACTTTCTTTGAAAAAGTGTACTGTCCAGTTTTGATTACATGAAAAATGTACAGCTATAGTGTGATACACTACAGAGGTTGCACAGGTACTCCAACTTCTCCAGGATGGCACATCAATACGTTCCATTGCCAGAAGGGCATGGAGGAGATTGCAGGAGACAGGCAGTTACTCTAGGAGAGCTAAACAGGGCTCCTCGTAGAAGGTCCTTAACCCATCAGCAGGACTGCTATCTGCTACTTCGGGCAAGAAGGAATAGGATGAGCACTGCCAGAGCCCTACAGAATGACCTGCAGCAGGCCACTGGTGTGAATGTCACTAACCAGACAATCAGAAACAGACTTCATGAAGGTAGCCTGAGGGCCAGACGTCCTCTAGTGAGCCCTGTGCTCACTGCCCGGCACCGTGGAGCTCGATTGGCATTTGCCATAGAATACCAGAATTAGCGGGTCCACCACTGGCACCCTGTTCTTTTCACAGATGAGAGCAGGTTCACCCTAAGCACATGTGACAAACGTCAAAGGGTCTGGAGAAGCTGTGGAGAACATTATGCTGCCTGTAACATCGTTCAGCTGGACCGGTTTGGAGGTGGATCAGTGATGGTCTGGGAAGGCATATCCATGGAGGGACGCACAGACCTCTACAGGCTAGACAACGGCACCTTGACTGCCATTAGGTATCAGGATGAATTCCTTGGACCCATTGTCAGACCCTATGCTGGTGCAGTGGGTCCTGGGTTCCTCCTCATGCATGACAATGCCCGGCCTCATGTGGTGAGAGTATGCAGACAGGTTCTGGAGGATGAAGGAATTGAAACCATTGACTAGCCCCCACGCTCACTCGCCTGACCTCAGTCCAATAGAACACGTCTGGGACATTATGTTTCGGTCCATCCAATGCCACCAGGTTGCACCTCAGACTGGCAAGGAGCTCAATAATACCATGGTCCAGATCTGGGAGGAGATCCTCCAGGACACCATCCGTCGTCTCATTAAGAACATGCCCCCCCGACATTGTCAGGCATGCATACAAACACATGGTGGCCATACAAACTACTGAGTACGATTTGGAGTTGCTCTAATGAAATTTTGGCAAAATGTACTAATCTGCCGTATCATTTTTTCACTTGTCTTTGAATTCAGCCCTCTGTAGGTTGATGATTTTTATTTCCATCAAACAATGTGGCATCCATTACCATATCAGTCCATATCAGTAGAGATATCCAGAAGGATTTTTTTCCCATTGAGATCTTATGTGTTTTCAAAGTGTTGCTTTAATTTTTTTGAGCAGTTTACTGTGGACGCTAGGGGCGCTGTTGTCCCGTTAAACCCACCAGACAGACATCCAAGACACACTTATAAAAAGTACCAAGAATAATTTTAATAATCTTCTTAAATAAAGTGCACAAAGCACTGCACACTCCACAATTCTCCAATCAATAATAATAACAAACAATAATCAATATCCTCCACTCCACCCAGCAGCTCCGTCACTCTACCACCCAACTCCGGCTTAGCTTGCTGGGTTTCCCATAGTCCTTTAAAAGTCTGTGACCCGGAAGTACTCTTTCTCTTCTTCTGCGTAAACGCCACATCCTCAGTTCTCAAATAGCCCGGAAGTACTGCAGGCGTCAATCCTCGTGACTCTGAAGTACTACCGGGTTGTAGTAAAAATATAAATCCCCAGGTTCTTTGTTGGCTCCCCCTGGCAGCACCCATGGCCCCCAATAGGGCTGCGGAAACAGGCTACATGTCCCAGGATGCCCTGAGGGAATCCGGGGAACCGTTGCCGTCCAGGGGAGCTGCCACCTAGTGTCCCGAGGGAGGCTGTATCCAGAAAAGCCTGCCTTCTTCCATTCTTCTTGTTCTGGGATGTCACAGCTGGATTGGACAGCCGGCCGTCTATCATATTACATATTTTGAACTCAGATTTCTTGATGTACTGCTAATATAAATGTAGATCGATTCATTTTCAGAACTTTCTGACAAGCACAGGGGTGCAGTGGTTAGTGCTACTTCCTCATGGATCCAGCATCGTGGGTTCAAGTCTTATGTTGGACTTGCATGTTTTCCTTGTATCTTTGTGGATTTTCCTCCTAAATCCCAATGAAAAGTGTGATAGGTTAATCCCTGATTATGAGACGTTGGTATGTGTATGTAAGTGTGATCGGGGTGGACTGGTGTTTGTCATGCCCCAGATACTACAGGATAGACTCCTGCTATTAATTTGGAATTAGTGAGTTTGAGAATGTTATGTAAAGTAAAAATATTCAGCAATTCTTTGTGTTGGTTATTGTTTCATTGTAACATGATGTAAATGAAGACTTATGTTCAATGTGATTAAAATCCAACACATATACCTCAGTTATTACTGCCCTAATTATTTTGATGCATACATACATCATATGTTCTTTCATGTACTTTTGCCTGCTTCAATAAACATCTGAAAAGGAAAACATTCAGTGGAAGGCGTAATGCTGGATAAAATCCAATAATGCTCAAAGTCATTAACCAGCAAATGTTAATCTTAAATTCACCTACAATAAGTACTTTATCATAGGACAGCGTAATATCGGCCAAGAGCTTGGAAAATTCAGAAACAAGTGCATCATTATTTACAGGAGGCCTATAAACCACACCACACAGTAAAGATGAAGAGTTACACACGTCGAAAAACTGCAGTTTAAAGCTACTAAATGGCCTACTCATACAGATGAACACTGGCATCCAGGTAAAGAAGTCAGGAGATGAATAAAACAAGGCTGGAGGTTTAAGTACAGTACCATCAGAAGAAGAAAACTGAAAGTATAACATGTTATAAAAGATATTAAGTAAGGACACGCAATCATAGGACAGTTTATGTTGTGTTGCACTTCTACTCTCGATCAATCGTTATCCAACACCCACCATGCAACGGCACACGATACCCTTCTTATATATAAACGTCTACGCATGGAAGTGTGTGTGTCTGTCTGGCCCGGAAGTGAAAGGTGGAGTCGGGGTAAGGGTTCTGCTTCCGAGAAAACAGAAAACTCGCTTAGCCGCTAATAACACAAGCGGGGCCAGCACGTCAGCAAAATGAAACCTCCAAAGAAAGACAAAGTCGCTTAGCCGATAACATCGGCAAAACAGTATCCCTTTCACTTTTCCGCCCGCCACTAATGCACAACTGATGCAAGCACGTTGGGAAAATGAATCATGCTAGGTGAGAGATGCCCAGAGTAGTTCCTTTCAATTACCTGACATCTTTGCTTTTCAGTTCTTTTTCTGACGATTTCAATACTTTCTAGGACCGCAGGCTTATTACAGCACGGGCTTAAACAGCTAGCTATTTATAGTACAGTAGACACAAGCAGCACGCAGCACTTCCCAGGTAAGTAACGTTAAACTTTTGCCATTTTGTCTGCTACTGTTGCTTCATTCAATTTGGATATCACACTAGTTTGCATATTGTAGCACATAAGAAAAAAAAACACTGGAACCCCCATGGTCAAAATGTTGTGTTCCAATGTAATCTATCTTGTCCTGTGGTCCTATGCAAAGCTACAAAACATTTGGTCTATCTATCTATCTATCTATCTATCTATCTATCTATCTATCTATCTATCTATCTATCTATCTATCTATCTATCTATCTATCTAAATGCTTTGTTAAAATAGTTTTGTTATAAGACAGTGTCTCCAGGGTCCATTCTGAGAAGACAAAAATACTAAGAAATGTAAATGCAAGACCAGAAATCATAGTCAATGCCAGACTAACTTCAAAAACCATGAGATCAAAAACAGGGCACCAGCAACCAAACCACAGTGGCAAACCAGAAATCTTGTTTGACAGGCAAAAAATGGTTTCTAGAACTACAAAACAAACCTAATCTAATTAATAAGAATTTAGCGATCACTATAACGATTTGTTTTTGTTATCCAACCAAAGCATGTGAGCAAATGAAATCACACTCTTATTTACCTGATGAAGTCAGAATAGCAACAATCGAGGTCACCTGATGCACAACTCTTAATCACAAGACACTTTCCTCACAGACATGTGACACACAATTTGCAATGCATAAATAATTAAAAAAAAAACTTCCAAAAGTAAAAATACATTTTCAAATGATAGAAAAATCATAGAAAAAAAAAGCAGAAACAAATAATAATACCAAAAAGGGCAGTAAAATCATGTAGTTATAACAGTTTAATAGGACTCTTTTTAATTTTAAATTGGAAATTCATATTGAGTACCCACTGAAATGCAAGGACATGGCTTAAGATCTGGTTTGGGTGATGGGTCTGTGAACACGTTCTGCACGTGTAACCTCCAAACAATGGGTGCAGCCTTTCATAACTGACAGTTTTGTTACCTTCATCTTGTGCAGCACTGAGCTCAGAGTGTTTCCTTTACACAACATTTTGAAACAACTTTTTTCAGCACACCAGACAAGGAATTCAATTCTTGGATACAGGATCCACAAGGCAGCAGAACTAATGACCATGCCACTTCTAAATCCACTTTAGCCACTTCTAAAAAACATGAAGCCTTTCACATATTAATTTAACAATATTACTGTAATCAGGTTTTATTTTATACTAACCAAAGTACCTGGTATTGCCAGTATAAATAAACAGGGAAAGACTTTAGATTGGAAATTCAACATGGCTAAACACAACCCAAGGTGAGGCAAAAAGTTGTACTCTTAGACAAAAGCTATAATCCAGCAAGAAATTGTTATCCAGATTAGTTCAGAAGGAAACATTATATGTACCTGTGGAAACTTGTGCCTGCTGAAGATGATGTCCTTCATCAGCCATAGCATAGTCCTGCTGGATGATGGGATTTGAAGTCCTTTTGTTGGCACAGCTTTTTCAGGTTGTCCCTTCCCATTATCACGTATTTCCCCAATATGACACATATCCTATATTTTAAGTTGGACTAAAGACAAGGCACGTGCAAAATTTTGTGACAATTGGTTCAACCATTTTTGTGTGATTAGTGAAGAAACAAACGTCCAACAGACATTTCTATACACCTCCTGAGTAGGTCCCATCATCCTCTCTCATGGTTGCTCTTATCAGTACTATGCTAATGACACACAGCTGTACCTTTCCCTCCAGAGGAACTACCCAGTATCAGCTAGAATCTCTGCTTGTTTTACTGATAATTCAACCAGGATGAACGAACACCACGTTCTTGTAAATATCTGCTCGTTCGTCTATTCAACGCCCCATCTCTGTTCAGCTTGGCTTGTTATTATTTACACCTGCCAAGTCAGCACAAAAATTCGGGGTGGTGATCAATGACTAGCTGTCCTTCAGGGACCATGATGCTACTGTCTCTTAGTCTTTCAGGTTTCAGTCACTAAACAACATCCGTCAGATCAGACTGTATCTGACAGAATATGTGGCACAACTCTTGGTCCAACCTTTGGTCTGGACTACTGGAACTCTCTGCTGGCGCAAGTATCAGCAGGCATCACGAAGACGGTGAAGATAATGCAAAATGAAGCGACACATCTGGTGTGCAACCAGCCAATGGTGGGCACATGTCACTCCTCTCTTGAGATCACTATACTGGATTCCTGTAGCATCACATATTAACTTCAAATAGTTGATGCTTGGCTACAGAGTAGTCAATGGGTTCAGGACCTGTTTATATGAAGATGCCTCTAAGGTCCTATGCTCTTCCTGGACCACTCATGTCTGCTGATGAATACCGTCTGGTGATGTCACCTCTATGTGGCATCAAATCTCAGTTCAGACTCTTTTCATGTGTAGCTCATGGCTTGATTATGTTGACGTCTTTTGTAAGTCACTTTGGATAAAAGTGTCTGCTAAGCAAATAAATGTAAATGTAATGTCCACATGGTTTATGATTTTACTTATATAGACATGCATTTGCAGGATGAACATCATCCTAAGGCACTTTATAAGCACCTTACTATTGTTTTCATATTTCTCATCGGTGGTCTCCAATCCAACACCTAAGCTACTAGACATCGGCTGCTTAGGAATGGAGACAGCTGCTCAGAAAGAGGGCTTCATTAGGATACAGGGTGACATGCGGTCAGACGTGTCAGTTTTTTACGTTTAGGAGTTTGATTAGGACACCCTTGGGTGTTTCTCACACACGATGATCACACACATTCCCTCTGACATTTAAGAGTATTAAAAATAACGGCCAAGGAATTTCGTGCAGTTCAGTAGTTGAGACTAAATTGGTTAGATCATCAAAGAAGTCCAATTCCATCTTCTTCATTGATCCATTTTCTTTGTTAGTGTCTTTGTTAAAGAAAAGAATGCATAATGTATGGTAATTTGTTATCTTTTTATGGTTAGTGACAGCCAATTAGAAACTCATTAGACTTTCTAGTCTGGCGAGAAATGAACATTTGCGACCGAGACACTCGACTTTAATAGATTTTCATTGTGGGAATAAAGCAAAAGGCAGACAGAATACAGAAAAATCCAGCAGTGTACCACTCACCACAGAAGTCAGTGTGCATCGGGCCATTACTGAAGCAGAGGAGGTTATAATGGTGCTTTTTTTTAAAAAAGCAATTCTGTGGCATTATTGCCTTTAATTTACCAACCTTCAATTCACCAGAGGTTAATAAAAGGAAAGCAGAAGGGGCTTAGGCAGCTCTTTGTTCTCACTTTTGTAAGAATTCATTCAGATTCCCCAAGGCAGGAATCTGATGTTGTATTATTGTAACACAATAATTGGTGGTCTCCATCCATCCATTATCCAACCCACTGTATCCTAATTACAGGGTCACGGGGGTCTGCTGGAGCCAATCCCAGCCAACACAGGGCGCAAGGCAGGAAACAAACCCTGGGCAGGGCACCAGCCCGCCACAGGGCACGCTCACACACACGCCAAGCACATACAGTACTAGGGACAATTTAGAAACGCCAATCCACCTAACCTGCATGTCTTTGGACTGTAGGAGGAAACCCACGCAGACATGGGGAGAACATGCAAACTCCACGCAGGGAGGACCCGGGAAGCGAACCCAGGTCTCCTAACTGCGCTGCAGCAGCGCTATCCACTGCACCACCGTGCCGCCCCCAAGTTCAATTTATGAAAAGCATTTTACTTCTCTATTAAAATACAAAGTGCCCCCAACCCACCAATACCCATCCTGCTTTATAAAGTAGAGAAGATCACTTTGGAAAATATTAAGATCATAGTCTGTGGACACAGAAATGTGAATGTTGGACAAAGGAATGTGTGGATGAAGGACAGTAGCAGCAAAATAAGGCATGACTGCTTAAGCTGGAGCTAAATACAGTGGATTCAGAAGGGATTCAGACTCCTTCATTTCTGCACACTTTATTGTGTTGCATTCAAAACAAGTCAAGGAAGCACAGATCTAGGAAGGGTGGAACGCTATCTAGTATCTCTGCGCCTGGTGGCACCAACACAAAGGATGTTCTTGGAGGACATGAGCAGAGTTCACCTGACAGCCACTGAATGTATTTGTGTGTCAGTTCAAACAAGCTGCCATGTTTATTTGACTCAATAACATGTCAAGTGACCAGACCTACAACTATGATTACATCTTGCCTGAAGAAGGGGCCTAAGTTGCTTGCATATTGTAATCTTTTTAATTAGCCAATTAAAGGTGTCATTTTGGTTGACTTCTCACTATGAGAAAAACAAATGTAAGGAAACACCAGGGCTGTCGATGCTCTTGACATTCAGTGCTCTTACAGTGGATTTAGAAAGTGTTCAAATCCCATCACTTTATTGTGATGTAAATTTAATTCTGAATGGACAAATTTGCCCTTTTTGCCAATCAATCTACACTGAATAACCCATAATGACAAATTGGAAACATGTTTTCAGGAAAGTTTGCAGATTTATTAGAAATCAATAACTGAAATCGTTCATTCACACAAGTATTCAGACCTCGTCAAATTGTGCTCAAGTGCATCCTTCTTAAGATGTCTAGAATTGGATTGGCGTTCCCCTGCGGCAAACTGAAGTGATTGGACATCATTTACAAAGGTATATCCTGGTGGCAACAATCCACACTGCATGTCAGAACAAAAACAAAACCATAAAGTCAGAGAAACTCTGAGTAGACCTCCGCCATCAGATTGTAGTGAGCTATAGATCAGGGCAAGGGGATACAACAATTTCTAAAGTTCTAAGTGTTTCAAGAAGCACAGTGGCCTCAATAATTGTGAAATGTAAGATGTTTGGAACCTCCAGGATTCTTCCTAGAGTTGGCCACCCTAAACATCTGCAAATGGTGTATAGGATTAATAACTCCAATGTGAATTGTAGGGCATGAGAACATGAGGGCAACCATTAAGAATGATATCAGGGAGGCTAAAAGGCAGTTACAGAAGAAAACAGCAGGTAAGGTGAAAGTATTCAATATTTTAGTAGTAAAAGAACAATCAAGGAGAAGGTGAAGTGCATCAGGAATAGTAAAGGGGAATTAAAAAAAATGCATACAGTGTGTGATGGACAACCCGGGCGTCAGCAAGCCCAAACCCAGACACAAACACACAAGCACAGTCCCAGGTTCAAATAAAAGTTGATTTATTAACCAAATCCTCTCAAATATGTCACCACAAGCACAAAAACACAGGTTTTCTTCTGCTCGCAATAATTTTCTCACCACCGCACTGCCCTCCTCCAGTCAAGTGTTGCCTCTCAACCTTCCAGCTCCGACTCGCCTGGATAAGGGAGTGCAGTCCCTTTTATTACGGACTGGAGTTCTTCCGGTGCCAGGGCAATCGTCCATCACAGTAAGCAGCCTGGCTCCCTGCAGCGCTCTCTTGCAGCACCCTGTGAACCCAGCAGTGTTGCCCTGCTAGACTGCATTTGCTGGCATGCCCTGCTGAGTTCCCACTGGGTGTTTATAACCAGGGCTGCTGCCATCTAGCATGCTGGAGGGATAAAAAAAAAAAACAGCAATATCTTTTCTTTATAATGGGCCCTTTCTGGTCCTTCCTTCCAGGTCTGCTCCCTCTACTGGCTGGGATGAGCCCATGTGGCATCTACAAGTAAAATAACAGATGCTGTAAACCAGGGGTGCCCACACTTTTTCGGCTTGCGAGCTACTTTCAAAATGACCAGGTCGAAATGATCTACCTACATTAAAAATGCTATCTCTATATATAATCTTCATTTGGATCTTGATCTTTGTTTGTCCGCGAATGAATTAGAAGAAGAAGCACTAGATGGCAGTAGAGAGACAGCTAAAACATAGGCGTTGCATTAAGAATCTCCTCCAGGCTTATACTACTGAAGACTGTAGTACGCCAGTCACACCTCAAAACACAGATATTCAAACTAAACAAATTGTTATGCTTTAAATTAACTACAGAGATCATTTAGATCTTGATCTTTGTTTGTCCGCGAATTCCATGCATGCGTAGACCACCTTCCAGTTTAGTATGTTGTTGTTACTCACGGATGTCAACAATGTGCCGGAATAACGAAAGGGGTGGTGGACAGTGTTACGCTGGTTAGCTCCTGAGGCCTGGTTAGAGAATGAGATTGCCGAAGATAAAAGGTACGTGCCTACGTAACATATGACTGAAAAAAAATGGTAAAATGAATGACAACGTAACAGCACGTTCCGGAAATTATTATTGTTACGTTGTAGCCGGCGAGTGCTGCGCGTCTCACAGTTGTACCGTGGCTTGGTCACATGTCAGTGAAGTGATCCCTATTTATGCTTTAAAGAGCCTGGATACCTATGTGTCCCCCTTTTATAATCATTGCTCCGTGTATACTGCCTTACTCTTTGGATTGCCGCAAAGCAACCTGCGAGATTGGTGAAAGGTTGAGAAGACATCGTGAGAGGAAACGACAGCGTCGTGAAAACGAGACAGACTGTGAACGGACAGAAGCAGAAATGCTCCTACACCACCACATAATTACTATTCGGACAGTGATTCCGAGTAGGCCGTTCCTATCAAATCAATGTCCAAGGGTTTTCTTTTGTAATTTTGTTTCCCTTATAAAAAATCATAATGCTGTGCGACGAAGGGCCCAGTTCACGACTGGCAGCCGCGTTTAAACAGGGAGCCCTTCACAGACAACTTTAACACACGCAACGTAGTTGGGCGCACATGGCTAGTATATATATACTCAGTATGCTGTCAAGTTGCGCACACACCTTCCATTACGTCTCGAGCTCTGACGCGAGGTTTTGGATGTTCCCCAAATCAAGCCGCTGCAGCTCTGAGGCCAGATGTTGCATTTTTCGTTTGAAAGCATTAACTGAGCTAATCATATTGACTATGGTTTTCTCTTTTCCTTGCAGCTGTAAATTAAGCTCATTCAACTTGTTGGTCAGATCAGAAAAAAAATGCCAAATCTAGCGGCCATTGATCTTTATTAAGTTGCTTGTATTCTGCATGTTTAATGACATGGAGAAACTCCTTTTTCTCCGGCCAGGAGTCTTGAAATCTCAGCAGGAATTTCTCCCTAGCCATCTGTCTCAACAAAGGCATCTTTTATCATCTCTCCATCTTGGAAGGACTTCTTATGCTTAATGATCGAGTGACTCACCCGGAATGATGCTTCAGTGTGTCTGCCTTTGCTTTTGAATTCAGCCAAGTGAAAAATGACGGCTGTCCGATTAACTGCGATTTTAGTTCCCTCTCCTTTCTCTTTCTCAGATCACTTTTCGGAAGGAAGTCAGTTTCGTAGTTTTTATGAACAGTTCGAAAGTGCCTTTCCACATTTTCCTTCTTTGGAATAGCAATTAGACAAACACACTTTGATTGTGACATTGTGAGAAAAAAATCCTCTTCCAATTAAACATCCAGCCCATACCCTCCCCAAACAATTTTTTTTTAAATCCCTTCTTTAGTCGATATAAATTGGAAAGCTAACTAGATCACTTAGATAGCCAAAGTTTTGCAGTAGCTCACGTGTTTGATCGTGCATGCGGGATGACCAATGTGTTAGAAGAAAAGAGATCTCAGACTGGCCACCCTGTATGTCAATCAAGTGGGATATGTCATAGAGAGGATATATGATAGACTAACATTTAAAAAAATTTTTTTTTGATTGCAACGCGATCTACCTGCACTACCTTTGTGATCTACTGGTCAATCGCAATCAACGCATTGGGCACCCCTGCTTTAAACTCATATTTTCCTGTAGTCTTCACATAGTGGTGGCTCTGAGGCTAGGGATCTGCACTGGCAATCGGAAGGCTGCCGGTTCGAATCCTGTAAATGCCAAAAGGGACTCTGCTCTGTTGGGCCCTTGAGCAAGGCCCTTAACCTGCAATTGCAGGTATGATGTTAATTTGCATCCAGCCCTGCATGTAGGCCCTCCAACCTGCAGGGAAAAATTTGGGGGTTGGTGGCAGAATTAGCACTCCAGCCACCATAGAAAACCTCGCAGTGTTCCATTCCATCTGAACTAGTGTGGTGCTGAGGTGTCACCCTCATGGCTGCATTCAGGTCCGAATCTGACTCCTGAGTTGGTTTGTCGTGTGGTGGGTGCAGCAATGCACTGTATCAGTGTGTGCTCCTAACCTTCACATATGAGGAAGTGGTTAGCCTCCCAGCAGTAACAGGGACTACTAAGGAAGTACTGAGGGTTTTGGAAATTGTAGAAGGAGAAGTGCTGCTTAGATTAAATAGGCTGTAATGAAATAAATCACCAGGACCAGATAATATTTACCCTCGAGTTCTTAAGGAGGTTAGTTAGTACAGATATAAACCCTTGACACATATTTTTGGGAAGTCACTGTGCGCTGGGGAAATTCTGAAGGACTGGAAAATGGCAAATATTATCCTGTTATATAGAAAGGGTGAATGGATAGATCCAAGCAACTGTAGACCAGTAAGGTTAGCATGCATCACAAGAAAATTAATGGAAGGAATTTTTAAGGATAAGACTGAGTAACACACTGCAAGAACAGGAGTTATAACTGAACAGTCAGCGTGGGTTCAGAAAAGGGAGGTCATGTTTTACCAACATTATGAGGAAACATGAAAAAAGCTGAGCCTTTACAGTTTAAGAAAAAGAAGATTAAGAGGAGACATGATTGAAGTTTTTAAAATTATGAAGGGAATTAGTACAGTGGATCAAGACGGTGACTTTAAAATGAGTTCATCAAGAACACGAGGACACAGTTGGAAACTTGTTAAGGGTAAACTTCACACAAACATTAGGAAGTTTTTCTACATATAGAGAACCACAGACACATGGAATAAGTGACCAAGTAGTGTGGTAGACAGTAAGACTTTAGAGACTTTCAAAACTGGGTTTGATGCAATTTTAGAATAATTAAGTAGACAGGACTGGCAAGCTTTGTTGGCCTGAATGGCCTGTTCTCACCTAGGTTGTTCTAATGTGGTCTCACTAGTTAATTATATAGTCTGAGCACAACATCTCTTGCCTTAAATTCAACAGTTTTCAGATTTAACTTAACATTTTATTTGCCTTTTTATTGGCTTCAGCACATTTCTTAGATGATGAAAACGTTGAGTCAACATAAACCCCTAATTCCTTTTCAGAGGTTGCTTCCTGTAGGGTCTCCATTCTTGTCTTTATAATTTATATAAATTTTGTCCATGTGTAGCACTTTTCACTTTTCTATATTCAACTTCATTTTCCAAGTGTATACAGTATTTTTTTACATGCTAATTTAATATCAACTATATAATGAAACGTTAAGGTCTATGTGTGTGTGTGTATGTGTCCAGTCCCTTGAGCAATCTGATTGGTAAGTTTGACTTTGATGTGATTGGTCTGGTGATGCGATGGAAAGAGGAAGTGCAAGTGTGAGACACACAAAGAGGAGTTGGCATGATGAGAGTCACTTCCAAACCTTGAAGTTCAAAGACAGAATTATAAAATCTGGCTTCACAGGAACGTGCTTGACAGAGGCAGCGCTGATCAAGAGAGGTTCTGACACACCACGATACCAAGGAAAGGTGCTGACTGTAGACTGTATATGACTAGAGATATCAAACATTTTTAAATGTATTCTATTACCTGTCTTCAACAGGTCACATAGATAGTCTGAAATAAAATGCAAAGTTTCAAATCTCTTCATTCATTTTTGTGTTACTGCAGTTGATGCTTTGTGTTATTTGCAGGAGAACCAACCCCTTCTGAGAGATGCATGGTCAGGTTTGGACTGTAGATAAGACTTTACACAGAGACACCACTAAAGACAAAATAGCCACTAACAAAATTAAAAAATATTTATATATATATTGTGATAAAATAAGAACACAGAGACACAGGTTTAGGGTTGGGGAGTCTCCCCGTATACTGGTTGTAGCGTCCAGTTCAAAAATAAGGTCAAAAAATAATCATTTTGACAAAATAAAGTTCGTTCCTAACTCTTTTATACAGACAGTAAAGGAAGTGCAAATAACGTGGAGGAAATGCGGAAAATAGTGGAGCTGACATTGATCGTAGTGGCATTAGATGACCTCAGAAGTGGAGGTGTGGAACTGAGGTCATCAGGAGGGAATCCAGAAGTGTGGTGACCCCACAAAGCTGGACAAGGAGTCTTTTGTACAGACAGGATGTGGTGATCGGTAGGACTACTTTATTCGGTTATTTTTCTGCAGAATGAAGGAGAGAAAAGCATTAGTGCCTCGTTCCAGTCCCACATCCTTTGTTTTTTCATGCGCGATCGAGCCTTTTGACTGTCCCCTAAGCACGCGTGTGTGACAATATATATATCTAGTAATTACTTATTATGTTAAAACATACTACTGACAAGTGTGAGGGGACTGACTGCAAGAGTTCTCCTTTCATTTTGCATATAACATATTGTGATGGATGACACGTATTGGCTGGCGTCCCATTCAGGAAGGGTTCCAGACCCTTACCTGGACAGGAGGCCATGACAGTGAGTGGGCACAAAAAAGGACAAGAGGTTCCCTGCTTATCCCAGCAGTTCGATAAAGCATGCCAAAATGCAGATGGGCAGGTTGGCTTCCCGGCAGGGTTGGAACGAAGACCCTTACCCCACTGGGGCACCAGTAGGATGAAAAGATAGGGGGAGACAGCCTGACAGTGCTACATACTCCCTCAACACACTCCCTGAGCTATTCTACCTGTGCGGACACTCACAAGGCATGCTGGGAACTGGAGTCCCATAGGGCAGCCTTGCCATGTTCCCTGAGTGCCACCAGGGTGTGCTGCAGGGATACATGAACCCTACTTTGTGGGAGTTCTGCTTGACCCTAAAGTGCTTCCAATGGGCTATGCCTCCAGCAGAGGAAGTACTCCTGGGTCTAAGATAAAAGGAGACGCTCGACCTCATCCAAGCAAGTTGGAGTCGGGTGGAAGAAGGACAAAACTCACCTGGAGGAGTGGAGGAGAAGAAGAGGGAAATGAGATTGTGATTGTATTTATAAAGAAGCCCTTGTAAAGGTAATTATTATTAATAAAGCTTGTATTTGCTCCCGGGACTTGTGCCTGTGAGGCTCACACACATATATAACATATCCACTGATTTGCTGCTACCTAGAATTCTTCAAACCTGCTTATAAATTTTGCTTCCTCATCTTTAATTCTCTTTCACTTGAGCCACCGATAAGTCACATCTCCAAATAAACCTCAAAGGCAAAGAAAGTTACATCTGCTTTTTGAAAGTTTAAACAAATATATTTGGGTCATTAAATGGGACCACCTTTGCCACCCTGAAAAGCAGAGCTGAGTGAATCTGTTAACGTCTGTGTGCCTGTGACCGCGATGGAGATCTCATTCTGTTATGTAATCTGCTAGAGGCATTTGCAGCCTAATTACTCAGTTAAGCAGCAAGATTAAAAGGAAAAGGAAAAAAAATGTATAGCAGATGGCCGGGATGTACTGGGCCGTGCTGTGGTGGTCTTTCCTCGCATTGTAGGGTAAGAGTCGATAGACAGCTTCAGTCTAAGTGGGATATGAAGAGACAGAGGGCGGATTCTTTATCCAAACCTGTCACATCGTCATATATGAAGAAGATAAGAGGACAGGACTTCAGCGACAGCCAAAGGAGACAACTAATGATCATTTTTGTATTGTTATTTTGGACTCCTACATAGCAAAGAAAGAACAGATGAAACGGCCTTAAAACAGCACTTTACTATAATTAACATGCACAATATGGACACATGAATTAGCACTTGGGTGTGCTGACAAGTGTGAAATGATGCCCAGCTAGTACCATTAGTCCTATTTAAAGCTGCTAAGTGGTGATAACCCGTTAATGATTGTCTGGATGTCGGCAGTGGTGTTAACTCTTATTAGAATCAACGGGTGACTAGAGTTGTTAACTTGTGGAATGTAATTTCCAAGCTATTATGTCGTGATGACTTTTATTCAGATGTAGACCTGAAATTTATTGAAATCCTCCTTTTAGTTTTCCTTATTTTTTACCACAGAGTTTACTGTATGTCTAGTAACATAAGGCCCAGCCCTCCATCACACACACACACACACACACACACCCATAAGCTGACTGGTGCCAGAAATCAATTACTCCTAACATCACTGCCCATAATTTTCAAGCATCTCAGATTAGGAAAATGGCCCTAACTGGCTCAAAAACCTCAGAGTGACGCAGTTGTGCCCCTACTCTTAAGAGTAGGAGTAAAAGCAACTTATCAGTTTTCCTAATTTAAGAAACTACTCCACACTCAACCAGGATTTAGGAGAGCTCATGATGGCATTCAAGCAGAAATCAGCACACACATTCCAGGAAAAGGGACAAAAATAAGCTTATAAAATGAATATTGATTTGAAACAGATGAAATAATATTCATAACAAATCCCGTATATCATGTGATCACTCCGTCAATGCAGATAAGCCATGCACTGTCAGACGAAATGAAAGGATTGGTAACATAACGTTTTTTGACCCTCACGAATATGCAGCTTTGCAATGGCATTGATTTGGGTATGTCACAACCATTTCTCGACTTTTGAGCCAAATGGTGAATACCCTTACAACATGAAAGGTAATAAGCAGATTTATTCATTTTCCTACCACTCCACTTAAGGTAATGTTAAAGCCAGCTGCATTCATGTAAATCAGCACACACATAAAGATGATTGTCTCAAGTGTGGATGATTACACGTGTCAATTGCAAGCCGTATCACAGTATCAGCGCACAGATGGTCATGGATGCAAAGTCTACCGCAGTAGCCAGCATATTGGCCTGAATCTAAGCGGGCCGGGTGGGTGATTGACAGCAAAATGTCACACAGGTATGACAGATATGACCACAGATCCCTACATGTTACACTTTACAAGCCCGGGAAGGTTCTGGAAGGCCGGCAGAGACTCCTGAGTGACTGGATAAATAAAGACTCTCAGAAGATAAGGGGATTCATGGAGAAAGCAATGGTACATCAGTCTTGAAGACGACTGGAAGAGAGAATGTGAAATCAGAAATAGTGCAAGAATAACTATGGCTACTTTCAGAAACTGTAACTTTATGAGGTGTTTCCCATGGCCATAACAGCGGGAAGATGATTCTTCTCAAAGTACGGCTGTAGAGCATTCTTTATGAAATAAAAGTGCCAATCCTTAGGCTTTACTCTTATTCCCTGTGTGTGTCTCAGTCTTTCCATCTCAGTGTTTGTTACAGTTTTATTCTTGATGTTGTTGCAAAGTGACAATAATTGTGTGCAGCTTAGCACAGTAGCCTACCTTATTATGTTTTCCTTCTTTTCTTTATCTTCTTCTTCTCCTACTACATTGAATATTATGATTATTATTATTATTATCGGGGTGCCGTAAAATCTTCGGTTTACAGAAATTTCGCCTCTCACATTTCACCCCAGCACATTTCGCCCCCAACACAATTTGCCTCCAACACATTTCGCCCCCGGTAATTTTCACCCCCACCCCAGTAACTTCTAATACCCACACCCAGACGTTTTGAGTATTGGAAGCTTCTAGAAAAAAAAAGTGAATAATCGTCAGCATGCAAAATTGACTTTCAAAACTGAAAATTACCGGGGGTGAAATGTGTTTTGTAGGCGAAATATGGGGGGCAACTTATCCAGACGTCAAAATCTTCACATCTTTCATTCTTAAACATGATCTCATACTTCTTGTTGGGTGAACAGATGATGTAGGATGCTTCATAATTTCTATTCAGGTTCTACTCTGAAAGAAAGAAAGAAAGAAAGAAAGAAAGAAAGAAAGAAAGAAAGAAAGAACTGAGCATTGTGTGCCATTTGGTACTGTGCTGTGCTGTGGGGAGTGAAGAAAGCACCCCCATGTGTAAATAAACTACGTGCTGTGTGGTAAACATGTGTCCAGCCTGTCTGTGTCAGGGTTAGGGGGGCTGTAAGCGCCCCAGGCTTCACAAAATGTATCTTCTAAATAAATAAATAATATCATATGTAAAGATTTGTAAAGCCCTTCCTTGAGAACTTGTCACAGCACTCCTCGCCTACACTCAGTCAAGAGTGCTATATAACAGTCAACTGAATTGAATTCAATTCTGCTGCTCCAGGTGCGCCATTCTGGCCTGGCAGCGCCCAACCAAAAACATACCCGTGATGGTTTTCATCTTCATTTTTTTTTGTCTCACCTTTAGCACTTTCCACCCGTGAGCGGGGCGCTGATGGATTCCCCCTACCACGGCAGCACATCCCTTCAGACGTCCACGACCAACTTGCACACCAGTTTGAACCGGAGCCAAGACGTTGAAGAGGAGTCCAAAGTGTCTGCTGATGCCATCTGGCTGTGGATTGCCATCATTGCCACCATAGGGAACATTGTTGTGGTGGCAGTGGTCTGTGTGTGTGCCTTTTAGGGGCCTTAAGCCAGGTCAGCACTTTTCTTTAATAATATTCTCATGTTTCTGGGTATTTTGTATATATTTCTCCATGTGCATGTGGCATCATGGTGGTGCAGTGATTACCAGCTCTGCATCACAGCTTCAAAAGACTCAGTCTGAATCTTGGCCCAGTCCATTCTTTCTCGAGATTGAATGTTCTCCCTGTGTCTGTGTAGGGTTTTCTCTGGGTATTCTCGATTTCTTTCACATCACATACAGTCATATGAAATAGTTTGGGAACCCCTCTTAATTCTTTGGATTTTTGTTTATCATTGGCTGAGCTTTCAAAGTAGCAACTTCCTTTTAATATATGACATGCCTTATGGAAACTATAGTATTTCAGCAGTGACATTACGTTTATTGGATTAACAGAAAATATGCAATATGCATCATAACAAAATTAGACAGGTGCATAAATTTGGGCACCCAGCAGAGATATGACATCAATACTTAGTTGAGCCTCCTTTTGCAAATGTAACAGCCTCTAGACGCCTCCTATAGGCTTTGATGAGTGTCTGGATTCTGGATGGAGGTATTTTTGACTATTCTTCCATACAAAATCTTTCCAGTTCAGTTAAATTTGATGGCTGCCGAGCATGGACAGCCTGCTTCAAATCATCCCATAGATTTTCGATGATATTCAAGTCAGGGGATTGTGACGGCCATTCCAGAACATTGTACTTCTCCCTCTGCATGAATGCCTTTGTAGATTTCGAACTGTGTTTTGGGTCATTGTCTTGTTGGAATATCCAACCCCTGCGTAACTTCAATGTTGTGATTGATGCTTGAACATTAAATTGAAGAATTTGTTGATATTGAGTTAAATTCATCCGACCTTCGACTTTAACAAGGGCCCCAGTCCCTGAACTAGCCACACAGCCCCACAGCATGATGGAACCTCCTCCAAATTTGACAGCAGGTAGCAGGTGTTTTTCTTGGAGTGCGGTGTTCTTCTTCCACCATGCAAAGTGCTTTTTGTTATGACCAAATAACTCAATTTTTGTCTCATCAGTCCAAAGCACTTTGTTCCAAAATGAATCTGGCTTGTCTAAATGAGCATTTGCATACAACAAGCGACTCTGTTTGTGGCGTGAGTGCAGAAAGGGCTTCTTTCTCATCACCCTGACATACAGATGTTCTTTGTGCAAATTGCGCTGAATTGTAGAACGATGTACAGATACACCATCTGCAGCAAGATGTTCTTGCAGGTCTTTGGAGGTGATCTGTGGGATTTCTGTAACCATTTTCACAATCCTGTGCATATTCCGCTCCTGTATTTTTCTTGGCCTGCCAGACCTGCTGGGTTTAACAGCAACTGTGTCTGTGGCCTTCCATTTCCTGATTCCATTCCTTACAGTTGAAACTGACACTTTAAACCTCTGAGATAGCTTTTTGTAGCCTTCCCCTAAACCATAAGACTCAACAATCTTTGTTTTCAGATCTTTTGAGAGTTGCTTTGAGGATCCCATGCTGTCTGTCACTCTTCAGAGGAGAGTCAAAGGGAAGCACAACTTGCATTTGACCACCTTAAATACGTTTTCTCATGATTGGACACACCTGTCTATGAAGTTCAAGGCTTAACGAGCTAATCCAACCAATTTGGTGTTGCAAGTAATCAGTATTGAGTAGTTAAATGCTTTCAAATCAGCAATATTACAAGGGGACCCACATTTTTGCACAGCCGATTTTTCATGTAATTTCATACAACTAAATACTGCTTCACTACAAATCTTTGTTCGGAAAACACCCCAGTACTCAGATGTTCCTAGGAAATGAAAGACATACCACTGTTATCTTTTTTGTTGAAAGGAGAGTCAATTATTATGCAGGCTGAGAGGGGTTCCCAAACCTTTTCATATGACTGTATATGCATGTCTGAGGTCAAATACAAACTCTAATCTGACAGTGTCTCTCTGAGTGTCGATATGTGCGTGAGTGTGAGCTGGGATGGACTGGCATTTAATCATGAAAAAGTGTTCATGAAAGGCTCTTTACCCTCTAAGGTTCTTTTTATATTTGCAGACACGTTAATATGGGAAATGTCTAAATTATTAGCCTGGATTTATACATACACTACTTTAACCATCAATCATCATTCAGGTCTCCTTACAGACGCAGCGCACTCAACCCAACACAGTACACTTTATGCTCAACAGCACTATTCTCACACAGAGGGGCTACAAGCCACTCCGCTCACAAACCACACTCCTTCTAGGATTCACAAATACGTCGGTCTGCCTTCAGACCTCCTGAAAGGTCTACACAGAATACCTTAGCAAAGGCCAAGAGCTACTTCAAGAGTGGCACTCCAGTCAGGATTCACAGATGTGGTGCTCCACTCCCAGATTGCTACAGTTAGGTCCATAAATATTTGGACAGAGACAACTTTTTTCTAATTTTAGTTCTGTACATTACCACCATGAATTTTAAATGAAACAACCCAGATGCAGTTGAAGTGCAGACTTTCAGCTTTAATTCAGTGGGTTGAACAAAAAAATTGCATAAAAATGTGAGGGAACTAAAATATTTTTTTAACACAATCCCTTTATTTCAGGGGCTCAAAAGTAATTGGACAAATTAACTGGAAATAAAATGTTTATTTCTAATACTTGGTTGAAAACCCTTTGCTGGCAATGCCAGCCTGAAGTCTTGAACTCGTGGACATCACCAGATGCTGGGTTTCCTTCTTTTTAATGCTCTGCCAGGCCTTTACTGCAGCGGCTTTCAGTTGCTGTTTGTTTGTGGGCCTTTCTGTCCGAAGTTTAGTCTTCAACAAGTGAAATGCCTGCTCAATTGGGTTAAGATCAGGTGACTGACTTGGCCATTTAAGAATTTTCTACTTCTTTGCTTTAATAAACTCCTGGGTTGTTTTGGGTCATTGTCCATCTGTATCATGAAACGCCCACTGCCCAATCAATTTGACTGCATTTAGCTGGATTTGAGCAGACAGTATGTCTCTGAACACCTCAGAATTCATTCGGCTGCTTCTGTTCTGTGTCACATCATCAATAAACACTAGTGTCCCAGTGCCACTGGCAGCCATGCACGCCCAAGCCATCACACTGCCTGACTCCACCGTGTTTTACAGATGATGAGGTATGCTTTGGATAATGAGTTCCTTCCACGCCTTCTCCATACTTTTTTCTTGCCATCATTCTGGTAGAGGTTGATCTTGGTTTCATCTGTCCAAAGAATGTTTTTCCAGAACTGTGCTGGCTTTTTTAAGATGTTCTTTAGTAAAGTTCAATCTAGCCTTTCTATTCTTGAGGCTTATGAGTGGCTTACACCTTGCAGTGCACCCTCTGTATTTACTTTCATGCAGTCTTCTCTTTATGGTAGACTTGGATATCGATACACCGACCCCCTGGAGAGTGTTGTTCACTTGGTTGGCTGTTGTGAAGGGGTTTCTCTTCACCATGGAAATGATTCTGCGATCATCCACCACTGTTGTCTTCCATGGACGTCCAGGTGTTTTTGCGTTGCTGAGTTCACCAGTGCTTGCTTTCTTTCTCAGGATGTACCAAACTGTAGATTTTGCCACTCGTAATATTGTAGTAATTTCTCGGGTTGGTTTTTTCTGTTTTCGCAGCTTAAGGATGGCTTCTTTCACCTGCATGGAGAGCTCCTTTGACCGCATGTTGTCTGTTCACAGCAAAATCTTCAACATGCAAGCACCACACCTCAGATCAACTCCAGGCCTTTTATCTGCTTAATTGATAATGACATAACGACGGACTTGAACACACCTGCCATGAAATAGCCTTTGAGTCAATTGGCCAATTACTTTTGAGCTCCTGAAATGAAGGGATTGTGTTAAAGA
Organism: Polypterus bichir lapradei; assembly: GCA_026402145.1. NCBI lineage: Eukaryota > Metazoa > Chordata > Cladistia > Polypteriformes > Polypteridae > Polypterus > Polypterus bichir. Next base: position 86,965,697 of record JANRMT010062796.1, on the reverse strand, counting down.
AATGCTTTAGTTGCCTCACATTTTTATGCAATCGTTTTGTTCAACCCACTGAATTAAAGCTGAAAGTCTGCACTTCAACTGCATCTGAGTTGTTTCATTTAAAATTCATTGTGGTAATGTACAGAACCAAAATTAGAAAAAAGTTGTCTCTGTCCAAATATTTATGGACCTAACTGTACATTTGCAAGGGCAGCACAAATACTCTAACAGAAGCCAAGTGCTTGTTTGAAAGCCCTCCCTTGCCTAATCATGGATCTGGTAGTCCACACACAAATCGTGAACCCTGAAAGAAGTTAACCTGAACAGCTCATTATATTAATACTCAATAACTATTATTAAATGTCAGTAAACAAATAAGGCCGCTTCAGCCAGGTAATATACAAACTTCATGTCAATCATTGCTTATGTTTCTTTACAGCAAAAAACAGGCATAAATGTTAGATATGAAAAACACTCAACCTGAATAATTCAGATTAGGGTCACACAGTAAGCTTTGCACCAGGCTTGAGTTGTCGCAGTCGTTGTCTTCTTAAGGCAGAGGTGATGCTTGTAAGCAGAGGGACATTTGTAGATGACAAATCTGACCAAGTTGTCTTCTTTCTCTGGCAGTTGTGATGTTTCCGAAATGTTTTTAAAATCCTTTTCTTTCCAGTGTGCCCCAAATGACTATTTTTAGCAAATAATACTATTTGACTCTGACAACTGACAATTTCCCTTCACAGGCAAAGTTACCTTCAGCTGAATATGAGTGTGGCATATAAAGTGTAAACTGTAATGTTCCTAATTACCTACCTACAATATCTCTCATTTTCTCACAAGCATATACACACTTGGTTAGTTTTGCTGAGCTTAAATGCTTACATAGTGTCACACACGTGCACATGGGAGGCACCTAAAGGGCTCACAAAGGGATAATTCCATGCCAGACCAGGGGGTGACAGAGGGCACTGATTCTTCCTCTTTTTCATCGGCAGACCAACCACTGGAAATTTCTCCTGGACTCAAGGACATCACTTCCCCTGGCCGGCTTTAAAACCGCCATGTTTGCCAGTCTGTACTGTTCTGTGTTGGACTGAAGTCTTTTAAGATCTGTACCACTTTGAACCACAAACTTCCATTTTGGCTGCCACTCTCATGTATGCAGGTGCCCCCATACCTTTCTCTGAGTCATATGAAATCCTTTCACAATAGATAAAACAATAACAATCTTAAGAGTTACTTTTATACTTGCCATCCATCCATCTATTATCTATCCCACTATATCCTAACTACAGGGTCATGGGGGTCTGCTGGAGCCAATCCCAGCCAACACAGGGTGCAAGGCAGGAAACAAACCCAGGGCAGGGCACACACACACACACGCCAAGCACATACAGTACTAGGGACTAACCTTCATGTCTTTGGACTGTGGGAGGAAACCGGAGCACCCAAAGGAAACCCACACAGACATGGGGAGAACATGCAAACTCCACACAGGGAAGACCCGGGTCTCCTAACTGCAAGGCAGCAGCGCTACCACTGCACCACTGCACCACCGTGCCGCCCCTTTTATATTTGCCTTACCCGAATTCTTTAATCTGTCTATATGCATATCAAGCCTGTATTTGATCTTCTGAAAATTACCCTAGGAGTCATTAGTGCTGTGCTTTCATGTGCCAGACACTGTGAACAATAGGGGGCGCCACCGAGCTCCCAAAAACCAGACACACAAAACCCAACACAACTGAGTTAAAATAAATGATTTTTTTAATCCACACAGCTCTTAATAGACAAGACAGCTAACACACAGACTTTAAATGTGCTCTTTCTCTCTTACTTCCTCTTCCCCCCCCAAACCCCCCCGACTCTGCCTCATTGAAGTATGGCTGCGGGCTCCTTTTAAATTGGACCCTGGGGTACTTCCGGTGGGACATTGTAGCTTGTTGGATGCACTTCCAGGTCATACAGAAACCAGGGAGGTCCTCATCCAGCAGCACTTTTTAATGTCCCCCAGAGACTCCTACAGGACTATGCTTCCGAGATCCAATTCCCATGTAGCCCTGTGGGTGTCCAAACTGGGACTATTTGTATGGGACACTTGCATCTATTAATTTGGGGGATTAACAGCTCCAGTCTTCCAGCTCTCTTAAGTCCATGCTTTCTTTGGGATTGGAATTGTGAGGCGTCCCAGCCAGGTAGTGTCCACAACTTGGCCATCTTTCCAATATGGCTTCCATGCCGGACAAGAAATCTTCTTCCATACTGGCTGAGATGCCCATCCGTCCTCCTGGGCACTTACAACACCTAAACTCTCGCTTAAATCCACAGAATCAAATGTAACGCTCCCTTTCACTTTTCACTTTATTACCATCTTAGTCACACAGTTGAAAAGCTAAATTCTAAATAATCCTAAAATTGAAAACGTTCAAATAAAAATAAAAAAGTAAAACATTATGAATCAAATTTAGCAAATTAAATTGTTTACCGGGCGGCACGGTGGCACAGTGGTAGCGCTGCTGCCTCGCAGTTAGGAGACCCAGGTTCGCCTCCCGGGTCCTCCCTGCGTGGAGTTTGCATGTTCTCCCCGTGTCTACGTGGGTTTCCTCTGGGCGCTCCAGTTTCCTCCCACAGTCCAAAGACATGCAGGTTAGGTGGATTGGCGATTCTGTATTGGCCTTGGTGTGTGGGTGTGTTTGTGTGTGTCCTGCGATAGGTTGGCACCCTGCCCAGGATTGATTCCTGCCTTGCACCCTGTGTTGGCTGGGATTGGCTCCCTGTGACCCTGTGTTCGGATTCAGTGGGTTGGAAAATGGATGGATGGAAATTGCTTACCCTCATTACAATTGGGCATCACTCACTCATTTTGGGAGCAGTTTAGGGTCACAAACTAACCTATCATACGTGGTGAAGCAAATGTGGAACTTATTGAAAAATACATGCAGATGCAGGGACAAGAAGCAAAGTCAGACTGAACAGGCAGGTAAATTGAACTTAAGACCCCCAGAGCTGCGAGGCAGCAGGCATCACTGTGATATCCTAAAATAATAAGCTAAGACTATTTGAAAGTGCTTAGAAAAGGCCTCCCAAGTCAATGACAGTCGAAAACCAAAGAGCGGCTTGGCCTCATTGCAGTAAAACGTGACATGAACATAAATTGATGTGAGAAATGCTGTGTAGGGTTAGCCACGTGCCACAGCAGGAGCCAGGTAGGAGATTCCAGTGCTCAAGGTGGCCATTTGTAGAGCCTGAGGTCAGACGCTGTCATCTTCCACATCACTGATCACAGTCACGAAAGCCTTCATTGCGTCAAGCTCTCCTGAGAATCTGGGCCTCCCCTCCACAATGATCTCTCAACTCCCCCAATTCTTCGTATTTCACACATCCCCAGTGACGAAGACTCAAATGTCATGGAGGTCAGCATTTAACAGGCTTGGGAGAGCAGGTGCTTTCACAAAAAAATTCCAGCAATTGTTTTGTCTTCTGGGATTAAATTCCCACTGAAGCACTGTATCACGTTATGTTAGTAGGTGATATTACAGTATAGGGTTTTAGATTTATTTATTAAAAAGGAAGAAGTTGTTTGTTTTTATTTCTCATCTTTAGAGACTTACATTAAAATACTATATACTGTATAAGGACTCGACTTTTCTGTCTGTCTGTTCTCGATACAATCCTACAACCTTTGGCCAATCTGGATCAAATTTTGCAAAGTTGCTCTCTTGGACAAGACAGACTACTTTGTGCATTTTTACACTTTAAAATATTTATAACTGATATGATACAGTATGTGTAGTGAACTTAGAAAATATTCAGCCCCCATCATCCTCTGCACACTTTATTGTGTTATAGATTTCATTTTAAATGAATACATTTGCCACTTTTGCCAATCAATCTACACACCATAACCCAAAGTTAAGACATGATTTCAGAACATTTGCAGATTATTTCTTGAAAGTTCTGAAGTGACCACACCAGAATTTTCCTCTATGTGTTCAGATTTCTCTCATACTAAAGTTAACTTTCTCACTGATAATGCATAAAAGTTGTATCTTTTGTTAATGAGTAGCAAGATATCCAAGTTCACACCCTTCAACCATGTAGCTACCAGTAGTCCAGCAGACTAAATGCTATGTTTGGACCCTGCACATTATCAAGAGGTCCCCATCCCCACCATGAACCATGGTGGTGTCAGGATCAGGCTGTGGGGATGCTTTTCTGCAGCAGGCCCTGGGGGGCTTGTGAGGGTAAAATGAAAGCAGCAAACTATAAGGAAATCCTGGAGGAAATGCTGAAAGAGTTTGCGGAAAACTTTCACCTTTGGAGAAGATTTAATTTCCAGCGTGGAGCGCAGCCCAGACACAGACAGGCAGACACCAATGGTTCAAAACTACACACACGTTTATTGTACATATTTACAAGTGATCCAAAAGCACACAACCCAGTGCCCCTGCACCAAGCACCCTCAAGTCCGGGCCTCTCAATGTCCAAGCCTTTTCTCTGCCACCTTCACTCCCCCCCTCTGAGCTCTGTCCTCTTCCACCCGACTCCAGCTGACGAATGGAGGGAGGCAGCCCCTTTTATGTCCACCCGGACGTGCTCCAGGTGCCTCCAGATGAGCTTCCTGCGGCACTTCCTGGTGTGGTGGAAGAACCGGACAAGCTTCCGGGTGTCCCTGGTAATCCTTCATGTGGTGGAAGTGCTGACGTCCAGGGCTTTTCAGGCATCTGGGCACCCCCTGGCGGTGACCACGGGCCCCTACAGGGTTGAGCTTCCATGCTCTGTTCCCGTGGTCTCCATACCAACCAGGACGGCTGCCCTCTCATGGTCCAGAGGAGGCATAGTCCCTCTCCCGGTCCTTCTAGGCGTCCCGGCTGGGTACCGCCCCCAGCCGCTCTCCACACCAGCAAGACAGCAACCCCAAGCAAAAATCCAAAGCTACAAAGGAATGGCTTCAAAACAACAATGTGAATGTCCTGGAGTGGCCAGTGGAGTCTCAATCCAAATAAGACTTTCAGGCTGGACTTGACAATGGCTGTTGTGAATAGATTGCGAAAAAATGGTCTTTACAGACAAGGGTCCAAAACAGAACTGAGGTTTGGTACAGACAGGGTGGGTTTTAAAGATGGAAGGAGGAAGTGACATCCTCAGGGGTGGAGCCAGAAGTGACGTTAAAGGGCCCAGGTGGAATTTCCCGCATTTGGTCTGTGGGGAAAAAGAGAAAGGATCAGAGCACTCTGCCACCCCCTGGGTCCGACCGGGCATTACCTTCTTTCAAGCCCTTTTAGCTGCATCCCTTGCGCACGTGTGTGACAATAGATAGATAGATAGATAGGAAAAGCACTATATAATAGGTAGATAGATAGATAGATAGATAGATAGATAGATAGATAGATAGATAGATAGATAGATAGATAGATAGATAGATAGATAGGAAAAGCACTATATAATAGATAGATAGATAGATAGATAGATAGATAGATAGATAGATAGATAGATAGATAGATAGATAGATAGATAGATAAGAAAGACACTATATAATAGACAGATAAGTGGGTTTTGATAATGGATAGATGAAAGAAAAACAAGAAGGCCTCTTGCATAGTCCTGAATCTTGAGGCTGCCAGAGCCTCTCAAACACTTTGGTTTTATTTTATTTTATTTTTTTTTGAGAGAGAGATTTCCACGCTTACCCACAAGACTCTGGCTCTTTGGACATATGTGGGGATGTTCATCTGAATGGATTCTGCACAAATCCCTGAGGGGCATTAAATTGGCTTTTACACCCTGTGAAGCACAAAGCTCTTTCTCCTGCCATGACTTTTCATTCGCTCTTTTAATTCGCTTTTCTTCCGCTGAAATCGGTAGACCTAAGCAGTCCACCCTTTGTTTGGGTTTAAAGTGATCTTGAAAGCCCATCGACCCTCAATAGGATTTAACACTTTCATTGCTAGTGATCACAGCCCACTTTGTGTGTTTTAATTTGTGTGTGCACCGTTCCAGAACATGATACAGTATTCCGTTGTGTGCTCATTTATTGTGGAGGAAGAGACTGTTACATTTCAATCTGCCTCGGATTATTGGAGACACAGACTTCACTTCAAGCTAGAGCTCTCTGAAGTGAAAATCCATCCATCCATCCATCCATTACCCAATCCACTGAATCCTAACACGGGGGTCTGCTGGAGCCAATCCCAGCCAACACAGGGCGCAAGGCAGGAACAAACCCCGGGCAGGGCGCCAGCCCACAGCAGCAAATGAAAATGAATGTAAAATAATTCCAACAACGATAAAATGAAATTACTACAAAAAATAAATTAATTTGGCACAATTAAAAATCTGGAAAGGATAAAAGTTTATCACTTAGAGAATGATTAACAAAACAGATAAAAAGAAGCCAAAGTACGCTTATCATAACAAGTGGTCCCCGGTATCTGCAGAGTCCCAGGTTTGTCATCATCATCATCTTCATCATTACAGATTTAACTAGATTAGCTTGTTTCCTCAAGTCATTTTCCTCCACACACATTGGTAACCATTAACGTGCCAACTCTTCTTTTTATATCTTTTCATACCACCTTTTCTTTTGGAGTTTCTTCCCAAATTCAGAAAGTTTTCCAACCCCTTCACTTCCTGTGTACTTTATTGTGTGGTAGATTTCATTTTAAATAGACACATTTTCCATTTTTGTCTAGCAATCTACACTCAATAACCCATAATGACAAACATGTTTCAAAAAGATCTGCAAATTTACTACAAAAATCAAAAACTGAAATCTCTCATTCCCAGAAGTATTCAGACCCTTTGCTGTGCCACTCCAGATTGTGCTCAGGTGCATCCTGTTTGTTTTCATTCTCCTTGGGATGTTTCTACGATTTCATTGGAGTTCCACCTGTGGCAAACTGAATTGATTGGACATCGTTTGGAAAGGAACACACCAGCGTATATACGGTCCTTCAACTCACACTCCATGTCAGGAGAATAACCAAGCCATGAAGTCCAAGGAACTCTCTGCAGACCTTCATGATAAAAATGTGGTGAGGCATATAGATCAGGACAAGGGGATAACAACAACAACAACTACATTTATTTCTCTTGCACATTTCCATACAAACAATGTAGTTTAAAGTGCTTTACATGACGAAGAAAGTGAAAAAAGACAAAAAAAATATTAAAATTAGGGAACACTAACATAAAATAAAAGTAAGGACCGATGGCCAGGGAGGACAGAAAAAACAAAAAAAACTCCTGACGGCTGGAGAAAATAATAAAATCTGCAGGGGTTCCAGTCCATGAGACCACCCAGCCCACTCTAGGTATTATACCTAACATAAATGACCTCAATAAAACCATATAAAAAACCATTTCTACATGTCTGAGTATTCCCAGGAGCACCATGACCTCAAGAATTGGACAATAGAAGAAGTTTTGAACCACCAGAACTCTTCCTAGACTTGATATACATGCCAAACTGAGTTACAAGCCTAGAAGAGCTTTGGTCAGAAAGGTGATCAAGAATCTAATGGTTGCTCTACCGGTGCTTCAGGAGTCTTCTTCTACAATGGGAGAATCTGTTAAAGGACGGCCATCTCAGCAAAACTCCATTAATTGAGAGTTTATAGTAGAGATGCCAACTCCTACATGGAATTTGCCAAACAGCACTAAGAGGACTTTGAAAGCATGATGTCTGATGAGACAAAAATGTAACACTTTGGGATGGCAGGAGAAGACCAAGCACTACTCATCACCTACTTAACTCCATCCTTACACTGCATCATGGTGGTGACAGGGGTCTAGGGACAGGGATACTGGTAAGAACTGAGAGTAAGATGAATTCAGCCAAGTGCAGAGAAGTCCTGCTCGAGAGTGCATGTGAACCCACTCACTTTTCAGCACCACAGTGACATGATGAATACGGCCAAGACAACACTGGTTTGGCTTTAGAAGTAGTCCCTGTGTGCCCTTCAGTGGCCGAGCCCAAGCCCAGACTTAAACCCAGTGGAACATCTGTGAAGAGACCTGAAGATGGAAGTTTACAGACGCTCCTCATCCAGTCTCACAGAGCTTGAAGGATCTTCCAGGAAAATGGGATAAACTGCCCAAATCCAGGTGTGCAAAACATGTACACTCAAAGCTGGAATTGCAACCAAAGGTGCCTCTTCAAGGTACTGAATTAAGGCCCTGAGTCCTTATAGGAATGAGAGAGTTCAGTTTTTGATTTTTAATAAATATGCAAACCTTTCTGAGAACATGTTTTCACTTTCTGATTATAGGTAGGCTATTGAGTGTATAGTATTCAGCAAAAACGGAAAATTTAAAATGGAACTTACAGCACAGTAAAGTATGAAGAAAGTGAAGGGGTCTGCATCCTTTCTGAATCCACCTGCTGCGTACATATTGTGTGTGCCTTGTGCAGTAATAATATACTGAGATAGAGGGAAAGGACATCAGAACCACTTCCAGTTACATGCTATTTCTCAAATATCATATCTCTTTGTTTCTCATCATAACTAATTGGTAATATCGATACCCAATCATTTATCTCTATTTATAATCAAACTTTATATTAAAATGATATTTTCACACTTAGGGAGGTTAAAAATGGCAGTGGAATTTTTTTATGATTACATATGCATTAACTCGATTACGTACGAGTTATAGTCACTCAAAAACATAGAAAAAGTGTTAGTATTATATAATATTTGTTGCAATAAATTGCTATAGATAAAACTACATTTAGCTACATTTAATTATGATAATGAAGGTGGAAATAAAAAAAAAAATCATAAAATTAAATGTATTGCCAGGAACACGACGGGGACATAGCAACTTATTGTTTCCAAAACATTTTTATATTTACATGGCATGTTCAATGTTTGCACATTATTGTTAAACAGATGATGTATAAATTACAATAAAATAAATAATAGTTATTGAAAGAATATGGGGTGGCACGGTGGCGCAGTGAGTAGCACTGCTGCCTCACAGTTAGGAGAGCTGGGTTTGCTTCCCGGGTCCTCCCTGCGTGGAGTTTGCGTGTTCTCCCTGTGTCTGCGTGGTTCTCCTCCAGGTACTCCGGTTTCCTCCCACAGTCCAAAGACATGCAGGTTAGGTGCACTGGCGATTCTAATTTGACCCTAGTGTGTGCTTGATAAGTGTGTGTGTGTGTGTGCCCTGCAGTGGGCTGGTGCCCTGCCTGGGGTTTGTTTCCTTCCTTGTGCCCTGTGTTGGCTGGGATTGGCTCCAGCAGACCCCCGTGACCCTGTAGTTAGGATATAGCGGGTTGGATAATGGATGGTTGGATGAAAGAATATGCGTTATATTGAATAAAGGTTTTAATATAGTGTACATAATTATATTTCTATGATACAAAAAATTCAGATGGTTGTTTAAATAAAATACTACTTCCGGTTGAGTAATTTTTCTCAAATTTCATATCTGTTTGCTTTTTACCATTATAAATTTCTACACAAAATTTGAATCATCTATCTGTAATTATCACTATAGTTTACTAGAAAATTTGCAAAAGTATTCAGTTAAAGTACCACTTCTGGTTACCGGGAGGGGCTCAGAAGTTGAAAGAATTCCTTATTTTGGATATAAAACAGGTGCACGCAATCTCACTGACCGAGGTCAAACTGTGTGGTTGAGTTATTGTGTTTACACAAAGACATAGAGAAAATGCACCTCGAGCCTATCTGGTGGTCCTAACACCAATCCCTGTCCCTCCCCATTTTTGGGGTGAATTGTATTTTAAGCATCGACCGACCTCTTTACTCTCCATTCTTCTGCCCCTTCGGTCACTCTGCCATCCACCAGTCAAGTGCCCAACCCTAAGCTCTTCTCCCAATCCCACACTCATCTAAGTTCTGACATGAAAATGGCTGCCCTACCATCACTCAGTTTAATTGGAGGTTTTTACTTGGCCATGTATGTTCAAGAATATGTGTCTCTCTTTAGAATCACATTTAAATTATTATTAAGAATGTTTTGAAGTTTCGTATTTTGATTAGTTCCTGGCAGTCAACCCTTCTTATGGAAAGTTTTCCAAAGACTTTGTTACAAAACAATTTTTTGTATTAACCTCCATGGCTAGCTTTTCTCCATCAGATTCATCTTAGATAAAGGAGTGTTGGAATCATTGGATGGAAAGATTTTCTCTTCAGACTGGACGGCCAGCACAACCTTCACTGTAGGAAGCCTAGGAGTGGTTAGGCAGTCAGTTGGCCGAGGTCTCCATGACAGTGGCTTTGACCTTCTCTTTAACAATTTTAATCTCCACCATTGTCAACTGGCCATAGTTCATCAGTTAATTAACAGACAGATATTGCTGTTTTCCATTTATGTTTAATCAGTTCCTACCTTCAGTTCTTTGTGCGTTTTATCAAATCTCTATTTGTACGTGGACCAGTTCTGTGTTTAGTAATTAATACAATCTATAGTTGTATATTAAGTGAGAATTATTCACAGCACTCTGCGCCAGCACTTAGTAAAGAGCGCCATACAATAATAAGCTGTACTGTATTGCATTGTATCGTCTGGGCAGGGCAGGCATTGATTTGGAGTGAGTGGAGTATGACAGCCTTCGTTCTTTCTGAAATCAATAATGATCTCCTTTGTTTTGTCTTGAAGAGCTGCATTAACTAAATTTAATAAATGTTAATCATCAATAAGATACAATACAATTTATTTTTGTATAGCCCAAAATCACACAAGAAGTGTCGCAATGGGCTTTAACAGGCCCTGCCTCTTGACAGCCCCCCAGCCTTGACTCTCTAAGAAGACAAGGTAAAACTCCCAAAAAAAAAACCTAGTAGGGAAAAAATGGAACAAACCTTGGGAAAGGCAGTTCAAAGAGAGACCCCTGTCCAGGTAGGTTGGGTGTCAAAAAGAAGGAGATCAATACAATACAATAAACAGAACAGAACAAATTATCAATACAGTATAAAAATAAAAATTTTACAAGTACAAGATGAAAATGACAAAGGAACCAACATCTAACTTTCCATTTCCACCTGTGTGTATTCACCGTTGACTGTCTGGTTTAATGAAACAATTGAAAGGAAAAAGAAGAGATAAAAAGTGAAGTGACTAAGAATTACTGATCCACTTCAGAATATAAATCACTGGAAAGGAAAAAAATGACCTGACATGGCAGAATAAAAAACACTAATGAGCCACAGGATTAAGTAACATCTGTTATAGGGAAGGGCCCATTTCTAATTAGGCAATTGGGTTAGAACAGAAACTTACGGCCCTCCAGGATGGACTTTCCAGACCCCTTGGATGTGTGTGCACATGTGAGGGGGCTTAAAGGTCATTGCCTGTAACAAAATGAGGACTGCCTGTTGTTGTTGTTGTATTGTTTTTGGTTTTTTTTTGCATTTCCGTTTGAGCTTTTCCCAGTCAAGGCCTTGCAGCACAAGCCAGCAAAGTGATGCAAACAGTCCATTACCATCTGCTTCTTTAACTCTTTGAGGGCTGAATATTTTTTACAAAAAACAGTTTTCTGAAAAGCAATGGTTTAACATAGAAATCAACATTAAATGTCTGTTGCTGCATGCCGTGGCTGCCAGTTTGCCAAAAATGTGCGACAGGCTTGCTGCCAGCCTTTGCTTGCATGGCTGGGGCAGCAGCGGTCGCTGTCGCAGTTTATTGCAATCTGTTTTCTACCTCTTATCATTATTAATTGGCAGTCCTCCCAGGCAAACAAGTGCCATAGGCGTGTCAGCTACTTGAACCTGTTCAGCACCACGATTAGCTCGGGACCAGTCAGCTGAAGCTGGAACTTCACATTGGTTTTCGAGTCAAACAAGTCATAGTCCAGTTCAGACAGAATAGGCAAAATGTCGTCCATGGAGTATTTTACTTTACAGGTCCGCTTTTATCTCTCGCCAGGTGTTAGGGCCATTTTTTGCTACTCACGGGGGTGCAGGAAATCTCGGTCAAAACCATTGAAGCTAGCTTTCCTGCTAGCAGCAACAAGTGTCCAACTAAAACATAACGGTCGGTTTTGTCACCGTTTACAGTTGATTACCATCGTCAACTGCTCCTTTTGACAAATGTCGACTTCAGCCCTGAAAGAGTTAAAGTTAGCCAAAGTAACATGAAAAAAATAACTAAATAAAATCGGGAGTGGTCTCCCCTCGACGTTCTCATATACTCAGATATGGGGATGGATATTTGAGGAGTAAACTGCAAGAGAATGATTATATTTTTATATTATGTACATTAAAGAACCAACGACAAATCAAATCAAATGAATAATATATTCAACCATTTTTATAACAGTAAAGTTGAATAAATCGGACTCTGCAGCTACATGAATGAAATGTAAAGAACCACTTCCGGTTAGCGGAAATAGCTCAAAAGTTGATAGAAATCTATGTTTTGTACCTAATACTTGTATGCAAAATTTGGCTGACCAAAGTGAAAGTGCACTCAAGTTATCGAGTTTACACACACACACACACACACACACACACACACACACACAGACACACCGTATATACTCACACTTAAGTCGGGTCTTGAAAACCGAAATATTGACCATAAAATCAGACCCCGACATATACGTACTTTTTTTCCTCAAATCTCACATCAGTTTCTCAGACGCATCAAATTTTGTTACAGCATCACAGTTACCAATTTCTTTCACCACTTCAACGACTTTTAATTTAAAACCAGCTTAATATTTCCTTTTGATCAAACACTCCATCGTAGATAAGGGATGCTCTTACAATAAAGGTGTATGAGGGTGTGAGATACAAAAACACAAATCAGTGCAGACGTCGCTTCAGAATAGTTCGGGTATTACCGTGTGGTCACGTAGGCAAAATAAATAGAAAAAAAAGGCTGTGCGCTCATCATCTCTTGGACTAATAGCATCACATTCAACTTATACAACCGACATTATAAAATATGGGAAACCAGTAACGGCACACTGCACGATAACGTGCAATGAATACACTCGACTTGAGCATTCCTAGTTTTCTTCCTCTTTCTCTGTACGTTTAGCATTCATTTGCTCAGTGGTATGGTTTCATGCCAAGAAGGAGCACCACAGATGCAATGTTTGCTCTAAGGATGTTGATGGAGAAGTTTAGAGAGAAGGCCAGAAGGAGTTGCATTACATCTTTGTGGACCTGGAGAAAGCAAATGACAGGGTGCCTCGAGAGGAGCTGTGGTATTGTATGAGGAAGTCGGGAGTGGCAGAGAAGTACGTAAGAGTTGTACAGGATATGTACGAGGAAAATGTGACAGTGGTGAGGTCTGCGGTAGGAGTGACGGATGCATTCAATGTGGAGGTGTGATTACATCAGGGATCGACTCTGAGCCCTTTCTTATTTGCAATGGTGATAGAGAGGTTAACAGATTTAGATTAGAAAGGAGACCCCATGGACTATGATGTTTGCTGATGACATTGTGATCTGTAGCGATAGTAGGGAGCAGGCTGAGGAGACCCTGGAGAGGTGGAGATATGCTCTAGAGAGGAGAGGAATGAAGGTCAGTAGGAACAAGACAGAATACGTGTGTAAATGAGAGTCAGTGTCAGTGGAATGGTGAGGATGGAGGGAGTAGAGCTGGCAAAGGTAGATGAGTTTAAATACTTGGAATCAACAGTACAGAGTAATGGGGATTGTGGAAGAGAGGTGAAGAAGAGAGTGCAGGCAGGGTGGAATGGATGGTGAAGAGTGTCAGGAATGATTTGTGACAGACGGATATCAGCAAGAGTGAAAGGGAAGGTCTACAGGAGGGCAGGGAGACCAGCTATGTTATATGGGTTAGAGACGGTGGCACTGACCAAAAAGCAGGAGACAGATCTGGAGGTGGCAGAGTTAAAGATGCTAAGATTTGCATTGGGTGTGACGAGGATGGATAGGATCAGAAATGAGGACATTAGAGGGTCAGCTCAAGCTGGATGGCTGGGAGACAAAGTCAGAGAGGTGAGATTGTGTTGGTTTGGACATGTGCAGAGGAGCGATGCTGAGTATATTGGGAGAAGGATGCTAAGGATAGAGCTGCCAGGGAAGAGGAAAAGAGGAAGGCTTAAGTGAAGGTTTATGGATGTGACATGCAGGTGATGGGTGTAACAGAACAAGATGCAGAGGACAGAAAGATATGGAAGAAGATGATCCGCTGTGGCAACCCCTAACAGGAGCAGCCGAAAGAAGAAGAAGAAGATTTCATGATTATTTCACATTACCTAATTACTTTAAATAGACTTTTTAAAAATGTCTGGTGGAGGTGTCCTAGCACCCTGCATTACAATCCGCCGCTGTCACTGACAATAGATTTTCCTGGGCAGTGGGTTTTTGTGAGGCTCTCACATTACTTAAAGTTTATATCTGTATAATTGTATTTTGTCAGATGATGACAATATCAGAGGTTATCATGACAATACAATGCCAACTGAGATGGAGGAGGCACTAAAATCCCATTGTTAGTTTGATTTTTTTGTAATGTTAAAGGTGTCTGAAGTTATTTCAGGGTTACTTGTAGCAGGATATGGGAGATGTGGCAACTCCACCTTGACTGATGAAGAAGGTGTGAATATGAAAAACATCTTTTAATGCTGCTCAAAATACAGCTGATTTTGGATTCAGTAATAGTGCATATATCCACAAGTGTCCACAAGGAGGGGCTGTAGTCATATTAGTTATAGAGCAGCTCTCAGCTTGTCCAACATTCAGTGTAGGTGCACATCCACAAGTTTCCACAAGATGGAGATGTAATCATGTCAACTCTAGAAATACACTCTGCTGCGTTAAGGTTCAGGTGGGACACGCATCCACAAGTGTCTCCTAGAAGATGAAACAGATACTTGTATGAGAGGCAGCAAACAGTGCATACTGCAAAAACTGACTGACTCCTCCAGTTGGAACTCCAGAGGTGTTCAGAAAGTGCAGATCTATCATAACATTGAAACAGCGATGGACTGACCTGGCTAGTATCCAGATATAGATAGTATGACACTCATTAGGAAAGGTCCCATATAAAGGATGGATAAAGAGGTTGGGTCTGATTTCGCTTAAAAGTGTTAAACTGCTCAAAGGGAAAGTGTTCACTCTGAAAGATGTTGTTCACCAGATGACAGACCTGCACAAGGTGTACACTGTGGTGGTATATGCTGGCCAGGGTAGTGTATTAAGAATTCTTGGTTATTGTTTGAGCCCATGCAGCGTTATAAGCACTGTCATACTTTGTGAAATAGTGAGTCCACAGTGAAAATATGTAGTGTCCACTTGGGACACTGGGGGGGGCAGGCGATTCAGATCTTTCAATGATTGGCCAGAACTAGTGATGAAAATACAGAGCCCATTAGAAGGCCCAAGGTCACATGAGGGAACACCTGGTCCAAGCTGTAATTCAGCCATAGAGATGTCTTGGGGACCTGGTGCTTTAAGGCTGACAGAAGGCTCAATGGTGTGGAAACACCAGAAGGCTCAAGTAAGATGTCCCTGGAACATGTGGATGTCATGAGCTGTGTCGTAGAATCTCTTGATGGGTTCATTTATGAATCATTTTTTGCAGTTTTTAAGCACACTTTCCGGTAGCTTGCAGCATCAGTACGTAGAGGACAGAGCTGGAAGAGATTCAGTAAACTTGCTCTACCGAAGGATCTGTAGACACTGATGGAGGTAGCAGGTTGGGACTCTATGGATTGCACAGAAGGGATTTGTTCGGGTATCATGTAAAGGAAAAGCAATGCATCATGGACTGGATTTTATTTGGGGTTTGAATGTTATTTATTTGTGCAGCACTCTTGACGATACTATTTTAAAGGCATGATATTTAAGGTTTATTTATTGACTGATGTACTTTATCACTCCAATTCTTTGATTTGTTTTGAATAAATGTCTGCACACCTTTTCGCACAGAAAGACCTTTATCTGCATCTTCACTTGCTTTGGTTCATCTCAGTCATGAATGGCTAGATGTCTTAACAGCTGTTGGTGCCCATGGCTGCAGGCACAGGATCATCACAGTGGAAGGCTGCCTATGACCACAGGAGTGATTGTGAGGCTTGGCTCGCAGTGACTCTGGGATGTTATTTAATTCCAGGGATGACATTAGGGTCAAGCTGGGAGGAGAGCAGGTGGAAAACACTTGACTGGTGAGAGGAAGAGTGGGCAGAGATTAAAAGGGGAGTTGAAGGCACAGCATGCTGGACAGCCATAGAGTAAGCAACACATAACAGTCAGAGAACAAGACCTGATTAAGAAAGACAACTTACATGGCAGTCAGGGAACAACAGTTAAATAGGAATGCCAAATGACCTATTCTGAGTCTATTAATTATATATTTGTCCTCAAATTCAAAAACAGATATAAAAACTCAAAGTAGGTCTGGTCCTGAAATACAAAAGCAGGCTTGTGGCCTGCACACTCAAAAACAACTAAGCCTATAAATGTTAAAAAAAGGTTATGGGGAACCATATAAGCCTTTCTCCAAAGATCAAAACAGAGTATCTTTCAATATTTGTACTGTCTAGGGGAATATTTAGCATATTTTTTATAAAAAGACTGGGAGAAAACATAGCAAGGTTGATGTCACCGTTTGTATGCTCCCAAAGGATTATGGGAAAATGCCATAGAAATGGAGCAAGCCAAATCAAGCAAAAATGAGTACAGGCAACACAAAACTAAACCCAATGTCAAGTGCAAAGACAAGAGTGAAAAGTTCAGAACTCACAGAATCAACATGAGAACCTTCAAAATCCATAAACAAAAGGAATGTGAAAAATGGGAGCCAAACTACATTAGCAGGTGCTAATGCCTTAGCCTATGGCTACAGCTGTAACATCAAGGGGCCCTGCCCCTTTGGTTCAATATACAATACATGTCGAAAATCATTAAAAGAATAAGCTTTTTACAGGCTTCATGCCAATGATGTCAATCACGTCACTTCTGCAAAAACACTCAGTAGCAACCAATCTTGACAATGAAGACTCAAAATTGTGCAACCCCAGGAAAAACAAAATGGTGACAGAAACTGCATAAATTGATTTTGTAATAACTGAAAAATAATACATAAAATAAAAATAACTGCAGAAAACCCATTTTGGGAAAGAAATATTAAGAAAGATGCCTGAAACAAGCATTCAAAAAATTTCCAAACATACAGAATCGTAATACAATCTTTACATATAAGGGTTACTTTCACATCATATTAATTCAATTAATGCTGAGACAACTCATCCAGTATTGTTTTGTTGTGGAATGGGTCACACACACCATGATCTGTCCTAGTCTGGACATGCACACTGGTAACTCTCGGTGGTCAGCCACAGTCCGGTGATGCCTAGATTACAAAGTCCTTCAAAAGAAGCTGCTTTTAAATCATGAGCAATAAGAATATTCCCACAGTCCTGTGTGCAGGGGCAGCCACTAAACACTGCAAGGGAGGTCAGCTGAGCTTTCGTTCTCTCACCATCTCTCTCAGCTCTCAATTTTTTGTCCTGCACTGAAAAGCTTCTACACTCCACTCATCCAGTGAAAATGCTGCCGACTGTGCCAAATGTTTTACAGTTACATTTATTCGCTTAGCAGAAGCTTTCATCCAAAGCGACTTACAAAAGGAGCAATGTGACAGGCAGCTTAATGTGATGAATACATCTAAGACTGGTTATGTTAGACTGGATGTTTAGGAGGATTAAGTTCTAGTGATTGTTATGTTTCCCTGATTTGTATTTATTTTCTAGTCTTTTAACATTTCCTAGCACTGCTATGTCCTCTTAGTAATATGTAGACCAAAACTGTACACAATACTCCATCGGAGGCCTCACTAGTGTGTTATATACCTTAAGCATAGCCTACTTTGACTTGTCCTTTACACATCATGAGATACTGTACAGCCAAACATTCTGTTAGTCTTTTTAATGGCTTCTGAACACTGCTTGAATGTAGACAGTGACGATCCCACTCACAGTGACTCCCAAGTCCTTCTCATAAGGTATACTTTTAATTTCAGGACCTCCCCCCATTGTGTATTCAAATCTAAAATATTTTGCTTCCTACATGTAATTCTTTACATTTACTCACATTAAATATCACCACCCACAAACCTGCCCGAGTCTGTATGCTGTCCATGTTGTCTGTAATAATTCAGCAGATCAGAGATTATGTGCCTTCTTCTTCTTCTTCTTCTTTTTTTTTTTTCAGCTGTTCCCGTTAGGGGTTGCCACAGTGGATCATCTTCTTCCATATCTTTCTGTCCTCTGCATCTTATTCTGTTACACCCACCACCTGCATGTCCTCTCTCACCACATCCATAAACCTTCTCTTAGGCCTTCCTCTTTTCCTTTTGCCTGGCAGCTCTATCCTATCTCATCCTTCTCCCAATATACCCAGCATCTCTCCTCTGTACATGTCCAAACCAACGCAATCTCGCATTTCTGACTTTGTCTCCCAACCATCCAACGTGAGCTGACCCTCTAATTCTAATTCATTTCTAATCCTATCCATCCTCGTCACACCCAGTGCAAATCTTAGCAACTTTAACTCTGCCAACTCCAGCTCTCATTTGCAAATTTAACCAACTTATTATTTATTTTCCTATCCAGATCATTCATGTATTTTAAAAATAGCAGCGTCCCTAGCACAGACCACTGAGGAAAGCACTGACCTCAGAGATGTTTTGTATGGGACATGTTTGCTTTTGAATTGCTTTTTAGGCAAATGCTTTATTTCCCTTTTTGTTCCTTAGTCTTCTAATTTGCTGTTGATAAATCCATCCATTATCGAACCCACTATATCCTAACTACAGGGTCACAGGGGTCTGCTGGAGCCAATCCCAGCCAACACAGGGCACAAGGCAGGAAACTAACCCCAGGCAGGGCGTCAGCCCACCGCAGGGCACAGACACACACACACCAAGCATACACAAGGGACAATTTGGAATCACTAGTGCACCTAACCTGCATGTCTTTGGACTGTGGGAGGAAACTGGAGCACCCGGAGGAAACCCACGCAGACACGGGGAGAACATGTAAACTCCATGCAGAGAGGACCCGGGAAGCAAACCCGGGTCTCCTAACTGTGAGGCAGCAGCGCTACCCACTGCGCCACCGACCGCCCTGTTAATAAATCTTCAATTTTAAAAGATTTCTGTTTGGATTGCCTCAAATAGCCAGAGGTTTATGGTTTTCTCTCCCTTTCACCTATGAATTTTTTGTAATTTCATTGCAAAGCCAACTTCCCACTTTGGGCCTGCATAAGCCAAAGCCTGAAGGTGTAGCAGCAGTTGGAATCTGGCTACCTGGGGTAATTACCGTTTTTACTCGTGTACCACACACCCTCGTGTAAGACGTGCACCCTAATTTTTACAAACAAAATCGCGAAAATCGTTTTGCCCCGTGTACGACGGACGTTGTGATTGTATAGTAAGTGTTTAGAGAGAGAGAGAGAGAGCGCGAGCGAGAGAGAGAGCGCGAGCGAGCCCAAGCAGAAGGAAAAAACATTACAGAATGGTATTTCCTCGTGTATGACGTGCACCTGATTTTCTAATGCTAATTTTCGGGAAAAAATGTGTGCGTGGTACACGTATACGGTACATATAAAGGCAGGTTGGTTAGGTTTCTGTCTTGTTTTATGGGACTTTTAAGTGGCCTCATACTCTTTTCACTGTGTTTGAGACTCCAGATCATAACAGTGATCATTGCTGTCTGTTTGCCATGCTTTATTTTTTTTTGAGCTTTACCAATTCATATTCACTGCAATACAGTAAAGTAGGAGGCCTGACAGTTGTTGACCAGGCTCTAACCAGCAGATATTCACCTTGGCCCACTCAAATCCTCACATTTTCTGTTTTTTTTTTTTTTCTTCTAGCCTAGGTGTGCTGAGACGACAGCTCAACAGCACTCAACACCAAGAACACAAAGAAAAGGCATGCTGGTGAAGCACAGGATTGTTAGAAGATTACCTTTCTCTCTCAGACTCCATTCGGAACTCATTTGTGGTTTCAACCTCACAAAGTTGGGTCCATCAATCTAAGTAAAGAGCTGCTGGTTTGATTTATATGATCGCAAGGCAACTTCAAATGGGGATGCAAAGAAAGGTGCTAAAAATAATAATCAGCAAAGGCCGCGTGTCTGGATGTCTCAACATGCTCATGCTGAAATCAGATCATCAGGTCATGAATGGCCTGCAGTTCTTATGCAAATTGCAATGAAATACAAGGAGTGACAAATCCAATCGCTTGTTTTGAAGATGGCTGAAGGGTCACTAATTATGACTTAATGATATGATGTGCCAACCAGTCTTCACTGTGGGGAGCATCAAGGCGCCTTACAGGTTTGGTACGACTGGCAGGTGAAGTGACTGGCTCAGAGTCACACAGACAGGCACTGAACCACTAACCTTGTTACATTTATTGTCATTTATTTGGTTGACTCTTTTACTCAAAGCAACTTGCAAAATACAAATGCCTGTCTTATACTCAATTCCATATAGCGCTTTAACTCTGTGGGCACCATATAAGTGCAGCACAATTTCTTTGATTCTTCAAATTTAAGCACTAGCAGTCTAAGAGACTTAGTCAACTACAGCCCAGATTTTATATAGCGCCTTTACATAATGAATGTGATCCCAGAGTATCCTGCAAGCTCACTTGCTTCTAACATTAAGACTTACTGCTAGGGCTTGACCTTCAACCTCCTTACTGTCACATTAATTTATTTAACTGACACTCACCAAAGCAACTTGCAAATCACAGCTGCACAGTATAAATGTTTCCACATTTCCAAAAATGGGGTAATGAAAATTGTGAGGGGCTAGCACCCTGTCCAGGTGTTGTTCCTGTATTGTACCTAAAGTCTGCGAGGGTAGGCTCCAGCTGCCCTGGATAAGCCGGTTAGGAAAATAGATAGAGGGAGGATAATGAACAGAAGAAATTTTTTCATATAACAGGTCCTTCACCCCTTGCCCCCCATTTGCTTGTCAATCTCTTATCTAATATAAAGAGACTCCCTCAATTTGATACATTTTCTGTAGAGCCTTTATGTGAAAGATTTAAAGACACTCTACACACACCAAACAGTTGCTTCCTTTTTTGTACAATTAGGTTAAGTGAACCTGCCTGGGTTATTTCAAGGAGCGCCCTTATATATCTACATTGTCTTGGCATATTTGTTCAGCTGGGGTTCTGACAGCATAAGTGGCTCACATTTAGTGCCACCAAAGCTGATGCTATATAGCGCCTTCCTATTCAAAAAACCATCACAAGATGGTAGAAAGGCACAAAACGTGTAGCTATATTTGTACTGAGACGATAAGTGACTCCATACCAAAACTGAGGTTATATAGTGCCTTTATGCAAAGAAAATCATTGCAAGATGCTATATAAAAGCGCATAACGCTTCTCACCATATTTGATCCCAGGAATCTATTAGGGCACTTTATATTTTCAACCACATTTGCACCATGAGAATGAATGACACAAGGACTGATTGTATATAGCACCTTTATATCCAGAACGCCATCACACAATGTTAGAAAAGTACAAAACATGGGGTGTTGAAGGGATAAATGATTTAGTGACAACTAAAGCTGAAGCTATATAGATCCTTCCTATCCAGAAAACCATCACAAGATGGTAGAAAGGCACAAAATGTGTAGTTATATTTGTACTGAGACGATAAGTGACTCCACACCAAGACTAATGTTATATAGCGCCTTTACATATAGAACATCATTGCAAGATTCTACAAAGGCACATAACTTTTATCCCCATATTTGAAGAGAATCTATAAAGGTAACTAAAATTTGTAACCACCATTGGTGTTGAGTGAGCAGGTGACACAAAGATTGTATATCGCACCTTTATAAACAGAATTCTGTAAAGGTAACAGAAAAGAAAAAGATTTATTGTTGTATTTGTATTGATATGGCCACAAAACACT
The DNA here is from genome assembly GCA_026402145.1 of Polypterus bichir lapradei. NCBI lineage: Eukaryota > Metazoa > Chordata > Cladistia > Polypteriformes > Polypteridae > Polypterus > Polypterus bichir. Next base: position 86,943,820 of record JANRMT010062796.1, on the reverse strand, counting down.
TCTTATGTAGTGATTTGTACTGATATGACCACATGACTATTTTATAAAGTACCTTTTATGAAGAGCATGCTCCCACAAGTCTGTAAAACTACCCAGAATGCACTGCCATATCTGTACAGCTGGGGTGCTAACTGACTTAAGTTGGCCATTTTCATTTCACATAGCACCATTACACCAATAGCACTATTTCAAAGTGTTACCAGGTAGTTGCCAAAGTTATACGTTATATAGCAGCGTCATCTACAGAACATCACGGTACACAACATTTTGTCCATATTTGTAAAACACCATCCCTGGGTTCTTCCCTAATTTTTCAATTTATATTGATACTATACAACAGCTTTATATACAGAAAACCATGCCAGGATTCTCTAAAGGTTCCCCAAATTCATTGCCATATTTATACAGCTGAAGTACTGAGAGGTTAGGTGACCCACACAGGTGAGTCAACATGATTGTATATAGCGCCTGTATAGCCATAGCGCCATCCTGAGTGTTCTATAAAGGAGCAGCTGGAGCGCAGGCAGGTCACCTGAATCGTCTTGTGAAGTCTGTTGTAATGGCCATCAATGACCACCCTGCCTGTGCTAAATTTGTGTGTTCCAAATGTGGGTGGCCATGCTGTCAAGCTAAAGGGACACTCCTCTGGCCATCGAGATGTTAGGCCAGGGGGCATCTGCCCCTCTCACCAAGCTGTGGTCACAATGTTTCACAAGATGACCTGCTCAGCCTGGGCGTACCAAATTGGTTTTTGATTTTCCGTTGAGCAGTTGGAGTAGTTGGACGTTTACTCCTGAGATCTCTCACGTGATGGTGACAGTCATTTTGCTTTTGTTGAATATCTAAGGAAAGACATTTCAGAAGAGATATTAAGTGGGCACTTTGTGAGTAAGAAGTACTGGATTTTCCAGGGCTGGACATTATAAAAAGAAAGTGAATGGAATGATTTGTAAAGATGTGCTTTGCAAATGGGTTTGGAAGAGCCTGAATAAAGAGCTTAAGGAGCTCAAAGGGAAATGGTGAACAAACAGCACCAAATACCCAGGAAACAAGTGGAGTCAAGAGGTCCGGCTCTGTGACAGTAGCCCAAGGAGGGATGAGTGAATTCTCTAATGTGGCCAACTGTAATGATAAGAGGCCATGTTTGTAAGAAGCTAATCCTACGAAAGCACTGGAGGAAAAAGAAAATGGAAAAAGGCATAAAGGAACGAAAAATTAAAGCAAAGCTTCAGGTAAGGGACACAAAACTGAGCCTGTCATTCCATCTATCCATTGGCCCATACACCCATCCAGAGCATCAAAGAACGGGCTTCTACGTATGAGACAAAACAAGACAACAGTCTCATAAAAATACATTGATTAGTAGTACCCGAGAACTGGAAAGTTGCAAATGGGACTCCAGTCTTCAAGAAGAAGGATAAAATGGATTCTGGTGACCTTGAGCCATGCAAAATTATGGAAACCACCATAAAAAATAAGATACTAATATGAAAATAATATACTAAATAACAGCCAGCATGGGTTTATGAGAGGAGACTGTGTCAATCTGATTTTCTTAAGCATTTAGTGGGGTAGTTAACAAAAGCAAAGCATATGACAAAATTGGCGTATTTGAAAAGCCTGTGATGATTAAAGATTCATTTTGAAACTAGAAGTTGTAGGCATCAGAGGCAACCTGCAAAACTGGATCTCAAATTGGTGAACCGGCAAGAGACAACGAGGAGTTGGTAC
>JANRMT010062796.1:86861185-86906034 GCA_026402145.1 Polypterus bichir lapradei | reverse complement strand
AAAGAAAGAAAGAAAGAAAGAAAGAAAGAAAGAAAGAAAGAAAGAAACTGCTGTGTGCTTTGATTATTAGGATGTACTGTGCTGAAGAGGTGGGAAAGTAAGGAAAAGAGTTCCCAACGCTACACAAACATGTGTTGTACTGAAACTTGTCCCTGCTGTCTGTCTGTGTCAGATTTGGGGCAGCTGGTGAGACCCTGCAGGCCACACAACACATGACATTGTGTACAAGAGACCAACCAGGTGCATCCCAGAAGTTTAGGACATGCCCTACTGTGACAGAACCCAAGCGTTTAGTCTTGAGCAGAGGAGACTGTGTTGGGACCTAATCCAGATCTTCAAAATTGTCAAAGGTATTTATATAGTGGATCCAGCAGAATTCTTTCAGCTTAAGTGTGAATCATGTATTCAAGGACATCAGTGGAAATTAAGGGGAAGAGTATTTAGGACTGAAGCCAAGAAGTCCTTCTTTATGCAAAGAGTTGTGGAACAAACTACTGAGACATGGAGAGGAAGCAGAAATCTTGACAGCCTTTAGGATGTATCTGGATGAGATGTTCGGACAGCTTAGTTATTAGCTAAACAAACAAGAAACAAATGGAAAGAATGGTTTCCACCTCGTTTGTCTTCTTCTTCTTTCGGCTGCTCCCGTTAAGGGTCGCCACAGCGGATCATCTTCTTCCATATCTTTCTGTCCTCTGTATCTTGTTCTGTCACACCCATCACCTGCATGTCCTCTCTCACCACATCCATAAACCTTTGCGTAGGCCTTCCTCTTTTTTCTCTTCCCTGGCAGCTCTATCCTTAGCATCCTTCTCCCAATATACCCAGCATCTCTCCTCTGCACATGTCCAAACCAACATAATCTTCTCTGACCATCCAACTTGAGCTGACCCTCTAATATCCTCATTTCTAATCCTGTCCATCCTCGTCACACCCAGTGCAAATCTTAGCATCTTTAACTCTGCCACCTCCAGCTCTGTCTCCTGCTTTCTGGTCAGTGCCACCGTCTCCAGCTCATATAACATATCTGGTCTCACTACCGTCCTGTAGACCTTCCTTTTCACTCTTGCTGATATCCGTCTGTCACTAATTACTCCTGACACTCTTCTCCACCCACTCCACCCTGCCTGCGCTCCCTTTTTCACCTCTCTTCCACAATCCCCATTACTCTGTACTGTTGATCCCAAGTATTTAAACTCATCCACCTTCGCCAACTCTACTCCCTGTATCCTCACCATTCCACTGACCTCCCTCTCATTTACACACATGTATTCTGTCTTGTTCCTACTGTTCTTCATTCCTCTCCTCTCTAGAGCATATCTCCACCTCTCCAGGGTCTCCTCAACCTGCTCCCTACTATCGCTACAGATCACAATGTCATCAGCAAACATCATAGTCCACGGGGACTCCTGTCTAATCTCGTCTGTCAACCTGTCCATCACCATTGCAAATAAGAAAGGGCTCAGAGCAAATCCCTGATGTAATCACACCTCCAACTTGAATGCATCCGTCACTCCTACCACAGACCTCACCACTGTCACACTTCCCTCGTACATATCCAGTACAACTCTTATGTACTTCTCTGCCACGCCCGACTTCCTCATACAATACCACAGCTCCTCTCGAGGCATCCTGTCATATGCTTTCTCCAGGTCCACAAAGATGCAATGCAACTCCTTCTGGCCTTCTCTAAACTTCTCCATCAACATCCTCAGAGCAAACATTGCATCTGTGGTGCTCTTTCTTGGCATGAAACCAGACTGCTGCTCACTAATCATCAACTTACTTCTTAACCTAGCTTCCACTACTCTTGCCCATAACTTCATGCTGTGGCTCATCAGTTTTATTCCCCTGTAGTTACTGCAGTCCTGCACATCCCCCTTATTTTTAAATATACCAGTACACTTCTTCTCCACTCCTCAGGCATCCTCTCACTTTCCAAGATTCAATTAAACAATCTGGTTAAAAACTCCACTGCCATCTCTCCTAAACACCTCCATGCTTCCACAGGTATGTCATCTGGACCAACGGCCTTTCCATTCTTCATCCTCTTCATAGCTGTCCTTACTTCCTCCTTGCTAATCTGTTGCACTTCCTGATTCACTATCTCCACATCATCCAACCTCTTCTCTCTCTCATTCTCTTCATTCATCAGCCTCTCAAAGAATTCTTTCCATCTGCTCAACACACTCTCCTCGCTTGTGAGTACGTTTCCATCTTTATCCTTTATCACCCTAACTTGCTGCACATCTTTCCCAGCTCAGTCCCTCTTTCTAGCCCATTGGTCCTTTTCTCCCTCCTTAGTGTCCAACCTCTCATACAACTCATCAAATGCCTTTTCTTTATCTTTCGCCACCTCTCTCTTCACCTTGCGCCTTATCTCCTTGTACTCTTGTCTACTTTCTGCATCTCTCTGACTATCCCACTTCTTCTTTGCCATCCTCTTTCTCTGTATACTCTCCTGTATTACCTCATTCCACCACCAGGTTTCCTTTTCCTCCTTCCTCTTTCCAGATGTCACTCCAAGCACCCTTCTTGCTGTCACTGTTACTACATCTGCTGTAGTTTCCCAGCTGTCTGGTAACTCTTCACTGCCACCTAGTGCCTGTCTCACCTCCTCCCTAAACTCAACCTTGCAGTCTTCCTTTTTCAAATTCCACCATTTGATCCTTGGCTCTGCTCTCACTCTCTTCCTCTTCTTGATCTCCAACGTCATCCTACAGACCACCATCCTATGCTGTTTAACTACGCTTTCCCCTTCCACCAATTTGCAGTCTTCAATCTCCTTCAGATTGACTTTTCTGCATAGGGTGTAATCTACTTGTGTGCATCTTCCTCCATTCTTGTACGTAACGCTATGTTCCACCCTCTTCTTAAAATACATATTCACCACAGCCATGTCCATTCTTTTGGCAAAATCCATTATCCTCTGACCTTCTTCATTCCTCTCCTTGACACCATACCTACCCATCACCTCCTCGTCTTCACTGTTCCCTTCACCAACATGCCCATTGAAATCACCACTTTCTGTCCCTTGGGTATGCTGTTCATCACTTCATCCAACTCACTCCAAAAATCTTCTTTCTCACCCATTGCACACCCAACTTGCGGTGCATATGCACTAACAACATTCATCATCACACCTCCAATTTCCAGCTTCATAATCATTACTCTGCCTGACACTCTTTTCACCTCCAAAACACTCTTGATATACTGTTCCTTCAGAATAACTCCTACCCCACTTCTCCTCCCATCCACACCATGATAGAACAATTTGAATCCAGCTCCAATCCACCTGGCCTTACTCCCCTTCCATTTAGTCTCTTGCACGCACAATTTATCAACCTTCCTTCTCTCGATCATATCTGCTAAGTCTTTCCCCTTACCAGTCATACTGCCAACATTCAAAGTTCCTACCCTCAGTTCCACTCTCTTTACTTTACTCCTCCCCTCCTGCCTCCGGACATGTCTCCCACGTCTTCTTCTCCTTCTTCTTCTTTGGCCAACAGTAGCCCAATTTCCGCCAGCACCCTGTTGTCTAACAGTACTGCTGGCGGTCGTTGTTAACCTGGGGCTCGACCTACGGACTGGCACCCCATTCAGGGCTGGATCCTGCCTCACATTTGATGCTGCCCATGTAGGCTCTACTGTCCACAATCTCAAACTAGATTAAGCAGGTTTGAGAATGATATTACTTTACTATTAAACATTTTTTTCTAAGCCAATGCCTGTTTTTTTGTTTTTCTTTTTAATAAGAGTCATTTCAGCAGAGAATGTCCTGAAACAGCTGAAACATTTCTAATCTGACCTCCCAAGATTATAGAAATGTTAGCATTTTCTTGTGTAATAAATGCAGGATATAAAACAAGGGAGACAGCCAAGCTGCTGGGAATACATCTGGGTAGCGTTATATGGCATTTGGTCCTCTGCCCACCCATTCCTCCATCCCTCCCTACATTCACATTCAGACCTTCTGGTGTTACACTGGGGGGCACTCACCTGATGCCAGCTGCCTTAGACTCAGTGTAGGACTTTCTTATGTAATAGGTGCCAGTCCTAGTCAAGGGGCCCTGTTTGGTCAAGGTAGGACCCTAGGGTTACCCAACTCCCATTTATACTTTTATTAAGTAGACCTTAACAGAATGCCCCAATACTGAATACTCTTACCACACTGTCAAGATTAATTGCTGTAGTTCAGCACGTCCTTCATCCTTTTATATCTGTAACTCCAGGCAATTGGATGGAGAACCAGAACAAGGAGGAGGCACAGTTACACATTAATTTATATATTAGAAATAATTTGCCCACAATAATAAAAGTTAATAATAATTAATAATAATAATAAAAATTTATAAAAGTACAAATGTGAGTGTTGGCAAAATAATATTAATAGAGAAATAATCAGTTCATATATCTTAGACTACCAGGTGGCTCTCTGTCTTGGTCTTTGTTCCTGCATGGTCTTTTCATTGGGAGAGAGTTGGCATGGCCTCTTCTCAGAATAGATGAAATGACAGAGAGACATTGAGTGCATTTATAATCTCTCTCTATCTTAGTCTGGCTTCCTTGAAGTACCATCCAGACCAATGGGATGCGCTGACCCCGTACTATACTGTGTTGTAATAAAAAAACAAGCAGAGTCTTCAGAAAGGCAGTCAGAATTTAGACTTTATTGCACGGCATAGGAAACAATTGCAGAGTACATGAAGCCTGTCTCCGTTCATGAAATGAGCCAGCGGTTTGGGTGCGGTTCATTTTTATTTCAGTCCTATTCACAAAACATCCCCATTTCGTACATTTTTCTCATCATCCAGTTTGCATGTTATCTTCATAATAATGACGTAATGATGTACCTGCTTTCATAACAATTATCTCGACTTGTAAACTCCTTTCCCCTAATAATCATTAATCTTTTCATAACAATCATTAGGACTCAAAGGTTATGCTTAGGCCCAGAGATGACCATCATTGATCATGTTTTACTTTTCTCACATTCTCACATTCATAATCTTGATGCCTTTTAATTGATCAGTCCTCATCATTAAGTTGGAACCAGGGTGACCCACTTATGAGAAACTGAACTGTACCAGCATCCAGTAAGACTGCTGTGTGGAATAACGGGGGTCATGCAGCCCCTTAACCCGAACACAGACAGGCTCACGGACACACAAGTCCAAACACCACACGTTTATTTCCTCTCATTGCCTCTACAGAACAGTGCACAAATCACCTCCCTACAACACTATTGCTCAGTCCCTTTTTCTCTCTTTTCCCTTCTCTTTCTTTGTCTCTTTTTCTTCTGCCGCCTACACTCCTCTCTTCAAGCTTTGTCCTCCACTTCCCGACTCTGGCTCCTTGAACAGAGTGAGGCGGCCTCTTTTATACTGCACCTGTAAGTGCTCCAGCTGCTCTTCGGTCATCTTCCGGCAGCCCTCCTGTGTGTGGCGAAAGTGCTGCAGTCCAGGGATCCGGAACCGTCCAGGAAGCCCCCCAGTGCTGACAATGGGCCCCAGGAGGGTTGAGCTTCCAAACTCCAAGCCTGTGTAATCTAGGGGGACTGCACTCTCGTGCCGCAGGGAAGGTATTGCCCCTCTCCCAGTCCTTCCATCGTAGTGGCGTTCCAGCCAAGCAAGGGTCCCAGCTGCCCACCACAGCTGATAAGCGCTGCCCGTAGCTGAGCTGCTGGAGCTGAATGCAAACCTCTGTTTTGATATCTCCTGCATAGCTCAATCTTAGCTAACACAATGCAGCTTGCTTTCAACTTGATCATCTAGAATATTCATAAGCCTTAAAACATAAAATTAAATGCCATTTAAAATAATGTTTATATGTTTAAAGCGTTTATGCCTTAGCATGCAAGTTTACTTAGTTTTCTTTAAGTTTAAGGGCCTAGAACATTTGTAGAAACATGTTTGGTCTTTAGTGAGCCAGAAGGCCCAGCAAAGTCGCCATGTCCCAAAACAAGAGCATGTTTACTCAGTTCACTAAAAAACGCAGTACCCTCATTTCATAGAAGACGAGCAAGTGAAAAGCAAGCAAGCCACATTTTAAACAAAAGCAGCGGCCTGTAAAATAATAGTGCCTATCGAAGCCACTTAAAAAGATGTCAAGCAGCTCCTTTTAATAGTCAATAGTTCTAAAACCAATAACAAGGCATACTGATCCTTGACTTAAACCTCAACAATACCTATCGTATATCGCCACAACTGAGTCCTCCAATGACAGCCTCCATCCTATCCTTGTTATGTTTCAGTCAGAAGTGGTTTACATTCCTTTTTATGTCTTTGTTGTTCATTTTTGATTTATTTGTATATGTGAATATTTTTTTTGTTTGTCATTTGCATTATTCTTTATTTTTTATGTATCCATTTTCATGCCTTTGTTATGTTCCCTGTGTTTTGTGGGAGGTTCCCCAAGGGGCGGGGTGCCCTTCCTATCATTGCAAGGGACTGCTCACAACCATATATAGGCGGGAGTCACCCACAGTCCTTTGTGGTTCATCTGAATGCACTTGGGAGTTGGTGTTTCTGGTGATTATTTCTGTGCCTCTGCGATTTATCAGAATTTTCACTTTTGTTCACCTTAGATTACATTTGTTGGCAACTCCTTTTTCCTTTTTGTGCTCCACAGAGCTCATTTTTTTGTCACAGAGCAATTTCGAAAAATAAATCTTTTATATATATTGTGATGGATGGCCGGCTGCTCAACCCAGCCAGGATGACCAAAGAGTGGTAGGATGGGGGAAGGCAGCTACTTTGGGACACTGCCTCCCCCAGGACATTAGATGGCAGCTTCCCTGGACTATAGTGGTACCCCAGATTCCGGCAGGGCACCACGGCATATGGAGTTCACTTATACAGCCCTGCTGGGTACTGTGGGTGCCACCAGGAGATGCTGTGAGACAAGGATGGGCGGCAAAGTGCTCGCCTAGCCCGGAAGTACTAGAAGGTCACGAGAACAGAAGCTGAAGAAAACTTAAGTTCTCTATCCGATCCAGAAGTGCTGGCAAGTCACATGATTGGGAGGACAGAAGTACTTCTGGGACAGACACTATTTAAAGGAATGCTGGGAACCCAGCAGGTGAGCCAGAGTCAGGTGGAGGTGGATGAAGCCTCCTGGGAGGTGTGGAGGAGAAAAAGAAACTGAACTGTTCAATTAATAATTTCAACAGCATCCAGTAAGACTGCTGTGTGGAATAACGGGGCTCATGCAGCCCCTTAACCCAAACACAGACAGGCTCAGAGACATACAGTACAAGTCCAAACATCATATGTTTATTTCCTCTCATTGCCTCTACAGAACAGTGCACAAATCACCTGCCAACAACACTATTGCTCAGTCCCTTTTTCTCGCTTTTCTCTTCTCTTTCTTTGTCTCTTTTTCTTCTGCCGCCTACACTCCTCTCTTCAAGCTTTGTCCTCCACTTCACAAAGTGCTCACCTAGCCTAGAACTTTTTCTGGGCTGCAGAAAAACTTAAGTTCTCTATCCGACCCAGAAGTGCTGACAAGTCACATGATCGGGAGGACAGAAGTACTTCTGGGACAGACACTATTTAAAGGACTGCTGGGAACCCAGCAGTTGAGCCAGAGTCAGGTGGAGGTGGATGAAGCCTCCTGGGAGGTGTGGAGGAGAAAGAGAAACTGAACTGTTCAAATAATAATTTCAACAGCATCCAGTAAGACTACTGTGTGGAATAACGGGACTCATGCAGCCCCTTAACCCGAACACAGACAGGCTCAGAGACATACAAGTCCAAACATCATTCGTTTATTTCCTCTCATTGCCTCTACAGAACAGTGCACAAATCACCTGCCAACAACACTATTGCCCAGTCTCTTTTTCTCGCTTTTCTCTTCTCTTTCTTTGTCTCTTTTTCTTCTGCCGCCTACACTCCTCTCTTCAAGCTTTGTCCTCCACTCCACAAAGTGCTCACCTAGCCTAGAACTACTTCTGGGCTGCAGAAAAACTTAAGTTCTCTATCCGACCCAGTAGTGCTAACAAGTCACATGATCGAGAGGACAGAAGTACTTCTGGGACAGACACTATTTAAAGGACTGCTGGGAACCCAGCAGGTGAGCCAGAGTCAGGTGGAGGTGGATGAAGCCTCCAGGGAGGTGCGGAGGAGAAAGAGAATTGCGATTATTATGCAATATTTACTTGTGTTATTGTGGCTGTGGTGTTTGGAGGGCACTGTAAGATGAAAATGTTAGGTGCACCACTGGTGGCAATGCTGCACAGAGAAGGTGGTGGCTAACATGAAAAGAGAGATCAGCTTACATCACCAGGGAAGCAGACCACTGTCAATGATCACAGACAGGCTCCATGTGGCTGAAGGATGGATCTCCCCATTTAGAGTCTCTGAGCCAAAGAACACAGGTTCACAGTTCCCATTGGCAGCTTACCATACCACTTTGAAATGTATAAACACAAAAATCCTAAGTGAATGAAACCCTACAGCACATGCACACGGTCAGCACTGGCGACACACTGACAAGAGCCGAGGGAGGTGTGAGTGAGTCATGCCCACATTCCCACAGTCATTGGCTCGTCAGCTGCCCACTCTGTATTTAAGCACTTGGTACAGTATTCATGGTAAAGCTTTTATGAATAATAGTAAAAGTAGTATGTTACACTTTCAGGATTGCCTTGGATAATGTGGAATCTTGAAAAATCTGGGTGCAGATAATCAGGGTTCTCCTCTGTTAGTTTTAGCCTGTAGTAAAATCTAAAGTATTTTTTCCCCCCCAAGTAGATATTTTTAACATAAAATTATTTCACCATACTCATGGCAGGCACCCTTTCATGCTAAGGTTTAACAGGACAGTTTAGTGAGGTTAGTTAAAAAGACTGACCACAGAAAGATGCCAGGCCTGATAGTGCAGCCCAGATTCAAACTTTATGCCAAGCATTGTCAGGTTACTTATCATGGCATGACATCACCCAGGAAGCATTGCATAAGAATCTTTCTGTCAAAGTCAAAAGTCAAAGTGAACTTTATAGTTCATTTCAAATATATATAAGCATACAGATAGATGAAATTGCGAAGCTCAAGGTCCACAGTGTAACAACATGAAGTGCAAATAAAAAATTAAAATTAAATTAAAATTAGAATTAAAATGAAAATTTAAAATGAAAATTAAGATTTAAAATTAAAACACAAACAAGCCAAGACATTGTGCAAAGACAAGACAAAGAAGTAGCAGCAATATTGATATGTAGTAGGCAATATAAATATTGATGTAATATATGGTATTATGCAATCTAGTGTGGTAAACGGCCCGGACACAGACAGGCGGACACGTTTAAGTCACCCACAACACGTTTATTATACATAATTTATATACAAGTGTCACACACAACCCCCAAAGTCCCCAGAAGTCCAGGCCTCACAACTCAATGCCTCTTTCTCTTCAGGCCACCTCCTTTCCTCTCCTCCAAGACCTTGTCTCGTCCTCCTGACTCCAGCCCCCGAATGGAGGGAGGTGGCCCCTTTTATCCCCACCCAGACGTGCTCCAGGTGCCTCCCGGCAATCTTCCTCCGGCACTCCCCAGTGTGGCGGAAGTACCGGCTCTACTCTGGGTGTCCCTGATCCTCTTCCCCTCAACACTTCCGGGTGTGGTGGAAGTGCTGAGGTCCAGGGCTCCATAGGCATCGGGGTGCTCCCTGGCGGTGACCACGGGCCCCTACAGGGTTGAGCTTCAAAGCTCTGTACCCGTGGTCCAAAAAAGCCACCAGGGCGGTCGCCCCCTCGTGGTCTGGAGGAAGCGCAAGCCCTCCTCCGGTCCTCCTGGGCGTCCCGGCTAGGTCCCACCCCCAGCCGTGTGCCACACTAGATACATAAATATGGTCAATAAATATGTAGTATAATAAATAAATAATAGATATAGATAATAGAGAAATTATCAGTGTATGATAATAGTTGTTTAAGACATGTGTAAACAATAACAGGTCAGAATATTTCAAAGAATGTCAAAGTGCAACATGCAAAATACTTCAGTATGAGATTTTCAGTTCTTTTCTACATGCATACGCGTCTTTACAGAAAAGTGGCTTGCATGTATAAAAGTTCTGTTTTTAGAGGTGGTTGAGGTAGTGTGGAAGATCCCAGGGGGCAGCATGTTGTTAAGGAGTCTGACAGCGTGGGGGTAAAAACTCTCCTGCAGCCTGGCAGATCTGGCTCTGATGCTGCAGTGTTTTCTCTTGGGTGGCAGAATTGAGCCATATGTGTTAAGAATTCACTACTGTTGTGATTTGAAGTCAGGACCCTCACAAAAAGGGGTGGAAGCCTCCAAAAAGTGTCACAAAAGCAGCCAACCCCAACTAAAAGCTGCAGGCTTCAGTCTAAGCAGGCCCTAAAGGGGTTAACTGGCTTTTAAAGTTCAAAATATATTTTACAGTCTCAAAATGTCACAGCTAGTTTAAGATGAACCTTCTCTAGTCAACTCAGTGAATGTCCAGGCCTGCTTTACAAGTCTTCTGGAGGACTCACACACAGTCAGGGTCCTCAGGAGGTCTCTTGGGGTACAAACCACAGAAGACACAGAATATAAGCACATTTAAAGTGACAGTAAACTATGAGGGGCAGTGAAAAACCTCCTGGAATTGTGATATATCAGGAAAATGAGTAATCAGATTACGCACACATTGTTGTGAAGGGGAGCGCAGCAAGTACTGCAGTGCTGCCAGCGTATCTGAAGCTGATTTCCCCAGTTTGCACATGAACTCAATGTTAGAACTGCGACATTGCGCCAAATGACTATGCACACGTCTAATTCAAATGATAATTAAAACAATACTACACGCCAAAACCAATCCAGACCTGTTGTAACTGGTCTAACAGACGTGCTGCACTCCCCTCCACAATAATATCTGCGTAATCTGATCTCTCACTCTCCCACTATATCACAATTCTGGGAACACTTTGACTGCTCCTTGTCTTACAGAATAACAAATAAAACTAACAAAAATGACATAAAGACACAAAAAATGATCATTCAGATTTAACAATTATAGAAAAACAGACAACAAATACCAGCCACTGAAAAGACCCTGGCTGATATATATCCATCCATTATCCAACCCGCTATATCCTAACTACAGGGTCACAGGGGTCTGCTGGAGCCAATCCCAGCCAACACAGGGTGAAAGACAGGGCACAAGCCCCAGGCAGGGTGCCAGCCCACCGCAGGCTGATATATAGCAATAACTTATTCACCCCTGTTTCTGGATTTATAAATGCAGAGTAGAAATCCTGGGGTGTTATGATCGAAAAAGAGGCCTGAGGCCTGCAAACTCACATAAGACCTAAGGCTAACATCTCCATTAGGCAAAGCGTACCACCAAATACCTGGCCCAAAATAACAAAGCCTTAATGTGATGTTCATTTAATTTTTTAAATTTAAGTCCACTATTCAATTTTTTTTTTTTTTCAAAAAAAGAAAGTTAAACTATATCAAAGAATACATTGGTCAACAAGCATTTTGCTACTGGGAGTCTTTCAACTGTACTTTAACAAATTTCACTTCCTGACTCCAAATCTGAAAAATGTTTTCGTGTAGCACATTAGTTATGATGTTCCAGGTCTTGGACAACTAGGGTGACTGGACAGTAAAGACAGATAACCATTTTAATAAATACTGGTAATTCCGCCAGAGATGCCATTGAGATAAAAGAATTCACCACACGTTATTAACAGCTGCGAGTTGTTTACCTTGTCATTAATTTTATTTAAAAAATATTCATTTTTAATTAGCAGAAAAAATATTTGCTACTGGTTACCAAGTCTTATATGACTCCAAATCATAATGACACAACTCAGACATGATGGTGCAGTAGGTAGTCAGTTTTACTGTTAAACATAACATTGCATTTTCAGGACATTTTGTTTGTGAGATTCACCATTACTTTGAAAATTTTGTCAAGGTGATGGACAGAAACGGTGATGCTTTTCAGCATTTAAGAAATAAGTTTGGTCTCGAGAAAAGTAAAGCCAAATTAAGGAAGGTGTTTTTGTTGTTCCTGAAATCCGTGAACTGATGCTTGACGATGAGTTCAAAAGGAAACTAAAGCCCACTGAATCGGCAGCATGGGAAGCATTCGTGCAGGTTGTCCAGACGTTCTTGACGGTTACAGAGCAGAGAATTATGCTGAGCTTGAGGAGGACCTGTTGAAAGCGTATCAGCTTATGGGAGCGAGAATGTCACTGAATGTGCATTTTTTACATTCTCGCCTTGACTTTCTTCCACCAAATCTGAGTGATGTCAGCAATGAGCATGGGGAAAGATTTCATCAATATAAACTCAGCAAAAAAAGAAACGTCCCTTTTTCAGGACTGTGTATTTTAACAATAATGTTTTAAAAATCCAAATAACTTTACAGATCTTCATTGTAAATTGTTTGAACAATGTTTTCCATGCATGTTCAATTAACCATAATCAATTAATTAACATGCACCTGTGGAATGGTCGTTAAGACCTTAACAGCTTACAGAAAGTAAGCATTTAAGGTCACAGTTCTAAAAACGCAGGACACTAAAGAGACTTGTCTACCGACTGTGAAAAACACCCAAAGAAAGATGCCCAGGGTCCCTGCTCATCTGCGTGAACGTGCATTAGGCATGTTGCAGGGAGGCATGAGGACTGCTGATGTGGCTAGGGCAATAAATCGCCATGTCCACACTATGAGACGCCTAAGACAGCGCTACAGGGAGACAGGAAGGACAGCTGATCATCCTCGCAGTGGAAGACCACGTGTAACAACACCTGCACAGGATCGGTACATCTGAATATCACACCTGCGTGACAGGTACAGGATGGCCACAACAACTGCCCGAGTCACACCAGGAACACACAATCCCTCCATCAGTGCTCAGACTGTCCGCAATAGGCTGAGAGAGGCTGGACTGAGGGCTTGCAGGCCTGTTGTAAGGCAGGTCCTTATCAGACATCACCAGCAACAACGCCGCCTATGGGCACAAACCCACCTTCGCTGGACCAGACAGAAGTGGCAAAAAGTGCGTGAGTTTCTGCATGACAGCAATGTCAGTGTTCTGCCATGGCCAGCGAAGAGCCCAGATCTCAATCCCATTGAGCACGTCTGGGACCTGTTGGATCGCAGGGTGAGGGCTAGGGCCATTCCCCCCAGAAATGTCCAGGAACTTGCAGGTGCCTTGGTGGAAGAGTGGGGTAACATCTCACAGCAAGAACTGACAAATCTGGTCCAGTCCATGAGGAGGAGATGCACTGCAGTACTTCAAGCAGCTGGTGGCCACACCAGATACTGACTGGTACTTTTGATTTTGAGCCTCCCTTCATTCAGGGACACATTGTGAAACATTTTTAGTTTATGTCTTATGGTGTTGACTCTTTTAGTGTTCATACAAATATTTACACATTAAGTCTACTGAAAGTAAAAACAGTTGAAAGTCAGGGGACGTTTCTTTTTTTGCTGAGTATATAAAGGTGATGGAAAACTGATATCGGGGAAAATTCACTCCAAGCATGAAGGGTGACTACTGTTGGTTCTTGCAAAGAGAGACGGATGTGCAGTACAAGCGCAAAAGCGAGTGCCTCCAACATTTTTGGGCAGGCTGACCTCACTTTTATATTGAGGTAAATTGACATAAATATACTTTAACGTGTCTCTGGTATCGTCTTCTGGCTTGTTTTCAGAATAAACACATCAAAACAATTTTGGTGGGACAGAGTTCAAACTCCAGATATTGTGTTGATATATTATATTGATATTCAAAAGTGTCAAAATGGCAATGATGTGTATCTCAAAAACCTGACGTGCTAGCTTAATTCAGATTTCATATATGAAATTAGTGTAAAAAACTTAATAGAGAGCTGCTCTGAAGTTCCCAGTAGCAAACAAAAAATATTTTTTGTAGATCAGTGATATAAAAAACACAGAACAAAATTCAATAAAAAATCTCAAATCCAAAGCAAAGGGTAAAACTTGGGATACCAAAGGCAAACCTGAACAAGAAGATCACAAAGAAAGCAAAACAAAAAGAGTAGGACTAGCAGAGAATTGATGCAAAAATAAGGACTATTCCACCTAAAAATTCTAATTACAAACAATTTATACTTTTAAAATGCTAAGGGTTGCATCTGTCTGTCTTAAACCACTGGGTCTAGAATCTTGACCTTCGTCTTAATCGAAAGTTTATAAAGTGATACACTCTGGTGAAGCAGAAAATTGGGGTAGAGGCAACTTCCAAGAAGTCATCAGGATTCACATCTGTCTTACAGCAAAATGCTCGAGCGGATGATAAGGCACAAAGAAAAATAACAACAACAACATCTGCTGAGCTTGAAGTACATTGCTGAGGCTGCTCATAGCAAGAAGAAAAGCAGCGCCACCTGCTGAGCATCAAGCATAGGATACACAATGCATGCATAACAAAAAAATAAACAAATGTTTGTCAAAAGTGGCTTGTACTCCTGTCCTCACACCACATCGTTATGATCACAAAATACAATGCTAGACACTGTGATGGCCGAAAAAGAGCTCCAGCAGTGACATCTGCTGAGCGTCAAGCCAAACACAGGTAATGTTTCAGTGGTGAAGAATGATGAGAAGTGAGCCTCAAGATAGAGCCACTAAGCAGCTGGCTAGTCGACATGACAGACATACTCAACAATCCAGAATGCAAGAACGACAACGATAAGGAAAATTATACTGATAAATAAAGAGATCAATAAATATTCCCAACTTCCACTCATATGCAAACATTATTTTTACATTCTTACATCAAAGTTTGGTAGAAGTCCCCTGCTCTGGTCACTGTGGTCCCGGTTTTTGTCATACTGAAAGCAAAAGAATGATTGGCCAAAACAGACCTGTTCATCTTGGTCTATGTCAGCGTTTCTCAACCTTTAAGTATTTGCAACCCAAGTTTTCATAACAGTTTTAATCGCGCCCCCCCTAACGTTTTTTTGAAAGGAGCCCACTAATACCAATTTGTTCTTTTTTAATTAATCATATATCATAGATGCATATTTTACCACTGTGCCACCGTGATGGCACAGTGGTAGCGCTGCTGCCTCACAGTTAGGAGACCTGGGTTCACTTCCTGGGTCCTCCCTGTGTGGAGTTTGCATGTTCTCCCCGTGTCTGCATGGGTTTCCTCCGGGCGCTCCGGTTTCCTCCCACAGTCCAAAGACATGCAGGTTAGGTGGATTGGAGATTCTAAATTGGCCCTAGTGTGTGCTTGGTGTTTGTGTGTGTCCTGTGGTGGGTTGGCACCCTGCCCAGGATTGGTTCCTGCCTTGTGCCCTGTGTTGGCTGGGATTGGCTCCAGCAGACCCCCGTGACCCGGGTGTTCGGATTCAGCGGGTTGGAAAATGGATAGATGGATGGATATTTTATTATACCTACTTAACTTTTATTAACTTTTATTGACATTTATCTACTGTAACTCTATATTTATTTTTCTAGTATCAGAATGTAGTTTAAGTTAATTTGTTTTGGTTTCAATAGATGTGTTTTTCATATTTTCGATTCTTGTTTTCTTTTTTTTGCATCTTTGTGCCCCTCTTTTTGTTATTTTGTGCCCCACTAGGGGGGCCAGGCCCACAGATTGAGAACCACTGGTCTATGTGAACCACCAGAACTAATAAAAGACATTACGTCTATGGCAGTAATGGAAAGAATAAACTATTTAAACTTTTGTATCGACCGGAGCCTCCATTGATAATCCCCAAGGACACAGTGCATTGGTTTTCACTTGCCTTTTATTTTACAGCAAGAGGTCCACACGTTCCACAAATAAATGTACTTAGAAGTCAAACAAGGTGTTGTGATAGGCGCACACCAAATAGCAAAAGGATGTGAGGCTTCCAAAAGAACCCACAAAACAGGCGACGACCTTCACTAGCTCTTTCTAGATAGGTCCTTATCCCAGTCAGTGGTCCCCTAAAAAGTACAGGCAGGCTTTGGCCTATAAAGGCCTAAAATGGGGGCACTGCCTTTTAATGTTTAAAATATACTTTTCAATATCTCAAAATCAATCAAAAATCACATACAAGGAAAAGGAACTGTAACCTCTGGCTTGGAGACAAATCCAGAGAGAAATCCTAATAAATGACAAGGACAAAAATAGAAAAAAGGCAAAAAAGTCATTTTCCTAAACGTGCAACCCAGAGAGAAGTGTCTCAATATGCAAGAATTACAAAACAAAAAAAAAACCAGAAGCAATAAATCCAAGAAACTCAAAACAATGACCACTCCAGACATCAAGAAACCACAGAAGGACAAACACAAGTTCTCACATGTAAAGGTTCAGGGAGGTCCTTCAGCAGTGACATTAGGGAGGCCCCGCCTCTTAGGGTTTCACACACAAAATGCAAGGAACATAAAGACATTTAAATACATAAGAAATAAACTCTAAATAATACATAAACTTAACAATATCAACAGCAGATACATTAAAAACAAAAAAAAACAATAAAAAGGAAAATAAACATAAGCCAAGGAATAAACTCTATAATTGCAACATACTACAAAAGGATGATGGAAAATGACAAAATTAAAAACAGGAAAAACATAAAAAAAACCTCGGGTGGACCTGGTGCTCCAGAATTCTTCATCTCCAGCAAACATGTAAAGCAGCAAAGGTCTGTCCTTCTCCATAGCCAGAAGTCATCCATGATGTTGCCCCCTAGTGGACTGAAAATCTTGTGTCTGCCAGGTTGCTTTTTTAATATACTAGTTCCCCTGGGGCACTCTTCATGTCTCCAGCATCATCTGTTGACACTACAACCTAATATAAGTCTGTTTGGGCTTCACTTTTTAGCACCTTCTCAGAAGGCTCTTGAAAAGCAAGTGTAGGGAGAAATCTGACAAACAACAACAACATTTATTTCTATAGCACATTTTCATACAAATGATGTAGCTCAAAGTGCTTTACAGTATGAAGAAAGAGAAAAAAGACAATATAAAAAATAAAATTAGGCAATACTAATTAACATAGAATAAAAGTAAGGTCAGATAGCCAAAGAGTACAGAAAAAACAAACAAAAAAAAAAAACTCCAGATGGCTGAAGAAAAAAAAAAAAACAAAATCTGCAGCAGTCCCGAGGCCACAAGACCACCCAGCCCCCTCTACCCAACATAAATCACCTCAATCAGTCCTTATGGTATTCAGGGTTCTCATGGAAGAACTTGATGATGACGGTCATGGGGACTCCTGGCCTTTAATCCATCAATGTAGGGACATCACGGTGCTTTGATCAGGTGTGGGGTGCAGATCAACACCACAGGTAACCAGAAAAAGAACAGCAGAGAAAGTAGGGGTTAGTAACGGATTTCGGAGCCACCATGAATGATAATGATAATTAAATGCATGTACAGAATATCAGGATTAAATTAAAATGAAGCTATGAGAAAGCCATGTTAAAGTAATGAGTTTTTAGCAGTTAAGAAGTTTTAAAATGCCTCATCGTATTAGCCTGTCAAATTTCTATCAGGAAACTATTCCAGATTTTAGGTGCATAACAGCAGAAGACCGCCTCACCACTTCTTTTAAGTTTAGCTCTTGGAATTCTAAACAGACACTCATTTGAGGATCTAAGGTTACGATTTGGGATATAAGGTGTAAGAAATTCTGAGATATGAGATAGAGCAGATTATTTAAGGCTTTGTAAACCATAAGCAGTATTTTAAAGTCAATTCTAAACTGCACAGATAACCAGTGTAGTGACATCAGAACTGGAGAGATGTGCTCGGAACTTTTCCTAGTTTCCTAGCTTTCCTAGGCAGGCTCTATTGTAGGTACGGAGCTGGACAGTTTGACAGGAGCAGGCTCCTGTCAATCATGGAGAATCCACTGCATCCACTGAACAGGATCATCTCCAGACAGAGGAGCAGCTTCAGTGACAGACTGCTGTCACCGTCCTGCTCCACTGACAGACTGAGGAGATCGTTCCTCCCCCACTATACCCGACTCTTCAATTCCATCCATGGGGGTAAACGTTAACATTATACAAAGTTATTGTTTTTTTTACCTGCATTTTTATCACTCTTTACTTTAATATTGTTTTTTATCAGTATACTGCTGCTGGAGTATGTGAATTTCTCCTTGGGATTAATAAAGTATCTATCTATCTATCTATCTATCTATCTATCTATCTATCTATCTATCTATCTATCTATCTATCTATCTATCTATCTATCTATCTATCTATCTAGTTAAGATTCTAGCAGCTGCATTCTCCACTAGTTGCAATCGTTTGATGTCTTTTCTGGGTGGTCCTGAGAGGAGTAATCTAGTCGAATGAAAACAAAAGTGTGAACTAATTTCTCAGCATCTGGCAGAGTTATAAAAGGTCTAAATTTTGCTATATTTCTTAAGTGAAAAAATGCTGTCCTAATAATCTGATTAATATGTGATTTAAAATTCAGGTCAGAGTCAATAGTTACCCCTAAATTATTTACCTCTGTCTTGACTTTTAATCCTAATGGATCAATTTTATTTCTAATACCCTCATTATATCCATTTTTGCCAATCACTAACATGTCTATTTTCTCCTTATTTAGCTTGAGAAAATTACTACTCCTCCATTCAGAGACAAGAGACAATTCAGTCCATCAGGCTCATTTGTTTAGCAAATAACTAAGCTAATAGCTTACCACAACAGAATGGAAAAAAAAAAATAAAAAAGGGAATGAAACTGGTAACCTGTTAACCCTTCATATTACACCAGCCTCTTCAGGCAGCAAGTTATTGGCTGTCACAAAAAGAAATCTAGACACGCAGTCTCTAAATTTGGCATGCCCTATGATTGTCAGTAATGTAAATTGACAAAGTCTGCCAACAAGATTGGCAACTAGCAGTGGGCAAGTCTGACATTCCAGATGACTACAAGTCACATTTATGACATTGGCTTTATGTTAATCATGAATAAACAATCAAGACATATAGTTGAAGCAGCAACCTTGATAACCTTTAAGAAATATCTGCATGAGAGATTAGGACAGCTTAGCTATTAGCCAAACAAATGGGCTTGATGGGCTGAATGAGGTCTTCTCGTTTGTCACATTTCTTATGCTCTAATCTGTTAAATATCCATCCATTTAGCCATCCATTATTCCATCCATCCATCCATTATCTAACCCACTATATCCTAACTACAGGGTCACGGGGGTCTGCTGGAGCCAAACCCAGCCAACACAGGGCACAAGGCAGGAAACAAACCTCGGGCAGGGTGCCAGCCCACCGCAGCCATCCATTATTAACCTCCTTAATTGAATATTATGGTTATTTCAACTGTAATGTAAAGCATCAGATTATAACTATGAAATTAACTCATTCCATCTATTCCCCAACTTTAAGGTGTTTTCACATCTTGTTCATGTGGATCAGTTTTTTTGAACACTGGTGTGATTTCCCAGAAAGTCCCTTTCATTTAGGTAGATGTAAATACAGCAGTTGCACTCGTGTACAAACCAAAATAACCTTAAGGGGACCGTTTGGAAAGGGTGGTCTGCTCTCTGTTCTCTGAGTATTAACATGGAGCATTTTAACAAGAAAACAGTAACAAAAATAAATGAATAAATATGCACACAGGTACAAAATTAACACAATTCATAGAAAGCGGTTAGCACAATCAAAGCAACACCTGATTCAGTCTCAAAGTTCCTCGCTCACAATTGGACAGAGGTTGTAAATTTATATGTGATTGTATCAATCACAACACATACAGAGGTAGCAAGAAACGAACAGCAGTGCCCTGTAAAACTGCCAGTCGAACATCCTAATCTTACAATATGAATATGAAATTTCCTCTCAAAGTGCACACATACGAGTTACTGTTAAGTAAGCATCCTGAAATAAATATTAATAGCAAATATGTCTAAGAGTTAAGACAGAAGACCAGGGGTCCCCAACTGCGGCCCTGGAGGGCCACAGAGGCTGCAGAACTTTCATTCTAACTGTTTTCCTAATTAGTGGCCAGTTTTTGCTGCTAATTAACTCTTTTTCCTTTCATTTTAATTGATTTGTTTTTTAAGATTTGTTCCCCTGAATTTCTTCATTGTTCCTCTGAATTGCTTCATTTCTTTCCTTAAATGGCACCCAAACAGAAATGAAATGTGAAGTGAGAACACAAAAGAAGACTAACTAAGTCAGGGCCTCAAACTCCAACGAGTTTCACTCCAAACAGTTGTTTAATTAGGAAGTGAGTCTTGCCTTTAACAAAACCTGTTCTTTAATTCCATGGCTTGTTGTTGCTCTTATTTTGCAATAGCAGACATTTCTGAATGTTAGTTTTCTCTTTTCTAAGAGCACTGTTAAAATGTTTGGGGGACCTGAGAACATCAACATTCCTGAGACTTTCTTCTTTTTGTTATTTTCAGATATTGTATGATGGACACAGTTTGCTGGTCATGTTTTGGCTCATTTTGTATAGCTCATTATTGTTTGGCAGCTAATTAAGTAAAAAAAGAAACAATTAAGGGGTTTGAGTCTAGAGCAAGTCAATTAAAATGAATTCAAAAGAAATTAATTAGCAGCAAAAGCAGGCCACTAATTAAGAAAACGGTTAGAATGAAAACCTACAGCTACTGTGGTCCTCCAGGAATGGAGCTGTGGACCCCTGCAGTAGACATGTGATTCAAGAGAAACTAAAGTGAGGTAACCCTGAGGTTACATTCATTGTGTAGCTACTGGAGAGTAAATACGCAACACCATACAGTTAAATAAAAATTACATGATAAGTCTTGGGTCATAAAAATGAAGCACATCAATGAATGCTATCAGCAGAACTTGTCTTCTGTTGTTCATTCGGCTGTTTGAAACGTATCCTTCAGCGCATAAAACTTAGTAGCAAAATTATTTTCAAATAGTGTTTCAGAAAGTGCAGTGGCGTGGAAATACTCGCTATGATGTTATTTTAGAAATATGTTTCTGCCCAAACAAAGACATGCACGATACACTCCCTGGATGTTTCTTGATTATGTTTAGTTCGCTTGAAAACTTACATTCTACAGTGTAAATTGAAACAAAGTAACGAAACGTTCCCAGATTCGGACGAAGCAAACGGACTAGCAACATGAAAACGCTTTTAGTCATCTATTTATGGGACTGTAGGATTAGGCACTTATACAAGGCGCA
The DNA here is from genome assembly GCA_026402145.1 of Polypterus bichir lapradei. NCBI lineage: Eukaryota > Metazoa > Chordata > Cladistia > Polypteriformes > Polypteridae > Polypterus > Polypterus bichir. The sequence goes on along the minus strand of JANRMT010062796.1, from coordinate 86,884,914 downwards.
GCCGTATACCACTTATCCATTACCAGATCTGAGTAACACTCAGTTCACAGTCTCGGGCGCTATAATGTAGAACAGGGGTTCTCAAACTCGATCCTAGGGGACCCCTGTGGCTGCAGGTTTTTGTTCCAACCAGCCTCTGTTTTTAATTGGACTACTGGGCTGATTAAGTGAACTGTTGTTACCCAGATTCCCAGTTTTGGGAACAATATACAAATTAGAAAACTAAGTTTGGTAAAAAAACATTATTAAAGTATTAAAATGTACTAAGCAGTTAAATGTATTTTTTTCTTTTTAACAGTATTTTCATCCTGATTTTCATTCTACTTTTCTAGGTGATCTAATTGTTTAATTAATCCATTATTTACTACTTTGTGGGGCTGACACTAAAGTAGTTGCAGCCTTTCACGATTGAGTGTTGTTTGCTTGGGTTTCTGCTCTGCTTGTTTTTAATTGTCATTATTAAGATACAATGAAGGGAAAAAAATGCACAGAGAAAGGGTGAAATATAATAAAAAGAGAGTTAAGCATTTAAATCCCCAGCAAAAACAGAAATATTTCTAAGTTTCTTATAAATGTAAAAATCATGCGGCTGTGCTTTTCTGAATGTAGAATAAAAGATAAATAATACCAGCTAATTAAATGAGATCAGTGCTATCAGGTGTTGTCACTGATTAGGAATCTGGTTGGAACAAAAACCTGCAGCCACAGGCGTCCCCCAGGACCGAGTTTGAGAACCCCTGATGTAGAAAACACTGGATGGAGTGCCAGTACGAGCAGCGCCAGATACATTTCCTACAACTCCCAGAAGTCCCTGTAGCGTTTCACCATTGGGTGCGTCACTGTGGCAGGGGTTGCTGGGAATTAAGCGCGCTCTTAAAAAAAAAAGGAGCCAAAAATAAAAAAGCCAAAGGGAAAGCGATTGTCTTTGTTTGTTTCTACGCAATACACTGTCACTTTTTTGGGTTACATCTACAACCACTGTGGATTGCGGCTTCTTCTGTATGTATGTGCTTGTTCGTGTAGTTTCGTCTTGGTTTGATACGACTTCATGTGGACAGCGCTCCCATTCACGCCAAATCACACTATAACAGAAATCTGGTAGGATAAAACTTTACATTTCCTTCAGTGGGCTGTTTACAGGGGTTTTTCATTCCACACACCAATGTCATTTGCACCTGCTGTGCTGGCCTGTGTTGGACTTTATCGTTAGCTTTAATTGTTTACTGAGTACTGTCTTATTTCGTTCGGTTTCATGTATGTTGTGCTTGTAAATGATCGCCGCCGGTGAACTGGCGAGGGCTTTTGCATATGCGTTTTATGTTTTTTTCTCTCAATTATTTGATGAATATACACTTTATTAGTAATTAACTCATTGAGCCGCGTATCAGTGTCTCTGTGTATAAGTGTGTGTGTCGGGGGTCATGGCTGGGTGTGTTCCTGGGGCCCCTGCAATAAAATAAACAAATTGCCGTCGTCAGACAGTGTGAATGTTGGTGTCCTCACTACCGCTTCACTCCACCATACACACACACACACACACACACACACATATACACACATGGTGGCCATTTTACAGTCACATCTTTGGGATATAAAAGTATGGCCACACCAACTAAAATGACACTCCCTTTACCCAACATGAAACAGTCCAAGGAGCAGATTTATAAAACTTGAGTATGGAAAACAAGAAGCCTTAATTGTGCATACTCCGCTTACCATGTAAAAAGGTGGGATTTCTAAAAGAACACTTGACAGTAAATCTTTTGTAAATTTACAGCACCTCTGACCCAAACATAGACATTTTGTCGAAACTGGGAAATGATGAAACCCTTGATCAAGTGTGGAAATGCAGCCAAACCTGCTAAATGAAGACTCACGCGTGTATATAGTCGATGTATTCAATTAAAATGTGTATTAAAGTGACAAACCTATTAAGCCTCAGAAGTGATGACTTTGATGTACAGTCAGATTTTAGTTCCCTTTTATTTTTCTGCTCATTTGCACTTTGTTAGTCTATATCGGCTACCTGTTGTCACTATTCAGAGAAGTGGCCATCAAGTCAGGAATATCTCGGGCAAGCTTCTCTCTGTCATGACGCCTGTGCTGGCACTACATTCAGTTTCTGTGTGGTTTGGTTGTATCTGACAACATCATAAGTAAATTTACATCCGTGTCTGGTGTGCCTAATGTAAGTGGAGCAATTGACTGCACTCTTACTATAAGGAGTGTACCTAGCAAGAGTGACTCTGCTTTTGCTAACCAAAAACATTTCCATTTCATTAATGCACAAGTAATCTGGGATGCCAAGATAAGACTGACAAATGTCATGGCTCGAGTCAATATTTTGACAGACGTAATGATGTTGTATATGGTGGCTGGCTTATAGATATGGCAACTGGCTGACCCCTCTGTGCTTGATATGGTTGTTCATTGTAAGTGTAATCATGTCATTCCATGAGTCAGGGGATTGTGGCTACCCGCTAAGACAGTGGCACCTTATGTGTTTCCCAGACTCTCAGAATGTAGAGGAGAGTCACTATAAGGCAGCACATGCTCAGTTGCCAAGCATATCATAGGACTCCATGCATCAGCCAATGAAGTTCTGCAGCATTCTGATTGCATATGTATGAGGCTGATTAGCATATTCCAAATATGGTTATTTCAGGGCGACAAGAAGACAGGGTTCATGGTGTGTTCATCTACTCATATTTACAAGATAATTCTAATTTAGTAAGGTAAATTGCTGAGTAATGTGCAAATGCTAGGTCTCATAAATCAGATATTTTTTTTTTGGCAGCAGTGTCTGGTGGTTCTAACATAATTTGAGCAAGTCACTGTACTCCTTTTGTAATAAGAGCACCTAGTGAGATATGTTCACAATTGAAAACATTCAAAGTTTTGCAGTATTCAATGAGACCCCTGGGATGGTTCAAGGACTGTGACAGTGACTTCTTACTTAATGTTGTTGCCTTCCAATCAGATTTTCTTTCAATTCAGAATCTGAGGATGAGTCCGGTGAGCTTACTATAGTAACAAAACCCTGTTATGTAATTACCAGCATGGATGGAGTCAACCTGGACTGGATCAGTGTCACTGTGCCACACTTTTATTTCCATGCTGAGCCCAAGCTGTAACAAATTTAGGCTGTTTTATGGTCCAATTAGTAGGTGAACCTGTCTGGAGTGCAGGCTTTGGAAGAGGGTCACTTAGAGTCGGAGGTTCTGAGCAGATGAACCGCCTTCTTATTTAGAAAGCAGTGCCTTAGCCAGTAGGGGGCACACTGCCTAACGTAAGGCAGACCCCACACATTATGCCTAGCATGTACCCTTCAGTTCAGAGAACTCTGTATTTATGACAGCACGTAAAGTGAAAACTGATTTAAGGCTGTCTAAATAAAGTTCTGAAATAGCTGTAAATAAACACAAAAGTTCATAATTAGAAATGCAGTAAAACCAACATCTTAATTATGGCACTGGTGGCTCACCGCCCTCACTGTGCCAAAGGCACACCTTGGCAAGGAATGTCATCTCATAATTGAGAAGTTTACAGCTGAACCACTCGATAGTTGTGAAGATGGAAAAACCCAACCTCATCTGTATATTAGCTGGTTAGAGACGTCTGCAGTATTTGACTGCTTATTGCTGTATATTGCAGCTTTCATGCAGTACCCCCCAAAAATATTCACCCATTGGAATTTCTCACATTTTATTGTTATACAACACAACACAAACTTTAATGTCAAAGTGAAGACGGATCTCTACAAATTGGTCTAAATAAATCGCAAATGTAAAACACACAATAATATATTGCAGAAGTATTCAGTCAGAACTTAGAGATTCACATTTGGTCACCATGACAGCACTGAGTCAATGTGCATGTATCTTCGTCAGCTTGGCACATCTGCACACAGCCATTTGTCCTCATTCTTCTCTTCTCCAGTTCTGTCAAGGTGTCATGTTGATTGTGAGTGAGCAGCCTTTGTTAAGTCCAGCCACAAATTCTCAAATGGAATGAGATCTGGACTCTGCCTTTGACACTGTTGTTGTTCTGATGCCATTCCTGTGTAGCTTTGGCTTTATGCTTGGGGTTGTTGTCTCCCAAGACGCAGGTGTCTTGCAGACCCCATCATGTTTTCCTCCATTACTTCTATGTGTTTTGCTGTATTCATTTTACCCTCAAATGCCTTCCAGGGCCTGCGACAGAAAAGCATCCTCACAGCCTAATGCTGTCACCATCATGCTTCACGGTGGGGATTGTGTGTTTTTAATAATGTGCAGTTTTTGTATTACAAAACTTGTCACTTATTCTGATGGCCAAAGAGCTCCGTTTTAGTCTCTCCCAAACCTTCTTTCAGCTGATTTTAGAGTCTCCTTGTGCCTTCTAGCAAACTCTAGCTGAGATGTCAAGTGGGTTTCTTCTCGTGCCACTCTCCCATACAGCTGTAAATGGTGAAGCACACGGGCAACAGTTGTTGTCTGCCAGGCTGCTCCAATCTCATAACTGTAGCTTGTGACTCCTTTGGAGTTGTCATTATTCACTTGAGGCCTCCCTCACTTGTCTCCTTCTTGTGTGATCACTCTGTTTTTGTGAGTGGTCTGCTCTGACAGATTTAGAGCTGTATCACACTCTTACCATTTCTTCATGATTGATTTACTTGGAAATTCAGTGACTTGGATATTTTCATGTCTCCGTCCCCTGACTTGTGCTTTTCACTTAATTCTTTGGAGTGTCCTTTTGTCTTCAATGTGTAGTTTAGACCACCATACAGACTTCTCACAAGTTGTCCCTTCCACTTTTAGCTGCATTTTAACTACAATCAAATGAAACCCCAGACAGGTGACTTCCAATGATCTAATTCTGGGACTTCTAAAGCCAATTGGCTGCACCAGTGAAGATTTAGGGGTGCCACATTTAAGAGGGTGAATAATTTTGAGAATGTTTGATTATTTTCTGTTTTATATTTGTAATTACTTTAGACCAATTTTCTGAGATCAGTTTCCCATTGACATTAAAGAATGTTTTTCTGTTGATAAATGTCAAAAAAACAAGTTAGAAACCCCGTGATTCAATGTGAGATAATAATAATAATAATGTGAAGGCCTCCAAGTGGGTGGATACTTTGGCTCATTGTGACCCTGAAAGTGGGTTAAGCTGTTCAGTAAGTGGATGGTTTGGTTTGGTTCCAAATGGATGTATCTGGTGTGCTGCCACACAGATTCATCTTCTATACCAGGGGTGGGCAATGCCGGTCCTGGAGGGCCACAGTGGCTACAGGTTTTTGTTCTAACTCAGTTTCTTAATAAGAAGTCAATTATTGCTGATGAAGCACTTATTGTTTAAGTGGCATTTTGATGCTTCATTTTAGTGATCTTGCTTGTTAAGGTTCCCCTCCCTTAATTGCTTACTTCAGTCTTATAGAGCTGCTTTCATTGTTTTAATGGCTCCTTATTAGCAATAAGATGTAAATGACAAAGCAGCCAGCAGTTCCCCATCTAACTTGTTTCTATTTACATCTCTGTGGGTTCATCATGCACCGTTTGATTTAATAAAACACTTAATAGAAAAATGTGACTGAAAATCAAATGTTTTAGGCTTCAAATAATTTGGATGGCATCCTTGCAAAGGAAAAAATCTACAATATAAGAATCTTACATTGCAGACTAGCAAACCATAAAATTAAATAAGGTCTGAGATAGGCAAGGATCAGTTTCTAATTAAGCAATTGGGTTGGAATGAAAACCTGTAGCCACTGCAGCACTCCAGGACTGACATTGCCCACCCCTGTTCTAGGCTGTTGCCCGTGTGCAGTTTACATGTTTTCCTGTGTTTTCATGAAGGTATCCTGGTTTTCCCTCCCACATTAATTAAGGTGCCCCAATTAGGCAGATTAGACCTAAATGAGAAAGAGTGGGTTCTGCACTTGACTGGCATTCTGTCTAGGGGGGTTTCCTCTCTTGTGGCCCTTGCCATGAGGTTGGGTCCTGGCACACTGGGACCCTAAATTGGATCAAACAGGTTTCAGAATATTATGTTGTCATGTTTCACATCTTTCTCCATAATCTATTACCCCATATACAATACAAAGCTCCTTAAATTGAAAGGGTATGAGATCTAATAACATAGGAAGATAGGTGATGCCAGAAGCCATGTGAGTGGAGAGAATGTAACATCTCTCTTAGGGTGCTTAAGGTGGTTAGTGAGCACAGATATAAACCTTTTGTATTATTGTGGAATTTGTGAGACTTCACGAAGTTTGTATCCTAGGTTGGTCTACTCCACCACCTTAGGATGCACACACATTGAGACCCTAGCCAGACAATGACTTGAGGGATGCCCAATTGCCAGTTACCCTGCAATATACCACGTAGGAGCCCCTTCACTTAAGTACAAATGCCTGTCACTCTTTGTACTCTACAGGGGACTCGCAGTCACCAGGACTAACCAACCTGCACATGTCCTCGTGACATACGAAGGCTCAACGCCTTTTTGGTTATATACCACTTTCCAACCAAGCAGTGTCTGTCTTCTGACACAGTTGTTCTTGTATAAGCTGCAACCTCTCACCCTTGATAACCCTGTGGGTGAGAAAGCAGCAAACTTCCAACAGTGGATGCCCTAATATTTACTAAAGTCGCTTAAAATATAAAGTATAAAAATGTAAAAGCAATGTGGTATTTATTCAAATAGAACAATACCAATAGAAGAAAAGTATAATAGAAAATAAAACCAACAGGGAATGTCTGGATATTGTCCTAGAAAAGCTTATTGAGCATCAGGCTACTTGTCCTGGGCAGCTTTTTGATTTATGCGTCCATGCTATGCAATGGTTACGCTTTCTGACTTCCAGATCAGATGGTCTGTGATGTCACTTCTTATAACTTTCCGCTTTTGTCGCCTCCTCTGGTTCCCCAGACAAGCCATACTTATGTTAAAAATTTATATGGGGCTTTGAGACATTGGCTGCCTGTCTTTATGATGCATGATTCTGTTCAAGGTCTTCAGTCTTTTTACGAACCTGCATGCAGCTTTCCTTTCCCTGGCTATAAACTAAATGAAATGGCTTCTCATCCTGTGGTGTCCATACTTGTGTCCGGTCATACATTATAAACCTTTATGATTTTGTGGTATACAGTACATACTGTTTTCTGTTCCCTCTACCATTAAGTTATAAACCAAAGGAAATGGCTGCATTAAAGTTCTAAATTACAGGTGCAGTACAGGAAGAATGTACAAGAAAGGATGCTTGCAATGTTCATTATCCCTGTAGTTATAGTCTTGTAAATTCAGTTCATCCTAATTGATTTGAGAAAAAAATGAAAACTTAATATCAGCAGTCTGCAGTTTCAAAAATTGAACGTTTTACACTCCAGGAGACCCTTGATTGTATTTTTTAAAAATATCTACACATTGAAAGCTTGCAAATATTACCCCATTATATAAAAAGACTGAACTTTTTAACCATAAGGCAGTAGGCTTAGCATGCCTCAAGGGTAAAAATAATGAAACAATTATTAAAGAAAATATTGAGCAGCGTACATCTGGGACTGGGTGGCGCAGTGGTACGGCTGCTGCCAGGGTTCAGGTCTTTCCTTCATGGTTTGCACGTTCTCTCTGTGTCTGATTGGTTTCCTCCGGGTGCTCCGGTTTCTTCCCTCTGTCCAAAGACCTACAGTTTAGATGACTTGGTGATGCTAAATTGGCCCTAGTGCAGAGGTTCCCAAGATTTTTTGGTCTGCGACCCCATTTTGAAATCTGAGGTTTTTTGCAACTGTTTGAAATATTGACATTCACTTCCTATTCAATGCATCATTTAATGTTTCTTTTCTACTTTTAAATAACTTCTCACAACGTAATTAGCATGTCAGGTGACCTCACCTGGGGTCACGACCCTAAGATTGGGAAATGCTGCTCCAGGGTGTGGTGCGTGTGGAGGGAGGGGAATTGTTCCTGCCTTGTGCCCCCATGCTACCTGGGATAGGCTCCAGCACACCACACGACCCTGCTCTGGATTAAGACGGTTACAAAATGACATGACGTGCCTGGAAAGGAAGTATTAGCAAACAGCATGGGTTCAGACGGGGAGGTCATGTTGTACTAACATGATGGAATTCTTTCAGTAAGCAACAAAAGCATACAATCGGAGAGGTGCATACGATATTACATATTTATCTTGGTACCCAGAAGGCTTTTGATAAGGTACTATATGACAAATTAGTATAACCTGGCCAATAAAGTGAATTCTGATTCTGAAAGCTGAGTGATCAAACCAAAAGAAATGGAAATTCTGGTGTTTGTATAAGGTGCAAAATTGGCACTCACCGTAGAATTAAAGGGGCTATGGTGAGAAGAACTTTATGAGACTTAGGTGATGTTAAAGTGCTGTTCCAGATGGGTCAGGGCTGGGGCTGCTGTCATTTTTAATCCATATAAACAATCTGAAGAGGAAGACAATAGTAGCTGGAGTAAATTGCAGGCAATGGTAGACTAGGAGGAGAGGCAGGTCATTCAGAATCACTGAATCGTTGTGGACATGGACAGCATATAGGTTTGAGGAGGATAGAGTTTAATGTGTGGAAATGTAAAGTATTACACAAAGGAAGTAGAAATGTTAGATTTGAATACACAATGGGAGGTCTGAAAATTGAAAGTACACCTTATGAGAAGGACCTGGGGGTCATACAGGACTCATCATTCTCTACACCCAGACAGCAGACAGAAGTGATCAAGATGGCTAATAGGATATTAGGTTATCTACCATAGTGTGTGAAGTACAAGTCAAGGGAGGTCATGCATAAGCTGCATAACACACTAGTGAGGTTTCATCTAGAGTACTATGTGCAGCTTTGGTCTTCATGCTACCGAAAAAATATAGAAGTGCAAGATAAAGTCCAGAGAAGAGTGAGCAGGCTGATTCCAGGACAGGGGGGTGTGATCTATGAGAAGAGATTTGAACGTTTTCAGTTCAAGCAAATGGATTCTAAGAGAAGGCATGAACAAAGTGTGTAAATTCAGGAAGGGACTTAGTACTGTGGATCCCAGCTGTTCCTTTAAAATAAGTTCTACAGTATAACAAGTAAATGGAGACAAGGGTGGAAACTTATTCAGGGCAGTTTTAGCTAAGCCGTTTAAAAGTATTTTTTCATGCAGAGAACCATAAACACAGAAATGTAGTTATCAAATAGTGTAATGATCTGATATTATTTTTAAGTGCTGTTCCACCCCATAATGTCCTTTCATTAAAACGACATACTTTTTGGCACTGTAGTGAAAAATGAGTCTAAAACAGGCCAACCCTCCTCACTATGGAACTTCCCATGAAATGGAAAGTAGGAAATATGATATAAAAAGCATGATCAGACTGCCCTGAGTAGCTCTTGTCCAGCAAGCTTAATGTGCATCACAGGTAAATTAATGGAAACAATTAAGGAAAAAATTACATCAGTACATGTCAAAAACAGGAGTGTTAACAAACAGTTGTCATGATTTAGGCTGTAAGCCGATGCTTCATTGCCTGTTTCTTGAAGAGAAGCCATTTGTATAATGTTGTCAGGGTCATGTCCCTCATTTCTAGGGGCGGGGTCTCTGGGGTTGTGACCTTTATTAACAACTAGCATAAGTTCAGCCTTTCGCTAGGCATCTTAACCGATATGCGGATAGTATTCCTTAGTTTCATTTTGATATTGTGTGCCTTCTTTTCTTGTATTGCCTGGTTATGACTTATTGCCTGTTGTTTGACTTTGATTTTGTCTCTCATCAGGGTTACGGTCAGCACGGTTTTGGTCTTTTGCTCCTCATCCCGGTTTACTCACAAATTCAGCTCTCCTGTTTTCCTTGCTGAGTCAGGGCAACAGTAAGCATGAGATCGAATAGGGAAGGTTATGTTTCACTAACATGCTGGAATTCTATGAGGAAGCAATAAACACAACATTGTAAGAGAGGTTTACTGTATATTAGGCTGATGCTTTTATCCAAGGCGAATTCAAATATTAGAGGGTTTAAATTGGTACATTTTTTTTTCCTAATTGGACCACAGGATGGTGAATGACTACACTACATATGATGATATTCATCTTGATTTTTCATTAAACTATTGACAAGTTACCACATGAGAGGTTGTGCATCAAACTAAAACAAATGGGATTCACGGTGCACAGTGTAGGTGAGTACAAAGTTTGTTCAAACACAGGAAGCAAAGGTACTATGAGGTGATGTTGGCAGAGGTGTCTTTTGGGCTGAATGGCCTGTTCTGTTTTTTAATGTCCTTACTAGGCTTGAGAAGGTTGAGTCCATTGTGCATGCTGAAGAATAGCTGGTGGTGAGCATGCTGGCTCTACATCACCTTTTCAGTGTTTTCCTTTTTTTTTTTAGGAATGTTCACCATATGCTGCCCACCTCTATGATGCAGAAGATGCCAACACCCCTTTGAGGAATCTGCCAGGCTTGTGTGCCGACTACTGCACTGATTTCTGGCGCCGCTGCAGGTCCACACTTAGCCTCCTCCTGACTGAGGATGCGAGGGTGTTGGAAATTGAAGGGGACAGAGACAAGTTCTGTGCCTTGCTGGAGCTGAAAGACCCCGAGTATTGTTACCCCAACGTGCTAACCAACGCCGAGCTCAATGCCAATTTGGGAACTGTGCAGGCTGACCCGGAGGGCTGCCTCCAGCTCTGCCTCCAAGAGGTGGCCAACGGGCTGAGGAATCCTGTCGCCATGGTGCATGCCAATGATGGTACCCACCGCTTTTTTGTGGCCGAGCAACTGGGTTATGTGTGGGTCTACATGCCAAATGGATCCCGCGTTGACAAGCCATTTCTGAATCTCACCTCAGCTGTGCTCACGTCCCCCTGGGTGGGAGACGAGAGAGGCTTTCTCTGCCTGGCCTTCCATCCAAAATTCAAGTCTACAGCGAAGGTGTATGTGTACTACTCCATCAACGTGAAGAAGGAAGAGAGGATCCGCATCAGCGAGTTCACCCTGTCCGTTACAGATATGAACATGCTGGACCACAATTCAGAAAGGTAAAAACACCAGAATCCCATATAGTGTTTAAGTACGCCGAATGTCCGCAGGGCCGACAGCCCTGGTATTTCTTTAAGGGTGTTTCCTAAATTCCAGGTCTGGTCACATGACAACAAATGATAATGGCAGCTTGTTTGAACAGACACACAACAACATTCCCTGGCTATCAGGCGAGGAGTTCTTATGTCTGAATGCATGAGATTCCATCGCACTCTGGTTGGTTCGTGGCTCTTCTCTGATTGGATCCTGCTCATTACAATGTCTCATTCTCTGATTGGTCACACTTCTTGGAAGAAAAACATTTTCCGACATAGCAGGATTAGAAGAGTTGCTTTCCATGGAGTTTGTTGTGCTCTGTACTCATGCCTATAAATTACTTTTTGTGTGATTATTAGAAATTGTGTAATTTTTATGAAGTCAACTGACTGCTCATGCTGCACAATACAGTCACGAGTCGTATATGTGCTGAAACTGCAGAAGCACATAAGATCCAATTTACATGCCACAATGCTCAGTGCTCAGACGGTACGTGTATGATACACATTCTGCAGCGGCTGGTGACATCAGAAAGCTGGCTTGTGAGACTGCTCACACTACAAGACCACCAACTGAAACTGTACACTTGTGCAACAGTCCAGTCGTGAAAGGCAATCTCCATTGCATCTCCTCTCATGCTGCATGTGAAATAAGATAAAGCTGAAATTTGGGTCGAAAATCAGTTGCCGGCTGCAAATTGGGCTTAAAATCATCTCAAAAACACTGAGTATTTCTAGGTAAAGATGTCTATGCTGTGTGCATGTCCAGTGTAGGCAGATGATTATGTCACATGCTTTTTAGTGTGGACAAAAATACTTTCATAAACAATAAGTAAATGCTAGTGTGGCTGGAGATGGTTTTCATTTAAATTAAATCATTGCAGTGTGGATGTAGTCCCATTGAGAACTGATTTGTTTATGTATTATTTTGTATTCTGCTGCTTGTGTATTGATCAATTGTTCTCTTTTTATGCTGAACCTATGGGGGTGGGTCCTCCTCTAGACACTGTAGCTTTGATATCACCCCCAGGCATCTCCTAGCCTGTGAAAGTGTTAGTGTTTGTGTTTGCTCATGTTTGTTTGTGTCTCTTTTGGATTTTGACTTTTGATGTTTTATAAGTGCTCTTGTTTGGTTTTTGTTTTGTTTTTTTAATTCTCTGGTTTATTGTCTTTGCTGCTGTTTTTCAGATTTTGATTTGATTATGAAAAATTTAGCTTTCTCTCATTTGTTTTTGCATTTTGTAATAAATTTGTGAAATACTATTAAAGGAACTTAGTTGTCATTGGCACTGGTGTGTTTTTCTCTCTTTTAGGGCTTTGGTATATGAGGATTTAATTTCTGACATGTATTTATTTGAATTAACAAAGTTGTTTTTTGTTATCTTCCTTTTTTTGGTGTTTAGGCAACACTCTTTGGAATTTATCACACTTGATATCACAGTAACCATTTAAATATGGCAGTGATCACGCTGTGCATTATGCCTTGGGTGTGGGGAGGGTGGGGATCTAAAATCTCAAGAATACGTGAATGTTAATTAGCTTATTTTTTAGTAGGCCTTAGTGTTATGATTGTATTCTGGTTTTTGACTCTTGTTTTGCCTTCGACTCCTGATTATTATCTTTGATTCTGGTGACCTTTTAGATCTTTCTGATTTACATGGCCATGTTTTCCGTTTTGTGATTCATTTCCTAGTCTTTTAACACTTTTAACATGAATCTTCAGAATTTTATTTTGTCTCCTCACACTCCCTCTAACTTTTACAGCTTTGACTTCATTTTATCCTTTGCAGGCCCTTGAAGCCTGCTTCTCCAGTTTGGAGTAAAGCTAAGTTTGGATCTAGGCCTTATACTTGTTATACTAGCGTATAAGCAAGGAAGTTTTAGAGAAGAAACTGGGAGTAAAGGTAAAGTCTAAATCAAAAAAATCTATGACAGGGTCATCAAAACTAAAGTGTGAATCAAAAAGTCAAAAATATGTGCACAAGTCAAAACCAAAAAAGATTCATTATAAGGATCTATAAACGTAAGGATTATTTTTAGCATAAGACAGATCATCAGAAAGGCTTTTGGAATCCACAAACTCAGACGAGGAAGTGCCCCAAATGGCTGCTTTTTACTCCTTGCGTCATTACCAGCAGTTCACGACCTCTGAGGACACACCCCTAACGACATAGGTGCTGTGCAATCCATAAGATAACCAAAATGGTGACAATCACAAACAAACAAAATGGCAATTAAAACAGAATAAAATAATTAACAGAAACAAAAGTAGCCTTTAATTAAAAAATACTACTGAGATATTCGGATTCTCGGACTCCAAAAAAGCCAAAACAAGTGCAAAACCCCAAAATTGAAGAGCAAAAAGTGAGAAAAATTAAAATAATAATACTCAACGAGGCTAAGCCCTGAGACCTGGCTTCCTGATTAAAAGCCTGTTTTTGAGTTTTGTACACCAGGCAGTTAAAGCACCTGTAAAGCCTCAGACTCTGATGGAGCATCCTGTATAACTAGGATTTATGGGAGGTAGGATACCAAATCTATCCAGTCACCTGGCATGGAGAGGTTCTTCAAGATTCAGTGATTTATGAAGAGGATTGTGATGACCAGGAAAACAGCATTGACCCTCAGCTAATCTGAATAATCACGAGAACCCAACCATGGATTTCATTAAGGTTTGTCTTTTCTCTACATTCGTAATGGCTAACACGGTACAACACCCTAGTATTAAGGTTTAGGAAACACAAGGTGAAGTTCCTCTATGCATAGGAGCTGACGATAAACATTTAACAGTGGAAATCTACTTTCTTTTGGTTTAAATAATATCTTGCGTGTTTTAGTTATTTTTTGGGGGTAGTCATTGTTTCTTCTTTATGGTTACAGGGTCCTCCTTGAGATTGTGGAACCAGCATCTAATCACAATGGGGGCCAGCTGCTCTTTGGTTATGACGGATATCTGTACATCTTTGTTGGAGATGGAGGAAAAGCCGGGGATCCCTTTGGAGCTTTTGGAAACTCTCAGAACAAGTAAATTATTTTGTTTTTTGGTTATTAGTGAGGCACGCTGTGTGACAGTTCAAAGTTGGTGCCAAGCGGCTTCCAGCAATGATGTCTGCATGTACAGCCAGTGCAAAACATCGACATAAATTCTCTTTTGAACCCATGATTATGAAGCTGTGACTTCCCTCTGACTCACACTTTATTTCTAGCTGTGATTACATGAATGGCCCTGTTAGTATTCTGCCCAAGTCTGCTTCTTGTCTATAATTCATTGGTGACAGGATGAGCCCTGGCATCCTGCAACCCAGACTACAATAAACAAGAATCAAAACATTGAAGATGGGTGAATGACACTGAATTCCACCATCTTTGGCAGAGCATTTTCTGGCAATTATATCCTGCATTTATAAGGCACATTGTTAATGAACATTTTATGTTTTCTAAAGTATGGAGTATTGTAATGCTGTCCATTCTACACCGGACCAAGAGTGTCCGTAAGCTAAAAGAAAATGAGAAACCGACGGGCAGGTTTGATAGAGGCCATGTTGGTTAAAATAACAATAATTGTTTCTTTCTATGGCACATTTATATAAACTGGATGTAGCTCAAAGCACTTTATAAGATACCAAAAAGCAGTTGGAAGAAAAGGAAAACCAATTAAAATTAGGTAAGAATAATAATGAATATATAACAATAACAAATCAATACCGACTTGTATAAAATATAGGACTGACATGTGAGGTGAGGCAACAAAGCAATTGCCTCGGCAACAATTTAAGAGCAGCATTTTTAACATAACGAAATAATAACAGAATAAAAAGATAAATGTGAACCTGGAGCAATCTAGAAAAAAATGGCAATGGTAAAAATGACTTGTCAAATCCGTAAGAGCTGCATTTAACTCAGCAGCCTACTGCACTTGAAAGTGTCAGAGTTCCGCTTTGCAAATCCAGTGTCCAGTGACAGTGTACTGATATCAGTCCTGAACACATAAAAATTAATAAAAATGAATACATCAAACAGATGAGACCTAATAGACACACTTGAATACCATTTACATGATGATGTCAAATTCTTTACCATGTGGGATGTTTGTGAATTGCCCAAAGATACTTAGACTGGAATCTTCTCTGCAGAGTTTGTCCGTAAGACTTTCTCAGAAAAATATGTATAATATAATATTTATAATTAGTACTAATCATTTATCTATGATTCCTATTTTCATATTTTCACAAATGGCTCAATGTGTAGTTGTGTATGCAAATAAGGCAATATCACCATCCAATCAATGCTTGGTATCAGTTTTTGCAGCTATCATACTTTTACAGGACAGTTTGAAACAGTTGAGGCGTTCAGAGAAGCCTGCAGCGAGAGCGACACAGCCAAGTTACCTTTTGTATTTAGTATCATTTTCTACATTTGTCTTGTTTTTAATACATATTTGTGCTTTATTGTTTTAAAGTTAATTTAAGTGGATATTATATTTTTGTCCGATGTTCACAGAATTCCTGTAGAGAAATACGCACTGTATGTGAATTAAGTGCATCATTTCATGTCGCCTAAGGATATGGTACTTTAGTGGGATTGGTGGGGGGCAGTGCAGAGAGTTGAGGATGAAGGTAGGAAATTAGCAGAAAAAGTGCACCTTGCCACAGGTGGCATTATGTAACACGCCAGTGGTTATAAATAGCAATATAATTAGTAGAAAGGTAGAGTTCTTATATATTGTCTTGTTTCTTAACTCTTAAAGATGAGTTTGATGCTAAGGTCAGATGGCCAGGAAGGACTGAAAAAATTTTAAAATCTAAGAAATTTGACAAACGAGAGGATACCATTGATTCCATCAAACCCGTTTGCTTAGCTAAATTAGCTAGTAAATATCTCTCTTATCTCTCTCACTGTTTCTATCCATGAAGGTTTCTGCTTCAACTCGATGTCTCAGTAGTTTGTTCCAGAGTCCCCCAACTCTGCGTTAAGAAGTCCTTCCTTGCTTTGGTCCTAAATGCACTTCCCCTTAATTTCCACTAGTGTCTTTGAGCATGTGATTCACCCTTAAGCCATAAGGATGCTGCCGGATCTACTTTATCAATGCCTTTCAGGATTTTAAATACCTGGATGAGATCCTCATGCAGTCTGCTCATCTCAAGACTAAACAGATTTTATTATCCGAGTCTATCAGAGCAGGAAATGTCCTGGGATGCACTTGGTTGTTCTCCTCTGCGCAGCCTCAAGTGCTGCTGTGTCTTTCTTGTACTGTGGTGACCATAACTGCACATGATACTCCAGATTTGGACTTAGTAGTGCATTATATAGTTTGAGCATAACGTCGCTTGACTTAATTCAACAGATTTTATGATATAACCTAATATTTCTTTGCTTCTTAAATTGTTTCTGTGCATAGCTTAGTTTATGAAAATGTTGTATCAACATAAACCCCTAAATCGTTTTCAGAGGTTGCATCTTGTATGACAGGGTCTGCCATCTTTTTATAATTGATGTTCATTTTGCCCACATATTGCACTTCGAACTTCTCTACATCTAACTGCATTTGCCAGGTTAATGCCCAGTTCTGAAGCTTGTCCAGAGGCCTCATGCATAATGCCATGCGTTGAATTCACAATAAAAAATGCACAAAAAAATCCAGATCCATAAATATGGGCATTCGCCAACTTCCACGTTCTTCCACTCCATAAATCTTGGTCAGCGTGAAAAGTAATGCACGTGCACGCGCCTGCTGCCACTCCCCAAAATTATCCCAGAATTATGCCTGTTTGAATATGCAAATCAATATAAATAGCCCTTAAGCTCCGCATTCTGTGAAAAGGCAATGGCAAAAGCACAGTGGGAAATAGAAGAATTTCAGCGAATACCAAGTGGAGGCAAGGAAAAACGTACTATTTGTTGGTTTAAACAGTGGTATAAACAACAAAAGGAAGTTGATCGAGTGACATATAAACTCGAAAGCTCAAGTTCACAAAGTCGCACAGTGCCCGAAATAAAAAAGTTGTCAAATATCAAATTCGCCGTGAAAAGGCGAGTCGTAGCCCACCATCTCAGTGTCATATGAAAGCTTATTAGGGTACAGAGAAAAAAAATAGGCACACAATGGTAGAAAAAAGCACGAAATGTCAACTTTAATCTCAAAATTTCCACTGTAATCACGTAATTTATTTTGTCATTAAAGCAGAATATCAAACTTCATCTTAAAATAGTTTAATTTACTAGTTTCTCAAATACCATCGTAATTAAAGTAGCACATTAAATGCTTTTTGTATTTGATGTTCTATATGCTCTATGTGTGTAAATCACTACGTGCTTCTTAAACGGGCTTTCTCTTCCTCTGACAGGACACAGAATCCATTACATTCGTGATATTACAGTTCTCTGAATAATTAAAATACTTAGATGTATACTTGATATCATTTTCATGATGATAGGAGTTAAATCATGTTATTAAACAAGGGAACATGGTGGCGCAGTGATTGTTCATGCCTCAAACAAGATGCTTGCTGTGCCGTGTATGACCTTTGATGAAATAATTTACTGCAGCAGTACTGTCTCTTTCAAATGCTCTAACCCCCAATTCCTGTCCTTCCTTTTCTTTCTCCAAATACCCAATCACCACACAATCAGCTCTGTAATAGACATAAGCCACCTGTAAGCTGAGAACGCAGATTCTTCAAAACTTTTAAGGAGCATTGAAATATCTTCGTAGTACATGTTTAATTATTCTATCCATCTATCCTTCTCTTGTCGCGCCAGCACCAGCAAGAATACAGCGCGAGGCAGGAACAATCCGTGAATGGAGTGCCAGGTCCTTGCTAGTGCTGTGACACCGTGTCCTCACATGTTTAATTATTAAGAATATAGATTATTTAAATGAAGTTAAAGTTTTATCTGTATAATAAACATATTTTTGCTGCATTTCATCTTAAAATGATATCATCATCATATGTAAATATGTACTTTATAAAGTGGCTCAAGTTGTGCAATATTATAACTGTATCGCAAGTTTACAGTGAGGTAATTGTACTTATACAGTAAGTCAAACAGTTCTACAAGGAGCATTTGATGGACTGATTGAGTGCATTTATAGTTCTTGGGATGAAACTGTTTCTGAACTGTAAGGTCCGTACAGGAAAGGCTCTGAAGAGTTTGTCATATGAGAACAGTTCAATAGACAGCATGGCTGAGGCAGTGTGTGCTTGATGCTGTATACCGATAATTCTCTTTTCAATCAGCTACTGTAGAGCTGTGATTCCACACTCGGATACAGTGATATAAATACTCCGAGTGGTGCAGTGTGAGTTTTCATACAAAAAGTAGCTCAATATATATATTGTGGAAGCTGGCCCGGACGCAGACAGGCAGACACATTCATGTCTCCCACAAACACGTTTATTTACAATACCAAGTCACAAAGTGCACCACAAAACCCCCAAAGTCCTGGCCACACAATGCCTCACTTCCTTCTTCAGGCTGCCTCCTTGCCTCCTCCAGTAGGCTCAGTCCACTCCGCTCCCGACTCTCTCCTCGAATGAAGGGAGGCGGCCCCTTTTATTCATACCCGGATGTGCTCCAGGTGCTTCCCGGCAATCTCCCACCGACACGCCCCTGTGTGGAGGAAGTGCTGGCTGTATCCCAGGAAGCACTCCGGGTGTCCCTGCTCCTCTTCCCCCCCAGCACTTCCTGGTGTGGCGGAAGTGCTGAGGTCCAGGGCTCCAAAGGCATGGGGGCGCCCCCTGGCGGCGACCACGGGCCCCTACAGGGTGGAGTTTCAAAGCTCTGTACCTTTGGCCCCCAAAGGATCCAGGGCAGTCGCCCCCAGATGGTCTGTGGAAGGCGTAAGCCCTCCTCCGGTCCTCTTGGGCATCCCGTCCGGGTCACCACCCCAGCCACCTCTGACAATATATATATATGTAGTAATATATGTGCTGGGAAACGACTACAGTGATCCCTCCTCGGTCGCAGAGGTTGCGTTCCAGAAACGCCTGCGAAAGGTGAAAATCCGCGAAGTAAAAACCATATGTTTATATGGTTATTTTTATATATTTTAAATCCTTATAAACTCTCCCACACTCTTATAAATATGTCCCGCACAGTTATACAGCATAAACCCTTTATATTCTCTTAGATATTAGGTAAGATTCATTGAAATTATGTATGTAAACACACTGTTTATATACTATGCACAAACATACGTATTGTATATCATTGATGAGTTTTCTTTAATATGTAATACAATTTTAAACACGTAATTGATTAGGTAATATAAAAATAAATGAAAAATCTACAATATGTAAATATAAATAAAACCTAAATGTTATTTTAAAGATATCGAGCGTCTCCAATATCACATATGTTACAGCCATTACGATAGACAGGCCACCAGCAATAAATACGTACAATGCAAGAAAAATTGTATAAAATGTGTGTACAGTTACACCAAGTAAGTACGTAGAAAATTAGTTATGGGTACTCACCAACAATGATATGACGACTTGTCCTATAATGATGAGATAAATGTTACTGCACAACAAAGGAGAGAGTTACAGCTTTTCTAAAGGAGCCTCTTCAGGCGACTGTGTAGCACCACCGTCGTCGTCTGGAGTTTCTTCTTCCACTGAAGGCGTACTAGGCGATGTTTTGCGGGTAAGGAACATTGTGATGGGCAGTTGCTGGCACTGTTTTTTCATTTGTGAAAGGAGGTTTTTATACACTTCCGTATATACACGTTGATGCTGAAAGAACAAGACGAGATGCTGGCTAATGCAAAGCGGAATCAAATGCTGCTGTCCGTCGCTAAGCCAATCAGCACCCAGGAACTTAACCATGTGCTCTATTGGGTAGCTTCTCAGCCATCTACCAGTAGCGTCCCTTGTATGAAATCAACTGGGCAAACCAACTGAGGAAGCATGTACCAGAAATAAAAAGACTCATTGTCTGCAGAAATCCGCAAACCAGCAAAAAATCCGCAATATATATTTAGATATGCTTACATAAAAAATCCACGATAGAGTGAAGCCACGAAAGTCGAAGCGCAATATAGCGAGGGATTACCGTCAAATTTTTTAATCACAGACAATCATATTGTTATGCGCAAAATTACATAATGAACTCACAAGTAATCTATTGTGTGTATTTGGTTTGCAAACACTTTAAACAAATAAGGTGCTTTTTAACAGCAGTATTCCCTTAACGTAGTAGCAGTTAAAATATTTCTTGCCAATCTCAACTCAAACATTAATGTAATCAAATCAAATCTATTTGCCATTGCCAGGGCATTAACGTTTTATCTAGTTTGTTATAGAAAAACAATTTAACCTCCGAGTCCAGAGCCACGATCACAACATTATAACAGGCATCTTATCTTCCGAGCAACAGCAAGTTAACATTTCTAAATATGTTTTCTTTTTTATCCGAACAGATACCAGCTGAAACATTTTCTTTTATCAGGGAGCAGAATAAACAGTCTATGTTCAGTAGCAACTCTTTGAGGGCTAATATTTTTTCCAAAAAGCTCAGTTTTCTAAAAAGTGCACAAAGCAATGGTTTCACACACAAATCAGCATAACGTCTGTTGCTACCTGTTGTGCCTGTTGTCGGCGCCTGTTAGCAGCAGCGGCGGCGGCTCAATTACCAGTAAGAATGCAGTGTGGGTGTGGGCTGGCTGTCTTTGTGAGACAAGTGCACACGGGTGGCAGTTGCAGTGAGACGCAATATGGTTTGTACCACCTGTCATTGTAAGTCTGTGTCCTCCAAGGCGAATGTGGCCATAGGTGCATCAGCTACACGAATGTGTTCAGCACCACAATCAGCTGATGCCGGTACATCACTTTCGTTTTCAAATTACATCTCCAGAACATTTGCATCAAAATCGGAGTACGAAAAATCAGAGTCCAATTCAGTGATAATACAAAAAAAGTTTTGCTTTGAGCATTCACTTTGGTATCTCTTCACATGCCATTTTAGAACCTGTTTGCTCTTTGCTTCTCATGCACGCTCAGGGAATCGAGGTCAAATCAAGAAAGCTAACTTTCCTTCTAGTAAAAGCGTATCGAAAAGTGCTGTAACAAGAAGATCGCTGATCTTTATCGATTGCTAGCAAGACTGAGGCTTTCAAAATAATAATAATAATAATAATAATAACAAAAACTGCGTTAACACGCAATAAAATAATTGTCTGCATTAATTAATTAATGCGATAACGCGTTAACTTGCCCAGCCCTAATGTCTGTCTATCTCTATCTATCTATATCTATATCTTGATCAAAAGCCCAAGATGTAATATGCGCTGGTAAAGCAAAAAAGTTGGCCAGTGCCAACCTTGGGAAAATGTGTTGGGTTCATGTGTTTCTTATGGTAAACATGGAGTGTCTTTCCCAAAGGCTTCTTAACACTAAGTACTTTATCTCATACTTAAGATTATTTGTTAATAACTAAAGCTCTGCTTAATCTTGTTTGGAAATTAACAAGTGAATCGTTATTTTTACTGTCATTCTTTATTTGGACTTTTTTTTGCGATTCTGTCACTGAGACATAGAAGCAGATCACAAAAAATCTCACTGACACAAAAGGGGCTCTTTGTAGGTCTAATACCTGTAGACAACTTGAGTACATTATGAGTTAACTAATCAAACTTGCTATGTCATTAGCCACATTCTTTAAAGCTGACAGGTAAATGGCCACTTAGTACCAGCAATGACAATGGCAGCTATCCACAGAAGTGTACAACTCAATTTGAGATGCCATTTGAGCATAAGCCATGAAGCCGACGTGCTGGTCTACAGTAAATGATCTTTTGCAGGCTGACATGAACCCCTTGGACCATCTCAGTAATCAAGATCTAATAGAAAAATACAGGGTGCCCAGGGGTCAAATAATAACCATCCTTGGTGTGCTGCAGGACAAACTGGAAAATTGAACACACTGGAATATTGCCCTCGGTGCTACTGTGTAGCTTCTGTCAGCTCTGTTTCTATGACATGGGTGAATTCCTGCAAATGTCAGTGATTCACATGGCCTCCGCACGGTTGCTGCATCCAAAACTGTGTGTGCAGTGAACAGATTACTATTGTGCCATGCATGCAACTAAATATGAGGTTGTGGGTTCATATCCCTCTACACACCCCTTTCCAATGACTTCATGACCCCTCATGCTGTTTTTTGGTTAACAGTTGTACTAACCACAGATTTTGAACACTTGTCTATGAGCCCAAATAATACATTTCGCCCTGATCCAGTTCTGTTTCACTCTTGCACCTGAAATCCCTGATTTGCTGCTGTTATATATTAAAATTGCTAATCATTGTGGACACCAGGGGGTGCTCCAGCTCCCCAAACACCCAACACAAGCAGGTTCAGGACACAAGTTAAAAGCACAAAGAGTCTTTATTGTGGGAAACTCTTCCACACAAAGTGTTTCTTGCCAAAATCACAGCCACAAGTACAACAGAGCACAAGATAACACCTAGCAACTCTTTGTCTTCCCTCTGTCTCTCACAAATCACTGCCTCCTCCACCTCTACTTACAAATGTTATCCACCTTCCTCCCAACTCGTCCTTTTGAGGCAGGCATCTCCTGGGTCCTCCCTGGTTGTAGAGCGTTTTGAGTAGTGAGAAAAGCACTATTTAAATGTAATGAATTATTAGTCAGTCAGTCATTTTCCAACCCGCTATATCCTAACACACGGTCACAGGGGTCTGCTGGAGCCAGTCCCAGCCAGCAGAACATGCAAACTCCACAAAGGGAGGACCCGGGAAGCGATCCCAGGTCTCCTTACTGCGAGGCAGCAGCGCTACCACTGCACCACCGTGCCGCCCTAATGAATTATTATTAATTATTATTATTAATTAGACTACAATCAGTTGAAACCCCAGACAGGTGACCACCATTGAACTTATTCAGTAACTTCTCAAACCAATGGCTGCACCAGTGACAACTTAGGGGTGTCATATTAAAGAGATAGATGCTTATAAAATCAATTATTCTGTGTTAGACATTGTTGTGGATTGTTTTGTCTTAGTAGAGTAGTATATTACAGTGGAACCTTGGATTGTGAGCATAATTCGTTCCAGAAACGTGCTTGTAATCCAAAGCACTCGTACTGTATATCAAAGCGAATTTCCCCATAAGAAATGATGGAAACTCAGATGATTCGTTCCACAACCCAAAACAAGTCATATAAAAATGATTAATACAAAATGTAAACCAAAAATACATAAAACAAATTTACCTGCACTTTACCTTTGAAAAGAATCATGGCTGGTGTGAAGGAGACGAGAGAGAGGAGAGGTGGAGAAGGAGGAGAGTTATTGTGTAGGACGACTTTCACTCTAACGGAATCCTTGCTATCTGTTGGCTCACTTGAATCTTCTTTTTTAGTTACTTTAACAAGGAACCTATCTAATGACAGCTGCTTTTTTCTGAAGAGTCACTGCACTTGGGCACAAAATAAAAAAAAATACTTTACACACTGTAAGGTTTCTAAACTCTTTTGGGATTCCACCTAACGGAACGACACGCGGAAGAGCGTCCCGCAGGCTCCCAGCGCTGTACCAGTTCGCCATAAAAGCGAATCCAAAAAGATGGTGGACATGCTATAAGCACCTGCTGTTGATGGGTGATACAAGGATCATTATAAATGTGCAGGGCACAGTGCTACTTGGCCAATAACC